>OU342738.1:256604923-257819332 GCA_910589765.1 Avena atlantica | reverse complement strand
CGTACCAACACCATGAACAGAAGCACGTGAGTCGTTTCCCATCAGCACGGAAGAAGTCCTTGAGACCTGATAAGAGGAGAACATGGAAATATCAGAACATACATGTGTATTAGCACCCGTGTCTATCCACCAATCAGGAGAATGACATACTGAAAGGATAGTAGGTAAAATACCGTACCCAGCATCCTTCATCTCAGTATCGCTAATAACAACATTAGCGGCATTTCCGCTGTTCCCATGTTGACGCTTGTCAAAGCGATTAGGGCAGCTAGGAGCCCAATGACCAGGATCGCCACAGACGTGGCAAGAGCCTTTCCTCTTATCATTTTTCTTCTTGAAGTTGGTTGAGTGCGTGGCCTTGTTCTTGCCATCGAACTTTCCCTTTCCTTCAGTTTTGTTCTTATTCTTGAACTTGTGGGATTGGAAGTTTTTCCTCTGCACTAAATTGGCAGTAGAACCTCCCTCAAGTCCTCGAGCAGTTTTGTCCTTTGCTCTCGCCTTCTCTTCCACATGAAGAGACCCAATGAGATCCGTAACGGAAAACTCTTGTCTCTTATGTTTCAGAGATGTAGCAAAGTTCCTCCACGAAGGAGGAAGCTTGGCAATAATGCCACCAGCCACAAATTTGTCCGGTAAGGAACACTTGAACTGCTCAAGTTCTTTGGCAAGTGATTGTATCTCATGAGCTTGCTCAACGACGGAGCGCTCATCAACCATCCTGTAGTCATAGAATTGCTCCATGACGTACAGCTCAGTGCCAGCGTCCGAGACCCCAAACTTGGCCTCGAGCGCTTCCCACGCGTCCTTGCCATTATCAAATGACATATAAGGGTCAACAATGTTGTCCCCAAGAACACTGAACAAAGCCGCCATAAACATGGTATCGACTTTCTTAAAGTTCGCTTCCTGCTCAGCAGAAAGATCTCCTTCAGGCTTGCCAAGAGTGGCGCTATAACAGTTTAGGTTTTCAAACCAGAAAACTGCTCTCTTGTGCCATCTCTTATAGTGCATGCCATCAAAAGGAGGCGGCCTAGTAGCCGCGGCTACACCAGTGGAATTCAGTTGCCTATAATCAGGTTTTTGGATTGTTGGAAATATAAGCAATAATCCATATGATTTAATCCGAATAATAAACTGATAAAACATGATCATACAAACGGTACTAAAACCAATTATGCAGATCAACAAAGTAGATGAACAGATTACATCTATAGGAGATAAACCTATCACATCTACAACAAACGCTAGAACGGAGAACTCTAGCATAATCTAAAAGAGAGAAATCGAGATCACATACGATGTAGGCTGAATAGCAGCCGTAGCGGTCGCAGCAGCGTCGCCCATGTTGAGGTTGTCGAAGAGGTCGCTGACGTCCGGGAAGAAGTCGTCGTCAGGGAACTCGTCGTCGGACGACGTCGTGGTTGCCAGTAGTCGCGCTTGAGCGCTCCCCAAAAACCTGATCGCCCCTCACCCGTACAGGTTCACGAGAGGCGGGGTTCCGGAGGCCTACTGTCCCGATCTGCGGTGCACGCCGCAAGCCGGGATGGAGAAGACGAAAGCGGCGGCGCAAGGTTCTGGAGGTAGGCGCGTGTGTGGATTGATTCCGTACCGATTAGGTTTAGCCCGGACGCTTTATATAGTGCAGGTTAGGAGGATCGTGGGCTCAGCCCACGTCCGAGTCGGTAACAGCCACGTCCATAAAAACTGGAAACGGCTGTAATTAACACGTCCGTTAATGACTCATAATCAGTTTTCCCAACAAGCAAAATAAAGCTCGGCTCGGCGAGATTCCCGCAACCCGCGGCGCGCGCGCTTCGTGACGAGGCGTGGCGAGGCGAGGCGGGCGGCGTCGGAGGAGGAGTGCGCGAGGGCTACTCTTCTTGTCACACCTTAGTGAGTGGTGCAACACTCTACTATATAAGGTGGTCCAACTCCCCTTCAACTAGCAATGTGGGACTAAACTTTAGCACCACTAGCACATCCATATGCTGCCATGCATAAGTGGGCCAAAGAGAATTTCAGAATTTGTCTAATGGGCCAACAGCCCAATATACACCAAATTCCAACAATCCCCCACAAAGTCTCATTGGCACATCACATCACTTTTCTTCCAGAACATTGTTTTATATACCGGTGTGTAGTGGAGACTGTTAAGTTGAACTTCCACGTTAAACTTCATGCTACACTAGCTAGCAACTTGAATAGTGGACTATGCCTTGAACTACAAGTTTTCTGCACGCTAGTTTCACACAAAATCTAGACCGGTACAAGGCTACCGTCGGCTTCCCCGCGGTTTGGAGCTTATGCGTCATACTCCAGGGCCTTTCATGAGTTTACTAGAGAGCACCCAACTCTCACGGACTGCGACGTTTGACAGTCAGACTCATATAGGTGTATTCCTCAAGAGATGTTCTGCAGGACAACATCTCCGCTTATAAAAACCCACTTGGAACACATTAAGATAAATATCAACCTGCCATGCAGAATAAGAGAGTATTGCATCTTTATGGAGATGTAAATATAATATGGGAATACTCTCCTCCCAGCTGACCAACAGCTTGTCTCCCAACTCTAATTCACGGGATCTCCGATCACATAGAGTGGGTTGCCACTGGGATTAACTCATAGCGTGGGTCTCAAACCCATCTCCCTCGATGCATTATCTATCACATTGCGTGATAAACCCTTTGTGAAAGGATCTGCCAGGTTCTTAGATGTTTGGATATAATCCAACGCAATAACTCTGGAGTTTCTCAGTTTCCTGACAGATTTCAATCTATTCTTCACACACCTTGATGACTTCATATTATCCTTAGAACTGTTTACTTTGGCGATCACAGTTTGATTATCACAGTTCATTGGGATAGCGGGTATTGGTTTTTCAACCACAGGTAAGTCCATCAAGAGCTCACGAAGCCACTCTGCTTCAACAGTGGCCGTGTCTAATGCTGTGAGTTCTGCTTCCATTGTTGACCTCGTTAAGATGGTCTGCTTGCAAGACTTCCAGGAAACAGCGCCACCACCAAGTGTAAACAAATAACCACTTGTGGCCTTAATCTCATCGGCATCAGATATCCAATTTGAATCATTATAACCCTCAAGTACCCGAGGATACCCAGTATAGTGAATACCGTAACTCGCAGTGCCTTTCAAATAGCGCAAAACTCTTTCAAGAGCATGCCAGTGATCATCTCCAGGATTTGACACAAATCGACTCAGTTTGCTTACAGCAAAGGAGATGTCAGGTCTAGTAGCGCTGGCTAAATACATGAGAGAGCCAATAATTTGAGAATATCTCAATTGATCTTTAGCATTCCTTCGATTCTTTCGAAGTAGCACACTCAGATCAGAAGGCGTTGGAGAAGAATTGCAGTCACTATACCCGAAGCGACTCAATATCTTTTCCACATAGTGAGACTGAAGCAATGTAATCCCACCATTGTCATCCTTTAGTAGCTTGATGTTTAAAATTACATCAGCCACTCCCAAGTCCTTCATCTCAAAGCAGCGAGATAGGAACTCTTTGACCTCCTCAATAACAGCGAGGTTGGTCCCGAATATCAATATGTCATCAACATAGAGACACATAATTACTCCCTCGCCCCCACCATGGCGATAGTACACACATTTGTCAGCTTCGTTTACAACAAAGCCTTCAGTAGTTAAAGTTCTTTCAAACTTCTCGTGCCACTGTTTAGGAGCTTGCTTAAGACCATATAAAGACTTCACTAACTTACACACCTTTGCTTCTTGACAATCTACTACAAATCCGTCAGGCTGCTCCATATAAATTTCCTCATCTAGCTCTCCATTTAGAAAAGCTGTCTTAACGTCCATTTGATGAACGAGAAGACCGTGTGAGGCAGCCAAGGATAGCAGTACTCGAATAGTGGTCAATCTGGCTACAGGTGAGTAGGTATCGAAGAAGTCTTCACCTTCCTTTTGGGTATAACCCTTAGCCACAAGACGTGCTTTGTACTTTTCAATAGTACCATCAGGTCTAAGCTTTTTCTTGAACACCCATTTACATCCTACAGGTTTACACCCATAAGGACAATCAGTGATTTCCCAAGTACCATTAGCTAATATGGAGTCCATCTCGCTTCGGACAGCTTCCTTCCAGTAGTCAGCATCTTGAGATGCATAGGCTTCTGAAATAGAAGTGGGAGTATCATCCACAAGGTACACAGTGAAATCATCACCAAATGACTTTGCAGTCCTTTGTCTCTTGATCCTTTTGGGAGCTTCATTGTCATCCTCCACAGGATCATCAGAGTGTTCTATCGGCATAGTGGGTTCAGGAATTATAGAAAATTCCTGACTAGATGAACTAGTCATCTCCTGATTTGATGAGCTAGACATACCTTTCATAGGAAAGATATCCTCAAAGAAAGTCGCATCATTCGACTCCATAATTGTACCAACATGCATGTCGGATACCTCAGATTTCACTATCAAAAATCTATAGCCAATGCTATGAAAAGCATATCCCAGAAAAACACAATCAACGGTTTTTGGTCCAAGCTTTCGCTTCTTGGGTATTGGAATATTGACTTTCGCCAAACAACCCCAAGTTCGTAAGTAAGAGAGTTTAAGCCTTTTCTTTTCCCATTCCTCAAATGGAATCATGGTTTTATCCTTTACAGGAACACGGTTTAGGACATGACACGCAGTCATTAGCGCCTCCCCCCACCATTCCTTGGAAAGACCCGATGTATCTAACATGGCGTTAACCAAATCAGTTAGAGTGCGGTTCTTTCTTTCGGCCACCCCATTTGACTGAGGTGAGTAGGGAGGCGTCCTCTCATGTATAATACCATGTTCCGCACAGAATAAATCAAATTCATTTGAAAATTACTCTCCACCATGATCCGACCTTAGCCGCTTGATTTTAAGATCAAGTTGGTTTTCTGCCTCAGCTTTATAGATTTTGAAGTAGTTCAAAGCTTCATCTTTAGTTTTCAGGAGATAAACATAGCAGTATCTAGTGGAGTCATCAATCAACGTCATAAAGTATCTTTTTCCACCTTTTGTCAACACACCATTCATCTCACAAAGATCTGAATGTATAAGTTCTAGTGGTGCTAAGTTTCTCGGTTCCGCAGCCGTATGAGACTTGCGGGGTTGCTTTGCTTGCACACAAACTTGGCACTTAGAACCTTTGACAGTGGTAAATTTCGGAATTAAACTCATATTGGCTAGCCGCGTCATGCAACCAAAGTTAATATGACAGAGTCGTGAATGCCAAACATTGGACTCATTATCATTGCAAACATGATTAATAACTTTAGTACATGAGTCTGACAGAGACAAGCGGAACAGACCTCCGCACTCATAACCTTTTCCAACAAATTGTACATACTTAGAAATTACAACTTTATTGGACTCAAAAACCAACTTAAAGCCATCTCGACATAAAAGCGATCCGCTGACGAGATTCTTATTGATGGAGGGAACATGTTGCACGTTCTTCAGCTGTACGGTCTTACCCGAAGTAAACTTCAGATCTACCGTACCAACACCATGAACGGAAGCACGTGAGCCATTTCCCATCAGCACGGAAGAAGTCCTTGAGACCTGATAAGAGGAGAACATGGAAATATGAGAACATACATGTGTATTAGCACCCGTGTCTATCCACCAATCAGGAGAATGACATACTGAAAGGATAGTAGGTAAAATACCGTACCCAGCATCCTTCATCTCAGTATCGCTAATAACAACATTAGCGGCATTGCCGCTGTTCCCATGTTGACGCTTGTCAAAGCGATTAGGGCAGCTAGGAGCCCAATGACCAGGATCACCACAGACGTGGCAAGAGCCTTTCCTCTTATCATTTTTCTTCTTGAAGTTGGTTGAGTGCGTGGCCTTGTTCTTGCCATCGAACTTTCCCTTTCCTTCAGTTTTGTTCTTATTCTTGAACTTGTGGGATTGGAAGTTTTTCCTCTGCACTAAATTGGCAGTAGAACCTCCCTCAAGTCCTCGAGCAGTTTTGTCCTTTGCTCTCGCCTTCTCTTCCACATGAAGAGACCCAATGAGATCCGTAATGGAAAACTCTTGTCTCTTATGTTTCAGAGAAGTAGCAAAGTTCCTCCACGAAGGAGGAAGCTTGGCAATAATGCCACCAGCCACAAATTTGTCCGGTAAGGAACACTTGAACTGCTCAAGTTCTTTGGCAAGTGATTGTATCTCATGAGCTTGCTCAACGACGGAGCGCTCATCAACCATCCTGTAGTCATAGAATTGCTCCATGACGTACAGCTCAGTGCCAGCGTCCGAGACCCCAAACTTGGCCTCGAGCGCTTCCCACGCGTCCTTGCCATTATCAAATGACATATAAGGGTCAACAATGTTGTCCCCAAGAACACTGAACAAAGCCGCCATAAACATGGTATCGGCTTTCTTAAAGTTCGCTTCCTGCTCAGCAGAAAGATCTCCTTCAGGCTTGCCAAGAGTGGCGCTATAACAGTTTAGGTTTTCAAACCAGAAAACTGCTCTCTTGCGCCATCTCTTATAGTGCATGCCATCAAAAGGAGGCGGCCTAGTAGCCGCGGCTACACCAGCGGAATTCAGTTGCCTATAATCAGGTTTTTGGATTGTTGGAAATATAAGCAATAATCCATATGATTTAATCCGAATAATAAACTGATAAAACATGATCATACAAATGGTACTAAAACCAATTATGCAGATCAACAAAGTAGATGAACAGATTACTGTTGGAGATATGCCCTAGAGGCAATAATAAATGTAGTTATTATTATATCTTTGTGTTTATGATAAATGTTTACATTCATGCTATAATAGTATTAACAAGGAAACATTGATACTTGTGTGATTTGTAAACTTAATTTGAAGTCCCTAGTATAGCCTCTATACTTCAATAGCTTGTTGGTTGATTAATGATTGTGGTTTCCCTATCATGAACATTGAGATGTTATCAACAACAAGATCATATCGTTAGGAGAATGATATGGTGGACATACTCCTATAGATAAGCGTAGCATAAAGATCAAGTCATTTCATTAGTTCAATTGCTATATGCTTTCTGATACATAGTAACCTAATTCCTTCGACCATGAGATCATGCATATCACCTTTACTGGATGGATGCTTTGATGACATCAAACACCACACCGTAACTGGGTGGTTATAAAAGTGGCATTGAGTGTTCGGAAAGTATTGGTTGAGACACATGGATCAAGAGTGGGATTTGTCCATCCACATGACGGATAGATATACTCTGGGCCCTCTCGGTGGAATGTCATCCAATTAGCTTGCAAGCATGTGACTTGGTCACAAGGGATCACATATCACGGGAACGAGAAAAGAGTACTTGTCAGTAACGAGGTTGAACTAGGTATGCAGAGATACCGACGATCATAACCTCGGATAAGTAACATATCGTGAGACAAAGGGAAATTGGTATCGTATGTAAGTGGTTCATTCGATCGCAAAGTAATCGTAGAAATATGTGGGAGCCATATGAATTTCCAGATTCCTCTATTGGTTATTGTTCGGAGAAGTGTCTCGATCATGTCCGCATAATTCACGAACCGTAGGGAGACACACTTAAGGATTCAACGTTGTTTGAGTAGTTATGGTATTATGAGAAAGAGACCGAATGTTGTTCGGAGTCTCGGATGGGATCCGGGATATCACGAGGTGATCCGGAATGGTCCGGAGAATAAGATTCATATAAGGAAAGTCCCGTTTCGGAGTTCGGGAATGATTCCGGTGTTTTCATCGGGAATGTTCTAGAAGGTTCCGGATTGTCCGGCACTCCGGGGGGGGGGGGGGGGGGAGGAGTACATGAATGTGTCATTACTTATTGGAATGATTGCATCATGTACTAAGTGTTCTTGCTGTCCCAAATAAAGGATTAAATTGAATCCTAAAACAGAAAAGTCAAATGTCCAGTTTGAAAGTCAAACTGCCAAAACAAGAAACTGTGGGAAACAAGCAAGAGGAGTTGGAACCAACCTGGAGGAGGAGTTGGACTCCTCCAGGCCGGCGCCCAGCCCAAGGCCGAGTTGGGGAGGGACTCCCTCCCTCCCCTGGCGCGCCAAGACCCCCCCTCCCATAAAAGGAGGGGCAGGGCTCCTCCTAGAGACACACAACTTTCACCTCTAGATCTCCGTTTTAGAGCCGTTTTGGATTAGAGCTTCTAATTGCTTTAGCCAACGGTTTAAGAGCCTTCTAATTGGTGTGTCTAATTACTAGACCACTAATAGCCTCTCTCATAAGCTCCACCATACTCGCACCGGCTTAAGGCGAAGCCCTGCGGGATTTCCCCTCTACTTCCGGTACCACGCCGTTGTGCTACCGGAATCGCGAGGAGAGTGCTACAACCTCCGCTGCCTGCTGGAACAAGGGAGAGGAAGGTCTTCGTCGAGTACCGAACGTGTGACCGACTGCGGGAGCGCTGCTGGAACGTGGCGCCGGAAGGATCGTCTACACGATCTTGAGATCGGAAAGAGTACGACTACATCACCCACGAGAATCCGCTCTCGTTAAACGCTTTGGAATCTTCGAGGGTAAGTTATACCATCGACTCGTTGCTACAATCTAGTAGATAGATCTTGGCTTGTTTGTTTGTATGCGATAGAAAATTTTTGTTTTCCATGCTACGAACCCCTACAGTGGTATCAGAGCCGTGTCTATATGTAGATCTGTTGCATGAGTAGAACACAATGGTCATTGTGGGCGTTGATGCTTTTATTGTCGATTGCTTCTTGTGTACTTTGCATCTTGCGGTATGTTGGGATGAAGCGGCCCGGGCTAACCTTACATGACATCGTTCATGAGACTTGCTCCACGCTTGACATGCAACTTGTATTGCATAAGTGGCTTTGCGGGTGCCTGTTTCTCCTAGCATAGTAAAGATCCAATACACAACGGGTGATTAACAATACTTGTGTCAACGTTGTGGTTCATGTTCGTAAGTTAGAACGACACTTATTGAAAGCCCCAAACCACGTAAAATATGCAAAGAAAGTAGAGGCGTCTAACTTTGTTTTGCAGGGGTGTGCAGTGATGTGATATGGCCATGATTGTGATTATATTTGATGTATGCAATGTTCCTTATTGTAAGTCGGCAACCGGCAGGAGCCATATGGTTGTCTTTAATTTATGTTAAGACCCGCGTGTCTATTCAAAGTAGTTGTAATAGTTGAAGCCGGTGGACGACAACCATGGAGAGGCGTCATTGACCTTGATGCAATGCCGGTGATGATGGAGATCATGTTCGTGCTTGAAGATGGAGATCAAAGCACAAAGAAGAAAGGCCATATCATATCACATATATATATTGAATTGCATGTGATGTTAATACTTTATGCATCTTGTATTGCTTAGTAGACGACGGTAGCATTATAAGATGATCCCTCATGCACATGAATTTCAAGTCATAAAGTGTTCACCCTTAGTTAGCACCGTTGCTAAAGCTTGTTGCTTCGAAGCACCACGTGATGATCGGGTGTGTTAGATTCCACAAGTGTATACAACGTGGGCAAGCCAGATTTGCTCATGCGGAAACTAAGGTTTGATCTTGACGAGCCTAGCATGTACAGACATGGTCTCGGAACACGGATCACCGAAAGGTAAAGCATGAATCATATAGTAGATATGATGAACATGACGATTGTTCGCCATTGAAACTATATCAACTCTCGTGATGATCGGTGTTGATGTAGTGGATTTGGTTCGTGTGATCACTAAAACAATGTGAGGGATGTTGTTTTGAGTGGGAGTTCACCTAGTTTAATTACATTAATTAATTTGAACTCAATTTATCATAAACTTAGTCTAAACTATTGCAAATATGTTGTAGATCAATGGCAGCCCCTACCATCAATTTTAATGCGTTCCTAGAGAAAGAAAAGTTGAAAAACAATGGAAGCAACTTCGCGGATTGGTTCCGCAATTTGAGGATTGTCCTCACAGCTGGTAATTTGACCTATGTGCTGGATGCACCGCTGGGTGACCCACCTGCAGCTGATGCTCCCGATGAAGTAAAGAATGTTTACCTCGCTCGGAAGAATCAGTACTCCATAGTTCAGTGTGCTATCTTGTATGGTTTGGAATCGGAGCTTCAGAAAAGGTTTGAGGATTCAGACCCATATGATATTGTCGAAGATCTCAAATTGATTTTTGAGACTCATGCGGCAATTGAAAGCTATGAAGCTTCTGAAAAGTTCTTTAACTGCAAGATGGAAGAAGGCAGCTCCGTCAGTGAGCATGTGCTTAAGATGTCAGGGCACGCAAACAAACTTCAAAGCTTGGGTATAGTGATTCCTAATGCTTTGGGGATTTACCGTGTCCTCCAATCACTACCACCAAGTTACAAGAACTTTGTGATGAACTACAACATGCAGAACATGAACAAGACGTTGCCAGAACTCTTTGCCATGTTGAAATCTACAGAAGTGGAGATCAAGAAAGAGCACCAAGTGTTGTTGGTCAATAAGACCACCAAATTCAAGAAAGGCAAGTCTAAGCAAAAGGGACACTTCAAGAAGGGTGGTAAGAAAGCTACCACGCCGACGAAGAAGACCAAGGCTGGACCTAAGCCTGATACTGAGTGCTTTTACTGCAAGGGAGAAGGTCACTGGAAGCGGAATTGCCCAAAGTACTTGGCGGATTTGAAGAACGGCAACATCAAGAAGAAAGGTATATCTGATATACATGTTATTGATGTGTATCTCACTAGTACTCGTAGTAGTGCCTGGGTATTTGATACTGGTTCGGTTGCTCATATCTGTAACTCGAAACAGGTGCTGCAGAATAAACGAAAGCTAGCGAAGAACGAGGTGACGATGCACGTGGGAAACGGATCAAAGGTTGATGTGATCGCGGTCGGCACGCTACCCCTTCATCTACCATCGGGATTAGTTTTATACTTAAATAATTGTTATTTGGTGCCTGTGTTGAGCATGAACATTATATCGGGATCTTGTTTATTGCGAGACGGTTACTTGTTTAAATCCGAGAATAATGGTTGTTCTATTTATATGAGTAATATGTTTTATGCACATGCACCTTTGATAGATGGTCTATTTTTGTTGAATCTCGATAGTGGAAATACACATATCAACAACATTGAGGCTAAACGATTGAAATCAAGCGATAATTCGACCTATATGTGGCACTGTCGTCTTGGTCACATCGGAGTGAAACGTATGAAGAAACTCCATTCCGATGGACTTTTTGAATCACTTGAAAGATGCGAAGCATGTCTGATGGGTAAAATGACTAAGACTCCATTTTCTGGTATGATGGAGCGAGCTACAGACTTATTGGAAATCATACATACCGATGTGTGTGGTCCAATGAGTGTAGCATCGCGCAGTGGTTATCGTTATGTTCTTACCTTCACGGATGACTTGAGTAGATATGGGTATATCTATTTCATGAAACATAAGTCCGAAACTTTCGAGAAGTTTAAGGAGTTTCAAAGTGAGGTAGAGAATCAACGTAACAAGAAGATTAAATTTCTACGTTCTGATCGTGGAGGTGAATATCTAAGTTACGAGTTTGGCGAGCATTTGAAGAAATACGGAATACTTTCACAATTGACACCGCCGGGAACACCACAGCGTAATGGTGTGTCCGAACGTCGTAATCGAACTCTCTTAGATATGGTTCGTTCTATGATGTCACTTACAGATTTACCGCTATCATTTTGGGGTTATGCATTAGAAACAGCCGCATTCACTTTAAATAGGGCACCATCTAAATCCGTTGAAACGACACCGTATGAATTATGGTTTGGGAAGAAACCTAAATTGTCGTTCCTTAAAGTTTGGGGATGCGAAGCCTATGTAAAGAAGTTACAGCCGGACAAGCTTGAACCCAAAGCGGAAAAATGCGTCTTCATAGGATACCCGAAGGAAACTATTGGGTATACCTTCTATCATAGATCCGAAGGCAAAATCTTCGTTGCCAAGAATGGATCCTTTCTAGAGAAGGAATTTCTCTCGAAAGAATTGACTGGAAGGAAAGTAGAACTTGACGAGGTTGTCGAACCTTCTCTCGATATTGCGAGTAGCGCAGCACCGGAAGAAGTTCCTGTGGTGCCTGCACCAATAAGATAGGAAGCTAATGATAGTGATCATGAAACTTCGGTTGAAGTTGCTACAGAGCCTCGGAGGTCAGCGAGAACTCGTACCACTCCAGATTGGTATGATTCCGTTATGAATGTCATGGTGGTGGACAACACCGATGACCCCGAGACATATGAGGAAGCGATGATGAGCCCAGATTCCAATAAATGGCAAGAAGCCATGAAATCCGAGATTGGATCCATGTACGAAAACCAAGTATGGACTTTGGTGGACTTACCGGATGGCCGAAAGGCTGTCGAGAACAAATGGATTTTCAAAAAGAAAACAGATGCTGATGGTAATGTTACTGTCTATAAAGCTCGACTTGTCGCAAAAGGGTTTCGACAAATTCAAGGAGTTGACTACGATGAGACTTTCTCACCGGTAGCGAAGCTAAAGTCTGTGAGGATTATGTTAGCAATCGCTGCATATTATGATTATGAGATATGGCAGATGGATGTCAAAACAGCATTCCTCAATGGAGATATTAATGAAGAGTTGTATATGATGCAACCCAAAGGTTTTGTCGATCCTAAAGATGCTAACAAGGTATGCAAACTTCAACGGTCCATCTATGGATTGAAGCAAGCATCCCGAAGTTGGAATCAACGTTTTGATAAGGTAATCAAAAGTTTTGGTTTTATACAAACTTATGGAGAAGCTTGTATTTACAAGAAAGTGAGTGGGAGCTCTGTAGCATTCTTAATACTATATGTGGATGACATATTATTGATTGGGAATGATGTAGACCTTCTTAATAGTGTCAAGGAATATTTGAATAATAGTTTTTCAATGAAGGATCTTGGCGAAGCAGCTTACATATTAGGCATAAAGATTTATAGAGATAGATCGAAACGCCAAATATCATTGTCACAGAGTACATATTTGGACAAAGTTCTAAAGAGATTTGGAATGGAAGAAAGCAAGAAAGGGTTCTTGCCCATGTTGCCCAATACGACCTTGAGTAAAACTCAAAGTCCGACATCGGCAGAAGATAGAGAAAGGATGAGTAAGACTCCCTATGCCTCAGCCATAGGATCTCTAATGTATGCCATGCTATGTACCAGACCCGACATTGCATATGTTGTTAGTTTAACTAGCAGATATCAAAGTGATCCAGGAGTGGATCATTGGACAGCGGTCAAAAACATCCTTAAGTACTTGAGAAGAACTAAGGATATGGTTCTTTCTTATGGAGGTGATGAACAGCTCGTTGTTAATGGTTACACCGATGCTAGTTGGAACACTGATCCGGATGATTCTAAATCACAATCCGGATACGTATTTATTTTGAATGGTGCAGCAGTTAGCTGGAGGAGTGCAAAGCAAAGCGTTGTGGCGAGATCTTCAACTGAATCGGAATACATGGCTGCTTCGGAGGCTTCACAAGAAGCGATATGGATGAAAGAGTTCATTACAGAGCTGGGTGTGGTTCCTAGTGCGCTGGACCCAATGTCTATCTACTGTGATAACATGGGCGCCATAGCCAATGCGCAAGAACCAAGGTCACACAAGAAGCTGAAGCATATCAAGCTGCGTTTTCACGCTATTCGAGAACATATCCAGGATGGGGATATAAAGATTTGCAAAGTACACACAGATCTGAATGTGGCGGATCCGTTGACTAAACCTCTCCCGAGGGCAAAACATGACCAACACCAAACTGCCATGGGTGTTCGGTATATTACCATGTAATCTAGATTAGATGACTCTAGTGCAAGTGGGAGACTGTTGGAGATATGCCCTAGAGGCAATAATAAATGTAGTTATTATTATATCTTTGTGTTTATGATAAATGTTTACATTCATGCTATAATAGTATTAACAAGGAAACATTGATACTTGTGTGATTTGTAAACTTAATTTGAAGTCCCTAGTATAGCCTCTATACTTCACTAGCTTGTTGGTTGATTAATGATTGTGGTTTCCCTATCATGAACATTGAGATGTTATCAACAACAAGATCATATCGTTAGGAGAATGATATGGTGGACATACTCCTATAGATAAGCGTAGCATAAAGATCAAGTCATTTCATTAGTTCAATTGCTATATGCTTTCTGATACATAGTAACCTAATTCCTTCGACCATGAGATCATGCATATCACCTTTACCGGATGGATGCTTTGATGACATCAAACACCACACCGTAACTGGGTGGTTATAAAAGTGGCATTGAGTGTTCGGAAAGTATTGGTTGAGACACATGGATCAAGAGTGGGATTTGTCCATCCACATGACGGATAGATATACTCTGGGCCCTCTCGGTGGAATGTCATCCAATTAGCTTGCAAGCATGTGACTTGGTCACAAGGGATCACATATCACGGGAACGAGAAAAGAGTACTTGTCAGTAACGAGGTTGAACTAGGTATGCAGAGATACCGACGATCATAACCTCGGATAAGTAACATATCGTGAGACAAAGGGAAATTGGTATCGTATGTAAGTGGTTCATTCGATCGCAAAGTAATCGTAGAAATATGTGGGAGCCATATGAATTTCCAGATTCCTCTATTGGTTATTGTTCGGAGAAGTGTCTCGATCATGTCCGCATAATTCACGAACCGTAGGGAGACACACTTAAGGATTCGACGTTGTTTGAGTAGTTATGGTATTATGAGAAAGAGACCGAATGTTGTTCGGAGTCTCGGATGGGATCCGGGATATCACGAGGTGATCCGGAATGGTCCGGAGAATAAGATTCATATAAGGAAAGTCCCGTTTCGGAGTTCGGGAATGATTCCGGTGTTTTCATCGGGAATGTTCTAAAAGGTTCCGGATTGTCCGGCACTCCGGGGGGGAGGGGTACATGAATGTGTCATTACTTATTGGAATGATTGCATCATGTACTAAGTGTTCTTGCTGTCCCAAATAAAGGATTAAATTGAATCCTAAAACAGAAAAGTCAAATGTCCAGTTTGAAAGTCAAACTGCCAAAACAAGAAACTGTGGGAAACAAGCAAGAGGAGTTGGAACCAACCTGGAGGAGGAGTTGGACTCCTCCAGGCCGGCGCCCAGCCCAAGGCCGAGTTGGGGAGGGACTCCCTCCCTCCCCTGGCGCGCCAAGACCCCCCTCCCATAAAAGGAGGGGCAGGGCTCCTCCTAGAGACACACAACTTTCACCTCTAGATCTCCGTTTTAGAGCCGTTTTGGATTAGAGCTTCTAATTGCTTTAGCCAACGGTTTAAGAGCCTTCTAATTGGTGTGTCTAATTACTAGACCACTAATAGCCTCTCTCATAAGCTCCACCATACTCGCACCGGCTTAAGGCGAAGCCCTGCGGGATTTCCCCTCTACTTCCGGTACCACGCCGTTGTGCTACCGGAATCGCGAGGAGAGTGCTACAACCTCCGCTGCCTGCTGGAACAAGGGAGAGGAAGGTCTTCGTCGAGTACCGAACGTGTGACCGACTGCGGGAGCGCTGCCGGAACGTGGCGCCGGAAGGATCGTCTACACGATCTTGAGATCGGAAAGAGTACGACTACATCACCCACGAGAATCCGCTCTCGTTAAACGCTTTGGAATCTTCGAGGGTAAGTTATACCATCGACTCGTTGCTACAATCTAGTAGATAGATCTTGGCTTGTTTGTTTGTATGCGATAGAAAATTTTTGTTTTCCATGCTACGAACCCCTACAATTACATCTATAGGAGATAAACCTATCACATCTACAACAAACGCTAGAACGGAGAACTCTAGCATAATCCAAAAGAGAGAAATCGAGATCACATACGATGTAGGCTGAATAGCAGCCGTAGCGGTCGCAGCAGCGTCGCCCATGTTGAGGTTGTCGAAGAGGTCGCTGACGTCCGGGAAGAAGTCGTCGTCAGGGAACTCGTCGTCGGACGACGTCGTGGTTGCCAGTAGTCACGCTTGAGCGCTCCCCAAAAACCTGATCGCCCCTCACCCGTACAGGTTCACGATAGGCGGGGTTCCGGAGGCCTACTGTCCCGATCTGCGGTGCACGCCGCAAGCCGGGATGGAGAAGACGAAAGCGGCGGCGCAAGGTTCTGGAGGTAGGCGCGTGTGTGGATTGATTCCGTACCGATTAGGTTTAGCCCGGACGCTTTATATACTGCAGGTTAGGAGGATCGTGGGCTCAGCCCACGTCCGAGTCGGTAACAGCCACGTTCATAAAAACTAGAAACGGCTGTAATTAACACGTCCGTTAATGACTCATAATCAGTTTTCCCAACAAGCAAAATAAAGCTCGGCTCGGCGAGATTCCCGCAACTCGCGGCGCGCGCGCGTCGTGACGAGGCGTGGCGAGGCGAGGCGGGCGGCGTCGGAGGAGGAGTGCGCGAGGGCTACTCTTCTTGTCACACCTTAGTGAGTGGTGCAACACTCTACTATATAAGGTGGTCCAACTCCCCTTCAACTAGAAATGTGGGACTAAACTTTAGCACCACTAGCACAGCCATATGCTGCCATGCATAAGTGGGCCAAAGAGAATTTCAGAATTTGTCTAATGGGCCAACAGCCCAATATACACCAAATTCCAACAATCCCCCACAAAGTCTCATTGGCACATCACATCACTTTTCTTCCAGAACATTGTTTTATATACCGGTGTGTAGTGGAGACTGTTAAGTTGAACTTCCACGTTAAACTTCATGCTACACTAGCTAGCAACTTGAATAGTGGACTATGCCTTGAACTACAAGTTTTCTGCACGCTAGTTTCACACAAAATCTAGACCGGTACAAGGCTACCGTCGGCTTCCCCGCGGTTTGGAGCTTATGCGTCATACTCCAGGGCCTTTCATGAGTTTACTAGAGAGCACCCAACTCTCACAGACTGCGACGTTTGACAGTCAGACTCATATAGGTGTATTCCTCAAGAGATGTTCTACAGGACAACATCTCCGCTTATAAAAAGCCACTTGGAACACATTAAGATAAATATCAACCTGCCATGCAGAATAAGAGAGTATTGCATCTTTATGGAGATGTAAATATAATATGGGAATACTCTCCTCTCAGCTGACCAACAGCTTGTCTCCCAACTCTAGTTCACGGGATCTCCGATCACATAGAGTGGGTTGCCACTGGGATCAACTCATAGCGTGGGTCTCAAACCCATCTCCCTCGATGCATTATCTATCACATTGCGTGATAAACCCTTTGTGAAAGGATCTGCCATGTTCTTAGATGTTTGGATATAATCCAACGCAATAACTCCGGAGTTTCTCAGTTTCCTGACAGATTTCAATCTCCTCTTCACATACCTTGATGACTTCATATTATCCTTAGAACTGTTTACTTTGACGATCACAGTTTGATTATCACAGTTCATTGGGATAGCGGGTATTGGTTTTTCAACCACAGGTAAGTCCATCAAGAGCTCACGAAGCCACTCTGCTTCAACAGTGGCCGTGTCTAATGCTGTGAGTTCTGCTTCCATTGTTGACCTCGTTAAGATGGTCTGCTTGCAAGACTTCCAGGAAACAGCGCCACAACCAAGTGTAAACAAATAACCACTTGTGGCCTTAATCTCATCGGCATCAGATATCCAATTTGAATCACTATAACCCTCAAGTACCCGAGGATACCCAGTATAGTGAATACCGTAACTCGCAGTGCCTTTCAAATAGCGCAAAACTCTTTCAAGAGCATGCCAGTGATCATCTCCAGGATTTGACACAAATCGACTCAGTTTGCTTACAGCAAAGGAGATGTCAGGTCTAGTAGCGCTGGCTAAATACATGAGCGAGCCAATAATTTGAGAATATCTCAATTGATCTTTAGCATTCCTTCGATTCTTTCGAAGTAGCACACTCAGATCATAAGGCGTTGGAGAAGAATTGCAGTCACTATATCCGAAGCGACTCAATATCTTTTCCACATAGTGAGACTGAAGCAATGTAATCCCACCATTGTCATCCTTTAGTAGCTTGATGTTTAAAATTACATCAGCCACTCCCAAGTCCTTCATCTCAAAGCAGCGAGATAGGAACTCTTTGACCTCCTCAATAACATCGAGGTTGGTCCCGAATATAGAAGATAGGAGATAACAGCGAGGTTGGTCCTCAATAACAGCGAGATAGGAGATAAACATAGCAGTATCTAGTGGAGTCATCAATCAACGTCATAAAGTATCTTTTTCCACCTTTTTTCAACACACCATTCATCTCACAAAGATCTGAATGTATAAGTTCTAGTGGTGATAAGTTTCTCGGTTCTGCAGCCGTATGAGACTTGCGGGGTTGCTTTGCTTGCACACAAACTTGGCACTTAGAACCTTTGACAGTGGTAAATTTCGGAATTAAACTCATATTGGCTAGCCGCGTCATGCAACCAAAGTTAATATGACAGAGTCGTGAATGCCAAACATTGGACTCATTATCATTGCAAACATGATTAATAACTTTAGTACATGAGTCTGACAGAGATAAGCGGAACAGACCTCCGCACTAATAACCTTTTCCAACAAATTGTACATACTTAGAAATTACAACTTTATTGGACTCAAAAACCAACTTAAAGCCATCTCGACATAAAAGCGATCCGCTGACGAGATTCTTATTGATGGAGGGAACATGCTGCACGTTCTTCAGTTGTACGGTCTTCCCCGAAGTAAACTTCAGATCTACCGTACCAACACCATGAACAGAAGCACGTGAGCCGTTTCCCATCAGCACGGAAGAAGTCCTTGAGACCTGATAAGAGGAGAACATGGAAATATCAGAACATACATGTGTATTAGCACCCGTGTCTATCCACCAATCAGGAGAATGACATACTGAAAGGATAGTAGGTAAAATACCGTACCCAGCATCCTTCATCTCAGTATCGCTAATAACAACATTAGCGGCATTGCCGCTGTTCCCATGTTGACGCTTGTCAAAGCGATTAGGGCAGCTAGGAGCCCAATGACCAGGATCACCACAGACGTGGCAAGAGCCTTTCCTCTTATCATTTTTCTTCTTGAAGTTGGTTGAGTGCGTGGCCTTGTTCTTGCCATCGAACTTTCCCTTTCCTTCAGTTTTGTTCTTATTCTTGAACTTGTGGGATTGGAAGTTTTTTCTCTGCACTAAATTGGCAGTAGAACCTCCCTCAAGTCCTCGAGCAGTTTTGTCCTTTGCTCTCGCCTTCTCTTCCACATGAAGAGACCCAATGAGATCCGTAACGGAAAACTCTTGTCTCTTATGTTTCAGAGAAGTAGCAAAGTTCCTCCACGAAGGAGGAAGCTTGGCAATAATGCCACCAGCCACAAATTTGTCCGGTAAGGAACACTTGAACTGCTCAAGTTCTTTGGCAAGTGATTGTATCTCATGAGCTTGCTCAACGACGGAGCGCTCATCAACCATCCTGTAGTCATAGAATTGCTCCATGACGTACAGCTCAGTGCCAGCGTCCGAGACCCCAAACTTGGCCTCGAGCGCTTCCCACGCGTCCTTGCCATTATCAAATGACATATAAGGGTCAACAATGTTGTCCCCAAGAACACTGAACAAAGCCGCCATAAACATGGTATCGGCTTTCTTAAAGTTCGCTTCCTGCTCAGCAGAAAGATCTCCTTCAGGCTTGCCAAGAGTGGCGCTATAACAGTTTAGGTTTTCAAACCAGAGAACTGCTCTCTTGCGCCATCTCTTATAGTGCATGCCATCAAAAGGAGGCGGCCTAGTAGCCGCGGCTACACCAGTGGAATTCAGTTGCCTATAATCAGGTTTTTGGATTGTTGGAAATATAAGCAATAATCCATATAATTTAATCCGAATAATAAACTGATAAAACATGATCATACAAACGGTACTAAAACCAATTATGCAGATCAACAAAGTAGATGAACAGATTACATCTATAGGAGATAAACCTATCACATCTACAACAAACGCTAGAACGGAGAACTCTAGCATAATCCAAAAGAGAGAAATCGAGATCACATACGATGTAGGCTGAATAGCAGCCGTAGCGGTCGCAGCAGCGTCGCCCATGTTGAGGTTGTCGAAGAGGTCGCTGACGTCCGGAAAGAAGTCGTCGTCAGGGAACTCGTCGTCGGACGACGTCGTGGTTGCCAGTAGTCGCGCTTGAGCGCTCCCCAAAAACCTGATCGCCCCTCATCCGTACAGGTTCACGAGAGGCGGGGTTCCGGAGGCCTACTGTCCCGATCTGCGGTGCACGCCGCAAGCCGGGATGGAGAAGACGAAAGCGGCGGCGCAAGGTTCTGGAGGTAGGCGCGTGTGTGGATTGATTCCGTACCGATTAGGTCTAGCCCGGACGCTTTATATAGTGCAGGTTAGGAGGATCGTGGGCTCAGCCCACGTCCGAGTCGGTAACAGCCACGTCCATAAAAACTGGAAACGGCTGTAATTAACACGTCCGTTAATGACTCATAATCAGTTTTCCCAACAAGCAAAATAAAGCTCGGCTCGTGACGAGGCGTGGCGAGGCGAGGCGGGCGGCGTCGGAGGAGGAGTGCGCGAGGGCTACTCTTCTTGTCACACCTTAGTGTGTGGTGCAACACTCTACTATATAAGGTGGTCCAACTCCCCTTCAACTAGCAATGTGGGACTAAACTTTAGCACCACTAGCACAGCCATATGCTGCCATGCATAAGTGGGCCAAAAAAAATTTCAGAATTTGTCTAATGGGCCAACAGCCCAATATACACCAAATTCCAACAAACGCGTGTCCCCAATTCACTCCCTGTATAATTTGATATATTTTTTAAAATAAAAGGGGCAAAAGCTTTGGCTCAATCTATTAATTTAGCGAGAATGTAACAACAAGTGAAATAAAAGGTCTTATTACATCAAAAGCCTACTCTCCCGATATTAGTTGGCCCATGCGCTTGGAATCTCGGTATAACTTGATTATTTCGATATTTCTAAACAAACTGATAAATAATCATGCCCAATCAAGTAGTGAACACACACACACAGACAACACATACACACACACACACACACACGTCGTTTTCATTTGGCAGCTAATTAAGACCTATGGTCTCTGCTCTTCCACTCGGTGTGTGCTGATCCGTTCTACATCACCGGTACTGGCGACTGAATCGGGAGTGCGACGCCACTCGACGCTGGCTTTTGACGAGGGCGACGGAGATCGAGCGCGCTTGAGGCGGTAGCGTAAGCATATCTTAGCGCCTTCCACATCAGAATCGTCAGACAAGACTTCGATCTCATCAGCAGGGAACATCGTTAAACCTGACGGCAACGTGATCGCTCTTTTTGACGAGCGTTATTGCAGGGACTGATGGTGAAAACCTCGTCATTATTTTCGCCGGCTGCTCGGTGCAAACCATGTTGTCAAGTGGAGGTAGTACGCACACGTCCACGTCGTCCGTCGAGGGGAGAAGAACTAACGTTGGGTGCGCGGAAGATACGCAAATACTTTTTCATAAGTTTCTTTGTCACGAGCACGACGTCAGTAATATCATGGTACTGCATGCTTGGCTTATTGGCTCAATGATGATCTTGTGACGTCGCTTTAATTATCTGTGGGTCGCCGCTCGATCGTGGAGAAAATGGGACGCAGGTGGTAGCGCAACAAAAGACAGATCGATCAACAATGAGAGAAGAGCACCAAGAAGAAGAAAGATCACCACGACCACTACAACCACCTTGTAAACGAAGGAAGAAAGGAACAGATGACTGGTCAATTTGTTTAATTTGGGGGAGAAATTAAAGTTGGGCATATATATATACTTACTGTTCAACGGCGACAAGAAGAAGAAAGGCGTGACGAAACGTCGTCGTAGTAGTACTAGCTAGTAGTACGTTCCTTTTTGTGGTGAAAGGCTGGCCAAGCTAGTCTCGTAGATTCTTGAGCACCTTCCATTGCCAGAGAAGCTTTTTACTGATTGACGATGATTGGTAACTCTATTGAGGTCATCATGTCAATCGCAACTTGCTATACCAGCTAGCGAGCTAGCTAGCTAGAATCTAGCAAATTCTAGGCCTCGTGCTATGATAATCATGAGAGGAAGAATTAGAGGGTCCTGAGGATACACGTGAAAGCTAGTCGCATCCTGAACTTGACACGACGAAGGTGAGAACTGAGAAGCGCACGAATAATTGGGGTCCAACGAACAGAGGACTTGATCTCAATCCGAGATCACACGTCTGCCGTGGCCCCATCCTAGCTGCTATACCAAGTAGGAGTGTAGTAGGAAGTAGGAACTGGTAGCGGATGATCATCGATCCGGAACAAGGCGGCCGATCGGCAAGCTACTAGCCCTTTTCGCACGCAGCTGGCAGCGCCAGCAAGCAAGTTGGTGCATGACGAGAGACGAGCGAGCTTGGCTTTTCCGCCCCCGTCGCCCATCGGCCAAACGAAATCATTCCTCCCTTTTCCAATCCAATCCAATCCAATCTCTGATGATCGATCGAGCGAGGGTGGTGGCCGGTGGGGGCGCGATCGAGATGCGGCGGATCTGGACGCGGCTGCTGATCTGATGATGATCGTGGCCGAGCCGCGCGCTACTACCCTAAACGGCCGGGTGCGTAGCCATTTTGCCTCTTTTGGCACCCAAGGGGCCGGGCCGATCCGAGAAAGCGGTGGCTCGCGATCTCCCCAAAATATCATGGCGCCATCATCACTTGCCCTGGCCATCCGCGACTGACTGCGTGCGCGCGTATGTATGCGGTGCGGCCGGCGTCGCGTCCTTTTCGTCTGCACCCAGCTCTGCGCAGATCCGCCGGGCGGGTGGGTGCATTCATCACTCCATTGCCCCCCGTCGAAAGGCGGCGATGGCGGATCCCGAGTGACGTTCACTTTCGCCGCGCCATGCAGCCTGCTACGGTCGATTAGATTGAGAGAGGGACTGGACCTCCTGCGCGCTTTGTTTTGAGTCTAAATAAAGGCCCACATCTGTCTCATGTCGACATGTCCATCTCACTCTTGCACATTCTCAAAGCTATAGGGTTGATGCAGTTTGCAACTCGGTTGGAAAAGCTTAGCTATTCTTTTTTTTTCTCTTTCTTGATGAAACAAAAAACCACGCAATTTCATCGCGCTAGCTGCAAGCGTGATCGGCCGTCTGCAAATCTCAAAAAACAACACGAATTCTTAAAGGGAAATCATATGTTCCAAACATCTAGACAACTGCCCTTGAGAACACATAAATTCAAATCTTGGATTAGGCCACGTCGCAATGGAAGTGGGAGAGGCTAGGTTCATATGGCTTAGAGTACAGCTTATCCAATTTTAGCCTAAGTGGAAAATGCACTTCCTCGTCTAAAAAAGTGGAGAGGGCGCCTAATGAAAGATTTTTCAGAACAAATTGTCACTGTTGATAAGTGTTGCTACAATCATTAAAGGAGAAGTGAAATGTGGAAAGAGCGTGCCAAGGATAGATCAAGGTATGCTCAGCAGAGATGGCCACACACCCGGGCTAACCCTGTGTGTAGGCTTTGAGCAACTGTTTTAGAGGGATTTTACAAAAAATTGAAAGAAAATTTAGTGTATTTTTAGGCCTAAACCTAGGGCTGCAGCGCAGGTTGCCCTGGATGGAGGTCCGCCCCTATGTATCCTTGTTTCTAGCTCGAATGATGTCCTTTATCGTGTCATGACATACTAGTTGTTAAGCCTTCTCATCTATATCTCCAAGCTGCTGATCTCATTTATACTTTGTGTTATCTTTGTACTTTCTTCGTTTCTCGGCCCTATTTATAGATAAATGGCACATTGTGGCTATCTGATATAAAAAAGACTCCTAAACCGTCTTCCCTACTTTTTTAGACCATTTTTATTCTTCTGGTGTGAAGTGTAGTCATATTTTTTTGTTAGAAAACTATTCCACCCATGCATGCATCTTATGAATACCCTTTAACCCATGTTATGAATTTGTCTTACGGGTGAATTTGATATACCAACAATATTGCTCTAATATTGGAATTTAATTTCCAAGTGTTTTTTAGTGGTAGACCCTTTTGATTTTGCTAAATCTAAAAAAAAAGAGTCTAAGTTCAGGAAAACCTAAGACAGAGAGATTTGGTGCCATGTGCTTCGCATCGATTCAAGCGTTCAATGTCAACGACTTCGGCTTTATGTCGATGGTTCTTAGGACACGTGTACGGAAACTTCTCGATTGTCATTAATAAACTCAGGCTAACTCCGGTGGCGGTAGAGGAGCGGCGGCGGCTGCGATCGTTTTGTGGTCTAGTGGCTTCAATATGTTTTTAATTGTATTTGTGGTGCTTTTTTTTTACTCTGGTGAACCTTTATAATAGATCTGGACGGTTGTTGTAAAAAAAAGTTTGAGGGAGTTGATGATGTAGGGTCCTCTGCTTTTACTTTTTGATCCGACAATGACGTTAATGAACCGAAACTCCTCTACGGTGGAAAAGATTCTGGGGACAAAATCTTCTAGTGATGCCCACAAGAACTCCTCCTGCGGTCCCCGCGATTTCCACATCCATGCTAAGACGACCCTGGCCCTCTTTGCAGAAGTGGCAGGGCAGCCTTTTCTCTCTCCCTTGGCCTGCCTGTTTGCGAAAGAAGATTTTCTCACGGCGTGATCGATTGCACCATGCGTCCATGCGCCCGTGCGAACAAGCGCACAACAAAGGCATGGGTCCGATCGCTTGCGCGGCCGCGTTTTTCCGGTGCTCCATCCGGAAAGAGACACTCTCAAATACTAGTATTCCTCCCTCTAATCTATAGTAGTATCAATTATCATGAAATTAAACATGTCTAAATATATTTGTTTTTATGACAAGTACCAGCTCCATACCGGTTTATTGAACTAACACGAAGTAAAAAATAAGTTTGATCATAAAATTTATCAATAAAATATAAGTTATATGTCATAAAAATTATACCATTGGATTGATATTTAAAATTTCTTTCTAATAATATATTTTTATAACATATGATTTATATTTTGTTAATCAAATATGTAGTCAAACATATTTTTTAGGCTCCGTGTTAACCCAATAAACCAGTACAGAGAGAGTAATATAAATAAAAAAATAGCATACAAGGACGCGAAGCTACACTTGCTCCGCTCCTCTTCGTTGTCAAACATTGTTAGACTAGTTATAATTTAGTGAAATAATATGTTTGGAACTAAATTCCATTTTTCGGGCTTATGGGCGGTTACTGTTGCAATCTTAGAATGTGCACGCACATCTTATTTTTTACGAGTACATTCAAAAGACTGAATCTAGTAGACTTATCTGACGGATCTTAAGATTGATGAATACGCCACGGACACCTCTCAATATCGATGAAAAAGTCACACCCCACTAAAAATTATTCCTATTTAATAAGAACCAAAGCGTTAAATCTAAAGTTTTGATTTCTGGTGGACTTGGGGTCCGACTGCAGCCAAACCATCGAACCACAAATCGGGCTCTTAGTCGGAACCCGCTCCAAGCACCACAATAATTGCCAAGCGCATCATCCATCATCAGGACAGGAGTACAATACAAATACTTGTGCGGAAAATCTATGGCGCCGCGTCAGCTACAGCGGAAGATCGTCTCCGCCGCACTGTAGCGCGGGCCTCGCTACGGACGACTCGATCCGAGCCGTCGGTTCTCCGATCGGCAGCTCCAGCTTGGCCGTGCGGTTGTGGTACGTGATCTGCCGGGATCTCCATGGCCATAGGCCGCTGGACCGTCCGGGGGCCGGCAGCCGGCCAGGCCAGGCCAGGCTCTGGTCTGAGCCCTTGTCTATAAAGAAGGTACTGTAGCACACCTAGGCCATGAGACTGTTTGCTCGATCGCGATAACTGTGTGCACTAGGCGACGACGGAGCTAGCGGTGTGGTGTATGTACCGTGTGGATTCGACTCCTGTTGGCTGTTGGTGTTGCTGTTGCTGTTGCTGATATGTCAGTGATAATAGATTACGCTGCTTTATCTGTCCAAATAGTAACCCTGCGAAAATTCAAGCTCGACGAGCTAAAAAGGCGCCTCGTTACCATGATCCTTCGAATCTTGGTGGGTGACTACTTGCAATAATAATCAGCTGCGATATGCTTGTCCGGCAAGAGGCTTGGGGCACGCGTATCAGGCGCCGCCGTGCAGTCCACAGCGTGACCGAACTTAGTTTATCCAGTCCAAATCTGATTAACCAAGTTCTTCCACAGCCATGCCTGCCCTACTTATCGTGCGCCGTCCTTGCATAGCTGCGTTATGGATTTGGATACCGGGGCTCGGTGAGCTGCTATCGTTGTTAGAGTATTATACGTATACGATTGTTACCGTAGTTTATGATAGTTAGGACTCTAGCCTAACTTGATTCGTACTCCAAAATGATCCATTTACGTCTATATATACTCGCCTATGAGGCTTAATAATACATCCAACATATTCCGCAATCTCTCTCCCTTTACCCTTTACATGGTATCAGCCTAAATCGATCTAAAACCTAGCCGCTGCCGGCACGCTTCCGCCGCGCCGCTCCCGAGGAGGTCGATCTCCATGATTTCCGCCGGGGGCCGCGCAAACCGTACGCAGGGTTCATCCGTCGATCCGTGATCGGCCGCCCTGCAAGTCTTTTTTTCCGATCTCTTGATCGGTTTTCTTTTTTTGTTTACCGATCTTAGATCGGATTGCGTCGCCCTCCACCGCCGTCATCATCGCCGCGCCTCTACTCCGACCATCGGCACCGACGATCTACACCGCGCTTGTGCGCCTGCCCTCTCCGCTGTCACGCCTGCCTCGGCAGGATGTTGCGGCCTCACGACAGGCTGTCGCGCACCGCGGACGGCTGCTATGCCTTCCTTGGAAGGCTGTCGTGGCTGCCCCCCTTGGATCGTCTTTGTCGTCATCGTCCGGGACTTCACCGACAACGCCACCATCGACTCCGATCTACGCGTCGTCCACGCTATGGCGTATACGAGCACCGTCGGTCTGATCAACCGATCCCGCGCCTGTCTATGCCAAGCACGTCCTCGAGCACACGCCTACCACCGATCGAGCTATGGGCTGCTGCTGCGTCGCCCGAGGTTTGGTCCATGCTACCAGCTTCCAACGCGCCTTTCTTGGCGTGTACGTCGCTGGTGGTCTCCCAGCCGCTGCACCGACTTGCGCCCTGCAGCTATGCCGCCCCCTCGGGTCATAGCGTCGCTGCACACGGTCTATTTCGCCGTCCCAGTGCATCGACGTCCTCGGCTTTTACCGCGCCTACTCCTACAGGCGTGGATCGCCGCCGTCTGCACGTGGTCTTCGTCATGTCGCCGGGTTCTTCTTCGCCTACTTCGAGTACCGCCGCCGCGCCTCTCTAGGCGTCCAGCATGACCACTTTAGGTCGCCGTTGGTTTCTCCGCCTTCTATGTCTTCTCCACATCGACCTCGTCGGCATCGTCATACGATACTGGCGCACAGGTTCATGATGGCAACTACCCCTGCATGCCTGGTATGGCAACACCGGTGCGTGCCTTCGTCCCCGACGCGTTCCCGAGTCTGGCAAACTCGCGCCGGACGCCTCGTCTTCGTCGGCATGATAACGTCTTCTTCGGCATCGACACCTTCCTCTACGACTGCCTCGACCGCATCAGTGACGCATTCTTCTTGGCATACTAGGTTCTGGCAGAACCAAGATGTGCCTTCGTTCCCGACGTGTGCCTAGTTCTGGCAAAACTTTGGCGCCGATCGTACCCGACGGCTTGGACTGCATCGACTCCGGCATTGATCGACACCTTCGACCTGCCTCGACGCGTCTCCGTCATCCTCTTCGCGCACTATGCGCTTGCGGCTTCATGTGCGGCTACATCGACACCGGCAACCCCGACCACGATATCAACCACGGCGACCCTTCGCACGGCTACATCGACCTCGGCACCGCTCCACGCTCTCCGCTCTCTCGACATCGGCACAAGGGCTTTCACCTTGCTTGAGCATCATCAGCCTCGTCTATAGTCCAAGCATCCGCGTCGTGACATCGTCTACGACACTCCCGCTGCGACCGCGGGGGGATGTCAGCCTACTTGTCTACTTCGGCACTCCACTCCAGTCTGACCATTTGCGACGTTCTTGTTGTTCACGACGCTACCGCTACGACTGCGGGAGAGTGTTAGAGTATTGTACGTATACTACGATTGTTATGATAGTTTAGGATAGTTAGGACTCTAGCCTAACTTGACTTGTACTCCAAGATGATCCATGTACGTCTATATATACTCGCCTATGAGGCTCAATAATACATCCAACATATTACGCCAATCTCATAATCTTACAATCGTGTTAGTGTTAGTGTCATGTTGTTTGGTTAAGGCATGAGCATTCGGTTTTAACTGTAAATTTCGTTCCGTTTCTCGGTTTATCTTGGTAAATTCGGGTGATGAGAAATGACATCCGGAATTAGATAGGGGTTTTAGTAATTATATGAAACTTTGTTAATCGATAGTTTTTTTGGTGTTTGGTTTTAAACCGATTTGACGTACCATGACGTAGGGTTGTACGATGGCATATATAGACACGCATAGACACCTTCATGAGGAGGAGAGCCAAATAGCACACACACACCTCTAACCAGGCCTCATGGAATTCCGGAACCATAGGTCCATGTACTAGCCGAGTACATAGCTGCCTGAAGCAAGAGGAAAACTTGTGTAGCTAAAAAAATAGTGAACGTTTATCTCTTTTATCCGTACACAAAATAACATAATTATATGCTTTATAAAAACATGATTATATGTTTTAATAAAATGGCTGTAATGGATATTTATGTCAATAGCAGTAAGTTCAATGACACATTCGGTAACCGACAGTTCACATACACACAAAAAAACATAAAGTTGATGCAAAGTCCTCGAAACAATCTTCCGCCATGCTTTGTAAATAAAGCTAAAGTAAAACATCAATAGCATAACAACTTCTAATTCTGTCAGGCAAATGAAAAAAATTCTAATTCTTCTTGGATGACATATACGTGTGTTATTGTCTATACACAACTGTCAACACCCGGATTTTTAATCTCAGATGCCTGTTATGCCATATGTCGCAATCCTAGAATTATTATTTTTGCGAGACATAACAGATTTGGATATCACAATACATCATCCATTACAAACCATACATAAGGTCTTACACAAATAAGGATCTCATGATCCAGTCTTAATACAATCATAGCAGCGGAATAATGTAATAATAACGATAGCGTAGGCGAAGCTCCATCTTCATGGTCACAGGCAATGTTGACGATGGGAGATGATCCTAGTTGTCGTAACCTTCCTGCTGTCCTTCTTCCTGATACTCCTCTTCATAGTCTGGCCACAGGAATAGTCAGGGACAAAGCCATGAGTACTCTTTAAGTACTCGCAAACTAATACTAACAAGTGAAGGTTTTTTTATAATAAGATACTAAGCTCTAGGATTGTTTTGCAAAAAAACCAGATTTACCTCTACTAAGTTCAGAAGCAAAGAGACTAGTTGAAAGTTTTATAACACCTAAGTGGGAACTTGAATTTTAGGTCACAACACTGTTGTGGTCAAGTCAAAGTCACAAATCATTTCACAAGTCATTTTGAAAACATCTGATGACGGAACAATATGGCCACTCCAGCTGTACATAACCATGGACGCGGCTATTCGAATAGTTTGATACTCTACAGAGATTGTACACTTTCATCACAACATTCGATACATCCGTCAGGAACAAATCCTGAATTCACCATACTCAGTAAGCGGATAATCAATCCTAACATTTCAATTACACGCCCTAGTATAGGCACCTTTCTTGTGAGTTTGGCCTCCCAACCATGACCAACTGTCATCTTGGGTACTGCACAGGTGGACAATCTTCACAAGGTAGCCTCAGCTCAGACCTTGGCCGCAAGGTAATCCATACTAAGGTATATAAATTTCAAGTCAAGCCCTACCCAAATTTCGGGTATTGTGGTTGTACGGTAAAATTGGAATGCTATCGCATCCAGACAACCATCAGTTTTGTAAAGGGCTAAGGATCATGCCTTAATATTTTCATCATCAAAATCATGTGGTGTTCGAGAACACATGTCAAAAAATTCAGTCGAATGATCCATCATTCTAAGGTTTTCATAACCATTTTCATCAAGTGTTCCCATCTAAAGTTGATCAAGTTTTACGCTTTAGCACTAGCATCTACATGTGGGGGTAAATACTAATGAGGGGTGGTAATCAGGTGTGAATGATCTAAGTCCAATCTCATGCCTCATGATGACATCAAGATTATCTAACTTAGGCCAAGTTTTATGCTCTTTATGCTACCTTCAATTATCTTTCTAGAATCTACAAGTCACTAAGTAAACTTTTGATAGAAAGCTTTAATAAAGAGAATAAAATACTAAGCATGCAAGTAAAACTAGGGTGGTGTGTCAAGTGGTGTAAGCTTGCAAGGATTAGCTTGCATAGTTGCAAGTATTAGCTTGCCAAGTCAACTGGTAGTATTAGGCTTGCTAAGTTGCAAGTGTTAGCTTGCTCAGATAGTAGCTTGCTAATTCAACTAGTAGTATTAGCTTGCCTTATGCAGAGCAGTGGTTGAAGTTCTCCTCGGATTCTTCCTCGTAGTATTCTCCTTCCTCCTCGTATCCTTGGTCGGTACTAGCGTTTATAAATAAATACGAGGTACAGAATCACCACACAATATTTAATTTCTTATATTTATCACACAAAGGTTCACACTAGATGATCTAGCATCATCACTATTATCACAAAGATTAAAGCACTTATCTTATTTATTTTATTTTAGAAAAGTAATTTCTACTCATTGAAAGACTACTCAAGATTTAATATTCTCCAACTCAAACATGGGATCATGTTGACACATGTCATCACCACTCATTTCAGTACTTGGGAATGTGATTTAAAGTGGTGTCACAATTTAATAATGTTTAACCTTTTTATTTTAATTAATTAAAGTGACTAGAAATGCCTATGAGGCATTCTTTTATTACTTGATCATTATTTCTGCAAGTAACCCTATATGTTTTTATATATTCTGAAAGGTAGGGTTAAATGTGATTTTTGAGAGTTGGAGTTAACTCAAAAACTTTCATGGTTGAATTTTGAAAAATGTTTGAATGCAGAAAAGCTTCTGCCTTATTACTTTTACCATGGGTGATCTACAAATCTAAATGGTTTGAATCCAACGGGTTTGGATGAAGCACTCCAGTACCATTCTAAAAAAAATTGGTTTCATGCATTTTGGTTTAGTTAATCGAGCTAGGTTGATTTTTGAATCTAGGTACAGAGCTGAGTTTAAAACTAAATGAATAAACCTAAGTTTGAATGAATGGGTCGCGCGGGATGTTTAACTGGGCCGACCCACTAGGCACAGCGCGTGCGCGGGCTGAGTAAGTGAGCGACCCCACTCGTTAGTGAGACAACGAGTGGCGAAGCGGTACAGGGCGATTAGTGAGACAACTCTAATTGAACGGGTTCATCGTCCACGTCGGGCAACGCCGGCGAGACAAAACCCTAGCGCGGCCAGTGGGGGTCAGTGGGGGCTCACCGGGGCTCCGGCGATGGTCGGCGATGGGGGTGAACGATGAAGTCGACGACGCTGATCCTCCTGGTACCTGCAGCTCCTCCTAGGGCGGCTTCAATCGACGACGCCTCTCCTCCTCTACAGCAACGAACTTCGGTGAAATTCCGGCCACCTGGTGCTCGCCTTGCTCCGGGAGTGAGTGGGTGTGATTAGTGAGAGGTGGGGAGTGAGATGGTGTGAGGAGTTTGAGTTGGGAAGGCCTCTATTTATAGTGCTTGAAGGGGGGCGATGGTCGCGGGTGGAGCTCGTCGTGGTTGTCGGCACATCGTGCTATTGGCATGGGCAAAGGTAGGGGGCGGTGCGTTGCCTCCTGGCGAAGCTCAACGACATGGTCACGTGGCGTGGGGAGGTGCTGAACGGTCGAAACGTCGCGGCGCTCTAGGCGGGTCTGACGGTGGTTTTAATGGCGCACATCATGCATGGTCCGCGCGGCGGCGAACGGGGTTGTCTGGCGGGGTGCTGGGGTGTTGGCAATCACGTCTGTAAGCGGCGAGGGCGGCGCGTTGTCAACACCCGGATTTTTCAATCCTAGATGCCTGTTATGCCATACATCGCAATCCCAGGATTACCATTTTTGCGAGACATAACAGAATTGGATACCCTAGTACTTCATCCATTACAAACGATACATAAGTTCTTACACAAATAGGGATCTCATGATCCAGTTCTTAATACAACATCAAGCAGTGGAATACGTAATAATAACGGTAGCGTAGGCGAAGCTCCATCTTCGGGGTCACAGGCAATGCTGACGATGGAAGATGATCCTAGTTGTCGTAACCTTCCTGGGGTCCATCCTCCAGGTACTCCTCTTCATAGTCTGGCCATGGGAATAGCCAGGGACAAAGCCATGAGTACTCTTTAAGTACTCGCAAACTAATACTAACAGGTAAGGGGTTTTTGGATAATAGGACACTAGGCTCTAGGGTTGTTTTGCAAAAAGCCAGGTTTATCTTTACTAAGTTCCAAAGCTAGTCACAATTTTATAACTCCTAAATGGGATCTTGTAATTCAGGCCACAACTCTGTTGTGGTCAAGTCAAAGTCTCAATTCATTTCACAAGTCATTTTAAAAGGTCTGACTGGGGAACAGTATGGCCACTCCAACTGTCCATAACCGCGGACGCGGCTATTCGAATAGTTTGACACTCTGCAGAGATTGTACATTTTCACCACAACATTCGATACATCCGTCAGGAACAAATCCTGAATTCACCATACTCAGTATGCAGATAATCAATCCTAACCTTTCAATTACACTCCCTAGTATAAGCACCTCTCCTGTGAGTTTGGCCTCCCAACCATGACCACTGTCATCTTGGGTACTGCACAGGTGGACAATCTTCACAAGGTAGCCTCAACTCAAACCTTGGCCGTGAGGGAACTAATACTGAGGTATATAAGTTTCCAGTCAAGCCCTACCCAATATTCGGGTATTGTGGGTGTACGCTAAAATTGGAATGGTATCGCATCCAGACAACCATCAGTTTTATAAAGGGCTAAGGCTCACGCCTCAACATTTTCATCACCAAAAATCATCAAGTATTTGGAAACACATGTACAAAACATTTCAATAGAATGATCCATCATTCCAAGGTTTTCATAACCATTTTTCCACCAAGTATTCCCATCTAAAAGTTGATCAAGTTTTATGCTTAGCACTAGCCTCTACAGGTGGGGGTGGTACTAATGAGGGGGTGGTAACTAGTGAAGTTTCAACTAAGTCCAACCTTATATCTTAGGATGATATCCAGGCTTCTAGCTTAGGCCAAATTTTATGCTCTTCATGCAACCTTCAACACAACTGTCTAGTATCTACCAAACTCTTAGGTAGACTCTAAGTAAGCTTTGATAAAGAAATAAAGTAAGAAGCTTGCCATAAAACTAGGATTGGTTTAGCAAGTGGGTATGATCACATATGCTTAAGGTATAAAGTAGTCATCTCACAAGTATGGGTTTGTGGCATCAGTAGGGTATCTTGCAAGTGTTAGCTTGCATAGGTCAACTTGATTAGTAAGGCTGGCATCAATGTCAATATAAGCTTGCATAGTTACTAGCTTGCCTTGTGCAGAGCAGTGGTTGAAGTTCTCCTCGGCTTCCTCTTCGTAGTATCCTCCTTCCTCCTCGTATCCTTGGTCGGTACTAGCGTCTATGAATAAATACGAGGTACACAATCACCAAACAATACTTAACTACTTGCAATCATCACACACAAGGGTCCTATAGATGATCTAGCATCATCTCTAACATTACAAGGTTAAAGCTTGGTTTAAATCCTTTTTATTTTTAGAAAAGTAATTTCTACTCATTGAAGAACTACTTAATATTTAATATTCTCCAAACTAAACATGGGATCATGTTGACACATGTCATCACCACATATTGTAGTCCATGGGAATGTGATTTAAAGTGGTGTCATAATTTAATAAGGTTTTACCCTTTTATTTTAATTAATTAAAGTGGCTAGAAATGCTTATGAAGCATTCTTTTATTACTTGAACATTATTTCTGCAAGTAAACCTATATATTTTTATATATTCTGAAAGGTATGGTTAAATGTGATTTTTGAGAGTTGGAATCAACTCAAAAGCTTTTATGGTTGAAATTTGAAAAATGTTTGAATGCAGAAAAGCTTCTGCCTTGTTATTTTTACTATGGGTGATCTACAGATCCAAATGACTTGAATCCAACGGGCTTGGATTAAGCATTCACAGACCTTTCCAACAAAATTGGTTTCATCCAATTTGATGCACTGAATCGATCTGGGTTGATTTTTGAAGTTGGGTGCTGAAGTGTTTTTGAAATGAAATAGAAAAAGATTTAATTTGAATTGCTGGGCTGCGCGGGAAATTCTAACGGGCCGGCCTGCTAAGCGCAGTGCTCCCGCGGGCTGCTTAAGTGGGTGTCCCCACTCGTCAGTGACACGGGGCTGGGCGAAGCGGTATGGGGCAACGTGGATCGTTTGATCTAGTTCTAATCCAACGGCTGTGGGTCATCGTCGACGCGAGACAACTCCGGCGAGAACGAAACCTAGCGCGGCCAGTGAGGGGTGCTGGGGGCTCACCGGGGTACTGGCGAGGGTCGGTGTCATGGGAATGGTCACGGAAGATGCTGCAATTGGCAGCGAGTAGTAGAACGAGGGGCAAGGGCGGCCAGCCATCTGCGGTGCGAGATGAGGGCAAAGACACTGGGTTTACCCAGGTTCGCCCCCCCGGAGGGTAAAGACCTACTCCTGCTAGATTGTATTATGGAGGAGGTACAATGGGCGAGCTCGGCGGCTAGGCGGCGAGTCGCTTGGGTGTATGATGGAACGTATCCCTACTCGCCCTATAGGGAGGTTTATATAGGCTCACCTCCCCTAGGGTTTACATATCTCAACCGATTCGGTTAGAGCTTCGGTACTCGTTTAACCTAATCCGACTGGGCCTATCCACTCGCCTGGGCCTTCAGCTTCCAGTCGCTTGGCTCCTTGCTGGGCTTTAATCTAGTCGCCGTTTTGCAGGCCCACTCGCCAGTTCTTTGGGCCAGTCGGAAACGTCCTGCTGGGTATACCCCGGTAGGCATATCCCCATCAGTAGTCCCCGAGGCCGCCGTCGATTAGGCGTAGGTGGATGCTGGCGGTCGGAGTATACGGCTTCAGAGCAGACATCCAGTCGAATCATCGGCGGGCTCCTGTATAAAGGAGAAAACTAGTCATCCTGATCGCAGCTTTGGCGAGTCGACTCGGCGAAACACTGTCATAGTGATTGGGTCGGCGAGTCGAGTGGCCGAAGTTGGACCGTTAACTGTGGTCAAACTAGCCGTTGGGGTAATCCAACGGTAACTTTTGGCGTAATCACCGCGTTGTAACGGCTCCCTGATTTGGCGGGTAACAACCGCTATATAAGAGGAATGGCAGGCGATCAGAGAACCATCCTCTCACCATTTCCTCCGACTGTGCGCACCTTCCGCCTCCCTTCGCATCGCGATCCAGCCGACCCGAAATCCCCCGACCCCCAGCAAACCTCTCGGCCATGGCCCTTTCCACCGAGCCGTGGGGTAGATCTAAGTGCACGAGGGCGCAACTGGCTTCCTTCGAGGAGGTCGGGATCTTGCGAGCCGGCTATTGGCGTATTCCTGCAGCCGGAGAGACGACCCCGAATCCACGAGAGAGGGAGTTCATCTGCTTCACCAGCCATCTCGAACGGGGGCTAGGGTTCCCCACGTCCCTGTTCTTCCGGCGCTTCTGCGCCTACTTAGGGATCCAGCCTTCGGATCTGGGTCCCCACAGCATCGAGCAGCTCGCCATCTTCGTGGCGTTCTGCGAATGCTACTTGGGCTGCCGGCCCTACTTCCCCTTGTGGCAAGATCTGTTCCACGGACGGATCAGCCGCGAGGAAGCAGGTGGCCCAATGCTAGCCGCGGGAGGCCTAACCTTCCAGCTCAAGTCAAAGGCTTCATTCTTCGATCTGATGGTGCCCGCCAAGGTAGCGAGCGACTGGAAGAAGTCGTGGTTTTACGTGGCCGAAGCGACCCCGGAGGGCGAGGCGGCGATCCCGCGGTATTCCGCCAATCGGTCCGAGCCGCGCCATCTCCAAGTCAGCAAGCTCCCCAACGATCAGCGGATGGTCGTCGACGAGATGCTCCAGACCATCCGCGGTCTGAAAAAGAAGGGCCTCCAGACGATAAACCTGTACAACTGCTGGCTTGGGCGGCGGCTCGTCCCGCTCGCTCAGCGCGAGCACTACATGTACCAGTACACGGGCCGGGGAGACTCGACGAAGGCCTGCCTCGACGAGTGGAATCTGGAGGACTATCTCCCAGCACTGAAGAAAATTACCCAGGCGGTGTACCTGGATGCGCAGGCTAGGGTCGCCCCCTATACCGCAAAGCGTCCAGCTCCAACGGTAATCGTTTTACTTCGCTCGCAGTCGCAATTTATGCAGTCGCGGTAATTCTAATTTCATTTTGTATTCATCGCAGCTATTCCAAGTGGTGGAAGGATGGCTCCCACCTTCGGACGATGAGAACTCGAGCTCGTCCGTCCAGGACGTAGGCGAGTCGCCACCCGCCAAAGGTGGTTCTATGGGCGACGAGGACGACGACGACGAGTCCAAGGAGGAGGTCGCCCCACTGGTTCGCAAGACCCGCGGACAACGACAGCGCGAGCTCGAGGCAAGCAGAAGCCTCGAGCGTCACGATGACGACGACGAACTCCCAGAGACCACCTCTTGCCGTCAGGCCACTCCGTCGAAGAAGAAGAAAGAGAAGGAGGCAAGGGCCCCTCCGAAGAAGAAGACAAAGCCATCGAGGCCGGCCTCGCCGCCGCACTCGGCGAGCAGCTCTGACGCTCCCAGCCCGGCCAAGGACGATGCGCCACCAGTGACAGCCGTGCTGGACACGGCGACCGTGGAAGTGCCGCTGGCTTCAATGCCTCCGCCATTCGCCCCAGTCTCTGGGCTGGGGGATGCTCCGGCTGCAGCGGCTTCTCCTCGCAAGGAGGCTCCCGCCGAAGATATCCCAGAGGCTCCAGCTGCGGCCTCAACGACGAAGAAGCCGTCCGTGTCTTGGGCACGCGACGTCCTGGAGATGGGGCTCAGTCACCGACTGGGCCCTGAACTGGAAAAACCAGCCGGCCTCCGTACAGGGCTACGCTTTATTCCAGTCGCCAAGTGAGTACACTCACCCTTCTTTGTCTTTCATAATTACTTGAATTATTTTTGCTTATACGATTGATGCACAGGACCGGAGTGAAGAGAATGGGCCATCCGACCGTGGCTAAGGTGCCACCCGTCATTAGCGAGGAGGATCCTTCCCGCAAGAGGAAGGCGGACGAGGTCGTCGTCTCTGCGGATGGCAGCAAGAAGGCCAAGGGTGACGACGTCGTCACTATTTCTGACGACACGGCGGTTGCGCCAGCCGGTCCCGTGACGGAGGCAGCCGCGTCTACGAAGGAGGGCGCTCCCTTGCCTGGAACGGCCGAGCTGACTTCTTTTGGAGCGGGTGCCTCTATCGCTACCTTCCCACGCTTCATGACCAAGGCGGCCGCGGCGAGTGGGACTTCGCCCTCAAGCCACGCTCCTGGGACCGCCAATGCTGAAGTCGACCAACGTCGTGGGCATACGCCGGCTCTCCTCGCGTCCATGGACGCGATACAACTCCACGGCATGCTTGGCGCAGCCATCCAGGTACATCCAGTCCCCGAGGATCAGGTCAGTGCTTTGCAGCGGCCTGATTCTTATAATATCTTAACTTTATTTTTCGCATCCAGTCCCCGAGTGCGCACGCGCTAAATTTCAGCGGGTGGGCACTTAGGAATTTCTTTGAGTACCAGTCCCCGAGTGCGCACTCGCTGAATTTCAGCGGGTGGGCACTTAGGAATTTCTTTGAGTACCAGTCTCCGAGTGCGCACTCGCCGAATTTCAGCGGGTGGGCACTTAGGAATTTTTTGATTGCCAGTCCCCGAGTGCGCACTCATTGAATTTCAGCGGGTGGGCACTTAGGAATTTTGCTTTGATTAACCTTTTTGATGATATGCAGGGTTTACAGCTTGAATCGGCTGACCGATTGGCCGCGAAGCAGCGCGCGGAGAAATAATTGGCCATCGTCCAGGAGGCGAACAAAGGGCTTCAGGCTGTTGCCGCGAAGGCAAAGGAAGCTCGCCAGGGGCTTGTCCCCGCTAGTGATTTGGTGGCGGCGCAATCGGCTTTGAGTGTGGCTGAACAGCGGGTCGCCAACCTCGAGCGCGAGCTGCAGGAGGCAAAAGAAGAAGCGAGCTCGGCTGACGGGCGAGCCAAGGCCGCCATTGCAGCCGCCGAAGAGGATCGCAAAGTGTCCGATGCCCTTGTTGCTGCGCTTCAGGACGACCATACGTCGCTTCAAAGCTTCATCACGGAACTCGCCCGCCCGTTGATTGGTAAGTGCATCTGCCCCTTCCGGTGGTTGTGCCTTTTGTGGTGTCAGTCGTATTTATTATTGTCTTCTACTCGCAGGTCGCATCATCGATAGCGAGGAAGAGGCGAGCTCGTTCGACGCGAGGCAGTGTGTAAGCATGCTTGTCGACTCGGCAACGTTGTCGGCGACGTGCATCCGCGCCTATCTCCAAGAGATATCGCCGACGGAGGTGATTCCCAGCGACCTCGTTGAGGTGTGGAAGTATTTGGAGAAGGCTCCCGCGGTCGTTGAGTTCATGACGCGGTTGGCGTTTCGGCGCGGAGCGTCGACGGCACTTAGTCTTGGACTTGCCCACTTCCCCGAGGACTTCGACATCAACGATGTGATGAGTGGATACCCATCGTCGACTGGCGCGGTGGAGCAGTCCGAGGTTCTCAAGTCGTAGGACGGCGCCGCCACGTACTCGGAACGTGTATGGGCAATGGGCGATCTCCTTCCGTACCAGGAGACGGTCGTCATGCCGAACGACCCCGAGCCGCCGCATCGTGACTTCAAGGTCGAGCAAACTTTTCGCGCGGCGATGGCTGGTGAACTGACGACGTATCCGTCGAACCCGTACACGCCGTTCATCCGCAATCGCCGGGATGTTGGCGAGTCGTCATCAAAGCCTGCAGAGTAGGATAGTTTGCCTTGTGGCGTTAACAGCAGGTCTGCCATGCAGGCATATTTTGTAACATGAGACAATGCGATATGAAATTGAATGAGACATCGTGTCTATTTTGGTATTTGTTATGTGTTTGTGATTGATGTTTGAACGAATCCCCGAGCGCGTCCGCCCTTTTTGTGGGGTTTACCTCGTATGTGATATATTTGTTGTTGTTATGTGTTTTGTTATTGTGGTCGACTCGCCCGGGCTCGGAGAGCCAGTCTCTAGGCGACTCCCTTGAGTGCTCTGTACTTTACCGTTTTCCCTTGCGCAAACGAGGTCGGGTTGCCGAGTCCCCGAGCGTGGTACTTGGTTGTTCTAGGCGCGACTCGAGGGTGGTTGATGACTTAGCGCGTTGGTTTGAGCGCGTCACTCCTGCCTGGCCCGTGGGGTCAGTCGCGTGGCGAGTCCTGGGCATGCTCTCCTACTTGGCGTTTTCCCGGACCGCTCGCGGTGAACTGGTTTTCAGTCCCCGAGCGTGGTACTTAGCCGTTCGAGTCGCTATGCCAAGGATGCGGAGGACCAAGGTCGCTGTAAGAAGCGAAGGCAGTTGTCTTGGCTCATAGAACCAGTCGAGCTAGGCGACTCCAATGGGGCTCCGGATAGGCGTTTTTCGTGGACGATGCAAGACCTGAGGTGACTCAGTGTTCTGGCATCGCACTACTTAGCCGTGCCGATCGCTGTACCAAAGGTTGACTTCTGCGATTAGCGTGACGCTGTTATTACGAGTGCGAGTGGCACAAGACATGGAGAGTAGGCGCAATTTGCGGTAACCGATTCTTTATTTCACAGCGACTGGAGAGTACATGTGTGGGGTTCTAGGGGTAGAACTTCCGTAGGAGGTTTACGTTCCATGGTCGCTTGACGTCGAGTTCGCCGTCCCCGCGGACATCGATGAGGTAGTAGGCGTCGTTGCCGAGTACGCGCCCGATGGCGAATGGCCCTTCCCACGGAGGGGAGAGCTTGTGCATGCCCTTGTTGTCCTGGATGAGGCGTAACACCAGGTCGCCTTCTTGGAAGGTGCGAGTTTTCACCCGCCGGCTGTGGTAGCGGCGGAGTCCCTGCTGGTAGATGGCGGTGCGTGACCGAGCGAGGTCACGTGCTTCGTCGAGTTGGTCAATCCTGTCTTGGCGGGCGAGCTCGTTCGCAGCCTCCATTTAGTGGACGACCCGCGGCGAGTCGTGCTCGAGGTCGGTGGGCATGACTGCCTCGGCGCCGTAGACCATGAAGAAGGGGGTGAACCCTGTCGACCTGTTGACCGAGGTGCGGATCCCCCAGATGACAGAGGGCAACTCCTCGACCCAGCACCCGGCGGTGCGCTCAAGTGGTACTTGGAGTCGCGGCTTCAGGCCGTGGAGGATGCTTTGGTTGGCCCGTTCCGCCTGGCCGTTGGATTCCGGGTGGGCGACTGACGCGAGGTCGAGCCGAATGTGGTGCTCTTCGCAGAATTCGGCCATGGCTCCCTTGGCGAAGTTGGTGCCGTTGTCCGTGATGATGCTGTTTGGGAACCCGTAGCGATATATGAGCTCGCGTAGGAATTTAGTGGCGGTCTTCCCGTCGCATTTCCGAACTGGCTTGGCCTCCACCCACTTTGTGAATTTGTCGACTGAGACTAGCAGGTGGGTGTAGCCGGAGGGGGCCTTCTTGAAGGGGTCTACCATATCCATGCCCCACACAGCGAATGGCCAGGTGATGGGGATTGTCTTGAGCGCTGAGCTCGGCACGTGCGTCTGGTTGGCGTACTTCTGGCACCCGGCGCACCGCTGGACAATGTCGACGGCATCGGCGTGTGCGGTGGGCCAGTAAAAGCCATGTCGCATAGCCTTGGCGACCAGGGAGCGGGCGCCGGCGTGGTGGCCGCAGTCGCCGGAGTGGATATCGTGGAGGATCTTGCGTCCTTCGGCGGGTTGGACGCAGCGTTGAAACACGCCGATGACACCGCGCTTGTGGAGCTCGCCGTCGATGATGGTGTAGGACTTGCAGCGGCGGGCGATCATCCGGGCGTCCGTCTCGTTTGCTGGCAAGGTGCCGGCTTCCAGGTAGGCGATATAGGGCTTGGTCCAGTCGTCTGGCTCGTTGACGAGTGCGACCAAGGCTGCCTCTGGTTGGACGGGACTCCGATGTTGATCTCCCTCGGGGGAGAGACTGATGGCTTGGTGATCGTGTCGAGGAAGACGCCGGCGGGTGGGGCGAGTCGAGCTGACCCGATGCAAGAGAGTGCGTCGGCCTCCTCGTTCTTCCGCCTATCGATCCACTCGACGGAGTAGCCTGTAAAGTGTCCGCCTAACTTGTCCACTTCTTGGTGGTACGCCGTCATGGTGGGGGAGACGGCGTCGCAGGTGCCAGCGACTTGCCCCGCGACGAGGTCGGAATCTCCGTAGCAGCGGAGGCGATTGACGTTCATCTCCTTTGCAGCTCGCATGCCGTGGAGTAGGGCCTCATACTCAGCCATGTTGTTGGTGTAGGGTGTGAAGTCGAGGCGGAGGATGTAGCGGAGCTTGTCGCCCTTTGGTGAAGTTAGAACGATCCCTGCGCCTGTGCCGTCTGCGTTCTTGGAGCCGTCGAAGTGCAGGCTCCAGTAATGGAGGTACGGCAGCTTCTCTGGCTGCTGGGCCTCTTCCCAGTCGGCGATGAAGTCTGCCAGTGCCTGCGACTTGATCGCTTTTCGTGGCTCGTATTCGATCTTGTGGACGCCGATCTCGACGGCCCACTTGGCGACCCGCCCGGTCGCCTCACGGTTGCGGATGATGTCCTGCAGCGGTGCCGAGGAAACAACCGTGATCGGGTGCTCCTGGAAGTAGTGCGGCAGGCGCTGCTGAGCTCTGAAGACCGCGTATACCAGCTTTTGGTACTGGGGGTACCGCTGGCGCGACTCGGTGAGGACCTCGCTGATGTAGTACACCGGTCGCTGCACTGGGCGCTCCTTTCCTTCCTCCGGTCGCTCTACGACCATCACGGCCCTGACGACGCGCTCGGAAGCCGCTACGTAGACCAGCATGGGTTCTTTGTCGACGGGGGCGGCGAGTAGCGGTGCGGCGAGTAACACCTTTTTGAGATCGCGGAGTGCATCGTCCGCCTCCTTGTCCCACTGGAAGGTGGGGTTCTTGCGCATCAGGCGGTATAGGGGCATCGCCTTTTCGCCCAGGCGGGGGATGAAGCGACTGAGAGCCGCTACTCGCCCGGCCAGCTTCTGGACGTCGCGCAGGCACTCGGGTTTGCCGAGCCGGGCGATCGTGTCGATCTTCGTGGGGTTCGCCTCGATCCCTCGTTTGGAGACGACGTACCCCAGTAGTTGTCCGGGAGGTACACCGAAGGTGCATTTGCCTGGGTTGAGCTTTATCTTATATTTTCGCAGGTTGGCGAATGTTTCCGCCAGGTCGGCGAGTAGGTCGCCCTGGCGAGCAGATTTTACGACCATGTCGTCGATGTAGACGTGGATGTTGCGGCCAATTTGGCTCGCGAGGCATTCTTGCATGCACCGCTGGTAGGTCGCCCCGGCGTTTTTGAGGCCGAAGGTCATGGCGGTGTAGCAGAAGGCTCCGAATGGCGTGATGAACACCGTCTTCTCCTCGTCTTCGACAGCCATTTTGATCTGGTTGTACCCAGAGTAGGCGTCGAGGAAACATAGCGACTCCGAGCCCGCGGTTGAATCGATTATCTGGTCGATCCGCGGGAGGACGAACTGCTCCTTTGGGCAGGCGCTGTTCAGGTTTGTGTAGTCGATACACATTCTCCAGGTCCCGTTCTTCTTCTCGACCAGGACTGGGTTTGCCAGCCACTTGGAGTACTTGATTGGCCGGATGAAGCTGGCAGCGAGTATACGCTGCACCTCCTCGGCGATTGCTCGACGACGTTCTTCATTGAAGGGCCGCAACGACTGCTTGACAGGTCGCACTTTGGGGTCGGCGTTTAGCTTGTGCTCAGCGAGCTCCCTAGGGACACCGGACATGTCAGAGGGTTTCCATGCGAAGATGTCCCTGTTTGCACGGAGGAACTCGATGAGCGCGCCTTCCTATGCTGGGCTCATGCCCGTCCCGATCGTCACCGTCTGGCTGGAGTCGCCTGGGACCAGCTCGACGGTGCGGGTGCGCGTCGTGGCCTCAAAGGTTGAGGTGTTTGCGCCCTCTGAGTTGGGATTCTTGAGTATGGTGGGGTCGTCGTTGTTGACCCCGCTCGCATACTTGGCGAGCTCATCAGCGTGGTTGGTCTCCGCCGCGATGACGGCGTCAGCGAGCTCGGCTCCTTTGGCCTCGCACTCGGCGGCCATGTCGGGGTCGCCGTTGATGGTGATGACGCCGCACGGCCCGGGGAGCTTCATCGCGTTGTACGCGTAGTGGGGTGCTGCCATGAACTTAGCGAACGCCTGGCGCCCCAGGACGCAGTGGTAGGGGCTGTCGAAGGGCACCAGCTCGAAGACGATCCGCTCGGTGCGGAAGTTTGCCGGTGTGCCGAAGGTGACTGGCAGCGTGACCTTGCCGATTGGGTACGCCTTCCGACCGGGGACGATGCCGTGGAATGTGGTGTGGGTCGTTTCGATCATCGACTGCGGGAGCCGCAGCCGCCTGAAGGTGTGGAGGTACAGGATGTTGATGGAGATGCCGCCGTCCATCAATGTCTTGGGGAGCCAGTAGTCGCCGACCTTGGGCTTGACCACCAGGGCGACTCGTCCTGGGTACTCGATGCGTGGCGAGTGGTCTTGGCGGCTCCAGGTGATGGGCTGCTCTGACCAGTTTAGGAACTGGGGAACGTCCACCTGGGCCACCGCGTTGACGGCGACAGCGCGGGCGATGACCTTCTTCTCGCGCTTCGTGTTGAAGCCTGTGAAGGTATGGAGCGAGCCGGCCACTTTGCCGAATTTTCCGCCGTTTGGCGGGTCGTTGTCGGGGTCCTCCCGCGCTCGCCGTGCCTTCTCGATTTCCCTGAGGGTGTGGCAGTCGGCGGTGGTGTGCGTTGTGGGCTTCCCTTCCCTGCTATGAAACGCACATGGTTGGTTAAGGAGAGCCGCGGGGTCGAACCTTGGCTTGGCCTTGTAGTTGCCGCCGTCGCGGCGGAAGCTCTTGGGCTCGCGTTGCACGTGCCCGGCGTTGGCGACGAAGTCGACTCGCCCGTCACTGCGGCGCTTGCCGGTGAGGCGAGTGTTGCTATAGCGTAGGTCGGACCGTCGTCCGCTGTCGTTGCCGCTCATGCGGCGTTGACCTCCTGACTCGTCGTCAGTTTCCTGGTTTGGATCTTCCTCCGCGTACCGTTTGGCGATTTTGAGGAGGTCGGGGATGTTGTTGAGTGTGCGAGAGTGTCGCTTGAGCTTGGCGACCAGGGGCTCGTAGCGGCACGAGGTCTTGAAGCAATGGATGGCGGTGTCCGGGTGGATGCCGACCGCGTTGTACCAGAGTTCTTGCCACCGTTGGACCTAGTTGCGGGTCGACTCGCGGGGTCCCTGGACGCATCGCTCCAGGTCCTCGATAGTGGTGGCGCGGGTGTAGGAGCACTCGAAGTGCCTGACGAAGGCGTCGCGCATCTCCTCCCAGGAGTCGATACTGTCCTGGGGGAGGGTGTTGATCCACTGCCTGCACGTCCCCTCCATCATCAGGGGGAGGTAACGGGCGGCTAGCAGGTCGGTGTGGCCTGCGATCCCCATCGCCATGGGGTATGTGTCGAGCCAGACGGCGGGGTCATACGAGGAGTCGTACTTTTCTATCTCCTTTGGCGCCTTGAAGTTTGGCGGGTACTTCTCGCCTCGGATCATTGGTCCGAAGCACTTGGGTCCGAGTCGACTGAGCGACCCCATGGGCTCACCGTCGCGGCGATTGGTTAGGGTATGTCGCAGGTCGTCGGGCTGGCGTGCGCGCCAACTTTGGTTGTTGATGATGTGGGTGCGAGCGTCGATGGGTTGCCCGTTGGCGGCGACGAAGTTGGTCGCCGGCCTGGGGTCGTTGGTGGAGAGTGCCGCGTTCGCGGGTCCGTGTTGGAGCTGCAGTGGCTCTGGTGGCGGGCAGTTGAGGGTGTTTGCCACCGCTGGGCGGCCACTGGAGGCCGCTCTCCTTCCCGAGGAACGCGAGTATACTCGACCTTGCAAGTCGGCGCCCGCTCTTTGCTGCTCGACGGCCTTCGCGAGCAGGGCCCTGACGTATTGGATCTGTAGGGCGCCGTCGCTGGTGGCCGTGATGCTGTCGGCTGCTGCTCGGCCTGCCACGAGGTTGTCCATCGGGGTGGAGAACAGTGGGAGGCCGTTTGCGTCTCGCTCCCGTGAGGAGACTACTATCCACGGCTGGTCCCTGGGAGGGGTGCGGTTGGGTGGAGGTGGGGCGCCCATCTCCGTTGATCATGGCGGGGGCCGGGCGCTTCCTCCTGGTGGCGCGTTCTCACAGATTGCGCGCTCGGCCACGCGGGCCGGGTCGTTTTCGTCGTCGAAGTTTAGGGCACGCCCCTGAACGGTGGGGTTCAGGCGCGACCTGATCCGCTGCTGGTGGTAGCGTGATAGTTCCTGCGCCGTCACCTGCTCGAGGCAAAAAATTTCGCGCTCGGCTTGCTCCTTGCGCACCGCCTCCGCCAGTTTCAGGCGGAGTTCCTCGACCTCCGTTGCCGAGGCGTTAGGAGGGATTGGGGTGGAGAATGGATCCTCTGGCGGATCGGTGCTGGTCGCCATGTAGGTAGCGGCGTGGCGACCGGTTCCGTCGAGGAGGTCGGCGGAGTTCTCCGACCCGGAGTCGAATTCGAAGATCCCGAGGATGGATGGGTCCTCGAAGTCTCTCACGTTGGAGACCTGGGCGATGGATCCCGCGGATGAAGCCGCGGTGATGGATCCAGCGAGTGACGCCGGGGTCGCCGAGTCGGCGTCGTCGTTGAGGGCCGCGTCTTCTGCGGCCGCTGAGTTTTCGGCCACGTCGCTGTGGGCCGAGTTGTACTCGGAGGCGAGGCGATGGATCGTGCGGATCTGGCTCTCGGAGAGCCGATCGCGTGGCGGCGACTCGCGGATGCGAGTCGAATCCTCCGAGACAATGACATCAGTGAGGCCGACGAAGAGGCTGATCGTGCCGATCGGCAGGATCACGCTGTGCGTGACGGGCCGCGCCGCCGGAACGTAGCTGCTCGGCAAGATTTGGAGAATCTCGCCGATCGCTATCATGCGGCCGGTGGCGACCGTCTCGTTGATGGGCAGATTGGATCTCGCCGCAGAACACCGGCCAGACCGGCCAGGCCCCATGGTGGGCGCCACTGTCGTGGGAATGGTTACGGCAGATGCTGCAATTGGCAGCGAGTAGTAGAACGAGGGTCAAGGGCGGCCAGCCATCTGCGGTGCGAGATGAGGGCAAAGACACAGGGTTTACCCAGGTTCGGCCCCCCGGAGGGTAAAGACCTACTCCTGCTAGATTGTATTATGGAGAAGGTACAATGGGCGAGCTCGGCGGCTAGGCGGCGAGTCGCTTGGGTGTATGATGGAACGTATCTCTACTCGCCCTATAGGGAGGTTTATATAGGCTCACCTCCCCTAGGGTTTACATATCTCAACCGATTCAGTTAGAGCTTCGGTACTCGTTTAACCTAATCCGACTGGGCCTATCCACTCGCCTGGGCCTTCAGCTTCCAGTCGCTTGGCTCCTTGCTGGGCTTTAATCCAGTCGCCGTTTTGCAGGCCCACTCGCCAGTTCTTTGGGCCAGTCGGAAACGTCCTGCTGGGTATACCCCGGTAGGCATATCCCCATCAGTCGGCGAGGCGGGCGACCGACGAAGTAGACGACGGCGAACCTCCTGGTACCGGTGGCTTCTCCTGGGGCGGCTCCAATCGCTGGCTCCTTTCTTCTCCAGAGGCGGCGGGCTCCGGTGAAATTCCGGCGGGTGGTGCCCGGCTTGCTCTAAGAATGGTGTGGCACGGTCAGTGGGGAGAGGGCAGTGAGATGGTGTGAAGAAATCGTGCGGGGGTGGCCTCTATTTATAGTCGAGCGAGGGGACCGTCAGGGCGCACGGTGAGCTCGTCGGGGGCAACGTTATAGGCGGCTAATGGCATGGGCAAGGGTAGGGGACGGTGCTGTGTCTCCTGGCGATGCTCAACGACATGGTCGCGAGGCATGGGGCGGTGTGGTTTGGTCTGGAACGGGCGGTGCTCTGCGCGGCAGAGGCGGCGTCTTCGACGGCGGGCGGTGGTTGTATGACATGGGGCGGCAAACGGGGGTGTCTGGAGGTCTCCTGGGTCGGTGGTGATCGTGTGTGCACGCGGTGAGGGCGGCGCGCGGTCTGTGGGTGATGGTCGAGGGTGGCGCTCTGGCGCACGCTCGGCATGGTCTGGGCGTGTCTCGTGCGCGTGGTCCAGGGCTTGGCAACGCTCGCGGCTGGGACAGGCAGTGGCGGTGGATGGTGGGCTGCCTCCCAGACATGCTGGCTAGGCTTGCTGCTGCTCCTAGCTTGCTGTCCACAATGGGGTGACATGGGGGTGCTCGGCTGTTCACCATTAATGACAATGGCAAGCTCACAGGGGTGCTAGTGTTGGGCTAATCTTTCTAGATGATATACTGAGGTGTGTGTGAGCTAACTAGGGAACAAGTTAGACAAGAATCACTGCACACTATAGTGTTTGATGTTTTGTTTGATTTGTGTCTGCAACCTGTTTGATGAAATGGCCGCATGAAATCAAGTTTTGAATTTTGAAATGAATTTTGGTGGGTTTGCTAGATTGGTGCTGGTGAGTCTGCAAATGCTTGGGTTTTGAAAGTTGAGCTTGTTTGAGTGGGTTTTGAAAAAGTGGGATCTTCCCATATGAAAAATATTCAATTTTGAATTGTCATTTAAACTATGCATTTGAAAGTTTCTGGATGATCACAAAGTGGGCCTTGATACTTTGTTATGATTACATTCAAGGGGTGCAAAGATCCAGAAAAGTTTCTGTTAGGTTTTGAAAGTTTGAGGCAGCCAAAGTAGGCATGGGAGTTAAATTGGTCAACATGACCATTCACTTAATATATTTGTTTTGATTTACTTGTCTTTAGGAAAAGTGTGGGAAATGTTTTAGATGATGTTCTCTTCACCTAAGAAACATTTTACAAGCAATGGATCACACAAACAAGGTGGTTTTTAAAGAAATTCAAAATCCATGCATACACATATACATGCATTCATGATTTTATTTAGAAAAGTTTTTGTTAACCCTAATCTTGATGATTAGTGTTTGTTGATCTAAGTTTGGTATTTTTGGGATGTTACACGCGCGCTCTGTGGGCTCGTGTCGCTGACGGCGCACTGGCGCGCTCTCGGCTCGCACGCATAGAAGCTTGGCATGAGCTTGCCATGTGGTCCAGGGGCTGGAAATGCTCGGGGCTAGGACAGAGGGTGGCGGTGGATGGTGGTCAGTGCTCCAGACAAGGTTGGCGAGGCTAGTGCTTCCTCTAGCTCGCTGGCGACATGGGGGTGGCAAGTTTGCTCTTGGCATGGTCACCATTGATGGCTAGGCTTGATCACAGTGGTGCTAAGGATTGTTAAAGAGGCTAGATGATCTACTAAAATCTTGTTGCAACCAGAGAGGGAACAAGGTTTGCCAAATTCACTGCTACAAATAGTGTTTGATGTTTTGTTGTTTGCTGATCACAAGGCGTTTGATGAAATGGCCGCAAGAAATTCAAATTTGAATTTTGGATTCAAACTTGGTGGGTTTTCTAGTTACATACTAGGGAGTATCTGGTTAGTTGGATTGGTAAAGGGGCACTGGTTTGGTTGGGTTTTGAAAAGGTGTGATCTTCACATATGTTATAGATTCAATTTTTAATTGTGATTTGAATGAGGTTGCCAAAAGTTTCTGCAAGTTTGAAAGGTGCACTTTGAATTACTTTTACTTGGACTTGAAAGGGGTGCAAAGAATTGGAAAAGTTTCTGTTTGAAATCTTGGACTAGAAACACTCAAAGTGACCTAGTGAGCAAGATTGGCAAAAATGACCATTTGCCTTATTTGATTTGTTTTTGATTTTCTCTTGATTTGTTTCTGCTTGGAAATGTTTTAGATGATGTTATTTTCATCCTTAAATTATTCCTTTCTATTTAGGTTAATCACACAAGTCCATTCATGCATTCATCAAATCATCACATATACACATGCATTCATTTGGTTTTTATTAAATCAAAGTTTTTGTTAACCCTAATTTTATTGATTAGAGTTTGATGATAATGATCAATAGTTTTGGGATGTTACAATAACATTTGCATGCGGCTGCCAATATACAAGTAAGTTGGGAAATATAATAAAGACTGTTAGCAATATACACGATTAGATCATTGCAGAAAGTAGACGGAGAAGACGAAGTTTGGTAACACAGTTCGAAAAGCCTACATCTGCGGGCATGCTTTATGGGAGCTCCTCCCCTGGTACTATAATCAGATTACCGTCGACGACAAGCCCGTCACGGTGTACAGACACATCAGATCTACAAAATGCCACGCCGGTCCGGCGCCCCTTCCACGAGCACCGGACCATCCCCGAAACTCGATCTTGTGTCTAACCTGTCTTGCGTCTAGTCTATTTTGGCTACTCCGGGTGCCTTGATATAATTGGCCAGGTTACAAGTGTTCGACTCAAACACCTAACCCTACTGCATAGTCCAAGTCCAACTGTATTCTATAAACATATTCTACACTATTACAACAATCTCCACCTTGGCCAATATGTAGCCAATGGAACTGTCGTCTTCGCGCGAACAATTTAGTGTATGTTGAACTTGGTTTTCTTGTTTCTCACTTGTATGAGCCATCGTACGAGCCCTCATCGGACTCGGTCGCCCCAGCTGATCCTGCCGCCTCATCGTGCTCCTCTTCATCTCCACCTGGAACGATGCTCACACACACCTTGTACAGGTTATTCCTAGTCCTTCTGCCCTTCAGCACCATCTTCTTGTTCTTATTGACCCGCATAGACAACTTGTCCCTGTTAACACGATAGGAATAACCATTGTCATGGAGTTCTCCCAGTGAGATTAGATTCCTGCGATCCCTCGGCACATATCTAACATCCTGGAGCACCATTTCACCACCATCTTTAGACTTGATCTCAATATCTCCCATGCCCATGATGCGCTGAGGCGGACCATCGACTTGATAGACAACTCCAAAATCACCAGACCTGTAGGTAGATAACCACTCCTTGTTAGACGTCACATGATAAGAGCTCCCTGAATCCAACATCAAATCCTGATCGAACAATTCGCTTACCAAAGCCAGAACTTCACTATCAGAATCAGCTGCAGATTTAACAATAATATTTGCAGCTCCATTAGCCTTATATGTTGGACAAAACCTCCTTATATGACCCTACTCCTTACAATGATGACACTGTAGATTTCCCTTCCTTTTCTTGCCATTCCCACCATGATTTCCCTTGACCACCAGCCCTTGTCCATCACTAGCACGAGCGGAAGCACTTTCTTCGGAAGTCTTTTTTTCACGTTGATCATATGATAACAATGCAGTTTGTTCCTCGCTTGCAGTGATGCTTGAATTGCCGTATGTCAGGGTAACCATCAAACTCTTGTAGGATTTTGACAATGAAACAAGCATGAGCAAAGCCTTGTCCTCGTTCTCCACCTTGGACCCAATCCTCTCCAGATCCGAGACCACACGGTTGAAGGTATTGATGTGTTCAGTAAGGTTCGCCCCCTCTTGCATCCTCATCCCGTACAGTTCCTGCTTCAGATACAACTTATTGTGCGCAGCCTTGTTCAGGAATTGTTCCTCCAACGTCTCCCAAATTGCACTCGGCGACTCCTCGTTCATCACATGGTACAAGACCTCATCAGCTAGGCTCAGCCGTATAGTACTGGCCGCCCTGATTTGCATCTCAACCCAGTCATCAGCGTCCAACTTTGCAGGCTTCACCGCATCAGTCTTGATTGTCCTCAGGAGTCCCTGGTGCCCCAGAAAATCCTTGACCCTCGACTGCCAAAGCGAGAAGTTGCCTGTACCATCAAACTTTGTCACCTTGAACCTGGTGGAAGACATCGGGTCCTCCCGCTGCTCTCCCACGAACAGCCACCGATCAGATCGTTTAGGTCAGGACGATACAATCGACCAGAGCCTCTCCTTTGGTTCGGCAAAGCCTTCTCGCGCATGCCACCACGCCTCCGAAATTCCGTGCTCGAACTTAGGGAAAAGCAACTCGTGAGCTCTCCGTTGCCTCCTCAACCCTCCTTTTATTGACCTAAAGATAGTTCGGATCTATCTCCAACTTCAAAGCGAACCATACATGACTCTCTTTCCTAAGCTCCAAGCCACGCCTTGCATCATCCAACTCGGCCTTCCTTGTTCCATGTGCACACCATAATTGAGTCGGTACACGCGGTGTCGAATCGAAACTGTGTTGGACTCCACCAGATATTCCGAATCTTAGAATCCACACTCGCACGTCTATTTACGCGCCTCAGGGACCATAACTGTCACAACATCAGAACACGTCGGGTCCTTGCCGTATTGCACCTGGTCTCCTTTTGTCGAGCCGGCCTCTCCGATTGAACCGGTCGGTCTGACCGCTCGAAACATGTTGCGTCGCCTCAGTCGGTACGATCCCCCAACTTGCGCGCCAAGCTATCCAACCGACGGTGCCTGCCAATCGGATCTGCTTCGATGATATGGCCTCAATGCATCGTCACGCCCGCGATCAATGTCGTCCTTTATTGATGGTGTTACGTCGTCATCAACAGCGTGTACCGTAGCACGGGGGGACACTCCCGCACCCCCATAGTCGCTCAGACGTTACGCTCTGCGTAAGGAACCTCGCTTCACTCTGTCCTCCGCTCGATAGAAGCCCGCCACCCACCAGAACCTCCATCGCCTCGCCTTCCTCTATGATCATCCGCACCATGAATCCGATCTTGTAACCTGATGGCTCCGATACCACTTGTTAGCAATATACGCGATTAGATCATTGCAGAAAGTAGACGGAGAAGACGATGTTTGGTAACACAATTCGGCAAAGACTACATCTGAGGGGCATGCTTTACGGGCGCTCCTCCCTTGGTACTATAATTAGAGTACAGTCGACGACAACCCGTCATGGTGTACAGACACATCAGATCTACAAAACACCATGCCGGTCCGGCGCCCCTGACACGAGCACCGGACCGTCCCCAAAACTCGATCTTGTGTCTAACCTGTCTTGCGTCAAGTCTATTTTAGATACTCCCGGTGCCTTTATATAATAGGCCAGGTTACAAGTGTTCGACTCAAACACCTAACCCTATCGCATAGTCCAAGTCCAACTGTAGCCTATACACATATTCAACACTATTACAACAAAGACAATGGAAACTATCAATATACGGTTGCGGTGACCCAGCATACCACTTCATGATGTAGTACACTATAGTCGTTGATATAACACCAATGAAACACCGTTCACTAGTATTACATCCCTCAGAGTGGTACAACAGAAACACAGCAGGTCCAAGACATGACTATAGGTTACAACTCAACTCTTTACACAATATCCAGAGAACACTCTAGGTTAAAGACAGAGAAAGAAACTTCTTACAAAGAAGAATCAGAAATAATCAAATCATAACCAACATACTAATAGACTAGCATCTGGGCTTGCATTGCTGCTATTGCAATACTCTACACAAGTAGGTTCTATGGATAGATATTGTATTCCTATCTACTCCCTCAGTTTCAAAATATAAGATGTTTTAGCTTTGTAAAGTAAATGTATCTAGATTTCTTTTAGTATATAGGTTCACTCATGTTTAGAGTGAATCTACAAACTAAAACAAGTCTAGATACATTCTCTTCACAAATCTAAAACATCTTATATTTCGAAACGGAGGGAGTAATCAGCAACTTCGTCTTCACTTGAGTAGATGTATATGTTGATTTTCTTTACTTCATTGAAGAGCTTGAGCTTTTGATGATGATTCCTGGAGCATAACTTGATGTATACGCCGTCTTAATGGCTTCAGAATCGAGCAAGGGTTAAGAAGATACATTGAGTACGAGCGTACTCAGCAAGTTCACTAGAAAAGGAGTGTTTGATGCACTATATCTACAGCCACAGACCATAGGATGTAGGCAACGCAAGTTTTTGTAAACATTTCTTCAAAGGTTGCTTTTATTCTGAAAATCTATGTCCGTCAGCCTTCACGGGTTTACCAGAAATTTCATGGAGTTCCTTTCCTGCCGCGTTCGTAGCTCCTTCCCAGAACAGGGAGTAACAAGTTACAGTTCTTACACTCTGCAGAGGTGCGTTACTTTTCCCATGAGAAATCTTAGCTTTGTTGCACATCCGAGTTGCAGGCTCGTTCACACTTCATTGGTGTGAGGCCCAAACTAAGATCCAAGCGAATCACTGCCCTCTCCGCGACCCCATATGTCTGCAAGATCCTTCGGGCCTGGCTCACCTCCGTTAAGCCCCCTTTCGGGCAGGCTAAAACCATGATGAGTTACCAAAGACTCTATGAACTGGTGATGCCCTGGAAAGTGCCATATCAAATGGACTATACCACTAAAAACCACTCATAGATAATCTTGACACCAAAAGTGTGGGGCATAAGGGTGACCACCCATATGTTGGATCCGCACAAGGAATCACAAGGTCACGTTAAGGTCGTCTTGCCTCCATACGAGAGGAAAATGATACAGCTGACTTCTCCGTCCTATTCCAAATCTCATGGTTAACGCGTAATATACGGCGCAAGAATCACTGGCGACATTGGTTGTTAAGTCCTAGATAATATGTTCCTTTATCACCGGAACTTTCATAGTAGGTTATTACCTCATGGTAAATAACCTATACTCATATTATTATGAAAATAGTGTTTTCTGACCCTTTTCAAATGCAGGTGATGACAATACTGGATTTGCAAAATACTTTACATAAAATAATCAAAGGACATGAGCAAGTGTGAACTTGCCTTTTGTAATTGCAAGAGTATGCACTCACGGTCTTCAAGACAATATAAGATCTAATATCTAAAATCAGGATCATTGGTCCGGTAAGGACTAATGTTTAAAGAAGCAAGATGCTATTGTGCATAGTAATGTAATGCAATTTGATAAACTCGAACCCCCGGAATAAGCGTTGATCTAGGGTTTGGATGCTGGAAATGGTTTCTGTAGAATGTGTTGTACTTTTATATAAGCTTCCCACTTGTGCTTATTATTAAGGCTTGTAGTTGTGTGTGAAAAACATGTAATTACAATATCATACAACAATAAGATACAAAATTGTGGAATGCTATTCAAAGATTACTTATATAAGAATTGCATTATTTTTAAATCTTACTTTACAAGTATAGGCATTTATAAGGAATGTAAGTATTAACAATCCTAATATACAAGTAAAGTATAAAGTAATGTGATTATCATTAGTTATTATTTGTTGATCGAAGTGGCAAAAAGAATAACATTTGAAAAAAAGTTTTCTTTTCTAAGGTCTAAACGATCTTTGTGGTTGATGTTGTTTGTGCTTGCTTGAATGGTTTGGACTTGATATGCTTTACGACTTAATTATAACAGACCAAAGTTAACTACAAAAGACATAATAAGGTCTTTAGCATTATACTTAAAGTCTTGTAGACTAAAGTTAGCTTTAAGAACATGGATGGATTTAAGGTGTAATGCTTATGATATTGTACTTGCTCATCTTATAATATTTCCTTAAAGTTATTTAAGAATGGCATTACTTCTATTTGAGTAGTGTTTCCTAACATTATAATGGAATAGAATCATTTACCTTTTTATAGATGAGTGGTTATAGTTTGTAAACAAGGAAGTAATATTACTTAACTACTTATTGATTCACTAGACTGTTTTGATATGTTTGTAAACTTGTGTTGAACCATTTTGACTTCATATTATCAATATTTAAGACTAATACTATTTATTAGACTCAATTGGCTAATTTTAGAAATATTAGCAAATTTTATTTACCCTTATATGAATTATTGATTAAGGAAATAGGTTTAAGTTTAAGTTATTATAGTGTTTAAATTTTATTTCCCTCAAAAGTGGAATATTATAAATTTAACAGGTAGGTATTATTTTTTGTGATCATTTTGGTATATTATATTTATTTTTGTGATTTATAAATAATAAGATATGATTTTTATAAGATTTATTACTTTATAAACACTTAATAAATAATAAATATTTAATTAGGTGAAATAATAATGCATGATCGTAGTTTTAAATTATAGTTCTTATTTTTCTAAGATTTTTGGTATTTTATTTATATTTTTAACATATACTAATATTAAAATATGATTTTTCAAAGTATTAACACTTATAAAATCTTTATTAAATAATAATTATTTAAATTGTTGGCATTTTAATGTTTGTCAATAGTTTAATGTTATAGATTTTATTTTTCTGAAATTTTTCATTGATTAAATATATTTTTCTGAGTTATAAAACAAAAGTTATTGAATCTATAAGGTTTAATCATTTTCTAAAATTACTAAATATCTTTATTAGGTCAAGATGACATCAGAAACAAAAGCTTAATTAGTAAAACTTTCTGTACTAATCTAATTCTACCCACACAGACACTGACTGGTGGGGTCGAGTACACCTCACATGCCACATGGGCACAAACCAAGTCAAATGTGTTGACTGGGCTGGGGTGACATCGGCATGATGTTATGCTGACATCACACGAGATGATCCTCACTGGTTGAGGATCAATTGATCGATTGTGCATGTGCGCGCGGTTATGGAGATTTGTGTTAGAATTAGCATGCGATGGCGAGTTGAACTATGGCCACGCCGCCTCGAAATGGTCACCGAAGCACTAGCTCCGACGAGCATCTGCGGTGGCGGACAGAGGTGAGCGACGGAACGGCGTTGTGGTGTACAAAGAACAAATCGGAATGGGACACTCGGTCTTAAAGCTTACCAGGAACGCGAAGAGGGTGATGGTAAGGCGAGGTGAGGTCGAACGGCGTCCCCGTGGTCGACGGTGACCGACGAAAAATTGAAGTCGTCGGGTTCGATTATGGACGAGAGAGCTCGATTCCTTTGGGGAGATGAACGAGTCGGGCATGGAGAACTCACAGGCGAGCTCAGATGTCAGAGGGATGGTCTCTAGCGGCGTTGACAAACACCTCCGGCGATCTAGGGTTTCGCTCAGAGGATAAATCGAGAGGAAGAAGGGGAATTGGTGTCTAGGGTTCTCCGACGGTAGCGCTGGGATTTTATAGACGACGGAGAGTGGTGGCACTTATCTTGCCACGCGACACATATCGCAGCGCCAACGAGCGGTGGCAGAGCTGCCACCGAGCTGCTTTGCTCGATGAAGAAGACGAAGAACCGTTATGGGCTAGTCTTGGGCTGCAACTGGGCCAGGTGGGCCGTAGAAAAGGGGAAGAGGAAGCTGGCTGCTGCTTGTGGGCGACGGATAAGGGAGAGAGAGGAAATGGGCCACGAGCCAGAAACCTCTCAGATCTATTCCTCTTATTTTTTTCTTCTTCAATCCCTTTTTCTTTTTGCTGTTTTGATTCCAGATTTGTATTTTTGCATTTGGTTTGTATTTTTCCTATAGAAATTTATATGATAGATAATTGCAGCAATACTAAAATGTACTTAGTATCATTTTGTGAAATTTTATTGTATAATGTTATTATTTCTTGATTTTCTTTATATATACTTTTCCTTTTAATATTTTATGGGAACCTTTGTTATGAATTTTATCTACATAACATACTATAAATTTATTATATATTATACCCTTATTTATTCATGAAACTAAATTCTCATTAAAAAAATATATTCCAAGGAAAGTTTCTAATGGTGATCCTACATTACTACTTGATACATAATTTCCTATGAATTACTATGATTAACATTAATTACATAATCCTAGGGAATAACAAGGTATATGTTTTGTTATAACTTGCATAGAAGTTAGGGTCTTAGGTTTTAGGAAATTTAATATACCTATATCCTTGGGATAGGCATGGATCAAGATTTATGGTTAAGACATATGGTCTTCATGCATATGTTTATGAATGGTATCACCATCCAAGATAAAATAGTGGGGTTGTTTTCTAGGATGGCTTAGAGATGGAATTGATAATTAGAGTTTCTAGGCACATATGATTTTAAAGTTTGGAAGAGATAAATATATGCTTAAGTGATTTGCTATAGGAAAATATTCCTATAAGCCATAGGGGAAACAATATGATTGATCCAATAGATGAAATATATAATAATTTTGATTACAGATTTAAGTTTGAATGTTTTACCAAGAATTCCTATCCTCCATAATTTACAATTCTTGACTTCTACTTAAATAATTCCTTTCCTAGATATACTACTCCTTCATATCCATCATCATGTGTTAACATCATGAGTTTTACTGCTCAAGCATATCCTTATCCTCCTTTTATTCTTCTAAATCCATTTATAAATCCAATGAGCTTGACACGAAGGCTCCTCATAATCTTCTCATATCTATACTTGGTTATCAAACTATTCTACTACTAATAATCTCCAATCCAATAGATAGTTACTTCTAACTCCATTCATACTCTTCCTTAATCATCCATCACTAATTTACTCTAATAGGTTCATATATCCAATTCTTCTCTCCTCAAAATCTTACTATTCTTTAAGAGGAATAACACTACTTCAATAACTCCATGCTACTCTAGCTTCAGCTTAATTATACTGTCTTATATCTACTTAACTCCAGTATCTTATATAAAAACTTCACATCATATCATGGTGACTTGTCATAGCTAACCTATAATAACATATATATACTAGGGTTCAATCATGTTCTATCCACCAATGTCACTTATACATGATATAATCATTTAATCTTGGTGACTAAAGCATGATCATTATAATCCTTTGATCCTTTATGGTTTAGGTTTCTAGTTGGCTAATCAAGGCTTTCATCCATACAACATTATAGTTGTATTATAATTATCTTCTGATTATCTCTATTGGACTAAGAGATATTATTCATTGACTATACCTACTTGATCCAATAGAATTATTCCTTGGCAACTATCTTCAATATTCTTCCTTATAATCTTATTTATCACCATATAATTACATATTCCATATAACTATTCTTTCATTTTAGGAGTTAGTTAACTCTATCAATTATCACTTTGATCTTATTCTCTTCCAACACTCCCATCCTATAAATGATATTTAAATCTAGAATTACCACCTACCCCTTCTTACATCTTTCTCTAAAGGACTTTAAGTGAATGTTATGATAAGGACAAGAGTGGATAGATCAAGAATTGATAGATTTAGAATTGGTGAATCAATAGTTGTTTACTCAACATTGATGAACAATAGATATTAGAATATGGTTCAATAGAGATTGTAAGGATTGATATGGAAAGAAAGATATGTGGTGAATGGTATTGGATTGGTTTCCTTCCTACTCCATATAACTAAAGAGTTATGGTGAAGTATTACCATGATCCTCATATATAATATTAAGATAGGTCAAGATTTAATTATTAAATTCTTGTTACTTGAGTTGTATCCATAACTTGGTATTTATAGTTTGTTGTGATGAATACAATTGAATAATCACATAAGGATCAGATATCAATCATTAAGTAATATGTTGTAGTTTAGTTTTATTACATTTGATCTACCCTTAGATCAAATCATGTTTACCCAAAATAAGGTTTTAGCAAATGTCATATTGAAACTTATCGCAATCAACTTGATGATCTACTTCAATTCCATCAAGTTGGTAGAAGCTTCAATCATTTTGATAAGTTTTGTTCAAAAGCGCGAATTTTTTTCGGATTTTCTTTGCATGAATGCAATGCACACATCTGAGTTCAGCTTATTTCTAAGCTCTAATGCTGGGATGTTACAGACTCTCCCCCTTAAAATAAACTTCGTCCTCTAAGTTCATATACTCTCACATTTCGGAACGAAGAATTTACTAGTGTTGGTTACAGAATTTCTCAATTCCATAGTAACCTCAAATGAGAATAATTGTAGTATTCCATATCCAAATATTTTTCTTGAATTCTCACCATACTTGGCAATCTTCGACTTGATGTATCCAATACTCCCAAGTTCCTTTTACTATCCCTCTAGGGATATGTCCTTATCATAAATTCCTTCAATTGGGGTCTCTTCTTTAGTTCCTTATCCTGATTAGGTATCCTAATCCAAATCCCTTACTTGATTATCGATCTTCCTTACAATATTATGTAGGGTCTAGGAAGTCTCACTAAAACAGGGTTTTAAACTTTGTTTATACAATAATTATGGCAAAAAGGTTATATTTATAGTTTGGCATTGTATAGTTTATACTGATAGTCCTTCTAAAGATTGGATTTGAACACATTTAGTCCATACCCATTGGAATTTCTTATTTCACTACCCATGTCCAATTGGATGTGCTTTATTCTCTCTTAAGGATCAGTTAAGAGTTGTTTCTTTTAGAATTAGTATTCTAGGACTATCCTAATTTGTTGCTTCAAGCTTTTACCTTACCAAGCTTTAGGAACTCTTTTGTTATTTACCTTAAGTACTTATTCAACTTCCATTTATTACTTATCTTAAGGTTTGAGTCCTACTATCTTGAAGTAAACTTTGATCTTTCAACCAGACGTACTTCTAAAAGTACTTTTATAATGATTACTTCTTTTACCCTTATGAAAATAAGGCTTGTTGTTATTGTAGTTTAGTCCTTCATCTCCAACCTTTTCCCAGAAAGTCGGATAACAATACTTCCATTTTCTGTTTACTCTCCCCCTTAGGGTTTACTAATGGTATCTAAACTGCCTATACAATAATCATTGGGTTTTAACTAGAATGTAGGTCTTTGTCTAGCTTATACTCTACCTAGTTAGGGTCTCATGAAAGATTGTATGGTGTATCCACACAATTGTGGATCTCCGAAGTGAATCTTTCAACATTATTTATCTTACTTACTGTTTGAACTTTTGGTCTTTGGTAAGCCTGTTTTCGTGAAGAATCTCGAAAGATGGTCGCTTTAATTCTTATATTCATTTATGTGTTAACTTAACTTAGGACAAGTTTTATGCTCTTTATGCAATACTAAGATGGTATGGTTAACTAAGTCAACCAAATATCAGCCGCAGACCACATACCAGCTGCGGACCATCTTAGGATGTATGGATTACCTTACGGTTTCCGACATACTACTGGAATTCTCTCTGAATTGTCAGAGCTTGAATACCATTTTGGTTCCAAAGCTTTTTCTTTGTACTAATTCATGATACTTCCATGAACTTGGTACTACTAATTCATTAACTTCTTAGCAACATCACCTACTTTGGGTGAATCTTAAGTTCATCACTTCTTGTTGCTCCATATTTTTCCTATATTAACCTTCCTTCTTATTGTTGACTAACAATGATCTAAACTTGATTTATCCTTCAAATTATGTTGATACTCCTTATACTTAACTTTGTTCTTCAAGTAAGTCTTCATCTTGGTCTTTGGAACTCGTCACTCCCTCACACGAATTCCCTTATTCTATCTAGATCTATAACATCAAGTAGTAACTAGATGTTGCAACATGCATTTGCACACCAAGTCAAACTTCATGTACAGATCTAGTCAATCAAGAAGATTCAAGAAAAACCAAGAAATCAAAATTTGGTACATATAACACATAATATTCTAAGCCTAAAGTATAATAGCTGAGTATAGTATCTCTAGAATTCATGCTTAGTTGTGTAGTATATGACACCTTCTCGTATAGGTTTACATTATGATACTTAGCTCTTAGATGGTCAAACTACTTTTTGTTTTAATATTACCCAAATTGCTCAATTGCAATAGGATAATCTTAAACAAAGTGGCCTCAATTTGGTTTTAACTAACCTTTTTGTCTTACTCATGTAAGGACTAACTATAACCAAACTTTCTTTAGAAGTAAACTAACCTCACATAATCTTTCCTAACGACTAACAAGAGTCTTAAACCAGAGATTATTTGAATTTTTCTAGCACCTATGACTTTTATCATAGTTCTACATATTATTTCTTACTTTTACTTCAAGATGATTTACTATTTACTTGTCATATTTACGCCTATATCATGGTTTCGGAGCTAATCTTACCATGACCTTGTTATGTTTTACCTATACATCATGATTTAAGAGCTAATCTCACCATGCTGACTTTATTTCTCATTGTACTATTATTAATTATTGGCATATTTTCACTTCATCACATAGAATTCTCAAGTGAATCCCACATGATTTACAACCCATTACATCAACATTTATCCTAATGATATTCATCATGTTGTCTTTGGTTATCGACTAATCAATAAGATTCCATTGTGCTACCTGAATTTTAGGGTTAGGCTACACTATTAAGACTACTTCAATTGATGTCTTAAACTTGATCCTAATCTACTGTGGCCAATTGTCTTTCCTGTAGTATCTTGGTGGTTTATGTCTCCTTCGGAAGACACTAAATAGCACTATACCGAGAAAAGATAAAATAATTACTCCTAAGAAAGAATGACTAAAGTATCTAGTGACAAAGTTATCCTCAAGTGGATACTTCTCACAAGTCATAACAATATTTGGTTTAGATAAGATGGCTCCTATAGTCACTATCCAACCTATAGATCTTCCTAAAAGGGTTTTAATCCTAAGGGCAAAGCATATGCTCTGATATCAACTACGGTGACCTAGCATACCACTGCATGATGTAGTACACTATAGTCGTTGATATAACACCAATGAAACACCGTTCACTAGTATTACATCCCTCAGAGTGGTACAACAGAAACACAGTAGGTCCAAGACATGACTATAGGTTACAACTCAACTCTTTACACAAGATCTAGAGAACACTCTAGGTTAAAGAGAGAGAAAGAAACTTCTTACAAAGAAGAATCAGAAATAATCAAATCATAACCAACATACTAATAGACTAGCATCTGAACTATTGGGGCTTGCATTGTTGATATTGCAATACTCTACAGAAGTAGGTTCGATGGCTATATATTGTAGTCCTATCTAATCAGCAACTTCGTCTTCACTTGAGTAGATGTATATGTTGATTTTCTTGAATTCATTGAAGAGCTTTAGCTTTTGATGATGATTCCTGGAGCATAACTTGATGTAGACGTCGTCTTAATGGCTTCAGAATCTAGCAAGGGTTAAGGAGATACGTTGAGTACGAACGTACTCAGCAAGTTAACTAGAAAAGGAGTGTTTGATGCACTATATCTATAGCCACAGACCATAGGTCATAGGCAATGCAAGTTTTTGTAAACATTTCTTCAAAGGTTACTTTTATTCTGAAAAGCTATGTCCGTCAGCCTTCACGTGCTTACCAGAACTTTCATGGAGTTCCTTTCCCGCCGTATTCGCAGCTCCTTCCCGAAACATGGAGTAACAAGTTACAGTTCTTACACTCTGTAGAGGTGCGTTACTTTTCCCATGAGATATCTTAGCTTTGTGATACGTTGGGAACGTATCTATATTTTTTGATGCTCCATGCTTGTTTAGTATCTACTTTGCTTTGCCTTGTCTACACTTTGGGGGTGCTTTTTACATGTTTTGTGGTACTAACCTACTAACAAGTTGCAACAGTGCCAAATGCCTGTTTTCCGTTGTTTTTTGTTTCAGAAAAGTTAGTAAAGAAATATTCTCGGAATTTGACAGAACAAACGTCAAAGTCAATTACTTTCCGTGAGGAACAAGATGTCCAGAGGGGATCCGGAGAGGCCGACCAGGGCGTCCAGACCCACCCTAGGCGCAGGTGGGCCCTGCCCTGTGCCTGGGAGGGGTGTGGGGCCCCTGGACGCCGCCTCGGCCTTCCCCTTCGCCTATAAGAATCCCCCAATGCAGAAACCCTAAGCACCTGACCAAATCTCCATGAAACTGTCTATAGCCGTCGCCACCATCGTCCCTAGATCGGGAGGGATCTGAAGTTCTTCCCAGCACCCTGCCGGAGGGGAGATCATCCTAGAGGCCTTCTCTCCGGTATGATGCGTGAGTAGTTCCACCTTGGACTATGGGTCCATGTAGTAGCTAGATGGTTGTATCTCCTCCTTTGTGCTTTCATGTATAGATCTTGTGAGCTCTGTTCATGATCAAGATCTAATCTATTTGTAATCATGCATGTTGTGTTTGCGGGATCCGATGGATATTGAGATTATTATGTTGGTTTGATTAATGGTTTTATCTTTATGATTCTATCATGTATGTGTTGTTTGTAATCTTGCATGATCTCCGTTGTTAGTAGCTATCTTGGCCAAGTAGTTGCTAGTGACTCCAAGAGGGGGTACTTATGCTCGATAGTGGGTTCATGCCTCTAGTTTCCAAGGGAAGTGACAATAATCTCTTCGGTTGTAGATGTGTTGTTGCCACTAGGGAGAAAACAATGGTCTCTTGTTCATGGAACATGTGTACTATTTACCTTACACACTTTGCTTAAAGCAGTTGTTTGTTGCTTGCAACTTAATACTGGAGGGGGTTCGGATGATAACCTGAAGGTGGACTTCTAGTCATAGATGTAGTTGGATGGCGGTCTATGTATCTTGTTGTATTGCCCAATCGAATCTCATTGGATCTTTCTGACTAGTAATTGCATTGTTATGCCTTGCTCAGTTCCTGTCAATTGCCCTGCTGTAATTTGTTTACCCTTCATGCCATGTTTATCTAAGGAGAGCACCTCTAGTGAACTATGGACCCCGGTCCATTCTTTACCATTGATACATCTTCCACTGTTACTTGTTTACTTGTTGCAAACCATTACCTTCCACACCATACGTTTAATCCTTTGTTACAGCAAACCGGTGAGTTTGACAACCTCACTGATTCGTTGGGACATAGTCTTGAGTTTGTATTGTGCAGGTCTCCACGTTGCTTGCAACACCTTTGAGACGTTTCCTTCCTCCTTCAGGTTCGATAACCTTGGTCTCTACTGAGGGAAACTTGTTGCTGTGCTCATCACACCTTGCTCTTGGGGTTCCAACGAAGTGTCCCACGTCAACACTGGGTGCATGCATCAAGATTTCTGGCGCCATTGCCGGGCAGGCTAAGGACTTCATCACAAGGGGAGTCCTTCACTTCCTTTCTCTTTACTTTGTTTTTAGTTTGCTTTGTTTCTTTTACTTGGTTTTTTTTGACTCTTTTCAAAAATCCCCAAAAAATTAGTGTAGTTTGGTTTGCTTGCTTTATTCAAACACAAAACATTAGTTCCTGCTCCACCTGCTCCTGATGCTACCTTTTATGAAATTAAGCCTGCTTTGTTGAATCTTGTGATGAGAGAGCAATTTTATGGTGCTGGTTCTGATGATCCTGCTGCCCATCTCAATAGCTTTGTTGAACTTTGTGAGATGCAAAAGTATAAGGATGTAGATGGAGATATTATTAAGCTCAAGCTTTTTTCCTTTCTCCTTGAGAGAAAAAGCTAAAGAACGGTTGCTTTCTTTGCCTAAAAATAGTATTGATTCTTGGACTAAGTGCAAAGATGCTTTTATTGGAAAGTACTATCCTCCTGCTAAGATTATATCTATGAGAAGTGACATTATGAAATTTAAACAACTTGATAGTGAACATGTTGCTCCAGCTTGGGAAAGAATGAAATCTTTGGTTGAAAATTGACATACTCATGGACTCACTGCTTGGATGATTATCCAGACTTTTTATGAAGGTTTGAACTTCTCCTCAAGAAATCTCTTGGATTCAGCTGCTAGAGGTACCTTTATGGGCCTCACTTTGGGTGCTGCAACAAGGCTCTTTGATAATATGATGGTTAACTACTATGAATGTCATGTTGAGAGAGCTCCACATGGTAAGAAGGTAAATTCTATTGAGGAAACTTCCTCTTTGAGTGAAAAGATTGATATTATTGCTATGCTTGTTAATGAGAAAGCTCCTTTAGATCCTAATAGTGTTCCCTTAGCCTCTTTGGTTGCTCAAGAAGAGCAAGTTGATGTGAACTTCATTAGAAACAACAATTTCAACAACAATGCCTATAGGAATAATTTTGGTGGCAACAATAATTATAGGCCTTATCCTCCTAATAATGGCAATTCCTATGGAAGCTCTTAAAAATATGCTAGAAGTGCCCCCTCTGAACTTGAAGTTATGCTCAAGGACTTTATTAGTAAACAAACCACTTTCAATAAGACTATAGAGGAAAAGATTTTAACTGTTGAGAATAATATATCCTCTTTGTCTGAAGCTCAGTCTTCCTTGATTAATAAAATGGCTGCTAAACCTGAAACTATGGAAAACACCTTTTCTACTGCTCATGCCATACAAGTTACTATTGATGAAAATGTTAGGCTGTTAGATCAACTTCATGCTAAGTGGGAAAGGGAAGCTGAAATTGATAGAAACAATAGTGTGTGCACCATCACCACTAAACCACAAGTAGTCCCTATTCCTCCTCCTACTATGCATAAGCCTATTAATCCTACTACTAGTGATGCTAAGTTTGACTTTGATATTGATGGTTGCAATATTTCTGAAGTGATTATGTTCTTGCAAAAGCTTGCTAGAAGTCCTGATGCTAGTGATATGCATGTTGTATTTACCAAACATATTACAGATGCTCTTGTGAAAATTAAGGAAGAGAAGCTAAAACACAAAGCTTATATTCCTAGGAAAGTAGAAGATAGTTGGGAACCCATTATTAATATGCAAGTGAATGACTTTGATCTCAAAGCTTCGTGTGATCTTGGTTCTAGTGTCTCTATTATGCCTAGGAAGATTTATGAAATGCTTGATTTGCCACCATTGGAAGATTGTTATTTAGATGTCCCACTCAATGATAATGCTAAGAAGAAACTCATGGGGAGTATTAATTATGTTCACATTATGGTTAACAATGCTTATGTCCCTGTTGATTTCTATGTTTTGGATGTTGAATACAATGCTTCCTGCCTTATTACTTTGGGAAGACCTTTTCTTAGAACAGTTGGTGCTATCATTGATATGAAAGAAGGAACCATTAAATATCATTTTCCATTCAAAAAAGGTATTGAACACTTAGCTATGAGAAGAGAGAGGTTGCCTTTTGCTCCTCCTTTAAAAGCAAGATTTGATGTTAATGCTTCTTCATTTGAAAATACTTGATTCTCCTTGCTTCTTGTGCCTAACTTAAAGGCGTTAAATAAAAGTACTTGTTGGGAGATAACCCAAGAGTTTCCTTGAGTATTGGAAGTTATTACTTCAGTAATGACCTCTCCTTATCCTTTTTTTTGCTTTTTGTTCCAAGAATGACCTCTAATGAGAGGGAAGTAAGATTTGGGGAGTTGCTGTCCCAAACAGATTTCTGTCCTCCACCAAACAAATTCGTGAGGCATCTGTGTAACTCGGATTGAGATAAAAATTTACTAATAAATCCCCCACTATGTTATCTAACTTTCTTTAGTTCAACACTTTTTGATTTGAGCAACAGAAGATGTTCAAAAAAATCGGTTTTTATCAGCTGCTCTGTTTTGACAGATTTCTGCCATTATTTGCATTTGCTTCTTATTGATTCCTTTTTGATTTCTCTTTAGGTGAATTGAGATTTTTGAAGGAGTTACTACAGTATCTTGTGTTTTTAGTGAAAAGCTTGCTGTTCCAAAGCTTTGCCAGAGGTCTAATATCTTTTGAATAAACTAATGTTGCTAATGAAGATTGTGTGAAGTTTTGTAAGAAGGAAAAAATTTCAGGTGTAGAGAGAGAATGATGCAATGAGATGAAGAATGGACAAAATCTCAAGCTTGGGGATGCCACCATGGTGTCACCCCAAGAAATATCCAAAAGTTACAAGAGTCAAAGCTTGGGGATGCCCAAGGCATCCCCTTCTTCATCAATAAAAAGCTCAGGTCTGTCTAGACACTTCGTTTTTATTGTTTCATGCTCAGTTGTGTTATTCTTGGAGCATCTTAGTTTTCATATTATTTGCTTAGGTTGTTTAGTTTGCTTGAATAAAGAAGTTTGGACTCCCGTTCTCTCTATGTTTTTCAAATAAGTTGCTTGGTGTTGGAAAGGAGTAGTAAGTTCTTGCATGAAGTGCAAGAGGAGCTTGCATTGACTGTGACTTAGACTTTAGCATGACATGCTAGGTGTTGTTTTGACCATATGCTTAGTGATTATTGCTGTAGCATGTCTTGTTCCAAACAATTGGGATTGCTTAGTGTGCCATGAAGAAATTATGCATTGTTTTAGCATGCAAAAGCATAGTATTGTGGTATTCTCCTTTGATGCTTTGCTTGAGTTGACTTGGCACCTGCTCACACCATGTTATGACTATGACAAGTCACCATTAGCCTCTATGATCATTTAGTCCTTGACTTGTAGTACCACTCTTTTCTTTGATTAGTATGCTTTGTCGCTCTGCATGATTATGGCCATTATGCTCTCTTAGTTGGTTGCTCCCAGTCTTTTGCTAGCCTCCACTTGTATGAGTAAGCTCTACTCATGCTTCCAACTCCCAAGAAACCAAGTTTTTCCAAAGTGTCCACTATAAATCCTATGCATGGTGTGTTACACCATTCCAAGTATATTCTTGTTTTCAACTATCTTCCAATTAAAAACTATTTTGTTATGTGAAAACTTAGTGATTAAAGCCCTCACGAACTTGATGGAACACTTTACATTCTTTGCACCTAATAAACTTGAACCATCGTGACAACTTTGTTGTATATGCTTGCACTTATAAGTTGGAATTAGCAGAACCGTGTTGTCACGGGGAACATTTTCAACATTGCACTTGTACTTTGTACTCAGTTGATATCAAGCTCTTTTGTCTATGGATGTCACCGGTGTGAAATAAAGAGGGAACATGTAAGTCCATGGATTTTGTATCATGTGTTAGAGAAACGCCTGGGCCGCTAACCTAAGCCATGCCTAATCATGGTGGAAACTTGTAGCATCACCATAATGAGCTATCTATGAAGCATCCTCAATAAAAAGCTATGCATATGGTAAATAAAATGATTGTTGTGATGCTCATTGTCTGCTTGCCTTGTCATTTTGGTTATGGGAGATCTCCTGTACCATGTGCAAGGGGTACCCCGTTGGCGGTTCTCAATGATATGCAAATGCTTACAATGGCAAGAACTTACCTGGTCCCAAAGTTGAGTATGCATGAGGTGTGGCCCTTGTATTCAAGGGACTTGAGATTGCCAACTTATACTCCGTCAAGCATATACTCCATCTTTGCCACTTTAACCTTAACCACTTCAAGATGCTTATGATAGGAGCGATGAGGGCTGAAAGCTAACAAGTACCATAATTTTTGGAAGCCTTTTTGAAACTTATAATCCCTGCTTCCTTTATAAAAAAGGGCCTTTCTTCCACCATTATTTGAGTCTCCACCTTCTACCTTTAGTCACCATTAAGAGAGCATAGTTGTCATCCTGTGTGCAGTGTTCCAAAGCTTATTGATTGATGCATATTGTGATATTACTTGTTCTTGTACTATTTGTTTCTAGTCACCCTTGTGAACTTTGAAGGTGTTCTATGCATCTATTTGCTATTCTTTGAGGGACAGGCTGATTGCATATTATTCATGATCTTTGTTTGTAGCTTGTCATGTTGCATGCATAGTTACTATGTCCTATTGTTAGAACTCCATATTTCATACACATGTTTAGACTTCTTTGATCCCAGCTTTCAATGCTTGCAAATGGTTGGATGAGGGTGCATGTCACCTCAAAAATTATTCTTTTATCACTTACCTACTCGAGGACGAGCAGGAGTTAAGCTTGGGGATGCTGATACGTTGGAAACGCATATATATTTTTTGATGTTCCATGCTTGTTTAGTATCTAATTTGCTTTGCCTTGTCTACACTTTGGGGTGCTTTTTGCATGTTTTATGGTACTAACCTACTAACAAGTTGCAACAGTGCTACATGCCTGTTTTCTGCTATTTTTGGTTTCAGAAAAGTTAGTAAAGAAATATTCTCGGAATTGGACGGGACAAACGTCAAAGTCAATTACTTTCCGTGGGGAACAAGAAATCCAGAGGGGAGCCGGAGAGGCCGGCCAGGGCGGCCCGACCCACCCTAGGCGCGGGTGGGCCCTGCCCCGCGCCTGGGAGGGGAGTGGGGCCCCTGGCCGCCGCCTCGGCCTCCCCTTCGCCTATAAGAAGTCCCCCCGATGAAGAAACCCTAAGCACCCGATCAAATCTCCACGAAACCGTCTGTAGCCACCGCCACCATCGTCCCTAGATCGGGGGATATGAAGTTCTTCCCGGCATCCTGCCGGAGGGGAGATCATCCTGGACGCCTTCTCTCCGGTATGATGCATGAGTAGTTCCACCTTGGACTATGGGTCCATGTAGTAGCTATATAGTTGTATCTCCTCCTTTGTGCTTTCATGTATAGATCTTGTGAGCTCCGTTCATGATCAAGATCTAATCTATTTGTAATCATGCATGTTGTGTTTGCGGGATCCGATGGATATTGAGATTATTATGTTGGTTTGATTAATGGTTTTTTCTTTATGATTCTATCATGTATGTGTTGTTTGTGATCTTGCATGCTCTCCGTTGTTAGTAGCTATCTTGGCCAAGTAGTTGCTAGTGACTCCAAGAGGGGGTATTTATGCTCGATAGTGGGTTCATGCCTCTAGTTTCCAAGGGAAGTGACAAAAATCTCTTCGGTTGTAGATGTGATGTTGCTACTAGGGAGAAAAAAATGGTATCTTGTTCATGGAACATGTGGACTATTTACCTTACACACTTTGCTTAAAGAAGTTGTCTGTTGCTTGCAACTTAATACTGGAGGGGGCTCAGATGATAACCTGAAGGTGGACTTCTAGTCATAGATGCAGTTGGATGGCTGATACGTCCAAAACGTATCTACTTTCTCAAACACTTTGAATTTGTTTCTCCTCTAAACTTGTGTGATTTGCATATTAAAATGCTTTGTAAACACTTTCAAATGGTTCAAACTCAACTTGATCAACTTGCTAAGGTGCAAAAGGATATGCTAGTTAATGCTTTAGGAGACAAACATGCTTATGCAATTAGAACTAGGAGTGGTATAGCTACTCAAGATCCTTTATATCCTGAAGGACACCCTAAAAGAATAGAGCAGGATTCCCAACAAGGTGAAGATAGTGGTAGTCCTCGTAAGAGGAAGAAAAAGAAACATAAAGTAGTTGAGGAACCACTTGAACCTGCTGTAGATCCTAATAGTATATCTGTCTCTGATGCTGAAACTGAGAGTGGTAATGATAAAAATGAGTCTCCTGATAAGGAGGAAGGTGAGGAAGAACCTGACAAGCACACTAAGAACACTAGGTACACAAAGGAAGATTTTATTGCTAATAAACATGGTAAAGAGAGAGAACCTTGGGTGCAGAAACCTATGCCTTTTCCAGGTAAGAAACACAAGTCAAAGGAGGAAGAACACTACAACAAGTTTTGCGAGTGGATGAAACCTTTATTCTTGCAAATTACTTTGACTGATGCTATTAAGTTGCCTCCTTATTCAAGGTATATGAAGGATATTGTCTCTAATAAAAGGAAGATTCCTAATGAGGATGTTTCTACTCTACTTGCTAATTATTCCTTCAATGGTAAGGTTCCAAAGAAACTTGGTGATCCAGGTATACCAACTATTCCTTGCTCTATTAAGAATAATTGTGTTAGAACTGCTTTATGTGATTTGGGAGCTGGAGTTAGTGTTATGCCTTTTTTGTCTCTATAAGAGACTCCAGCTAGAAAAGTTGATACCAATTAATATTTCTTTACAAATGGCTGATAAGTCAACTACTATCCCTATTGGTATATGTGAGGATGTTCCTTTTCAAGTTGCTCATAATTGCATGGTTCTAACTGATTTTTTTGTGCTTGAAATGCCTGAAGATGATAATATCTCTATTATTCTTAGGAGACCTTTTCTTAATACTACAGGTGATGTCATCAATTGCAATCAATGAAAAGTAACATTCGATATTAATGACAAAGAGCACACTGTCTATTTCCCCAAGAAGGTTTTTAATAGATATTGCCTGAATTCCATTGAAAATATTGAGAGCGTCAAGGTTGGAGAAATATATTGTCCCATTCCACAAGAAAATTTTGAAACTATTATGATTGGGACCATTGCTATCAAGTATGAGGTAAGATAATCACATTGTGGAATGCAAAGTTTTGTTTCATATAAGGTTGTTTTGGTAACAAGACTTGATCAAACTTGTTAACAAAAGGATTTTAATGAACAAAATAATGTTTCCACTGTGGTTATACTTGCTTTCTTTTTCTTTTCTCCTTCTTAGTCTTTGCTTTAGCTTTAGTTTTGCTAGTTGTTTGCTTGTTTGAGTTTCTTAGAGCTCCTGTAGTTTGGCTTTTGGTTTGCTTTTGCTTCTTCTGGAAAAACTATTCTGCGAGAAAATCAATTTTTATATCCTGAAAATTGGCCAAAAATAAAGTTTCCCGAAAAATCCCAGAAAATTCAAAATATTTTTTCATTGAAAAAGGGGCAGAGTGGCACCTGAGGTGACCTAGGGGCCCACCCCAGGCGACCAGACCCCTGGTAGGCGCGGCCTACCAGGTGGCGGCGCCTGGGGGAGGTCTGGCCCACTTGGGCCCCTCCAGGCTGCCTCCTCAAATCCACCTTCTTTCTCTCTCTCAAAAAACACCGGAAAACTTGCTCAAGATCGAGTTCTTACTGTTCTTGCTCGCGATTTTCGATCTCCTTGTTCAGCCCATCTCAAGTGCTGATTTTTGGAGGGATTGTTCCTTGGTATGTGCCTCCTCCACTTGTCCAATTAGATTTGTGATTGGTAGATTGTATCTTGAGTATTTTGCTGCTATAGGTGACAAGTTGTTTGAGCTTGCATGCTTGTTCTTTGCTTAGAAACTTTGTTTTAATGCATGTGTAGTCCTCTAGCAAGTTCCTATAGTAGTTGCTCATCATTTATCAACTTAGGAATCACTTGGTTTGATGGTTGTCTAAAAATTTCAGCAAGGAAGATGAGTGCTTATCCACTGAATCAATATGACTTAATGGTACATGAGCCAATGAAGGTTCATCGCGAGGAGGCAGTTTTCCCTTCCATATATCCATGCGATGAATTTATGAGAGCTGCGGGGATCCTCCAAGATTTCCAAACTATGGTTACAAATGCAGGGTTGGAACACTTTGTTGAAGGTGAACCAATCCAATATGTTAAGATAACCATGGCTTTTGTGTAGTACTTCCGGTTCACTTGGTCTACTTCTAATCCCATGGTCCATTACAAAATATATAATATACCCGTCGATCTTCCTTTTGCTGATTTCTGTGCAGGAATTAGAGTACCTCAGTGGGGATCCTATGAGAAGATCAAGGAGAGGCCCAAGTCACTTATTGATTTATACACTGAGATTTGCCAAGGTTTCGACTTCTCAAAGGAAAGTGGTAAAATTCGGAACATTCAGCTCCCAACTATTAGATACTTTGCCTATTTCATTACCAAGTGTGTTCTTGCTAGAAAGACTGCTAGAAAGTTGTCTTCTTTTGATCTAGCTTTTATTGCAGCTGCTCTGAATAGGAATAGTTCTTATAGTTTGGGTGCTTTGGTAGCTCACCGTATCACCACCAACCGTGAGAAGGGTGGAATTTGTGGAGGTCTCATTGCTTCTAGGTTGCTAGCTTTCCATGGTTTAGAGCCTCACTTTTCAGATTTTCAGTTCCCCATAGAGAGGCTTGATATTGAATCTATGATTCATCATGGTTTTGTTTCCTTAGGGGCTAACGTGAGAAGTTTACCATTTGAATTATATTTCGCCCAACAAGGTCGGAGAAAGGGTAGGACTGAGAAAATAGTTTATTTGCCTACACCTGCTTTGTTTAACTTTGATAATAGGCAAGGATGGTTGCTTACGGAGGAGGAGGTTGACACTTATGTGTGGGAACTCTCCCAGCAAGAGGATAATGTTGAAGAGGATGCCAAAGACAATTCGGTTCAACCCTCCAACTTGGGAGAGTCTTCATACCAGCAGCCCTCATTTGATTAGGGTGTGTCTTCTTCTTCATCGCAGGCGCGTGACTATGATCATTCCTATGATGACCCACCATCTTGGGGGTACTATCCACGCTATTGAGCCCCACTTAGGCCAAAAGCCTAAGCTTGGGTGGAGGTATACCGATATCACGCTCATATATATATATCATGTTCGGTCGGTTCTTTGTATATCCATTGTGTCGCTTTCTTTTTGGTTTTTGCTGCTTCTTTCTAAAAACGCAAAAATACCAAAAATAGTTTCATTGTTTCTCTTGGTTTGTTTCTTTGCTATGGTTTTCCTTAAAAGAAAAATCCAAAAAGATTTTGATTTGTTTGGTTTGGTTTGTTTTTGTTTGGTTTTTCTTTGTTTGCTTGTTTCTAAAAAATCAAAAACACCAAAAATATTTGTTGTTCTTCTTTGGTTTTGTGAGTTCTTTGCAGGGTTCAGCCGTCCTCAGTGGATTGTGGTTTCATGTTAATTATTCAAGTCACACAAGTGAAGGGCAATAATGAAGATTAAGACAACTCGAGGTGTGGTAAGAGGCTGGTAACGAACTCTATTTGTTTCATTTTTGTACATATACTCATCATTGTGAACATGCTTACCCTGTTTGTGTAAGGTGTATGTCATTATGGATGCTTAGTAGTTCTTGCTTGTCTATGATTAGCTCCAGCTTGGTAATAGTTTGTAGCATGTCTTATGAATGTTCGCTTGCATTATTTTATTCATACTTTGGTATGATATTGTGGTATCCTCCTGTGACTGTTCATGTGAATCGACTTGGCACATGCTCGCGCATGCATATGACTAATCAATAGTCAGTAAGCCTCGATGATTTATTTTGCCTCAGAGTTCTTGTATCACTTTCATGCCATAGTTAGTCATGTTTTGTTGCAAGCATGATTATGACAGCTATTGCTCTCTCGTTTGTCGCTCCCTCTCTATTGCTAGCCTTCACTTGCACTAAGTACGTTCTCTACCTGTGTTTCCAACTCCTCAAAACCAATATTGCCAGCTGTGTCCACCATACCTACCTATTAGCATCATTTGCTATTTCCTTGCATATTCCATATGCCGTGTTTTCTTCCAAAATAAACTGTTTGTCTGTTTTTAGAAAGTTAGTTAGTAAAGCTCTCACGAACTTGATGGCACACTTTATTCCTTGCGCTTAATAATCTTGAACCATTGTGACTAGTCCATGAAAGTTATATGCTTGCTAATTATATACTGGGAGTCAGCAGAACCGTGCTGTCATGGGGAACGCTTTCAACACTTTTTGGATATCTCATCCAGTTGATTCCTTGCTATTTTGTTTATGGATGTCAATAATGTGAAATAAAAGGGGATGTTGTGAGTTCATGGAGTTTATACATTGTGTTGGAGAAACGCCTGGGCCGCTAGCCTAAGCCATGCCTAATCATGGTGGAAACTTGCAGCATCACTATAATGAGCATCTGTGAAGCATCCTCAATAAAAAGCTATGCATATGGTAAATAAAAAGATTGCTAAGATGCTCATTGTCTGCTTGCCTTGTCATTTTGGTTATGGGAAAGCTCTTGTACCATGTGCGAGGGGTACCTCGTTGGCGGTTCTTAATGATATGCATGTATTTACAATGACAAGAACTTTCAGGTGACCAAAGTTGAGTAGCATGCAGAGCGACCCTCGTACTCAAGGGACATGGGATTTCCAGTCTATGGTCTGTCAAGCATATGATTTAGAGTGGACCTCACTTTCACCTTAACCACATGAAGATGCCTATGATAGGGGCAATGAGAGATCAAAGCTAATGAGTACCTTCCTTTCAGCATTTGTAAGCCTTTCAAACCTTCACAAAACTGTTTTCACAACTTTGTTGAGTCACCACTTATTCTATGAGCACCTTCTTGAGAGCATAGTTATCATTCTTGTGTTTGTTCCAAAACTTGGTTAATTATGTCATGACTTTGATGTTTGTATCTCTGATATATTTTCTTCTAGTCTTCATGTGAACTTCAGAGGTGCCTTGGCATTTATATTGTGCTCTTCAAACAAAGGCAAGCGAGATACCACTCTATCATACCTTATTATGAGCATTGCAATGTTGCTTATGTTTATGTTTCATGCTACTTATTATTATTGAGTTGGTTTCTCTTCATAACTTGCAATGACTGGTGAATAGACTTAGTTGCATACTCCTTATTATGAGTTGTCTAAGCATCTACTCCTGTGCTGAGAATATTTACATCATATGAAGCAAAGTGTTCGTGACTGTTCTTTTATCGCACTCAGTTTTCAACTGAATTGCTTGAGGACAAGCAATAAGCTAAGCTTGGGGGGAGTTGATACGTCTAAAATGTATCTACTTGCTCGAACACTTTGCTATTGTTTCTCCTCTAAACTTGCGTGATTTGGATACAACTAACACGGACTGACGCTGTTTTTAGAAGAATTACCTTGGTGTCTTGTTTTTGTGCAGAAAATGAACTATCAGGAAAAATCCCGGAAAATATGCCAAGAATTATATTTCACCAGAAGATCCACGGAGCCAGAAGAAGAGACGGAGGGGAGGCCTGGGGGGCCCAGACCCACCCTAGGCATGGGCCCACCTAACCCCGCGCCTGGTGGGGGTGTGGCCACTCCACACAGCTCCTCGGCCTCCCTCTGCGCCTATAAGTTTCCTTTCGACATAAAAATCGAGGGGGTTCGATAGTTTTCTAGAAAGAGTTCCGCTACGCCGCCGCCACCAGAAACCAAGGTTCGGATCCAGAAATTCCGTTCTGGCACCCTGTCGGCACAAGGAATTTGGAAAGAATCATCACCATCGTCATCTCCAATGCATCTCCATCAACCACTGATGTTTCCCTTATCCATGAATGAGTAATCCCCCGCTGTAGGCTTGGGGATGGTAGGGATTGGATGAGTTCTATCATGTAATCGAATAAGATCTGTTAGGGCCATAGTGCCTAGTATCTCTATTAGTGCTATTTTACTTTGTTGCAACTTGTTATGCTTAATGCTTGTCACTAGGGCCCGAGTGCCATGATCTCAGGTCTGAACTTATTATTGAATCATTATGATAGTATTGTTTATGATCTTATCTGCAAGTTGTGTACACATATCATTGTCCAGATCCAAAGGCCCCAAAGTGACAATAATTGGGACAACCGGAGGGGATGGCTGTGGTGTGAGGATCACATGTGTTCACAAAGTGTTAATGCTTTGCTCTGGTGCTCTATTAAATGGAGCACCTTAATTTCCAGTAGTTCCCTAGAGGCCCCGCTGCCACGGGCTGGCTGGACATAAGATGTTGTGCAAGTTCTCATTGCGAGCACGTATGACTATATTTGGAGTACATGCCTAGGATTGTTTAGTACTTGGATGTTTGTTATTATCTATCTGCAATGCCCTAGATCTTGAAGTTACATGTTTAGACTCGTCCATGCAACGCCCGTCCATTCATCCCTATGCCTACCGCACTCGAATCCTACTGTTACCATTACTATTACTATTGCTCCTGTTTCACTGTTGCTGTTGCTTTTGCCACTAAAAACTATTGCTACTAATAAACTTCTATGAGCAAGAACTATTTCCAGGTGCAGCTGAACTGACAACTCAGTTGTTAAGGCTTGCAAGTATTCTTTTGCTCCCCTTGTGTCAAATGAATAAATTGGGTAATACTACCCGCGAAGACTGTTGCGATCCCCTACACTTGTGGGTCATCAATGGCGGTCTATGTATCTTGTTATGCCTTGCTCAATCGAATCCCATACTCCTTATTATGAGTTGTCTAAGCATAGTGCCCAATCGAATCTCATAAGATCTTTCTGACTAGTAATTGCATTGTTATGCCTTGCTCAGTTCCTGTCAATTGCCCTGCTGTAATTTGTTTACCCTTCATGCCATGTTGTTTATCTAAGGAGAGCACCTCTAGTGACCTATGGACCCCGGTCCAATCTTTACCATTGATACATCTTCCACTGTTACTTGTTTACTTGCTGCAAACCATTACCTTCCACACCATATGATTAATCCTTTGTTACAGCAAACAGCTTGACAACCTCAGACAACCTCACTGATTCGTTGGGACAAAGTCTTGAGTTTGTGTTGTGCAGGTCTCCACGTTGCTTGCGACACCTTTGCGACATTTCCTTCCTCCTTCAGGTTCGATAACCTCGGTCTCTACTAAGGGAAACTTGCTGTTGTGATCATCACACCTTGCTCTTGGGGTTCCAACGAAGTGTCCCACATCAACACTGGGTGCATGCATCACTTTGTTGCACATCCGAGTTGCAGGCTCATTCACACTTCCTTGGTGTGAGGCCTAGACTAAGATCCAAGCCAATCACTGCCCTCTCCGCAACTCCATATGTCTGCACGATCCTTCGGGTCTGGCTCACGTCCGTTAAGCCCCCTTTCGAGTAGGCTAAAACCCTTATGAGTTCCCAAAGACTCTATGAACCGGTGATGCCCTGGAAAGTGCCATATCAAATGGACTATAACACTAAAAACCACTCATAGATAATTTAGACACCAAAAGTGTGGGGCATAAGGGTGCCCACCCATATGTTGGATCCGCACAAGGAATCACAACATCACGTTAAGGTCGTCTTGCCTCCATACCAGAGGAAAAGGATACAGCTGACTTCTCCGTCCCATTCCAAATCTCATGGTTAACGTGTAATATACGGCGCAAGAATCACTGGCGACATTGGTTGTTAAGTCCTAGATAATATGTTCCTTTACCACCGGAAGTTTCATAGTAGGTTATTACCTCATGGTAAATAACCTATACTCATATTATTATGAGAATAGTGTTTTCTGACCTTTTTCAAATGCAGGTGGTGACAACACTGGATTTGCAAAATACTTTACAGAAAATAATCAAAGGACATGAGCAAGTGTGAACTTGCCTTTTGTGATTGCAAGATTATGCACTCACGGTCTTCAAGACAATATAAGATCCAATATATGAAATCAGCATCATTGGTCTGGTAAGGACTAATGTTTAAAGAAGCAAGATGCTATTGTGCATAGTAATGTAATGCAATTTGATAAACTCGAATCCCCGGAATAAGCGTTGATCTAGGTTTTGGATGCTGGAAATGGTTTCTGTAGAATGTATTGTACTTTTAGATAATCTTCTCACTTGTGCTTCTTATTAAGGCTTGTGGTTATGTGTGAAACAACACGTAATTACAATATCATACAACAATAAGATACAAAATTGTGGAATGCTATTCAAAGATTACTTATATAAGAATTGCCTTATTTTTAAATCTTACTTTACAAGTATAGGCATTTATAGGGAACATAAGTATTAACAATCCTAATATACAAGTAAAGTATAAAGTAATGTGATTATGATTAGTTGTTATTTGTTGATTGAAGTGGCAAAAAGAATAACATTGGAAAAAAAGATTTCTTTTCTAAGGTCTAAACAATCTTTGTGGTTAATCAAATGTGGTTGATGTTGTTTGTGCTTGCTTGAATGGTTTGGACTGATATGCTTTATGACTTAATTATAACAGAGCAAAGTTAACTATAAAAGACATAATAAGGTCTTTAGCATTATACTTAAAGTCTTGTAAACAAAAGTTAACTTTAAGAACATGGATGGATTTAAGGTGTAATGCTTATGATATTGTACTTGCTCATATTATAATATTTCCTTAAATTTTTTAAGAATGGCATTACTTCTATTTGAGTAGTGTTTCTTAACATTATAATGGAATAGAATCATTTACTGTCACATCCCAAAATTTTCCAAATTTTGAAATGTGAAAAATAAATAAATAATTATTGAAATTTAGGGTGAAAAGAAACTTTTTGATTGCAAATGGAAATATCAAAACCCTACTTGCACAAATGTGAATAAAATGGAATCCAACAAATTTCAAATTAAGTGAAATGCATTCATCAATGAATGTATCTTGAAATTTAAACTTGGGAAAAATAAACCAAAACCCTAAAACCCTTATGGAAGAAAATCATTTCCAAGATCTCCCTAAGACTATGGATTTGATCCATATAAAATTTTTTCAACAAACATTTATAAATGATCAAAAATGATAAATAAAAATATTATGAAACCATAGAAATTGGTTTCATTTAATTTGGAGCCATAGACAAAAACTTATGAGTCTAATATGAAAAAAGGAAATATTTCCAAAGCTAATAAATCTACCATCTAAAATCCATACCAAATTGTGAGAAAATTAATCCTAAAAGTATAAAAAAATATTAAATAAAATTATACAAATTGGAATCACCAATTTTGGATCTTTAAATAAAAAGATATGGATTTTATAAGATAAAGAAAGAAAGAAATAAGGAATATTTAAAAACCAAACTAAATCTTGGCAAAATCAATAAACAAACAAAAGTTATTGAATACTAAAAAGGGGAAAGGATCATTTAAATAAAATCACACGGATTGAACAACATCCAATTTTATTTAAATCAGGATAATTTGCCTGAATAATAAATCCCAAGAAAATTATTTAGAGGACAATTTAAAGATTGAATTAAATCCATAAGCAAATGGAACAAAGATAATTCAAATCCAAATAAAATGAAGGGATAAAGAATAATCAAATAAAAGTATATGGGAGTAAACCATATTCTAATTGTATTTGAATAAAGATAAAAACCCTAAAGTAAATGAATAATTAAATCATGGAAAGATAATAACTGGAATTTGCCCAAGTGGAATAAAAGTTATTTAATTAACTTAAATGGAATAAAAGAATTATTTGAATAAAACTTATATGGGATTAAAACCATATTTGATTTTATTTTGATAAAGACAAATGCCCAATTTAAATGATTAATAAATCATATTAAAATATTTTTAATAACTCAAAGTGAATTATTTGCACAAAATAAAACCTACTAAAAAAGGTTTTGATAAAAATTGCAATTCAAATAGAAGTTTGAAAATGTATTTAAAATCTTATTTGAATAGAGGCAAAATGTCTATTTTAAATAAGTAACAAAACATAAAGAGAATAAAATAAATATTCTAAATGGATTGTTTAAATTACATAAATGAACATATTAAAAACTTACTGAAAAGTTTGGAAGGTTCTAAATTCAAATGTTTGTTTGAACAAATTCAAATCAGAATAAAAGAATCAGAAAAAGAAAAATAAACAGGAAAGAAAAAAATAAAAAGAACCAGCCCAGCCCAGGCCCAACTAGCCAGCCCACCCGACAGCCTCGTGCGAACCGTTTTTCTCACCGCAAACTGCACCCACTCAGAAACTGACCGTCGGACCCCACCTTGTAACCCTTCACATTCGCTGTCGCCCAGGTCCCACCTGCCAGTCGTCGTCTCCACCACCGCGACTCATTCCCCCCTTGTCGCCGTTTCTGGCTTGATTTCCGCTGAGTAATACGCCTTAACACCGCGGCCATAACTCAGCGCGATCATGCCCATTTAATCACCTGTCTCTCCCCTCCCTTTCCCCTTAGACACCACGCCACCAGAGCCCCTAGGCTGCGCGAATTCCTTCTCGCTCCGCCGCTGCCTCCGATGAGTTCCCCGGCCAATTCCGGCTAGGCCAGCTACCTCTTTGCCCCCTCGACCACACGAGCTTGATCTCCAGTCTCAGGCGTACCTTCCAGTGTCTCCCACTCACCCGCGCGCGCTCCAGATACTTGGCAAAGACATCGACAGTACACCGCCATCGTCTATTTCGACTCCGGCGATGTTTTCCCGTAAGCCTCGTCCTCCCCTTTCTCTTTGATTGTTGCTACCGATTTTGCCAATCCCCTACGTGTATAACACCACCTTTGTCACATCCCAAAATTTTCCAAATTTTGTAATGTGAAAAATAATTAAACAAAATAAAAATTTGATGAAATTTAGGGTGAGAAAAAACTTTTTGATTCCAAATGGAAACATCAAAACCTATTTTGACCCAATAGAGTCCTAAAGGGATTTAAAGAGATAAATAAATAAATAATAAAGTTATAATAGTTGGAATCACTATTTTTGGATCTTTAAATAAAAAGATATGGTTTTGATAAGCAAAGTTGGAATTATTAAATAAGGACTATTTTAAAGAGCCAAATTAATCTTGTCTAAGCTTTTAAAATAAAATATTTCTATTTGATAAAAAGAGTAAAGGATTATTTAAATAAAATAATAAGGATTTGTTAATATCCAATTTTATTTAAGTAAAGGCTTTTCCATTTTAAATAAACACTAAAACTTGTTAAAGTATTTTAAATAAGAATTCCAAGTGTTTTGTTTTCTTTTCAAATGAAACCTACTGAAAAGATTTTGATATTATTTAGATTTCAAAAAGAGTTTTTTTTAAATAAATTAAAACCTATTTGAAATAAAGACTAAGGTCTATCTTAATGGATCCTAAAAGAATAGAAGAATTATTTTATTTTGGAATTTGGAATATGTTGTTAAATAGTATTAAAATCAACACAAAGTTTGGTGGTGGTTTGGTTTGATTTGGAGTTTGAATTGTTTGAATGAAAATCAAATCAGGAAATTCAAAACATGTCATGGGAATGGTCACGGCAGATGCTGCAATCGGCAGCGAGTAGTAGAACGAGGGGCAAGGGCGGCCAGCCATCTGCGGTGCGAGATGAGGGCGGAGACACAAGGTTTTACCCAGGTTCGGCCCCCCGGAGGGTAAAGACCTACTCCTGCTAGATTGTATTATGATGGTGGTACAATGGGCGAGCTCGGCCGCTAGGCGGCGAGTCGCTTGGGTGTATGATGGAACGTATCTCTACACGCCCTGTAGGGAGGTTTATATTGACTTACCTCCCCTAGGGTTTACATATCTCAACTGAATCAATTAAGGCTTCAGTAATCGTTTAACCTAACCCGACTGGGCCTATCTACTCGCATGGGCCTTCGGCTTCCAGTCGCTTGGATCCACACCGGGCCTTGATCCAGTCGCCGTCTTGCAGGCCCACTCGCCAGTTCCTGGGCTAGTCGGAAACGTCCTGCTGGGTATACCCCGGTTGGCATATCCCCATCAGTAGTCCCCGAGGCCGTCGTTGATTGGGCGCAGGTGGTTGCTGGCAGTCAGAGTATACTGATTCAAAGCAGACATCCAGTCGAATAATCGGCGGGCTCCTGAATAAAGGAAAAAACTAGTCATTCTGATCACAGCTTTGGCGAGTCGAGTCGGCGAAATACTTAGTCACTGTCGTAGTGATCGGGTCGGCGAGCCGAGTGGCTGAAGTTGGACCGTTAAAAGCGGTCAAACTAGCCGTTGGGGTAATCCAACGGTAACTTTTGGCGTAATCACCGCATAGTAACGGCTCCCTGATTTGGCGGGTAACAACCGCTATATAAGGGGAATGGCAGGCAATCGGAAAACCATCTCCTCGTCATTTCCTCCGATTACGCACACTTTCGCCTTCCTCCGCATCGCAATCCAGCCGACCCGAAATCCTCCGACCCCCACGAATCCTTCCGCCAATGGCCCCCTCCACCGAGCCTTGGGGCAGATCTAAGTGTACGAGAGCGCAACTAGCGTCCTTCGAGGAGGCCGGGATCCTGCGCGTCGGCAGGTGGCGCATCCCTGCGGCCGGAGAGGTGACCCCGAACCCGCGCGAGGGATAATTCATCTGCTTCACAAGCCACCTAGAACGGGGGCTGGGATTCCCTACGTCCCTGTTCTTCTGGTGCTTCTGCGCCTACTACGGGATCCAGCCGTTGGACCTGGGTCCGCACAGCATCGAGCAGCTCGCCATCTTCGTGGCGTTCTGCGAGTACTACCTGGGCTGCCGGCCCTACTTCCCTCTATGGCAAGATCTGTTCCACGGACGGATCAGTCGTGAGGAAGAGGGCGGCCCAATGCTCGCCGCGGGCGGCCTGGCATTCTAGCTGAAGTCGAAGGCCTCGTTTTTTGACTTGATTCTGCCCTCCAAGGCGGCGAGCGAGTGGAAGAAGTCTTGGTTCTACGTTACCGAGGCGACTCCGGAGGGCGAGGCGGCGATCCCACGATACTCCGCCGACCGACCCGAACCGCGCCGACTCCAAGTCGGCAAGCTCCCCACCGACCAGCGGATGGTCGTGGACGAAATGCTTCAAACCATCCGCGGTCTAAAGAAGAAGGGCCTCCAGTCAATTAACTTATACAACTGCTGGCTCGGGCGGCGGCTCGTCCCTCTGGCTCAGCGCGACCACTACATGTACCAATACACGGGCCGGGAGGACTCGACGAAGTCCTGCCTTGCCGAGTGGAAGCTCGAGGACTACACCCCAGCTCTGAAGAAGATCACCCAGGCGGTGTACCTGGACGCAAAGGCCGGGGTCGCCCCCTACACCGCGAAGCATCCATCACCAACGGTAAGTCACCTTGCATCATTCGCAGTCGCAGTTTATGCAGTCGCGGTCATTCTAATTTCATCTTGTGCTGATTGCAGCTATTCCAAGTGGTGGAAGGATGGCTCCCGCCTTCAGATGACGAAAACTCGAGCTCGTCCGTCCAAGACATGGGCGAATTGCCTCCCGCCAAGGGCGACACCGAGAGCGACGAGAGCAACAACGACGACGAATCCGAGGAGGAGGTTGCCCCGCTGATTCGCAAGACCCGCGGGCAGCGTCAGCATGAACTTGAGGCGAGTAAAAGCCTCGAGCGTCATGATGATGATGATGACGAACTTCCGGAGACCACCTCGCGCCGCTAGGCTACTCCGTCGAAGAAGAAGAAGGAGGTGAAGGCCCCTCCGAAGAAGAAGACGAAGCCGGTGAGACTGGCATCCCCGCCGCACTCGGCGAGCTGCTCCGACGCCCCCAGTCTGGCCAAGGGCGAGGCGCCGCCGGTGGTAACCGCGCTGGACACGGCCACTGTCTTGAGCGAGGTGCCACTGGCTTCGATTCCTCCGCCATTCGCCCCAGTCTCTGGACTAGGGGTCGCTCCGGTGGCGGCGGCTTCACCTTGCAGGGAAGCTCCCGCTGAAGATGTCTCGGAGGCTCCCGTCACAGCCTCGACGACGAAGAAACCATCCGTGTCTTGGGCACACGACGTCTTGGAAATGGGCCTTAGTCGCCGACTAGGCCCCGAACTGGAGAAGCCGGCCGGCATCCGCACGGGGCTACGCTTCATTCCAGTCGCCAAGTGAGTTTGATCACCTTCTTTCGTATTTCATTGTACTTGGATTATCTTGCTCACGCAATCAATTTGTAGGACCGGAGCGAAGAAGATAGGCCATCTGACCGTGGCTAAGGTGCCACCCATCATCAGTGAGGAGGATCCCTCCCGGAAGAGGAAGGCGGACGAAGTTGTCGTCCCCACGGATAGCGCCAAGAAGGCCAAGGGCGACGATGTCGTCACGATCTCCGACGACGCGGCGATCGCGCCGAGTGAACCCGCAATGGAGGCGGCCTTACCCGCGAAGGAGGGTGCTCCCTCGCCTGGGGTGGCCGAGCCGGCCTCCTTTGGTGCCGGTGCCTCCATCGCAACGTTCCCGCGCTTCATGGCCAGGGCGGCTACAGCGAGTGGGACCTTGCCCTCGACCCGTGCACCTGGGGTCGCCGATGCGGAGGTCGATCAGCGCCGTGGGCACACACCGGCTCTCCTCGCGTCCGTGGATGTGATACAACTTTATGGCATGCTTGGCGCAGCCATCCAGGTATGTCCAGTCCCCGAGGATCAGGCCGGTGTGTTGCAGCGGTCTGATTCTTTTAGTGTCTTATTGTTATTTTTCGCGTCCAGTCCCCGAGTGCGCACTCACTGAATTTCAGCGGGTGGGCACTTAGGATTTTTTTGATTGCCAGTCCCCGAGTGCGTACTCGCTGAATTTCAGCGGGTGGGCACTTAGGATTTTTTTGATTGCCAGTCCCCGAGTGCGCACTCGCTGAATTTCAGCGGGTGGGCACTTTGGATTCCGCTTTTGGTTAACTGTTTGAATTGTGTGCAGGGTCTGCAACGTGAGTCAGCTGACCGTCTTACTGCAACACGCCGCACGGAGAAGGAACTGGCCACCGTCCAAGAGGCGAATAAAGGGCTTCAGGCAATTGCCGTGGAGGCAGAGAAGGCCCGCTAGGGACTTGTCCCAGCGAGTGAGTTGGTAGCGGCTCAATCGGCGTTGAGCTCGGCTGAGAAGCGGATCGCCGACCTCGAGCTTGAGCTGAGGGAGGCGAAAGAAGAAGCGAGTTCGGCGGATGGTCGAGCCAAGGCCACCGTTACGGCCGCCGCGGAAGAACGTAAGGTTTCTGACGCCCTTGCTGCTGTGCTTCAGGATGATTACACTTCTCTTCAAAGCTTCATCACGGATCTCTCCCGTCCATTGATTGGTGAGTGTGTCTGCCCCTGCCTATTGCATGTTCCTTTTTGTAATATCCGATGTACTCACTGTTATCTTCTATTCGCAGGACGCATCCTTGATAGCGCGGAAGAGGCGAGCTCGTTCGACGCGCGGCAATGTGTGTCCACGCTCGTCGACTCGGCGACGTTGTCGGCGACATGCATCCGAGCCTACCTCCAGGAGATGTCGCCCACGGAAGTAATTCCCAGCGACCTCGTCGAGGTGTGAAGGTACTTGGAGAAGGCGCCGTCGGTCATTGAGTTCATGACGCGATCGGCGTTCCGACGCGGAGCGGCGACGGCGCTTAGCCTTGGGCTTGCTCACTTTCCAGAGGATTTCGATCTGGACGACGTGACGAGTGGCTACCCGTCATAGACTGGCGCGGTGGAGATCTCCGAGGTGCTCAAGTTGACGGACCGCGCCGCGGTGTACTCCGAGCGCGTCTGGGCAATGGGCGACCTCCTTCCTTACCAGGAGACGGTTGTCGCACCCAACGACCCCGCGACGCAGCACCGGGACTTAAAGGTCGAGCAGCCCTTTCGTGCGGCGATGACGGGTGAGATGACGACGTATCCGTCGAACCCGTACACTCCCTTCATCCGCAATCGCAAGGGTTCTGGCGAGTCGTCGTCGAAGGCTGCAGAGTGAACTAGTTTGCCCTGGGGCATTAGTAGCTGTTCTGCCGTTGGGCATACTATGTATTTTGAGACAATTTGCGACATGCTATTAATGAGATATCGTGTTTGTTTTGTGATTTGACATGTGTTTTTCGATTGAGGGTGGAACGAGTCCCCGAGCGCGTCCGCCCTTTTTATGGGGTTGACCTCGTTTATAATGTGTTACTTGGTTTGACATGTGATTTGACATTTTTGGATGTTTTGTTATTGTGGTCGACTCTCCCGGACTCGGAGAGCCAGTCGCAAGGCGACTCCCTTGAGCGCTCTGTACTTCACCGTTTTCCCTTGCACGAACGAGGTCGGGTGGCCGAGTCCCCGAGCGTGGTACTTGGTTGTTCTAGGCGCGACTCGAGGGTGGGTGAGGACTTGGCTCGTTAGTTTGAGCGCATTGCTCCTGCCTGGCCCGTTGGGTCAGTCGCATGGCGAGTCCTGGGCATGCTCTCATACTTGGCGTTTTCCCTAGCCGCTCGCGCTGAACTGGTCACCAGTCCCCGAGCGTGGTACTTGGCCGTTCGAGTCGCTATGTCGAGGATGCAGAGGATCATGGTCGCTGTGAGAAGCGGAGGAAGTTGTCTTGGCTCGTAGAGCCAGTCGGTCTAGGAGACTCCGATGGGGCTCCGGGTAGGATTTTTTCATGGACGATGCAAGACCTGAGGTGACCCAGTGCTCTTGCACCGCACTACTTGGCCGTGACGATCACTGTACCAAAGGTTGACTTCTGCGGTTAGCTTGACGCTGTTATTACGAGTGCGAGTGGCACAAGATACGGAGAGTAGGAGCAATTTGCGGTAACCAATTCTTTTTATTTCATAGCTACTGGACGGTACATATGTGCGGTTCTAGGAGTAGAACTTCCGTAGGAGGTTTACATTCCATGGTCGCTTGACATCGAGTTCGCCGTCCCCGCGGACGTCGATGAGGTAGTAGGCGTCGTTGTCGAGTACTTGCCCGATGGTGAATGGTCCCTCCCACGGAGGGGAAAGCTTGTGCATGCCCTTCTTGTCCTGGATGAGGCGCAACACCAGGTCGCCTTCTTGGAAGGTGCGAGTTTTCACCCGCCGGCTGTGGTAGCGGCGGAGTCCCTGTTGGTAGATGGCGGTGCGTGATCGAGCGAGGTCACGTGCCTCGTCGAGTTGATCGACTCCGTCCTGGCGGGCGAGTTCATTCGCAGCCTCCGTGTAGTGGACGACCCGTGGCGAGTCGTGCTCGAGGTCGGTGGGCATGACTGCCTCGGCGCCGTACACCATGAAGAAGGGGGTGAACCCTGTCGACCTGTTGACCGAGGTGCGGATGCCCCAAATAACAGAGGGTAGATCTTCGACCCAACACCCGGCGGTGCGCTCGAGTGGTACTTGGAGCCGCGGCTTCAGGCCGTGGAGGATGCTCTGGTTGGCCCGCTCCGCCTGGCCGTTGGATTCCGGGTGGGCGACTGACGCGAGGTCGAGCCGGATGTGGTGTTCCTCGCAGAACTCGGCCATGGCTCCTTTGGCGAAGTTGGTACCATTATCCGTGATAATGCTGTTTGGGAACCCGTAGCGATATATGAGCTCGCGTAGGAATTAGGTGGCGGTCTTCCCGTCGCATTTCCGGACTGGTTTGGCTTCCACCCACTTTGTGAATTTGTTGACCGCGACCAGGAGGTGGGTGTAACCAGAGGGAGACTTTTTGAAGGGGCCTACCATGTCCATACCCCACACGGCGAATGGCCAGGTGATGGGGATTGTCTTGAGCATGGAGCTCGGCACATGCGTCTGGTTGGCGTACTTCTGGCAGCCGGCGCACCGCTGGACAATGTCGACGGCATCGGCATGTGCGGTGGGCCAATAGAAGCCGTGCCGCATGGCCTTGGAGACCAGAGAGCGGGCGCCGGCATGGTGGCCGCAGTCGCTGGAGTGGATGTCGTGGAGGATCTTGCGTCCTTCGGCGGGTTGGACGCAGCGTTGGAACACGCCGGTGACGCTGTGCTTGTGGAGCTCGCCGTCGATGATGGTGAAGAATTTGCATCGGCGTACGATCATCCGGGCGTCCGTCTCGTCTGCCGGCAAGGTGCCGGCCTCCAGGTAGGAGATGTTGGGCTTGGTCCAGTCGTCTGGTTCGGTGAAGAGTGCGACTAGGGCCGATGTCGATCTCCCTTGGGGGAGAGACTGATGGCTTTGTGATCGTATCGAGGAAGACGCCGGTGGGTGGTGCGAGTCGGGCCGACCCGATACGAGAGAGTGCGTGGGCCTCCTCGTTCTTCCGCCTGTCAATCCACTCGATGGAGTAGCCTGCGAAGTGTTCGCCCAGCTTATCCACTGCTTGGAGGTATGCCGCCATGGTGGGGGAGACGGTGTCGCAGGTGCCAGCGACTTGTCCAACGACGAGGTCGGAGTCTCACTACAAGAAATGTGTTATTCTATGACCTTCTAATAGTGACCGTGGACAAAATCGTCATAGAATTATGACGATTTTGCACTAGATGGTCGTAAGGTATTCAGGAGGTTCGAAACCTTAGAAAATTACGACAATCTTGCTTAAAAACGTCATGTTTTTTTAGCTCAAATCGTCATAACCCAGTGAATGCATCTCGGGGGGTATTGGTAGCTCACTATGACGATTTTAAATCGTCATATCGTGTAAATTAGAAAATAAGAGGTTGTCCATGTCAATAATTGTGCCTACATGTCATGTCTGCGTGTCACTTTTTGACTATGTATTATATTCATGTATTAATATCCGCCTAGGTGGCACTACCGAGACCAAAGAGACTTGACGTGCTTGCCTTAGAATTATTTCCAAAAAAGAATCTAGCCAAAGATTCGAACTCATGACCTCCCTACATTCACGAGCGCACCTTACCACCAGACCACACATTCCTTTGTGGCATATTTCTACGACAACAGTTTATAAACACTCAATGTGTTATACCGCGAATTTAATAGGCAAAAAAGGAGTACTCAACACTCGAACCGCAGACCTCCCAACAGGTAGAAGGAACCTGACCACCGAACCAACTTAACTTAGATGTAATATATCTGCGCTGCTCCTATTTGAGTAGAACGCGCGATTGCAAGTGGGCCTGGTGGCTAAATTTTCCCTAATGGGCCTCGATGGAACTAGGTTTTTTCGTTTTTCTTTTTGTGTTTTTATATTTCTTTTGTATCTTTTTCATAAGAAGTCCAAAATAAGTTATTTTTATCTCTAAATATGTATGAATTTCATTAGATCATACTAGGATGTTAATTATAAATAGTATGATTTTTTTTTAAATTGCAGATCTACTAATCCCATATTAGTCCATACTAAGGACAATATCATAATTCAAAATATGATTTTGAAACTAGGGTCTTGAATTCAAAAAATTTGGCCTTAAGTATCGCTAAACTTGCATTGTATCTCTGAAGAAACAGCATATTGTGAGTCTAAAAAACATTTTTGTAAAAAATAATGGGCATCGGATCATGTACATGTAGTTCAAACCGGACCCACTTCCTCCCGATTCGGCAGGAATTTGTCTTTTTCGCCAGGGGTGAACGAAAAGGTTTGAGATACCCCGGTTTGGAAATTGTCCATGTGAGGTGGTCTAATATTTTTACAAAATATGGTGGTACCATTCTAAAACTGTCATTTGGTTGTTGCTTCACAAAACGCCCCGTTTTTTGCGCTCGGAAAATGGAAAATAGATTTTCCGTGCGTCGAAGAGGAAAACTTTCTCCTGTAACATTGTTCTCCATCCCATGATACATATGTGTGCACAATATGGGCACATTATCACAAACTATGCCTCGATTCTAGCCATAACACTGGCCATTTGACCCGAAAACCATGAAACCTCAGACATGATAGGTCATTTATGAGAAGGTTTTTTCGAGACACTTGCAATATACCAAGTTGGGTATTTTTCCTTGCAACTATTTCTCATAATAAGACACCACGCGAAGGATTTGCATTGATCGGACCGTTTTTGAATTTTTTATGCCCCTTTCAAACTATGGTCAAAACGGCGGGCACGGAGGTTCTTAGCTCGGGGATGATCCTCGCTAAACTTGCATTGGATCTCTAAAGAAACATGATATTGTGAGTCTAAAAAACATTTTTGCAAAAAATAATGGGCATCGGATCATGTACATGTAGTTCAAACCGGACCCACTTCCTCCCGATTCGGCAGGAATTTGTCTTTTTCGCCAGGGGTGAAAGAAAAGGTTTGAGATACCCCGGTTTGGAAATTGTCCATGTGAGGTGGTCTAATATTTTTACAAAATATGGTGGTACCATTCTAAAACTGTCATTTGGTTGTTGCTTCACAAAACGCCCCGTTTTTTACGCTCGGAAAATGGTAAATAGATTTTCCGTGCATCGAAGAGGAAAACTTTCTCCTGTAACATTGTTCTCCATCCCATGATACATATGTGTGCACAATATGGACACATTATCACAAACTATCCCTCGATTCTAGCCATAACACTGGCCATTTGACCCGAAAACCATGAAACCTCAGACATGATAGGTCATTTATGTGAAGGTTTTTTCGAGACACTTGCAATATACCAAGTTGGGTATTTTTCCTTGCAACTATTTCTCATAATAAGACACCACGCGAAGGATTTGCATTGATCGGACGGTTTTTGAATTTTTTATGCCCGTTTCAAACTATGGTCAAAACGGCGGGCACGGAGGTTCTTAGCTCGGGGATGATCCTCGCTAAAATTGCATTGGATCTCTAAAGAAACAAGATATTGTGAGTCTAAAAAACATTTTTGCAAAAAATAATGGGTATCAGATCATGTACATGTAGTTCAAACCGGACCCACTTCCTGCCGATTCAGCAGGAATTTGTCTTTTTCGCCAGGGGTGAACGAAAAGGTTTGAGATACCCCGGTTTGGACATTGTCCATGTAAGGTGGTCTAATATTTTTAAAAAATATGGTGGTACCATTCTAAATTGATCGGACCGTTTTTGAATTTTGTATGCCCGTTTTCATTTTTCAAGTTAAAAAAGAGGTGTCTTGCGAATGGACCAATCAAAACAGAGTAAACTGCCTCCCACAGATCATCCTTATGGCCATGATCCGGACCGTTTAGTCTGGATCCAACACCTGACCGCTCACCTGAAGAAGCACAAAGTATTAGCTAGTGCGCACCGTACCCACGACCCCAACCCTAACTCCGGATCGCCTCCCCCCGCGCCGCCTCCCCCCGTGCCGCTCACTCCGGATCGCCTCCCCCCGCTCCGCCGATTCGCCCCTCTCACCGATGATCCCAGCACCCCCTCCTATACCACCCCTCCCATCCCACCGCAACCACCACTCCCCCATACATCCCAATCCCGTCAAGCGGCGGTAGATCCCTGCCGATTCCATGGAGGAGGAGCGGGAAGATGGCGCCGTCGTCATCATGGAGGAGGAGCGGGAAGATGGCGCCGTCGTCATGGAGGAGGGCGAGCTCCATCGAACTCCATCGTCGGTCAATCGTCGCTAGGTTTCGACCCGCCCCGATCTGATCCCCCACGCCTCCTTCCTCAACGCCGGCACGCCAGCAAGCCGGTGCTCCCCCACGCCTCCTTCCGTAACCAGATCCGTGCGTCGTCGCCTAATCCCCCTTCCTTCTCCTTACTCTGTCGCGGTGGCTCTTGCAGGTGGGTGTCGGTGACATCTTCGCCGTCGTTGGGGACATCAACGTCATGCTTCTCGACGTCGAGGCCTTCACAGCGGCGACAACGCGAGGCCATCGGGCCCACAATGTCAAGGAGGCCATCGGTCCAGCGTCTTCAACCGCCTCGAGGGTATCGGGCCACCACTAGATGTTCTGATTTCTGTCATGACTTTTTTGCACAAGGACACTTAAACCTGGATAGCACAAACCCCCCTTATTAACGTCAAGTATTTCCATGCTTGTTTGCTTACAATTTTGTCGCAAGTCTGTACTTAATATGTCACTTCATTCCCTGATTACTTAGATGCTACATCATTGAAGTATCTTAAACAAAATGATTGCATTCCCTAATTTAGTAAATTCTCAGTTACCTTTCATTTGGTTTGGATTTCTTCTGGTTTGGATTTTTTCTTAGTTACATCATTTCGTAAGTATGACCCAGCTAAGCCTAGTTGTAGGATGACCCAGGGATGCTGCTGCTGATGCATATTGGAATCGAGCTAATGTTGTTCCAATTTGTTTTGTAGAAAGTTTACGTTACCATGCTACTGTGACAACTTGTCTTTCCCATTCGGTAGAAAGTCTGAACACACATTAAAAATTATCAAATGTGTTGATCTGAGCAAAAATAATTGATCTACTGAGACACTATAAATTGAGAAAATTATATTTCTTAGTTAGATTAATTAAAAATCTTACTCCATGACAACCATGGTTTCTTTGTACAGGAACAAGCTCTAGGTCCATGACAACCATCTTCTTCATGATCTCCATGGTGTAGATAAGTCCCCGGTTCCTCACTTTTCTCATCTTTGTGAGACATGGGTTTACTATGTTCTATTTACTTGTATTCTGTGTTGCGTACATAGAACTAGTTAAGGAAAGCTACTCACAGGTTTGCAAAGTGGTATGATCCTAGGCAGATATACTTGAAACTTAGTTGTGGTTTCTACCATGTTTGTCTGAATATTATCATGTCAATTCAATAGTTCTTGAAACTAAAACTATAAAACTAACATGATCTATGCCTATATATTATCATGATTGGATCCCCTGTTTGTTTGTACATCTAGGACGACTTCTACATCAGTTATCGTTACTTGGTTGGCTTTGCTGTAGCTAATCATTTGAGTTTCAATTCCTTCTCAATTCATATGCTAAACATGGACTGATAAAATTCAATTACCAAATAGTACTATCCAGAGCTTGTTGCATCTCTATCAGCATGTTCATATTAGTTACTTCTACATGGTCATGTTGTACTATTAGTTACTGGTATGATGCATCTGTTAAGCCATTTTTGGCAAACACTATGGCCTGGTGCATGTATTGTATGCATGTAGTGGTAGCTTGCTTAGTTCAAAGCATTGTTTATTATCTGGGTACCATTGTTTACATTTTTTTATGCTCTATCAGTGTGTAATTGTTGTTATTTGCGAGCTTGTGGTTTGAGTATGGTTTTGGAAGTTGCAATTATTCTTGGGAGTCACATGTGCCTCTTGCCTCCGCCTTCATGATGAACTTAGTTTATTCCAGGTGCATTTTCTCAGTTCATATGTTGTCTTTACAAGAATTGACATACTCCAGTCTAGGTCCAGATGTGAATGTAGATATATCTCAAGCTCACTATATGTGTTATGGTGCTCAAATGCAGATGTATCTAAAGCTGAAGTGTTGTTACCGCAGTTGGCAGTGCTGGGACAACATCATTGTCTACGTCTCGCCAACACCGAGGGCACAATCTGCACCGTCACTCAAGAATCAGTCCTCAGTGGCTACACCTGCCTATCTCTCACCTTGTAAGCTCAGCTCTCCATTCCTCGAGGCATTCCCTACTTTTGCCAACTGCTAGTTGTGTGACCAAAATGGCTGGCTCTTCGTAGTTGTGCTTGGTTAGATAAACTGTTCTATCTATTATTTTCGTTGGATTAGCTCTATCAATTGTTTATGAATGACCACTACTATTCCTGCTGAATATCAAATGCTATTAAATATCAATGAAATGTTCAATGGACAATTGCTCATTCTTGTGAAAGATTCAGTATTGTTAAATTCTCGTGAGCACATAGGTCGTGAATGTATTCTAGATAGTATTTGTCAATTTAGGCTGGACATAAACGGAACCTATTTTTGAATGCTTTCTTACTAATTTTTATTTTTGTGAATAATTTCATAGGATAATATGGAGGCCTTTATTGAGATGATCAAGACAGCAGGTTCTGGATGATATCATTGAAGCTTAGATGGAAGAAGCGCCCTATGCAACTCTGTTTTTGTGAACTGAATTTTATTTTGATATAAATAAGTGCACATAGTATCGCTATTCCAAAGTTTGGTTCATTTTGTATGCTATGATAAGAATATTCTTAGTAATATTGAGCATGCATGACTCGGTGACTGAATCTGCAATGTTCTGTATCAAATGCTGTAATAAGGCCATGGCCCATTCTTAGTGTTGGATGGAAAGGATATTTTGTTGGAAATTGAATAACAAAAAAGTCTGAAATCTGAAAAGAAAATGGTAGTTCCAAATAATAAAGGGATTGTAAAAAGGCCATGGCCAAAATAATACTGTGAAATAAAGGCTGAAAATTATAACAAAAAGGATCGTACAAAGGTGTAGGCCCAAGAAGAAATGCACTGTAAAACGCCCTGACCTAAAAAGATAAAGGCTGAATTATTGTGCTTGGCCCATATAAGTGATTGAACTGGATTGGGCTGAATTCAAACTACGACGATTTTATTTCGTCACAATTTTGCCACGTAGGATCAGCCACGTAGGATTTGAGCTGGCATGGCTAGATGGGCCATGACGATATTGGATCATCATAAACGTTATGACGATCCAATATCGTCATAGACGATTATGACGATTTTACCAAAAACGTCGTTATAGTTCATTTGCGACGCCCAGCTTTCGACGATCACAAAATCGTCATAGAATCGTCATAAATGGACTATTATGACGATTCTGTGACGAAAATGGAGGGTCATATATAGCCAGATTCCTTGTAGTGTCTCTGTAGCAGCGTAGGCGGTTGACGTTCATCTCCCTGGCAGCTCGCATGCCGTGGAGTAGTGCCTCGTACTCGGCCATGTTGTTGGTGCAGGGGGTGAAGTCGAGGCAAAGGACGTAGCGGAGCTTGTCGCCTTTCGGGGAAGTCAGCATGATTCCTGCTCCTGCGCCGTCCGCGTTCTTGGAGCCGTCGAAGTGCAGGATCCAGTAATGGAGGTATGGCAGCTTTTCTGGCTGCTGGGCCTCTTCCCAGTCGGCGATGAAGTCCGCTAGAGCCTGCGACTTGATCGCATTTCGTGGCTCGTACTTGATATTATGGACGCCGATTTCGACGGCCCACTTAGCGACTCGCCCAGTCGCCTCAACGGTTGCGGATGATGTACTGCAACGGTGCTGAGGAGACGACCGTGATCGGGTGCTCCTGGAAGTAGTGCGGAAGGCGCCGCTGTGCTCTGAAGACCGTGTATACCAGTTTCTGGTATTGCGGGTATCGTTGGCGCGACTCGGTGAGGACCTCGCTAATGTAGTACACCGGTCGTTGTACTGGGCGCTCCTTCCCTTCCTCCGGCCGTTCGACGACCATGACGGCGCTGACGACGCGCTCGGAAGCCGCGACGTAGACCAGCATGGGTTCTTTGTCGGCGGGGGCGGCGAGTAGCAGTGCGGCGAGTAGCACCTTCTTGAGGTCGCGGAGTGCGTCGTCCGCCTCCTTGTCCCACTGGAAGGTGGGGTTCTTGCGCATCAGGCGGTATAGGGGCATCGCCTTTTCGCCCAGGCGGGGGATGAAGCGACTGAGAGCCGCTACTCGCCCGGCCAACTTCTGGACGTCGCGTAGGCACTCGGGTTTGCCGAGTCAGGCGATCATGTCGATCTCGGTGGGGTTTGCCTCGATCCCTCGCTTGGAGACGACGTACCCCAGTAGTTGTCCTGCTGGTACACCGAAGGTGCATTTGCCTGGGTTAAGCTTTATCTTGTATTTTCGCAAGTTGGCGAATGTTTCCGCCAGGTCGGCGAGTAGATCACCATGGCGAGCGGATTTTACGACCACGTCATCGATGTAGACGTGGATGTTGCGGCCAATTTGGCTCGCGAGGCACTCTTGCATGCACCGCTGGTAGGTCGCCCCGGCGTTCTTGCAACCAGGAAACCGACGACGAGTCGGGAGGCCAACACCGCACGAGCGGCAACGACAACGGACGACGGTCCGACCTACGCTACAGCAACACTCGCCTCACTGGCAAGCACCGCAGTGACGGGCGAGTAGACTTCGTCGCCAACGCCGGGCACGCACAACGCGAGCCCAAAAGCTTCCGCCGCGACGGAGGACAGCGCCGCGACGGCAGCAACTACAAGGCCAAGCGAAGGTTCGACCCTGCGCCCTCCTTAACCAACCTTGTGTCTCCGCCCTCATCTCGCACCGCAGATGGATGGCTGCCTTTGCCCCTCGTTCTACTACTTGCTGCCGATTGCAGCATCTGCCGTGACCATTCCCACGACAAAACAAAAAAGGAAAAAAATTGTGTATAAAAAAAGTGAAACAAAGCAGCCCACTGCCAGGCCTAGTCCAGCCCAGGAATGCAGCCACCTGCTCACCCCCGCAGTGAAACATTTTTCACTCAGAATAGAACCCGCAAAGTCACTGAGAAGTGGACCCCATGTCCCCTCTATCTCACTCACAGACAGAACGGTCCCACATCGCCAGTCATCGTCTTCACCGCGACCACGTCCCCCTCGCCATTTCTGCCCTTGATTGTGACGATCAATTCGCGTTGAAGGCATGCTTAATTTCTCCAGAGACCATGCGCCTTTAAACGCCACGCTCCCCTCTCTCTTTCGCCCCAAACTCCAGCCCCTCTCTGCCACCGGGCTGCTCCAATTTCGAGCTCGAACCCACTGTCCCCGACGAGCTTCTCCGGCGAAATTTTGACGACTCCGGCCACCTCTCCACTCCCTGGCATCACTACCTTGCTTCCCATCGTCAGACGCACCTACCAGTACTCCTAGCTCGCTCGCGCCTGCTCCATATCGTCGGCTTCGTCATCACCGAGCGCCACCGTCGTCTGCCGATTCTCCGGCGAACTCCCCTGGTAAGCGCAGACCGCCCTGGTACTTATCGATGATGCTCGCATGATCCCTGGTTCCATACGCGTCTAACGCCCCCTCCCGTTTGTCTTAGGGTGACCTGTAGCCTCGCCCCCGTTGACAACTGAGCAAGCCCGACGCCACCACCGACTCCGGCGAGAAATCCCCTTGAAACCAGAGCGCCCCTCGACGAGCTGACCGCACCTTGAGCATCAGAGCGTCACCGTGATCATTGTAAGCACCTTCACTCCCTCCCTCGCTTCCTGAAACATCACCAACACCACCGCCAGAGCCGCGCCGCCGCTCGCCGCCGCGCCAGCGCCGCCAGATCTTGGCAGTGTGCTGTGAGCCGTCCGATGCAGATCCAGCGATAGAGATAGAATCATTAAATGAAAGGGTATCGTGTGTTGTGTGCCGTGCGATTTCCATTAGATCTAACGGCCAATATTGCTCAATCCGCACGAAACGGTACCATCCTATCAGATCAAGCCACGTGGACAGAGTCTGTTTAAAACAGAAAAATTTGATCTATTAGATTTGCAAACTTGTAAAATTCATAACTTTAGTTCTACACGTCCAAATTTTGCAAATTTTATATCAATGGAATCAGAAAGACAAATCCTACCCAACCATGCACTTTGTTTAATGTTTTGCTTCTGGAAAATTGGTTGAATTTGCTGAAACTTGTGTAGGCTTATTTTGAATATAAAAATTGTTCTAGATATATTTTTGAGATAAAATATTTGCAAAATGGTTTGTAGTGAACCTACTGACCATAGTAACCAACTTATGGATTTAAAAATGTATTATGTGAAGTTAAGGGATAAATATTTGAGTTAGAGCATTTCTAGTCAAATAAAAATATTGTTTATATGTTAAAAATGCTTTTTGAGTAAAGTCTTTGGGAAATGTTTTTAATTAAACCTTATGACCCTAAACACCAAGTTAGTGACTTAAAAACATATTTTATGAACCCTATAAAGTTATTGCCTTGAAAAAGACATTTCTAACAAACATAAAATATCACTTTGGTATAAAATTTGTTTATGGAGTGAAACCTCTTGCAAATGGTTTTACCACTTTTGTAAATGACCAATGTGAGCTTGAAAATGTTTAGAGCCTAGTAGAAACCACTTTTCCAGATAAAACTATCTTTTGCATGCTTGCATGCATGACCTTTTTTTTGTTATTTTATGTGTGACAAATTGTTTGAATGCTAGTTGAATATGTGTTTGCTTGATTGAATTGTAGTGAAGTTAGAAGAGTGTGATATTTGCAAGATCAAGAAGTGAACCAACATTCTCTACTAAAAAGGCAAGTGACACTATCATCCATGTCCTACTATTTTCACTACACTTAGTGGTATTTTTGTAGTATGCATGATAGGGCTACTATATTTCTATGATATGCTATATCCTATTAGGTTATCCTTATATCTTCCTTAGAAAAAACATTGTAGTTATAGTATGCTTAGCCCTGCTATATATTTGGGATGGGATACATGATATGATTATATGAAGTGTTGGAAAAATATATGTTTTATATAATAAAACAAGTACTCAATGAACCACCTGGGTGGAAAGAGGATACTTAAGTTTTGGACAAGGTGGCAACAAAAGGAACCATGTTTATATGGCTATCTTTTTGGATGTGCACTAGAAGAAAACCACCCAGGGACTTAGAGATTGAACATGTTTCTCGTACAGTGGCTTCCGTGTACAGCCACATGCTAAATGGGCTCTGGCTTAGTCAACTACATAGTGGAAGACCCATGCATTGGCATCTTCAGGTTAACTAGAATTGTGTATGGAAATATATCCCTACATTGGTGCCTGGTAGACAAGCTAGCATTGTGTATTGGGAGGACTTCTATGGAAAGACTTTGTCACATTCTCGATCTGCCGGTACTCCATTTGGTGAGTACTTATCCAGCGGCCACTGGTGGCGTCAAGACGAGATTGTGTCATGTGGGTAAAGTGTACAACTTCTGCAGAAGATCAAATTCTAAGTACTTAGCCGTGTCCCCGGTTATGGACAATTCTGAGCAACTAAGGCCTGAAGCTATGGAAGATCTCGACATTCCAATTTCTCAAAGTAAAACTTGATGGTGACAACAAGGGATTTGAAGCACTTGGAGTTTTCCAAGGAGTTCAGAAAGATTTGACAAATGATCAAAACTATTTTTGAAAATATAGGATAAAACTATATTGCTTTCTGCAAAAGAGCCTAAACCGTCGCAGCGCCGCCAGATCATGGTCAGTGCGTTGTGAGCCATTGGATGCAGATCCAGTGGTTGAGTTAGATCACTTAGGAGAATCGTTATTGTTTGATCTGAGCCGCACAGATCAACTTAAATCCTACGGCATGTATTGCACGATCCTGCCGAATCGGTATCGGCCATTAAAATCTTGACACGTGGCCCAACTTTCGATTTAAAAACCAGATTTTGTTCTATTGAATGTTTAAACTTGCAAAAATCATAACTTTTAATCCACACGTCCAAATTTGACAAATTTTATATCATTGGAATCAGGAAAAAGAATACTTTCCAACCATTTACTTTGTATAATGATTTTCTTCTGGAAAATTGGTTGTTTTTGTAGAAACATGTGTAGGCTTAATTTGAGTATAAAAATATTCTAAAAATGATTTTAGGATAAAATCTTTTGTAAATGGTTTGTTTTGAACCTACTGACCATATAAACCAACTTGTAGAGTTAAAAGTATATTTTGTGATGCTAAGGAATAAATCTTTGAATAAAAGCATTTCTAGTTAAATAAAAATGTTGAATATAGTTTAAAAATGCTTTTTGAGTAAATCCTTTGGAAAATGATTTGATTTAAAAATATATTTGGTGAACCCTAGAAAAATTTATTACTTTGTTTAAAAGCATTTCCAACAAAATAAAATGTTGCTTTCATTGAAAAATGGATTTTGGATGAAACCCTTTGCAAATGGAATTGTCTTAAAACATTATGACCATAACATTAATATTGGTGTTTAAAATCATTTTGGCTAACACTAGAAAATATTCTTTGAATAAAATAAATTCTAGTAAAAACAAAAGGGGTTTAAAGTGGCCATTTTCACTAACTCAATATGAAATGGTTTTCCCACTTTTATAAATGACCAATAGGTGTTTTAAATGTTTATAACCTATTAGAAACCACTTTTCCAAATTAAAAAATATTTTGCATGCTTGCATGCATTGCTTTGTTTTTATTATTTTATGTGATGAATTGTTTGAATGCTAGATTGAATTTGTGCCTTGATTGAATTATAGTGAACTTTGAAGAGTGTGAATATTGTAAGATCATGGAGTGAACTTATATTCTCTACCAAAAAGGCAAGTGGTGCTTCATACTTTTGTCCCAATATTTTTCACTATGCATTAGTGGTATTTTGAGTAGGACTTGCATGGAATTTTCTAAGTATAAACTATGCCATGGAAAATCCTATTAGATGATTCCTTAGTAGAACTTTCCCTAAGATAAGATCCCTACTACTATCATGCTTATCTTAGCTAGTAGAAAACAAGGGTGGATTATATTCATGCTATGGAATATTTCTAAGACTATGACTTGTGTTTTGTTTAATAAAACAACCATGTGAATGAATCACCTGGGTGGAATGGTGGGAATGGATTTATGTATAGTGGTTATACAAGGCCAGGGGACTAGTGAACCTTATGTATCACACTTGTGGAATGCCACCCAGGAACAAAGATATTTGAGATGTCAAATGTTGAGAAGCTTCAAGTGCAGCCACTTGGCATTATGGGCTCTGCCTGGATCATATAGGTTGCAATAACTTAGCCAGATGGACAGTTGGTGGTAGGGGATGATAGGTTTGGAACGCGTCCATTTTGGTCTAAGGGAAGGCTTATGAAAGATCTTGTCTCGATGCATGTCGAGTCTTGTGGGGAAAGTGCACCACCTCTCGAGAGAGTAAAATCTAAGTACTTAGCCGTGTCCCCGGCAATGGAAAATTTGAGTATCAAGACATGGAAGCTATCAAGGATCTCCACATCCCAATTTCTAAGTTAAAACTTGTGGTTGAACAAGGGTTAAAGGATCTTCAATCAATGATTGGTAGATGCCTTGGGTGATTTTGACAAAAAAAAACTTAGTGTTTTCAACTTATAAGGAAAATCTATTTTGAGCAAAGCAAGCCTAAGCTCGACTTAGCCAAATGCATATAGATGATAGTTACCACTATACTACCATAGTATCACTTGCAAATACAATTCAAATGTATTGACCCTTGTGGCTGTAACTTATTATGTTGCAGGTTTGTTTGATGTTAGTGAAGTGTGTTGATTAGGATTACAAGTCTACACCCAACATGACTGCCTGTGGCACTTTGAAGATGAAGGACTCCATGATATAGTTATGCATTGTAATGAGATAGACAAATGAGCTATGTAAGATTGTAGAGGTTCCAAATCTTTAATAAGATAGAGCCCCCTGTGTTTACAATGCTAGTCCCTGGATCAATAGCTAGCATCCACAGTTAAGATGTAATATCAAGAAACAAAGGTCATAATATAACTTTATAACAACAAAATTTGATTACATCATACATAGCTCATTTGGATATTACATTACATTGCAGCGGAATAACTATAGTCATGGGTCCTTCATCTTCAAAGTGCCACAGGCAGATGTTGGTTGTAGACTTTGTAATCCTAATCAATCAATCTTCACTAAAAACAATCAAACCTGCAACATTACAAGTTATGGCCACAAGGGTCAATACATTTGAATTGTATTGGCAAGTGATACTATGGTAGTATAGTGGAGTCTATCATCTATATGCATTTGGCTAAGTAGAGTTGGGGCTTGCATTGCTCAAAATAGATTTTCCTTAACATTTTGAAAACACTAAGTTTTTGCTTGGCAAAATCATTTTTCTCAATCAAAGATTTGAAGATCCTTTCAAGGCATCTCTCCATCAAAGATTGAAGATTTCAAACAACCCTTGTTCAAACCACAAGATTTTAACTTAAAAATTGGAATGATGAGATTCTTGATTGCTTCCATGTCTTGATGCTCAAATTGCCCTTTACCAGGGACATGGCTAAGTACTTAGATTTTACACTCTCCAGAGGTGGTGCACTTTCCCCACAAGACTTGGTTTCCCAAGACAAGATCTTTCAGAAGCTTTCCCTTAGACGAAAATGGACGCGCTCCAACCTATCAAACACTACCACCCACTGTCCATATGGCTAAGTTCTTGCAACCTATATGATCATGGCAGAGCCCATATTACCAAGTGGTTGCACTTGAAGCTTCTCAACATTTGACATCTCAAATCTCTTTGTTCCTGGGTGGCAATCCACAAGTGAGATACACAAGGTCAGCCATAGACATGGGCCTTGTGAACCACTCAACCAAAAACCACCAAGCAGTCCCATTCCACCCAGGTGATTCATTACTTAGTTGTTTTATTAGACAAAATCACAAGTCCTCAGACTTAGAATATTTTTCCATAGTGTGAATATATATTCCACCCATGTTTTCTATTAGCTAGGATAAGCTTGATAGTAATAGGAATCTTAACTTAGGAAGATTTCCACTAAGGTTTCATCTACTAGTTTTCCTATAGTAAGGTTTATACTTAGGAAAATCCATGCAAGTTTTACTTAGCAAAATCACTAATGCATAGAGGAAGTAATGGGACAAAAAGTATGAAGCATCACTTGCCTTTTTGGTAGAGTATATAAGTTCACTCCTTGTCCTTGCAACAATCACACTCTTCAATTCACTACAATTCAATCAAGCAAGGCACAAACTTAATCTACCAATCAAGCAAAACATCACATAAAATAACAAAGTCAAAGTAATGCATGCAAGCATGCAAAAGATGGTTCTAATTGCAAAGGTGGTCTCCACTAGGCTTCTAAACTTTGTAGGTTCCAAATTGGTCATTCACCAAAATGGCAAAGTCAATTGCAAAAGGGTTTTATCTCAAAACCATTTTAAAATCCATTCATCATTTTATGTGGTAAAAAAATGTTTTTATCAAAACAAAACTTTTAAGTTTTTCACCAGATGAGTTGCTATTGCAAACTTGGTGTTTTTGGGTCAGTAGGTTTGGTCCAAACTATTTTCTCAAAGTTTTCTTTCCATAAACATTTTCATAATAAACTTAATAATTTTATTTGACTAGAAATTGGCTAAGTCAAATAATCCAACCTAAATTTTACCAACATCATTTTTAACACCAAGGGTTGGTTCCTAGGGTCAGTAGGTTCTTCACAAGCTAATTTGTCAAGGTTTCAAACTTATAAACATTTTTGAATCATTTTTCTATTCTAAACAAGCATACAAATGAATCTGGAAAAACAAGTAAATTAACAGATACTATTTACTAAACTAAGGGCATGGTTGGCTAGGGCTTGTTCTCCTGATTTCAACGATATAAAGTTTGCAAAATTTGGACGTGTGGTTTGAAAGTTACAAGGGTTTGAAAATTAGAAACAAATCTGTTTTCAATTTCTGTTTTATACTCGAGCTGGCCACACGTCGCTATCTCACTGGCTGATACCGGTTCGGGGTGGATCACGCTACAGACCGTTGGATATAAGCAGATCGTATGGCCCAGAACACGTACCCCTTCGCGTTTAAGTTATTCTATCCTATCCATCGGATCGGGATCGGACGGCTGTGGGGTGCTCGACCTTAGACGAGCGGCGCTGCAGCGGCTGCTGGCGGCGGAGCGACCAGACGATGGCGGCGCCGGTGAAATAGGAAGCGAGGGAGGAGGAAAAGGTGCTCACCGGAATCGTTGACGCTTTCTGATGCTCAACGTGGTACTGGTTGCTGAAGGGGCGCACGGGGTTGTCCTTGATTGCTCGCCGGAGACGAGATGGGCTTCGGCGGTTCAGGAGGTCGTCGAGGGCGAGGATAGGGGCGCCCTAGGACAAACGGAAGGTGCTGTTAGGTTCTTATGAGCTTGGAGATCATCATCGTGTCCACGGGGATGAGAGGGGAGGTCGGGTACTACCTGGGGACGATGTCGGAGAAGAGGCAGACGGTGGAGTTGTTCTGGCGGAGTCGTTGCTGAGCTTGCAGGGCGAGCGCAAGCGAGGGAAAGGTACTGGGAGGTGCAGTGGGTATTGGCAAGCAAGATCGTGTGCTCAGGAGGTAGTGGGGCTGACGATGGTGGCTGGAATTTGAATGCGAGGTCGTCGGAGCCAGTGGGGGTTCGGAGAGGAATTGAGGCGGCCTGGAGGCGCACTTGGGGGAGGAAACAGAGGGGAAATGGAGAGGAGTCACTGGCGTTTAAAGGGGCATGGTCATTGCGAGAAATCAAAGCCTCCTTTATGCGCAATCAACGCCGGAGTAATCTCATTGCAACGGTCAGGGCGACGGGGTCTCGTTGAAGACGATGGCTGGCGAAGTGGGGCCGTTGCGTCAGAGGGAAAAGAAGTGTGAGGGAGGTTCACCAGTCAGTGAGGGTGCGGGTTTCTTCTGTGGTGAAGAAAAATGGTTCGGGGGCGAGGGTGAGGTGGGCTAGGTGGGCTGGGGCAGTTGGGCCAGGTCCATTTCATATTTTTTCTTCTGAATTCTTTTTCCTTATCTATTTCTATTTTTCTGTTTTGAATTTGAATCAATTATTCATTCACTCAAACCATTCAAACAATTCAAACTTATAATGAGTTTTTGGTTCTATTTTTCAACATAAACCAAATCCCAAAAATAAAATAATATTTTTATTCTTTTTAGGACCATTCATTAATTAAATAAAATGGTTCATTAGTTATTTAATAAAATAGGGTTTGATTTAATTCATAAAATCTCCATTTGAAATCCAAATATTTTCAAAACCAAACCAGTAGGTTTCATTTGGAAATAAAGATATTTGGAAAACATGTTTAAAACAAAATAACATTTTTATTTATGGTCCATTAATAATTAAATAAATGGGTCTTAGTTATTAAATCAAATAGGATTTGTTTTATTAAAAACTTTATTTTGAAATATAAATAAAACCAAAAAACTTCAGTAGGTTTTATTTGAGAATATAAATATTTGGAAAACTTATTTAAAATAATTTAATAAGTTTTGATGTTTCATTTAAAATGGTAGAACCTTTTATTTAAATGAAATTGGATATTAAATCCTTATTAATTTATTTAAATAAAACTTTGATATTTTTATTCAAAACAAAATGTTTTAATTCCAAAGCTTGGCCAAGGTTTAATTTGGCTCTGTAAAATAATCTTTATTTATAAATCCATTTTTTCTTTTGAAAGCCAAAACCTTTTATTTAAAAGATCCAAAATAGTAAGTCTAAATATTTCTATTTTCCTTTATTAAATTTTTATCTTTTTAAATCCCTTTAGGATTTATTTGATCCAAATTGGTTTGAAGATTTCCAATTGGATTCAAAAAGTTTCTTCTGGCCCTGAAAATCAAACAAAGTTTTATTTTATTCATTTATTTTCACATTACAAGATTTGGAAAATCTTGGGATGTGACAAAGATGTAATGAATTATTTTATTCCTGGTTATAAAGTTGTCTTATGACCTTTGTTTCTTGATATTACATCTTAACTGTGGACGCTAGCTATTGATCCAGGGACTAGCATTGTAAACACAAGGATCTCTACCTTATTAAAGGTTGGGTCCTCTACAGATGGTATCAGAGCACTGTGTTGCCTGTAGGATTGTAACCCTAGGATTGCACAAAACCCCTTAGAAAAATAGGAGTTGTATTTGTTCCAAAACTTATTTACAAACAATCTTGTAAACTCTTTCCTCAACATTATTTTTGATTCTACATCTCTACTATTTCAAACTTGATGGACAAAAACACCACCATGAGCAAAGAATTCAACATGAGCAAAGGACTTCACCAACTCAAATGACTTCAACTTCAACATCACCAATGTCTTCAAACTTTAGATTCATCAAGGACTTCAACTTGGACATCAGTAAGGACTACAAGTGAGACAAGAATAATATTCAAGACTTGAAGACTAAAGAAACATAACCTAGAAGGAATCATCATCACGTTTGAAGTTTTGTGACCAAGACACCAGAATGTTTCCAAGGAAACCATGATCTCATTCAAGAAGAAACAACTAAGAAGAATGAAGTGATCTCAAGTGAACCATATAGTTGGACCACCATACTAATGTTTAGTTTAGATCAAACACACCAACTTATGTGGTGTAGCAAAAATATTTTGTTGCCTAAAAATGTGCTTGAACTTGTTGTTTGAGTGGAATGTTTGATTGTGATTGCTTGCACATTTCTTGTGTGAATTGTTGTGTGTGATTATAATTCTTCTCTAGAAATCTTTTGCCTATTCTAATCCCAATCCAACCCAAGCAGATGACTTATCCAAGAGACTCCAACATCAGGAATGGTGACAACAACAACCAAGAGATGCTTCTAGCAACCCAAGCCCAGTTGAATCAAGTGACAACTTAGTTTTTAGCCAACAACAATGAGTTAGACCCAACCTTGCAAAGGTTTTTGGAAACCCAATCCTAATTGTTGTAAAAGATGACCAATCAAATGATCAACATGATAAGCAACTATTCCCAAGGAGATTGTGACAACAATGTGTAGGGTTCGCAGCATAGAAAACAAAAAATTTCCTACGATGTGAACTATATACCAAGATCTATCTACTAGATACAAACAACGGGCGGATGTATATCCGTAGAGAACATACCCTTGAAGACCGACAAAGCTTAACGAGTTCAACTCGTGGTTGATGTAGACGATCTCTTGCCGATCTCAAGATCGAGAGGAAGTCCTAGCGCCGCAAATCAACAGCGCATCCGTGCTCGCACACACGTTCGAGGCACCGAGCAACCTCCGCCTCCTCGCTCCAGCGATGCAGAGGAAGCACAACTCTTTCTTGCTGAATAGCCACCGGGAACATGTATCTCGCTAGTCCGAGACCATGGGGGATAAATTCTAGAGGGGGAGAGAGATCCTTCACGAGGAGGTGTGAGAGACAAGTGAGGAGGGGGGCTCCTTTTATAGGAGGAGGGGGGCACCCAAGGGGGTGGCCGCCAGCCATGGGGGCTGCCCCCTCCCCTCCTTCATTCATGTGGGTGGACACTCCACTCACAAAATGCCCTTTAAAATCCCTCCACTCAAAAGTCCACTCAAATTCCCATTAAATTTCCACCAAATTTAATGCAAACTCTCATTAAATAAAACTATTTTATTTTATTCAGAATTTTGTCAATTACTTTAATGACAAACATTCACAAATAACCCCTTGCTAGAATTCTATTTCACATGCATAACCACTTTATGCAATTTCACCCGAAAACCTGTTTCGGTATCTAGTGAAATAAATTCATGCGCTTGTTCATTCTTTCGGCATGAAACATTTGCTCAAATTGGATGTCGGTGTCTCTTAAGTGTGTCACCCTATGGTTCTTGTATAATGCGGACATGATCGAGACCCCTCTCGGATCAATAATCAGAAGCGGGATCTGGAGACCCATACTGACTCCCACACATTCAACGATGACTTTCTTGTGATCGTCGGAACCTTTTACGCTAGTATCTTAATCCCTTTGTTTCACGATATATTACATGTCCGAGATTCGATCATCGGTATCTCCATACCTAGTATATCTATCCGTCATCGGGATGAACAAATTCCACTCTCGATCCATGAGCCTCAACATAACACTTTATTAGTTCTGAATCCATCTTTATAATCACCCTATTACGGTGTGACGTTTGATGTTATCAAGAAACTCTTCCGGCATTAGTGATTGACATGATCTCATGGTCTAAGGATTAGGATCACTTCGTAAGTTGTTATAGCAATATAAACTCAATGACTTTGATCGTAATGCTATACTTCGGATGAATGTTCATCACACCATTACACTAATGTTGTGATCCCGTTATTAACAACATCCAATGTCCATGATCAGGAAACCTTGATCATCTTGTTAATCAACGAGCTAGTTTATGAGAGAGGCATAACTAGGAACTTGCTGTTTGTTTATTAAACACACATGTATTAACGTTTCCGTATTAATACAATTATAGCATGCAAAATAAACATCTATCATATACTTGGAATACACATAATAAACACTTTATTATTGCCTCTGAGGGCATATTCCCTTCATTCTCCCACTTGCACTACAGACAATAATCTAGTTACATAGTGATAAATCTAACACCCATTGAGTTCTGGTGTTGATCATGTTTTGCTCTAGGGAGAGTTTTAGTCAACGGATACAAATCTTTATATCTCCATGCTTGACATGCTCGCGGATGGAGTGAAACCGGCGCTTAATATGCTTGGAATGCTTGTGAGACCTTGGCTCTTTGGCATTGGCAATGGCACCATTGTTGTCACAATCGATCACCATTGGGTCCAACGCGTTTGCCACCACTCCTAGTTCGGATATGAACTCCTTCATCCAAACTACTTCCTGAGCCGCTTCTGAAGCAGCAACATATTCGGCCTCCGTTGTTGATCCCGCTACCACAGGTTGTTTGGAGCTCCTCCAACTAACCTCTCCGCCATTCATGAGAAATACGTATCCGGATTGAGACTTAGAGTCATCCGGATCGGTGTCAAAGCTAGTGTTGACATAACACTTAGAGACGAGCTCTTCTTCACCTCCGTATACAAGAAACATATCCTTAGTTCTTCGTAAGTACTTAAGGATATTCTTGTTAGCACTAATCTTGACGCGTGCGTGTGTGTGGCCGGGTCTTGCGGAGCTGGCCGGGTCTTGTGGAGCTGCCGGACCAAGTCCTGTGGCCGTTGTGGTTGAGAGTGTCGTAGGTGTGCCTGCATGTAGCTAGATTAGTTGGGTTAGTGGCCGGGCATGGCGGCAGGTTAGTGCGTGCGTAGACTGGCTGGTGGGCAGAAGTGGAGCGAGTCGTGCGTGCGCTGCGTGCTTCGCCTATATAACTATCACGTGTACTGCTTGTATGATGGTGTGCCAAGTGAATATAGAAAAATACTAGGGCGTTGGTGCGTCCGTGGCGGCGTTCGTCGCCGGCCGGAAAATCTTGTGTCCACTGTTATTCTTCCACCTCCGTTCAAGCGAGAGAGAGAGAGAGAGAGATCAGCCAGTCTTGGCACCAACAATTCTTGGCCGCTATCCAGTGTTCCGAACCTGGATCCGATTGGTACCTACTAGTCAAACTAATAGCATGTGCCACATCCGGTCTTGTACATAGCATGGCGTACATTATAGAGCCTATGGCTGAAGCATAGGGGACTTTGTCCATTATCTCTCTTTCTTCCGCCGAAGCCGAGTCTTACTCAATGTCTTGCCTTGCAACATAGGTAAGAACCCCTTCTTACTTCCGTCCATTTTAAACTTCTTTAAAATCTTATCAAGGTATGTACTTTGCGATAGCCCTATTAGGCGCCTAGATCTATCTCTATAGATCTTTATGCCTAATATGTATGACGCTTCACCTAGGTCCTTCATTGAAAATTTGTTGTTTAGATAACTTTTAACACTGTTTAAAAGATCTATATCATTTCCGATCAATAATATGTCATCCACATATAATATCAGAAATGCCACATTGCTCCCACTCACTTTCTTGTAAATACAAGCTTCTCCATAAGTTTGGACAAATCCAAACTCTTTGATCACCTCATCAAAGCGGAGATTCCAACTTCGTGATGCTTGCTTCAATCCATAGATGGATCGCTGAAGCTTGCACACCTTGTTAGCATCCTTAGGATCGACAAAACCCTTTGGTTGTATCATATACAACTCTTCTTCAATATTACCATTGAGAAACGCGGTTTTGACATCCATCTGCCATATCTCATAATCGAAATATGCAGCAATTGCTAACAGAATCCTTACTGACTTTAGCATCGCTACGGGAGAGAAAGTCTCATCGTAGTCAACTCCTTGAATTTGTCGAAACCCCTTTGCGACAAGTCGAGCTTTATAGACGGTCACATTAGCATCAGCATCAGTTTTCCTTTTGAAAATGCATTTGTTCTCCACGGCCTTTCGGTCGTGAGGTAATTCCACCAAGTTCCAAACTTGATTTTCATACATGGATTCCATCTCGGATTTCATGGCTTCTAACCATTTGTTGGAATCCGGGCTCATCATCGCTTCTTCATACGTCGCAGGGTCATCATTTTCATCAACCATGAAATTCATGACATGATTTCCGTACAGCTCGGGAGCTTCACGCGTCCTGTTTGACCTGCGAGGTTCGGTAGTACTCTCTTTTGGAGTTTCATGATCATTATCATTAGTTCCCTCTTCAACAGGGGGAGCCAACTCTGGAACAACTTCCGGTGCTGCGCTACTCACCATACTTTGAAGAGAAGGTTCCACAACCTCTTCGAGTTCTACCTTCCGACTACTCACACCTTTCGCGAGAAACTCTTTCTCTAGAAAGGATCCATTCTTGGCAACAAAAACCTTGCCCTCGGATCTGTGATAGAAGGAATACCCAATAGTTTCTTTAGGGTATCCTATGAAGACGCATTTTTCCGCTTTGGGTTCGAGTTTATCCGGTTGAAGTTTCTTCACATAAACATCTCATCCCCAAACTTTAAGAAATGACAGCTTAGGTTTGTTTCCAAACCACAATTCATACGGTGTCTTTTCAACGGATTTAGATGGTGCCCGATTTAAAGTGAATGCAGCAGTTTCTAGTGCATAACCCCAAAATGACAATGGCAAGTCCGTCAGAGACATCATAGATCGAACCATATCTAATAAAGTACGATTACGACGTTCCGACACACCATTTCGCTGTGGTGTTCCGGCAGGTGTGAGTTGTGAAACAATTCCACACTCTTTCATGTGAGTGCTAAACTCGTAACTTAGATACTCACCTCCACGGTCGGACCGTAGAAATTTGATCTTTCTATTACGATGATTTTCCACTTCATTCTAAAACTCCTTGAACTTTTCAAAGGTTTCAGACTTGTGTTTCATCAAGTAGATATAATCGCATCTACTCAAATCATCCGTTAAAGTAACAAAATAACGATATCCACCTCTCGCCGACACACTCATTGGACCACATACATCAGAATGTATGATTTCCAATAAATCTGTCGCCCGTTCCATTGAACCGGAAAACGGCGTTCTAGTCATCTTGCCCATAAGGCATGGCTCACATGTATCAAATGATTCATAATCAAGTGATTCCAAAAGTCCATCCGAATGGAGCTTCTTCATACGTTTAACGCCAATATGACCTAGACGGCAGTGCCACATATATGCGGATATATCATCATTAAGTTTAATCCTTCTAGCATCAACATTATGAATATGTGTAACATTATCATCGAGATCTAATAGAAATAAACCATTCATCATCGGTGCATGACCATAAAAGATTTCATTCATATAAATGGAACAACCATTGTTCTCGGATTTAAATGAATAACCACTTCGCATCAAACACGATCTAGATACAATGTTCATGCTCAGTGCAGGCACCAGATAACATTTATTCAAGTTTATAACTAATCCCGACGGTAAGTGGAGAGGAAGCGTTCCGACGGCGATCACATCAACGCTTGATCCATTGCCGACACGCATCTTGACCTCACCCCTTGCTAGCGGTCGCTTGTTCCGCAGCCCCTGATTCGAGTTACAAATATTAGCAACTGAACCGGTATCAAATACCCAGGTGCTACTGCGAGCACTAGTCAAGTACACATCAATAACATGTATATCATATATACCTTTGTTTGCCTTGCCGGCCTTCTTGTCTGCCAGATACTTGGGGCAGTTGCGCTTCCAGTGGCCAGTCCCCTTACAATAGTAGCACTCAGAATCAGACTTAGGTCCAACTCGGGGTTTCTTTTCAGGCGTGGCAACAGGCTTGCCGCCCTTACTTCCCTTCCGTTTTCCTTTCTTGTCTTTCTTGAAACCAGTGTTCCTATTGATCATCAACACTTGATGTTCCTTTTTGATCTCCACTTCTGCAGTTTTAAGCATTGACAGAAGCTCGGGGAGAGACTTCTTCATGCCTTGCATATTATAGTTCATCACGAAGCTCTGATAGCTAGGTGGCAGAGACAGCAGAACACGATGGATGCCTAAGTCAATGGGAATCGATATTCCCAAGGACACAAGCTTATCGGCGTAACCCGACATCTTGAGTACATGCTCACTAACGGAGCTGTGCTCTTCCATCATGCAGCTAAAGAACTTTTCTGCAGCGTTGTAGCTCTCTACAACAGCATGTGTGTCGAAAATCATTTTCAACTCACCCATTGTATCAAATGCATTGCCGTTTTCGAAACGCTTTCGAAGTTCCGGCTCTAGCCCATACAATATGCCGCAATGAACTAAGTTGTGGTCCTCCTGACGAGTCTGATAGACATTCTTCTCCTCGTCAGGGGCATCATCTAAAGGTGGGGGGGGCCTAACGGCGCTTCTAGCACATATTGCTTTTGTGCAGCAGAGAGGAGAATCCTCAAATTCATGGCCCATTCGGTAAAGTTGCTACCGTTCGTTGCTAGTTTCTCTTTCTCCATGAACACATTGAAATTAAAAGCAGGTGGTGCCATCTACAACAGAATTTGTAAAGTTTAGACTAAGTGTATGATAGATTGAGTTCAACTAATCTATATTACGAATGAACTCCCACTCAAAAACGACATCCCTCGTGCCTTTTTGATGATTACATGAACCAAATCCACTACACCAAGTCCGATCATCACGTGAGTCGGTATAGCTTCAAAGGCGAGCATCAAATGGGCATCATATCAACTATATGACTCATGCTTAACCTTTCGGTCCGTGTTCCGAGGCCATGTATGTACATGCTAGGCTCGCCAAGTTAGAACCTTAGTATTCGCGTGTGTAACTGTTTTACACCCGAAATATGGTCGTGGATCCAAGAACACCCGATCATCACGATGTCTTGGAGCGACGAAAACATAATCGGTGCATACTAAAGGAAGAACACATTCTTATCTTGATATTTAAATGAGGGATCATCTTATTATGCTAACAAAGCGCTAAACAAGCAATATAAGATGCTATCAAACATCATATGTTTATTAGTGAAATGATATGGTCCCCGCAGATGATCTCTATCATGTGCATCGTGGTATGATCACTATCATACCTATATGTGTAAATCCAAGGTCTATGGATTTTACACGCTATGTGTGTTGTAAGAGTATCATCTCATACTTCTACTTACAACACTACCATATCATAACACTAGCCCAGCAACAATATAAACTAGACGCCTCTAATGTATCCATTGCAAGTTTTACGTGGCTTAGGGCTTTCGAGATAGAACCGTTCTTACCTACGAACATGAACCACAACGAGGATAATCAAATTGTTGACAACTCGCTTGCAAAATAGATATTGACTATAGTAGGAGAGACAGACACCTGCTAGCCACTTATGCAAACTAGTTGTCTGTCAAGCGTGGAACAGGTCTCATGTGCGAGGACATGTAAAGTTTGTCCGGGCCGCTTCATCCCACTATGCCACCAATATCCAAAATTACAACAAAGGAGCAACAACATGATCATCATTGCCCACATACTCATATGTGTACTACCCGTGTTAAGTATCTACGCATAGATCCGGCTCTGATACCACTGTAGGGTTTGCAGCATAGAAACAAAAAATTTCCTACGATGTGAACTATATACCAAGATCTATCTACTAGATACAAACAAAGGGCGGATGTATATCCATAGAGAACATACCCTTGAAGACCGACAAAGCTTAACGAGTTCAACTCGTGGTTGATGTAGACGATCTCTTGCCGATCTCAAGATCGAGAGGAAGTCCTAGCGCCGCAAATCAGCAGCGCATCCGTGCTCGCACACACGTTCGATGCACCGAGAAACCTCCGCCTCCTCGCTCCAGCGATGCAGCAGAAGCACAACTCTTTCTTGCCGAATAGCCACCGGGAACATGTATCTCGCTAGTCCGAGACCATGGGGGATAAATTCTAGAGGGGGAGAGAGATCCTTCACGAGGAGGTGTGAGAGACAAGTGAGGAGGGGGCTCCTTTTATAGGAGGAGGGGGGCACCCAAGGGGGTGGCCGCCGGCCATGGGGGCGGCCCCCTCCCCTCCTTCATTCATGTGGGTGGACACTCCACTCACAAAATGCCCTTTAAAATCCCTCCACTCAAAAGTCCACTCAAATTCCCATTAAATTTCCACCAAATTTAATGCAAACTCTCATTAAATAAAACTCTTTTATTTTATTCAGAATTTTGTCAATTAATTTAATGACAAACATTCACAAATAACCCCTTGCTAGAATTCTATTTCACATGCATAACCACTTTATGCAATTTCACCCGAAAACCTGTTTCGGTATCTAGTGAAATAAATTCCTGCGCTTGTTCATTCTTTCGGCATGAAACATTTGCTCCAATTGGATGTCGGTGTCTCTTAAGTGTGTCACCCTACGGTTCGTGAATAATGCGGACATGATCGAGACCCCTCTCGGATCAATAATCAGAAGCGGGATCTGGAGACCCATACTGACTCCCACACATTCAACGATGACTTTCTTGTGATCGTCGGAACCTTTTACGCTAGTATCTTAATCCCTTTGTTTCACGATATATTACATGTCCGAGATTCGATCATCGGTATCTCCATACCTAGTTTGATCTCGTTACCGACATGCACTCTTTTCTCGTTCCTGTGATATAACATTCTAGTGATCAAATCACTTGCTTGCAAGCTAATCAATGTGATATCACCGAGAGGGCCCAGAGTATATCTATCCATCATCGGGATGAACAAATTCCACTCTCGATCCATGAGCCTCAACATAACACTTTATTAGTTCTGAATCCATCTTTATAATCACCCTGTTACGGTGTGACGTTTGATGTTATCAAGAAACTCTTCCGGTGTTAGTGATTGACATGATCTCATGGTCTAAGGATTAGGATCACTTCGTAAGTTGTTATAGCAATATAAACTCAATGACTTTGATCGTAATGCTATACTTCGGATGAATGTTCATCACACCATTACACTAATGTTGTGATCCCGTTATTAACAACATCCAATGTCCATGATCAGGAAACCTTGATCATCTTGTTAATCAACGAGCTAGTTTATGAGAGAGGCATAACTAGGAACTTTCTGTTTGTTTATTAAACACACATGTATTAACGTTCCGTATTAATACAATTATAGCATGCAAAATAAACATCTATCATATACTTGGAATACACATAATAAACACTTTATTATTGCCTCTCAGGGCATATTCCCTTCACAATGATGTCAAGGATGATAATATAGAAGGAACTCAAGCTTGCAATATTTGTGGAGACATGGAACACAATTTTAAGGAGCATAAGGATCAATGCCCTAATTGTGAAGAGAAACATCCAACTAAACAATGCCCCACATCTCAAGTGACTTGTTTCCTATATGAAGGAAATGATCATGTGTAACACCCCGGTTCTGAAAAGACCGTGGCCTCTATGTGACATGCCAATCCCTGGATCGGTTCATTGGCCCACAATAGAGTAAGATAGATAACATAGAAAAATATCCGTGTATCATAAATAACGAAGATCCAGAGTACCATTATTACAATAAAAGCTTAGCACAAAGCTAGCTCAAATTATTCAGGTAGCAACATAACTATGTAAATCCTCCATTCTTCAAATTGCCCACAAGTGAACAAGTGCCGAGTGGAGTACCGTGGCCTATATCGATTACTCAGAATCGGAATAACCTGCAACATGAAACGTAGCAGCCCCGAAGGGTCAATACATGGAATGTATGGCAAGTAGAGCTAGTGAAGGAGACAATAGCACTAACATCTACATACATATTTGGCAAGTGGAGCTGTGGTTGGCTTGCATTTGCAAATACATTTGTCCTACTTTCATAAACAGTTTTTGATTTTCTTTGAAAAGATCCCAATTAAGTTAACCCAACAATATTAAAACAATTATGAAATTAGAATGAGCGAGAAACATGTCATGGAATCAATATCAAGAAACTCAGTTGTCCATAACCGGGGACACGGCTAACCGATTAGATTATACACCCTGCAGGGGTTAGTACACTTTACCCATGTGACTTGGCCAGCCCAGCTCGTACCATCACTCTCATTTTGGGTGATGATAGGGAGAAGTCCAAGAAGAGACTGTTCGGGAAGTATCTCCTTAATCCCGACGCGCACCGGTCCAACCTACCAAAATTCTACATCTCTGGATACGCGGGTTCGAGTTACCACAACCTACTAAGTCCAACCAACCGCCCATTCCATTATTGGCACATGGTTGTACACGTAAGCTACACAATAAAGAAGCCAATCATTCTCTCTTGATACCTGGATGCCTTTCCGCAATAAACCACCAAAAATTTATCAATATCATCACACCCAGGGGATTCATTTATTAAGTTGTTTTAGTTTTCACAAACCAATACTTTTAGAAACAAGTCTCAATGATGTAACCCAGCCCTCGTATAACAAGCATGGCTAAGCACATCTACCAACGGTGGTTCATCTACAAGGAAATCCCTACCACATAATAGGACATAGCATAGCGATAGTATCATCCTACACATGCATCTACAAAATACACGACAATGCATTGAAAATAGTAGGACGACATCATGAACAAAGTAGCATCTACTTGCCTTGGTTGTAGCGGTTGGAAGAACAATCCACACACGAGCAAGCTTTGCACTCGTCACAATCTACACGATACAATTGCAATCATAAACAAACAATGCACAAGCATATGCAACAAATATGATGCATGAAGGTATGCAAGACAAGTGAATTGGTGCTACAGCTGCACCACATAATATAAATCAGTAAAGGTACTGATTGCATGCATGGAAATTAGTTTTAGCGCAAGGAAAACTATTAGGCAAGATATAGTGCTCAAAACTAGAGCTAGAACTCGAATAATTCACTACCGGTAGTATACTGTTTGTAAAATCTTGGGAAAATTCTACCGCATAGGCATCGCTGATTAGAAACAGTACCAACTGGAATTACTCAAAACGGAATTATAAAACTCCCCGAGTAATTAAAACACTGCAGAAAGCCACTAGACAGTTTCTGCAGAAGTTTTTACTGTAAGACTATATTTTTAATTCACGATGAGATTCCCCTCGTTCCACTGAATCCAGGGACATATCATACGCGATTTTTGGAGCTACGGATCTTTTTCTACGAATTTATTACTCCGAAAAGGCCACTAACTAGTTTGATTAAACTGTACTAAACCTTGCTGCAAAAGCTCTGATACCATCCTGTAACACCCCGGTTCTGAAAAGACCGTGGCCTCTATGTGACATGCCAATCCCTGGGTCGGTTCATTGGCCCACAATAGAGTAAGATAGATAACATAGCAAAATTTCCGTGTATCATAAATAACGAAGATCCAGAGTACCATTATTACAATAAAAGCTTAGCACAAAGCTAGCTCAAATTATTCAGGTAGCAACATAACTATGTAAATCCTCCATTCTTCAAATTGTCCACAAGTGAACAAGTGCCGAGTGGAGTACCGTGGCCTATATCGATTACTCAGAATCGGAATAACCTGCAACATGAAACGTAGCAGGCCCGAAGGGTCAATACATGGAATGTATGGCAAGTAGAGCTAGTAAAGGATACAATAGCACTAACATCTACATGCATATTTGGCAAGTGGAGCTGTGGCTGGCTTGCATTTGCAAATAAATTTTTCCTACTTTCATAAACAGTTTTTGATTTTCTTTGAAAAGATCCCAATGAAGTTAACCCAACAATATTAAAACAATTATGAAATTAGAATGAGCGAGAAACATGTCATGGAATCAATATCAAGCAACTCAATTGTCCATAACCGGGGACACGGCTAATCGATTAGATTATACACTCTGCAGGGGTTAGTACACTTTACCCATGTGACTCGTGTAGCTGGCGCCAGAAGTGTGAGGTAAATTGGGTGCCCCTATCAGATATGATACTCTTGGGAACTCTGTGTAGGCACACAATCCTGTCCATGTAAACCTTGGCCAACTTTGCACTCGTGTAGGTCGTCTTCACCGGTATAAAGTGGGCTACCTTGGTCAAATGGTCGACCACTACCCAAATAGAGTCATATCCTGACCTGGTCCTGGGCAATCCTGTGATAAAGTCCATTCCCACTCTATCCCACTTCCAATCCGGCATGGGCAATGGCTGTAGCAGTCCTGCTGGCTTCTGGTGTTCAGCCTTCACTCGGCTGCACACATCACATAGGGAAATATGTTTGGCGATATCTCCCTTCATGTTGTTCCACCAAAATCTGCTCTTCAAATCCATATACATATTTGTGTTGCCCGGATGTATGGAATACGGCGAGTTATGAGCCTCCTGCAAAATCAACTCCCTTATCTCCGGGTGCTGGGCACACACAAACGGTCTCCATACCACAAGGTACCATGCTCATCCTCGAGAATATACTTTTCCCGATTCTCCTTCATCTTTTCCTTTATCTCCTCTATTTCCTTGTCTCCCACTTGAGCCTTCACGATTCTGTCCTGTAGCGTCGGTTGGACTTCCATTGTAGCTAAGTATCCTTCAGACACTACTTCCAGTCTAAGGTCCTTGAATTGCTTGCACAAATCCTCAGGCAATTCACCAATTGTCAAACCATTGGCATAAACCTTCCGGCTCAGAGCATCTGCTACTACTTTGGCCTTTCCTGGGTGGTATTGTAGATTCATATCATAGTCCTTGATAAGTTCCAACCATCTCCTTTGCCTCATGTTCAGTTCATTTTGAGTAAATATGTACTTCAGGCTCTTGTGGTCGGTGTACACATCACAGTGTTTTCCCATTAAGTAATGCCTCCATACCTTGAGCGCATGAACCACCGACGCTAACTCCAAGTCGTGTGTGGGGTAATTCCGCTCATGGTGCTTGAGTTGTCGTGAGGCATATGACACTACTCTCCCATCTTGCATCAGCACACTCCCAAGTCCCTGTCGAGAAGCATCACAGTACACTTGGAAATCCTTCTGAAGATCTGGTAAACATAGAACTGGGGTGGTCACTAGTCGACGCTTCAGTTCCTGAAAGCTGGCTTCACATACGTCTGACCATTCAAACTTCCTCTCCTTCTTCAGAAGTTCAGTCATCGGCTTAGCAATCTTGGAAAAGTTTTCAATGAACCTCCTGTAATATCCAGCAAGTCCCAAAAAGCTTCGAATCTCTCCTGCATTCTTGGGTGCTTCCCACTCAGTTACTGCAGTCACTTTGCTTGGATCAACAGCAATTCCTTCTCCTGACACTACGTGTCCAAGAAACCCAACAGTGTTAAGCCAGAATTCACACTTGCTGAATTTGGCATACAGCTTGTGTTCCCTCAGCTTCTCCATAATGAGTCTCAGATGCTTCTCATGCTCAGCATCATCCTTGGAATATATCAGTATGTCATCAATAAAAAGCACCACGAACTTGTCCAAGTACTCCATAAATACCTTGTTCATCATGGTCATGAAATATGCCGGGGCATTCGTTAGTCCAAAAGACATAACCGTATACTCATACAAACCATACCTAGTGGTGAAAGCGGTTTTTGGTACGTCCTCCTCCCGGATCTTCAATTGAAAGTAGCCTGATCGAGATCAATCTTACTGAACACCTTTGCTCCTTCCAGTTGATCAAACAAATCATTTATGTTCGGTAGAGGGTATTTGTTCTTGATGGTTACTTCATTCAGCGAGCGATAGTCCACCACTAATCTCTTGCTGCTATCTTTCTTCTCCACAAATAGAACAGGTGCACCCCATGACGACGAACTAGGCTGAATGAATCTCTTTTCCAGTTGCTCCTTCAACTGCTTCTTCAATTCCTTCAGCTCATCCACATCCATTTTATATGGTTTCTTTGCTATAGGTCCTGTTCCCGGCATCAGGTCGATAAGAAAATCTACATCCCTGTCAGGTGGCATCCCTGGCAGCTCTTCCGGAAACACGTCGGGGTAATCCCTAATCACTGGCACAGTATCCATGCTAACCCCCTTAAGAGAATTCAACTTACACCTTCTCGGTCGTGCACCCGACTTGAATCTAATCCTCTTACCATCCAGGGTTTTGAGTGAAACAGCTCGCTGTGCACAATCTATGTGTCCCCCATGCATAGACATCCAATCCATACCCAGAATAACGTCTAATCCCTGTGAATCCAACACTACCAAATGTGCAATGAAGTTGTGTGTTCCAATCGTCACAGTCAAGTCGCGGCATCCCGCGCTAGCTATCATATCTCCTCCAGGTGAACTCACTCTAATAGACCTTTTCATATACTCAGTAGGTAACTTATACTTATCCACAAATGCCCTTGATATGAATGAATGCGATGCACCAGTATCGAAAAGTATAAGTGCAGGGTAAGTGTTGATTGGGAACTTACCAATCACAAGGTCAGGCTCATCTGGAATCTCCTCCACATTCATGTGGTTCACTCTGGCCTACTCGCCGTTGGTTGGCTTTAGTCCTTTCCTCTCCGGACAGTTGTCAGCATAGTGTCCCTTCTGCTTACACTTGAAGCATGTCACCTCACTCAGATCCTTCTTCACAAAGCTGCGATCACGGCTGCGGTCATGTCCACCAGAGTGGTGAGAGTGTCCTCCCTTGTGGTTGTGGTGGTTGCTCCTGTGGTTGTCATGACGATGCCCATTGCCTCCATGGTGGTGACGGTCATAGCTCCCATGGTCACTTCCTCCATGCTTGGAGTATCCATCATATGAAGTGCGAGACTTGTGGTGAGAACCAGAGTGGTGATTGTTGCTCTTTCTCTTGCGGTTCTCTACTTGCTTGTGCTTTCCTTCCAAGATCCTGGCCTTGTCCATAAGCTCCTGGAAAGTGGGGCAGTAAACCACAAGTAGCTGTACTGAAAGCTCATCACTGAGGCCATCCAGGAATCTCTCCCTCCTTTTGCATCAGTGTCAACATCCTTAGGTGCATAACGGGACAGGTTGTTGAACTCCTCAATGTACTCGGCCACGGTGCGATTGGTTTGGCGCAAGTTGCGGAACTCCTTCCTCTTCAGGCTCAGAACTCCTGAAGACACATGGTTGGTCCTGAAACCTTCCTCAAACATTGCCCAAGTCACAGTATCCAGCGGATGGGTGATCTGAAATGTCTCCCACCAAGAAGCGGCTGGTCCCTCCAGTAGGTGAGCGGCAAACCTCACCTTCTCAGCATCAGTGCATCCGACAGTTACTAGATCCTTGTTGACTGAACGCAACCAGTCGAGAGCAACCATTGGTTCCGTTGCAGTAGAGAACTTAGCTGGCCTTAACCTCAGAAATCTGGTGAGAGCATCTCCCTGAGGCTGATTGTTTCCATTGTTGTTGTTCTGATTTGTCATGAACTGAGTCATCACTTGGGTCAGCTATGCCTGAGCTGCCATGAGCTGCTCCAACTCAGTGGGGTGACGGCGGGGAGGCATCTGCGGTTCAGCACAGGTAAGTTTAGAAAGAATCAACTACGACAATAAGGTTCTACCCATGCAAATGATCAATCAACAACAACCAATAGCAGACAATCACAAGCAAGCAACACATCAACAAACAAGTGATCCAGCAACATCCCAGGTGTTATCCTAGCAGTATATAACTACTGAAATAGTTTTGCAAGAGTTGGCAATGATTAACTAAACAGTTGATCAACTAAACAACAAAAACAGCAATCTGCCAGATCAGTCCAACAGCGTTCACGAATTTTTCCGCCTGACTTAAACTCGTCAGAAAATTTATCTGATTTTTGTACATATAGTACAGAGAGTTTCGCATCAGCCCAATTTTTTTAAGATTTTTCCGAGTTACCAGAAAAATATGAAAAATCGCGCAGTACTGCTGTATCAACAGAAAAACTGCAGCAAAAATAACACAGATAGTAACCAAACTTGCCATAACTCTTTCATAAAATTTGCACAAATAATTCCTGGGATATTGGAGTACACAAATAAGCAACTAAACACTCTTAAACTAACACGAACTAAGCTTCACAACGATCGAGACTAATCCTAACGAATTTGCCTAACGTGGACTAATTTGTGGACTTCTATCTACTTCTTGAAGAGGTTGAGGTAGGTCCTTGCGGTCATGCGTTGACGCTTCGGCTCGCGGTACAACCATGGCGGCGGAGTGTACACCTCTCCTGAATCATCACTTGAGATCTCAAACTCCACCTCTTCTGGATCCTCCTCTTCTTCTTCATTCTCAGCTGCAACAGCAGCAACTTCATCTCCTCCACCATCATCGTCTCCATCATCATCATCCTCGTCCTCATCATCATCATCATCATCTCCACTGTCATCATCATCCCCATTGTTACCATCATCTCCACTGTCATCATCAGAGGGTGGATTCAGCTGTGCTTGGAGAGCGGCAATCTGGGCTATCATAGCTTCAATAGTTTGATCCCTTTCCTGGACGGTCCCTTGCAACTGTTGTATGTTCTGGGTGTTCTCCTGCACCGTACCATGAAGATGAGCTATGGTTGCATCTCTGGCTATCAGGGCATTCTCCAGAACTCCCACAACTTCATGCAAGGTGTCAATCTCCTGTCCTTGGACCACCATACCATTGCAAGTAAAATCTGTAATCTCCTTTATCATCCTCACCTTCTCTGCTAGAGCTCCATTCTCCCTCTCCATGTCCTCTATGTGCCTCCGACGGGGCGGCATGTTGTTCCTGTCGCCCGGGGTAACCACAATGTTCCCATCTTCGTCACGCCTCCCATAGTCACGGTAGGGTGAATCTGCAGGCAGTAGGTGTCGGACATAATGGCACTGGCGAGACAGGGCTTCATGTATGGCCAAGTTGATTCCAAGTCCCCAGTTGTAGTATGTCTTGGTGTAGACCAAGTGCACGGGGTTTGGCAAGGCGGCATCTCTGAATATGAAGGTAGTGATCTCCCATGCATCCTCTCCATATCCATAGGTGTACAACCTTCTTCCCTTGAACATGGGCAGTGGCAATCCCAGTGACTTCGAGAGCTGAGATAACTGCCTTGCAAAGGGCCTTGGTGACTCCATGGTGACATACTTAGTCCTGACGTCTCCCATCTATCAAGTAAAAGAGGAAAGTGTGAGAATAGCATATGGTAAGAATTTACGAGGGTGAAAGGCATAAGAAGAAAGACAGAGTTAATATAGGCTTTAGTAATTTTATGGCTTTCTAATCCAATCCTAGGTCACGATCCTACAGCCGACACACGGTCTCTGATACCATCCTGTAACACCCCGGTTTTGAAAAGACCGTGGCCTCTATGTGACATGCCAATCCCTGGATCGGTTCATTGGCCCACAATAGAGTAAGATAGATAACATAGCAAAATATCCGTGTATCATAAATAACGAAGATCCAGAGTACCATTATTACAATAAAAGCTTAGCACAAAGCTAGCTCAAATTATTCAGGTAGCAACATAACTATGTAAATCCTCCATTCTTCAAATTGCCCACAAGTGAACAAGTGCCGAGTGGAGTACCGTGGCCTATATCGATTACTCAGAATCGGAATAACCTGCAACATGAAACGTAGCAGCCCCGAAGGGTCAATACATGGAATGTATGGCAAGTAGAGCTAGTAAAGGAGACAATAGCACTAACATCTACATGCATATTTGGCAAGTGGAGCTGTGGCTGGCTTGCATTTGCAAATACATTTGTCCTACTTTCATAAACAGTTTTTGATTTTCTTTGAAAAGATCCCAATTAAGTTAACCCAACAATATTAAAACAATTATGAAATTAGAATGAGCGAGAAACATGTCATGAAATCAATATCAAGCAAATCAGTTGTCCATAACCAGGGACACGGCTAACCGATTAGATTATACACCCTACAGGGGTTAGTACACTTTACCCATGTGACTTGGCCAGCCCAGCTCGTACCATCACTCTCATTTTGGGTGATGATAGGGAGAAGTCCAAGAAGAGACTGTTTGGGAAGTAGCTCCTCAATCCCGACGCGCACCGGTCCAACCTACCAAAATTCTACATCTCTGGATACGCGGGTTCGAGTTACCACAACCTACTATGTCCAACCAACCGCCCATTCCATTATTGGCACATGGTTGTACACGTAAGCTACACAATAAAGAAGCCAATCATTCTCTCTTGATACCTGGGTGCCTTTCCGCAATAAACCACCAAAAATTTATCAATAAAATCACACCCAGGGGATTCATTGATTAAGTTGTTTTAGTTTTCACAAACCAATACTTTTATAAACAAGTCTCAATGATGTAACCCAGCCCTCGTACAACAAGCATGGCTAAGCACATCTACCAACGGTGGTTCATCTACAAGGAAAGCCCTACCACATAATAGGACATAGCATAGCGATAGTATCATCCTACACATGCATCTACAAAATACACGACAATGCATTTAAAATAGTAGGACGATATCATGAACAAAGTAGCATCTACTTGCCTTGGTTGTAGAGGTTGGAAGAACAATCCACACACGAGAAAGCTTTGCACTCGTCACAATCTACACGATACAATTGCAATCATAAACAAACAATGCACAAGCATATGCAACAAATATGATGCATGAAGGTATGCAAGACAAGTGAATTGGTGCTACAGTTGCACCACATAATAGAAATCAGTAAAGGTACTGATTGCATGCATGGAAATTAGTTTTAGCGCAAGGAAAACTATTAGGCAAGATATAGTGCTCAAAACTAGAGCTAGAACTCGAATAATTCACTACCGGTAGTATACTGTTTGTAAAATCTTGGGAAAATTCTACCGCATAGGCATCGCTGGTTAGAAACAGTACCAACTGGAATTACTCAAAACGGAATTATAAAACTCCCCGAGTAATTAAAACACTGCAGAAAGACACTAGACAGTTTCTGCAGAAGTTTTTACTGTAAGCCTATCTTTTTAATTCACGATGAGATTCCCCTCGTTCCACTGAATCCAGGGACATACCATACGCGATTTTTGGAGCTACGGATCTTTTTCTACGAATTTATTACTCCGAAAAGGCCACTAACTAGTTTGATTAAACTGTACTAAACCTTGCTGCAAAAGCCTGAACCAAAGGTACATTGCGATTCTACACGACTCACTGAATCTACACATATTTTAATTGTAATTTTTGGCCAAGCGGTTTAATTACTACGCAATTTACAAGATTCTACCAAAATCTGTCAACTAAAAGGATTAACGAAATTAACCAGTCAACTGTGTCTGTTGACTGGTCAACACATCTGCTGACTGGGCGCTGACTGGGCGTCTGAGCGTCTGACTAGTCAACGCCTGAGTCTGACTGGTCAACGAACGATGAGAACCGCTGATCTGAGATCTGACGGTGGCTGCAGGCTTACCGGAAACAAACGGCGAAACGGACTCCGGACGGTGCGGCGATCGATTCCGGCGACAACGGTGACCTGCGCGAGGGGGATGACGGTCAGCGTACGGTCCCAGATTAGACAACTCGGCGTGCAAAACGGCGCGCGGATGTGCGGTACGGACGAAACGGCGCGACGCAAAACGGCGCGCGAGTGTGTACGTGCATGCATGCATGCGTGTGCGCGCGCGCGAAGCGAGGCGGCGGCGGCGCGCGCAGCAGGCGGCGCACGCGGCAGTGCGTGCAGCAGCGCGCGGCCGCAGCTACTAGTGCGCGCAGCGCGCGCGGCGCGAGCGGCAGCACAGCGGCAGCTGGCAGCGCTGCGGCAGGGCGCGCAGTAGATGGCGGCTAGGCGAGGCAGCGGCCGGCTCGGGGAAGCGCGCGCACGGGTGGAGGGCGCAGGCGCGCGGGCGGTGGGCGGCGATGGTGGCGGCTGGCCGCGGCGGCAGGTGGGGCGGGTGCTGCGGGGCGGCGGGGTCGCAGCCAGGGGCGAGGTGGCGCGGCGAGAGAGAGAGAGAAGCGGCGGCGCGGGGTGCTGTACCTGGCGGCGGGGGACAAAGGGCGACGGCGGCGGGCGGACCAGGTGACGACGGCGGCGGACCAGGTGGCGGCGGGGCGATCGCGCGGGGCAGGGGGTCGGGCTCGGTTCCCAAGGCAGCCGGCTCGGCCCCTTTAAGTGGGCCCCTTGCGCGGGTCCTACTCCAATTCGGCGCAGAATTAGACGCGGATTCGGAAATCAGTCCGGAATTTCGGACCATTTTCCGACGATTCACTAATTTCGGACCAACTTCTCTGTGCGAGCTCCGATTCGAGCAATTCTTTCTCCTACGGGTTCGTATGGTCGAGGGGAACAATATAGGGTCAAGGTTTGAGCGAAAACACTAGGCTACAAGGGTGGAAACACTAGATCCTCTAAAGCCTCCCGCAGGAGCCTCGTAGCAAAATAGAATAGGGTTTTGCAAATGGCGTTTCGCCGAACCCTTTTCACTCGACGGTTTTGCATGGAAAAGCATGATGCAATGATATTAATGATATGCAAGACCAAATCTAAAACTTGGGATGTGACATCATGTCCCTATCCAATGCCCCATCTATCCTATATTTCAACAAATGAAACAAGATGGAATGCATCAAATCTTTGGAAACCTCCATAAGCGAACAATTTGTATCAAGAAGTATGAAGGCAAAGTCAGAACCATGCCTCATAAGGCCAAATCCAAAGCGACCACAAAGTTTGCTACTCTTGTGAAAAAGAAGGTCATATCTCTAGTAACTGCCCCAAGAAGAGAGAAATATTTCCCACCTTTGAGGTGAGATATGAAGAGCATGAACTAGAAGAACTCCTAGCTTTGGAGAGACCCAAAAAGAAGAAGAAGGACAAAAGAATGTTGCAATGTTACAATTGCAAAGAGATGGGAAACTATGCCAGTGAATGCCCAGAAAATAAGAAGAGCCAAGAAGACAAACAATAGCTAGTGAAACCCAAGATGAGGAAGGATATTAGCCAAGTGATGTGCAACCACTGCAAAGAGCTAGGACATTATGCATCATGTTGTCCAGAGAAGCCACCTCAAGACCTCAAACTTATCACATGTTTCAAATGCAAAGACCTAGGCCATTATGCAAACAAGTGTCTAGAGAAGATACATCAAGACCCCAAGTAAGCCAACATGTAATCTAGTTGAAAACCTTTTAAGGGTGGTAGTACCCTAGTTGCTTTGAAGCCAATTTGTAACCTCTAGCCTTCCCAAATGTCGGGACGAGATTTCTTTTAAGGGTGGTAGCCTGTCACATCCCAAAATTTTCCAAATTTTGAATTGTGAAAAATAAATAAACAAAATAAATAATTATTGAAATTTAGGGTGAAAAGAAACTTTTTGATTCCAAATGGAAACATCAAAACCCTACTTGAACAAATTTGAATAAAATGGGATCCAACAAATTTCAAATCAAGTGAAATGCATTCATCAATGAATGTATCTTGAAATTTAAACTTGGGAAAAATAAACCAGAACCCTAAAACCCTAATGGAAGAAAATCATTTCCAAGATCTCCCTAAGACTATGGATTTGATCCATATAAAAAAATTCAACAAACATTTATAAATGATCAAAAATGATAAATAAAAATATTATAAAACCAGAGAAATTGGTTTCATTTAATTTGGAACAATAGATAAAAACTTATGAGTTTAATATGATAAAAGGAAATATTTCCAAAGCTAATAAAGCTCCCATCTAAAATCCATACCAAATTGTGAGCAAATTAATCCTAAAAGGATTTAAAAGTATAAACAAATATTAAATTATACAAATTGGAATCACCAATTTTGGATCTTTAAATAAAAAGATATTGATTTTATAAGATAAAGAAAGAAAGAAATAAGGAATATTTAAAAACCAAATTAAATCTTGGCCAAATCCATGAAAAAACAAAAGTTATTGAATAATAAAAAGGGGAAAAGGATCATTTAAATAAAATCATAAGGATTGAACAACGCCAAATTTTATTTAAATAAGGACAATTTGCCTGAATAATAAATCCCAAGAAAATTATTTAGAGGACAATTTAAAGATTGAATTAAATCCATAAGCAAATTGAACAAAGATAATTCAAATCCAAATAAAATGAAGGGATAAATAATAATCAAATAAAAGTATATGGGAGTAAACCATATTCTAATTGTTTTTGAATAAAGATAAAAACCCTAAAGTAAATGAATAATTAAATCATGGAAAGATAATAACTGGAATTTACCCAAGTGGAATAAAAGTTACTTAATTAACTTAAATGGAATAAAAGAATTATTTGAATAAAACTTATATGGGATTAAAACCATATTTGATTTTATTTTGATAAAGACAAATGCCCAATTTAAATGATTAATAAATCATATTAAAATATTTTTAATAAATCAAAGTGAATTATTTGCACAAAATAAAACCTACTGAAAAAGGTTTTGATAAAAATTGCAATTCAAATAGAAGTTTGAAAATGTATTTAAAATATTATTTGAATAGAGGCAAAATGTCTATTTTAAATAAGTAATAAACCATGAAGAGAATAAAATAAATATTCTAAATGGATTGTTTAAATTACATAAATGAACAGATTAAAAACTTATTGAAAAGTTTGGAAGGTTCTAAATTCAAATGTTTGTTTGAATTGTTTGAACAAATTCAAATCAGAATAGAAGAAACAGAAAAAGAAAAATAAACATGAAAGAAAAAAAAATAAAAAGAACCAGCCCAGCCCAGGCCCAACTAGCCAGCCCACCCGGCAGCCTCCTACGAACCGTTTTTCTGACCGCAAACTGCACCCACTCAGACACTGACCGCCGGACCCCACCGCGTAACCCTTCACACTCGTTGTCACCCAGGTCCCACCTTCTAGTCGTCGTCTCCACCATCGTGACTCGTTCCCCCCTTGTCGCCGTCTCTGGCTTGATTTCCGCAGAGTAATACGCCTTAACGCCGCGGCCATAACTCACCACGATCACGCCCATTTAATCGCCTGTCTCTTCCCTCCCTTTCCCATCAGACACCACGCCACTAGAGCCCCTAGGCTGCGCGAATTCCTCCTTGCTCCGCCACTGCCTCCGATGAGTTCCCCGACCAATTTCGGCAAGGCCAGCTACCTCTTTTCCCCCTCGACCACACGATCTTGATCTCCAGCCTCAGGCGCACCTGCCAGTGTCTCCCACTCACCTGCGCGCGCTCCAACGACATCGATAGTACACCGCCGCCGTCTGTTTCGACTCCGACGACATTTTCCCGTAAGCCTCGTCCTCCCCGTTCTCTCTGATTGTTGCTACCGAGTTCGCCAATCCCCTACGCGTCTAACAACATCTTTTATTCTCTCCGGCATGCACTGTAGCCTCGCCTCCGTCGTCGACAAAGTGTGCCCGAGCCAGTGAGCAACTCCGGCGAGAAATCCCTGACGTCCTCGAGCGCCCCTTCGCCAACAAAGACAACCTCGAGCATCAGCGATAGCATGAGAACTCTGTGAGCCATCTCCCTCTCTCTCTCACTTACTGAATCGCCGGCAAACTCATCGCCTGAGCGCGCCGCTGCCAGCCACCATCGCTGCGCCGCCAGATCATGGTCAGTGCGTTGTGAGCCGTTGGATGCAGATCCAGTGGTTGAGTTAGATCACTTAGGCGAATCGTTATTGTTTGATCTGAGCCGCACAGATCAACTTAAATCCTACGGCATGTATTGCACGATCCCACTGAAGCGGTATCAGCCAGTAAAATCTTGACACGTGGTCCAGCTTTGGATTTAAAAACCAGATTTTGTTCTATTGAATGTTTAAACTTGCAAAAATCATAACTTTTAATCCACACGTCCAAATTTGACAAATTTTATATCATTGGAATCAGGAAAAATAATAATTTCCAACCATGCACTTTGTTTAATGATTTGCTTCTGCAAAATTGGTTGTTTTTGCAGAAACATGTGTAGGCTTAATTTGAGTACAAACATTATTCTAAAAATGATTTTAGGATAAAATATTTTGTAAATGGTTCATTTTGAACCTACTGACCATATACACCAACTTGTAGAGTTAAAAGTATATATTTTTATGCTAAGGAATCAATCTTTGAATAAAAGCATTTCTAGTTAAATAAAAATGTTGAATATAGTTTAAAAATGCTTTTTGAGTAAAACCTTTATAAAATGATTTGATTTAAACTCTCTGACCCTAAACACCAAGTTTTTGGATTTAAAAATATATTTGGTGAACCCTAGAAAAATTTATTACTTTGTTTAAAAGCATTTCCAACAAAATAAAATGTTGCTTTGATTTAAAAATGGATTTTGGATGAAACCCTTTGCAAATGGAATTGTCTTAATACATTATGAACATAAACATTAATATTGGTGTTTACAAACATTTTGGCTAACACTAGAAAATATTCTTTGAATAAAATCAATTCTAGCAAAAACAAAAGGGATTTAAAGTGGCCATTTTCACTAACTCAATATCAAATGGTTTTGCCACTTTTATAAATGACCAATAGGTGTTTTAAAATGTTTATAACCTATTAGAAACCACTTTTCCAAATAAAACAATATTTTGCATGCTTGGATTCATTGCTTTGTTTTTATTATTTTATGTGATGAATTGTTTGAATGCTAGATTGAATTTCTGCCTTGATTGAATTGTAGTGAACTTTGAAGAGTGTGATTATTGCAAGATCAAGGAGTGAACTTATATTCTCTACCAAAAAGTAAAGTGGTTCTTCGTACTTTTGTCCCAATATTTTTCACTATGCATTAGTGGTATTTTGAGTAGGACTTGCATGGAATTTTCTAAGTATAAACTATGCCATGGGAAATCCTAGTAGATGATGCCTTAGTAAAACTTTCCCTAAGATAAGATACCTACTACTATCATGCTTAGCTTAGCTAGTAGAAAACAAGCGTGGATTATATTCATGCTATGGAATATTTCTAAGACTATTACTTGTGTTTTATTTAATAAAACAACTATGTGAATGAATCACCTGGGTGGAATGGTGGGAATGGATTTATGTTGAGTGGTTACACAAGGCCAGGGGACTGGTGAACCTTGTGTATCACACTTGTGGAATGCCACCCAGGAACAGAGAGATTTGAGATGTCAAATGTTGAGAAGCTTCAAGTGCAGCTACTTGGCATTATGGGCTCTGCCTGGATCATATAGGTTACAATAACTTAGCCAGATGGACAATTGGTGGTAGGGGATGATAGGTTTGGAACGCGTCTATTTTGGTCTAAGGGAAGGCTTCTGAAAGATCTTGTCTCGATGCATGTCGAGTCTGGTGGGGAAAGTGCATCACCTCTCGAGAGAGTAAAATGTAAGTACTTAGCCGTGTCCCCGACAATGGACAATTTGAGCATCAAGACATGGAAGCTATCAAGGATCTCCTCATCCCAATTTCTAAGTTAAAATTTGTGGTTGAACAAGGGTTAAAGGATCTTCAATCAATGATTGGTATATGCCTTGGGTGATTTTAACAAACAAAAACTTAGTGTATTCAACTTATAAGGAAAATATATTTTGATCAAAGCAAGCCTAAACTCCACTTAGCCCAATGCATATAGATGATAGTTACCACTATACTACCATAGTATCACTTGCCAATACAATTCAAATGTGTTGACCCTTGTGGCTGTAACTTATTATGTTGCAGGTTTGTTTGATGTTAGTGAAGTGTGTTGATTAGGATTACAAGTCTACAACCAACATGACTGCTAGTGGCACTTTGAAGATGAAGGACTCCATGCTATAGTTATTCCTACTGCATTGTAATGAGATAGCCAAATGAGCTATGTAAGATGTAATGAATTATTTTATTCCTAGTTATAAAGTTGTATTATGACCTTTGTTTCTTGATATTACATCTTAACTGTGGATGCTAGATATTGATCCAGGGACTAGCATTGTAAACACAGGGATCTCTACCTTATTAAAGTTTGGGTCCTCTACATTTACCATTTTATAGATGAGTGGTTATAGTTTGTAAATAAGGAGGTAATATTACTTAACTACTTATTGATTCACTAGAGTGTTTTGATATGTTTTTAAACTTGTGTTGAACCATTTTGACTTCATATTATCAATATTTAAGACTAATACTATTTACTCGACTCAATTGGATAATTTTAGAAATATTAGCAAATTTTATTTACCCTTATATGAATTATTGATTAAGGAAATAGGTTTAAGTTTAAGTTATTATAGTGTTTAAAATTTTATTTCCCTCAAAAGTGGAATATTATAAATTTAACACGTAGGTTTTTTTTGTGATAATTTTGGTATATTATATTTATTTTTGTGATTTATAAATAATAAGATATGATTTTTATAAGATTTATTACTTTATAAACACTTTAAATAATAAATATTTAATTAGGTGAAATAATAATGCACGATTGCAGTTTTAAATTATAGTTCTTATTTTTCTAAGATTTTTGGTATTTTGTTTATATTTTTAACATTTACTAATATTAAAATATGAATTTTGAAAGTATTAACACTTATAAAATCTTTATTAAATAATAATTATTGAAATTGTTGGTATTTTAATGTATGTTAATAGTTTAATGTTATCGAATGAGGGTGTGCGCGGTGTTGTGAGAGTTGTGTTAGAATCAGCATGTGATGGCGAGTTGAACTATTGCCGCGCCGCCCCGAAATGGTCATCGGAGCACTAGCTCCGACGAGCATGTGCGGCGGCGGACAGAGGTGAGCGACGTCACGGTGTTGTGGTGTACAAAGAACAAATCGGAATGGGCCATTTGGTCTTAAAGCTTACCAGGAACGCGAAGAGGGCGATGGTAAGGCGAGGTGAGGTCGAAGGGCGTCGCCATGGTCGACGGTGACCAGCGAAAAATTGAAGTCGTTGGGTTCGATTGCGGACGAGAGAGCTCGATTCCTTTGGGGAGATGAACGAGTCGGGCATGGCGAACTCACATGCGAGCTCAGATGGCAGAGGGGTGGTCTCTAGCGGCGTCGACAAACACCTCCGGCGATCTAGGGTTTCGGTCAAAGGGGAAATTGAGAGGAAGAAGGGGAATTGGTGTCTAGGGTTCTCCGGCGGCGGCGCTGAGATTTTATGGACGGCAGAGAGCGGTGGCGCTCATCTTGGCGTGCGGCGCGTATCGCAGCACCGGCGAGCGGCGGTGGAGCTGCCACCAAGATGCTTTGCTCGACAAAGAAGACGACGAACCGTTACGAGCTAGTTTGGGCTGCAACTGGGCCATGTCGGCCATAGCAAAGGGGAAGAGGAAGCTGACTGCTGCTGCTTGTGGGCAATGATAAGGGAGAGAGAGGAAATGGGCCACGGGACAGAAACCTCTCAGATATGTTCCTCTTATTTTTTTTCTTCTTCAATCCCTTTTTCTTTTTGCTGTTTTGATTCCAGATTTGTATTTTCACATTTGGTTTGAATTTTTCCTATAGAAATTTATATGCTAGGTAATTGCAGCAATACTAAAATGTACTTAGTATCATTTTGTGAAATTTTATTGTATAATGTTATTATTTCTTGATTTTCTTTATATATATATATTTTTCCTTTTAATATTTTATGGGAACCTTTGTTATGAATTTTATCTACATAACATACTATAAATTTATTATAGGTTATACCCTTATTTATTCATGAAACTAAATTCTCATTAAAAAATATATTCCAAGGAAAGTTTCTAATGGTGAACCTACATTACTACTTTATACATAATTTCCTAAGAATTACTATGATTAACATTAATTACATAATCCTAGGGAATAACAAGGTATATGTTTTGTTATAACTTGCATAGAAGTTAGGGTCTAAGGTTTTAGGAAATTTAATATACATATATCCGTGGGATAGGCATGGATCAAGATTTATGGTTAAGACATATGGTCTTCATGCTTATGTTTATGAATGGTATCACCGTCCAAGATAAAATAGTGGGGTTGTTTTCTAGGATGTCTTAGAGATGGAATTGATAATTAGAGTTTCTAGGCACATATGATTTTAAAATTTGGAAGAGAGAAAGATATGCTTAAGTGATTTGCTATAGGAAAATATTCCTATAAGCCACAATGGAAACAATATGATTGATCCAATAAATGAAATAGATAATAAGTTTGATTACAGATTTAAGATTGAATGTTTTACCAAGAATTCCTATCCTCCATAATTCACAATTCTTGACTTCTACTTAAAGAATTCCTTTCCTAGATATACTACTCCTTCATATACATCATCATGTGTTAACATAATGAGTTTTACTGCTCAATAATATTCTTATCCACCTTTTATTCTTCTAAATCCATTTTTAAATCCAATGAGCTTGACACGAAGGCTCCTCATAATCTTCTCATATCTATACTTGGTTATCAAACTATTCTACTACTAATAATCTCCAATCCAATAGATAGTTACTTATAACTCCATTCATACTCTTCCTTAATCATCCATCACTAATTTACTCTAATAGGTTCATATATCCAATTCTTCTCTCCTCAAAATCTTACTATTCCTTAAGAGTAATAACACTAGTTCAATAACTCCATGCTACTCTAGCTTCAGCTTAATTATACTGTCTTATATCTACTTAACTCCAGTATCTTATATACAAACTTTACATCATATCATGGTGACTTGTCATAGCTAACCTAGAATAACATATCTATACTAGGGTTCAATCATGTTCTATTCACCAATGTCACTTATACATGATATAAGCATTTAATCTTGGTGACTAAAGCATGATCATTATAATCCTTTGATCCTTTATGGTTTAGGTTTCTAGTTGGCTAATCAAGGCTTTCATCCATACAACATTACAGTTGTATTATAATTATCTTCTGTTTATCTCTATTTGACTAAGAGATATTATTCATTGACTATACCTACTTGATCCAATAGAATTACTCCTTGGTAACTATCTTCAATATTCTTCCTTATAATCTTCTTTATCACCATATAATTACATATTCCATATAACTCTTCTTTCATTTTAGGAGTGAGTTAACTCTATCAATTATCACTTTGATCTTATTCTCTTCCAACACTCTCATCCTATAAATGATATTTAAATCTAGCATTACCACCTACCCCTTCTTACTTCTTTCTCTAAAGGACTTTAAGTGAATGCTATGATAAGGACAAGAGTGGATAGATCAAGAATTGATAGGTTAATAATTGGTGAATCAATAGTTGTTTACTCAACATTGATGAACAATAGATATTAGAATATGGTTCAATAGAGATGGTAAGGATTGATATGGAAAGAAATATATGTGGTGTCTGGTCTTGGCTTGGTTTCCTTCCTACTCCTTATAACTAAAGAGTTAGGGTGAAGTATTACCATGATCCTCATGGTAGAGATATATAAGATTAAGAAAGGTCAAGATTTAATTATTAAATTCTTGTTACTTGAGTTGTATCCATAACTTGGTATTTATAGTTTGTTGTGATGAATACAATGGAATGATCACATAAGGATCAGATATCAATCATTAAGTAATGTGTTGTAGTTTAGTTTTATTACATTTGATCTACCCTTAGATCAAATCATGTTTACCAAAAATAAGGTTTTAGAAAAGGTCATATTGAAACTTATCACAATCAACTTGATGATCTACTTCAATTCTATCAAGTTGAGAGAAGCTTCAATCACTTTGTCAAGTTTTGTTCAAAAGTGCGAAAATTATCCGGATTTTCTATGCATGAATGCAATGCACACATCTGAGTTCAGCTTATTTCTAAGATCTAATGCTGGGATGTTACAACGGTGTAGAGTAAATCCACTTCAAGAGCATACCTCGCATACCTATCATAGCTAGTTAAATATTGTTGTTGATCTAATATATACCTTTTTTATAACTTGGGGAAGAAGACATGATAACCTAGACAAAAAGTTTGAAAGCTTATTTAAAGATATCAGAAACTTGTGGAAATGTACTCCGGGCTAAATAGTAAACTTGATCTGGTTTTACACAAATTAGAAGACGTGAAAGGAATACATAATATAGTCTATAAAAATAACGACTCTGCACCACACCCAAAATATGATAAGGTATTACCCATCATATGGGCGGGGTAGCCCTTAAACAAATTAAAAATAAACAATAAGACGGTGCCTCCTTCGGCACTTTGGAGTATGCACACATGTTCATAGTATGCATGCAAGAAGAAGCCATATGGATGTGAGTTCACCAAAAGGACAAACTCCAAGTATGTGAATTGAAGAATCAAGCATGGACCACGCTTTAAGTTTGATGACATAAAGCATTCGAGTTTGTACCACCAAGAAGAGTCCAAAGTATGCAAGTTTATGTGTTGCATGGAAGCCAAAGATATATGTATGCATTGGAGGAGAAGGTATTATTATATGCATGGTTGGTTTGTGCAACATACCATGCATGTGAGCTCTTCCTAGCCATATATGAATATCATCAGACTCGTATTTTTGTCTTCCATCCAAGACACAAACTTCCATACTTGGAATCTTTTTAGAAGAAACTGAATTTTTGATGTCATCAAATCTTAGAGTTTTCACTATAAGAAAGATGGCCATCTACCACGACCAGTAGAAGGACTGTTTTATATGGTTAAAGGTTTTATATCACAAATAGACACCCATGGTAAAAGCCATGTCACAAAAGATTCTATCGTGTTTTTTTGAAAACCGTGGTGGATGAAACCTAACTATCAAAAAAGCCTGACCATGATAGATGTGTTTCGCTAACCCATTGACTGCAAATATCATGCCAACCACCACTTGGCAAATGCCATTAACGGATACTTACCGTTGTCAACTCTTCAAAAATCCGTGATAGATGTTAGGACCAGCCATGACCTGCTAAATATGAAGTAGGATGGCCCATGAGAGAAACCCAATAAGAAGACGACACGTCTCTGTTTCGGCGTGCAGCCAGCGTATGTTGGTTCTCGGGGTCCCATCACCTTGCAGCCCATCTACAGCTTGTTAACTTTTCAGTTATTACTGTTTCGGCCTGCCTAAGACCCTGTTATGTCCATCACTGTGCAAGCCATTTCCGGCCTACAGTTTTTTGGCCCGGTACTGCTCTGCCGACAGAAGACCCGGCAATGTTCATTTGATCACTTAGATTGCATCCCATTTGTGACCTTTTGAATTAAGGCCCGTTATTGTTTATGCATGCTACATGCCCATGAATCTTATAAGAATACATTAATGCGTGGCAATGAGCGGCCCATTAACACTAGGGCTTATTATTCTTGTGGCTTGCATAAAGCCTGTTACTGTTCTGACTAGCCCAGTACTTATTACAACCTGCTAAATTAAAGGAACAACTATGGTTCCTCCTGTTAAAGGCTCATTGCCGTACAAATGAGCCAATAAGGTTTCGGCCTATTAAATACCTATTATTGTATAGCTTCAACTATAACATTACGTCCTACTTTAGGCCTGTTACTGTACATGTCAAATAAACCTACCGAATAGTACCCTTTGGCCCATAAATAGCCTATTTGCAAGAAGTACTAGACAGTCGTACACAATATATTATGCAGAAGCGGCCCATCAAGTGGATAAATATAGAACGACCTATTTTCTCGATTGACAAATGACTTCCCTCCAGAACAGGCGTAAGAAAAAATAATGAACTGTAACAACTAGAAAATATTAGTAAATTATTATCCCAAATATTCAATATGAGACCATTGCAATAGAGATTACAACACAAGAGATAAACAACATAATCAATTTTACAATAATGTTACTTCTATGGATCCTGTTTCGCCAGACATTTAACAACCGACTTACCATGGGAACTACCGAGGAGATTATAAAGTAGATGTTGTGTTGAAGCTTGCATGTTTTTCAACTCATTTATCTCTTTGTGTGCTATGGAAATTATTGCATCTGTTTTGTTGGATTTCGGTGCAATATATCAATTGCATCTTGGAGTGCTAAACCAAAAACTATTTCTGCTGGAATAAATGGAATAGCCGACGCCATGTACTGACTTGAGCAATAGGCACTGTCATTGTTCTCTGTGAAAAGTCATCTCACTTGAGGGAGGTGACCTCTATTATACCTTTATATCAATATTTGCAACCTGAAACAAAGATAAACAACTTATAACAGCAATACCAATTGAAAACAACACCAAATAACTACAAAAGCATCATTGTCTTGATATAAGGACACAAGAAATTAATAGTAGTGCCTCATACATATCTTTCTTCTTAAATAACTAAAATAAATGACGTTGTAGATGGATGCGATAGTTGGATATTTATGTCTTAATGAATACTTTGATTGCACATAAAATAGCCTTAGGACCAATCATTAGGGTTGTACTTGCACTTGTATATGGTTGCACCTATTTTATGCTATGTCCAATGAGAGTAAAACTTGACAAGATATTTACCATACTGTTTAGAAATATTTATGCTAAGTGAATCCATGCCGCCCTCAGGAATGTTGTCACATATAAGAACACACACTTGATCTTATCCTGTTATTACATAAATGATTGGGCTTTCTATGAAAAGAGCATGTACTTTCTTGCAATTTAGTTTTCTGCAAAGCATAAAGCTTTTGCATCTTTTACTATTTTACTTGTTAAACTTTCAAACCAATACCTTCAACTCTTCATGGGTTCGAAAACCTTTTCTATATTGAAAGGTATTATAATATATCTCCTGCACTTGGGAGACATCACAAAGCCACTAATGCTTGCAAATCACGAGCAACATCGGTAAGCCATAGGTGTTAGATTAGTAAATATAAACTAGATTATTGACTCTAGTGCAAGTGAGAGACTAACGGAAATATGGCCTATAAGCCATCATTAATGGATTATTATTTCTATTTCATAATTAAGTTCATTGTTCTGTGCTATAATTCTATTATTTATGGGCAATTATTATTTGAGGAAACCCCTAATACATTTGTGAAATTATAAACGCCATTTAGATATCCCTAGTTTCGACTCTGATACTAGTTCATGTATCATTGATAGAGTTTCTGTACTATTGGGAAAATACAAAGTGTTGTAGGGTGGCTAATGGTATATTTGATCAGAGTTGTTGGGAGAACAACGATGGTGTACAGAACCAATTTGATATACCATGAAACGCATCATCAATATGGTTAGGTAGTTTCTCAAAACAAGTATTACCATCAACAGAAGATTGTTGGACCATAGAACATTTATACTTGGATACGACATGGATGCAACTAAGACCTTCAAACGTTAGTTCATGACTGGGTAATTACAAAGTCGGTCTTTGCTCCTACCTAATAGTATTTCAATGTTCTATATGGCTAGTTATGGGAAATGCAGCTCCTCACGATGGAGAGATACACTTTGGTCCCACTCATGTAGTATCATGCTGTCTAGACAAAAGAGTGATCAATTTATTAATCACAAGAATATCGATAATAAGGAATGAGTAAAACAGTACATGCCGAGTAATAAAGATAACCGAGTGTTTCACCTCGGGTTATGTAAAGTATCAAGAAGCAATGCAACATGCATCTAAAGTAATACAGAAGGTTCACACAGTAAAGATCTCCGTGTTATGTGTGGGGATCATTAAGTACATCAAGGTACCCATGTTGATCATGGTAGAGGATTGTGTTTCAGACAGGTCCACATATATTCGAACCCATAGACTTAATATTCTAGCGACATTTAGAATGTGAGTGCCATTGATGTTTTATATGAAGTAACTCTGAAGGTTGTTCGAAGAGTCTCGGAATATGACGGAGGTGTCTCGGAATATGTAGAATCATTTAATGGAAAACTTTAGAGCTATTAATGAGTTTAAATATATTGTGAGAAGGACGTCAAATGATGTTAAAATGCTTATTAAACATTTCCAAATGGTTCAAACTCAAATTGATCAACTTGGTAAAGTACAAAAAGATTTGCTAGTTCATGCTTTTGGAGAAAAACATGCTTATGAAATTAGAACTAGGAGTGGTGCTGCCACTCAGGATCATTTATATCCTGAGGGACATCCTAAAAGAATCGAGCAAGATTCTCAACAAGTTGAAAATAGAGGTACTTCTTCTAAGAGAAAGAAAAAGAAACATAAAATAGTTGTAGAATCTTAGGAGACCTTTTCTTAATACTGCAGGTGCTGTCATTAATTGTAATCAAAGAAAAGTAACTTTTAATATTAATGACAAAGATCATACTATTTATTTACCCAAGAATATTGATAAGAGTTATGTCCTAAATGCGAACACCTACTAGTAAGCGCCTCCTACATGGGCACAACTTCCATAAGCACTCTGAGCGTACAGATTGCATCCCACCCATGCTCTCATATCCTGAAGGCAGAGAATAGTTGGGGTTGAGATTGCCATAACAAAGTGATGAACTGGTGCTGGATTCTAGTATGGTCGATTCCTACATAGTTTGGCTTTGTGTATCCGCATCGACATCATGGATTTGCAGATATGCGGGATTTCCATTGGATCAGATCGGCACCAACCTTTCCTTTCTCACTATTGCAGGTAATAAGGCTTTAGCTTCCATCGAATAGTATGGGTATGGGTCTCCATTCTTCTATACCCTAATAGCTTTCCAGCCTAGCACTAAAGTTTTCTTTCTCGGAGCAAGAGAGGAAGACAGACAAGGTGAGTGAGCCGATAGGCGATCAACAAAGAACCATGTTCCTACATTCCAGGGCTGTCATCAAAAGAAAGCATAGGGTCTTGCGAAAGTACTAGAGCTGTTGTTTGATTCAATCCAATGTTAATGCCCGATTCCCATATCCATTAGATGTTATGGCTTGCAGTTATGATATGATAAGATGAAGTAGACAGTATACACCGAGTATGATGGAAGGAGCCCATTGCATTCAAGATAGATAAGAAAGTGCTTCCCTCCACTTCTTGCCTCACGCCCGTCAAACCTGACTCCACATTAACGACTGTCCTTCCACCCAATTCCCCGCACCCTTGCATCACATCTCCAACCCCCGCCTCCACGCGATCTTCCACAATCGTACCTCCCACCTCTGAAGCTTGCCCCCGACGAACCTGTCTGCACCTGCGGGCCCGCGCTTACATCATAGGCATCGCATGATTAAACATCAGCACGCGCACTTCCCTCCGTTTTCGATTCCGACAGGGGGGAAAAAAGTTTCATTTCGGTCGTGTCAGACGACATGCAGGGCGTCAATGGCTGCCAACGGAATCTATAATAATTCGATACTAGGTCAACTGAAGTGAAAATATTGAGGGGCATCAAAGTTGGAGAAATATATTGTCCCATACCACAATAAAATTATGAAACTATTATGATTGGGACCATTACTATCAAGATTGAGGTAACATAATCATTAAGTGAAATGCAAAGTTTTGTTTTATATAAAATTGTTTTGGTAACAAGACTTGATCAACCTTGTTAACAAAGGGATTTTTAATGAACAAAACAATGTTTTCACCATGATTATCCTTGCTCACCTTTATTTTCTCTACTCCAATCTTTGCTCTTTGTCTTGTCCGTCATTGTTTTACTAGTTTCTTGCTTGTTAGAGTGTCTTAGAACTTCTGTAGTTTTAGTTTCGGTTTGCTTTTGCATCTTTTCAAAATCTTTTTCTGCAAGAAAATCAATTTTCATTACCTGAAAATTGCCCAAAAATATAGTTTCCCAAGAAATTCCAGAAAATTCATATTAAAATTTTTTGCCAAAAAAGGGGCAGAGAAGTACCTGGAGTGACACAGGGGGACCCACCAGGCAGGCACACCCCTGGTGGCGCGGCCAGACCAGGGGTGCGCCTGGCCCTAGTGTGGGACACCCCTGGCATTCCACTTATTCTCCTTCCTGCCACTTCTTTCTCTCTCCCGAAAAACATGAAAAAATTCTCAAAGCTCGAGTTCTTGCTGTTATTGCTCGCGATTTTCGATCTCCTTGCTCAGCCCATCTTAGCTGCTGATTTTTGGAGGGATTGCTCTCCGGTATGTGCCTCCTCCGCTTGTCCAATTATATTTTTGATTGGTGGATTATATCTTGAGTATTTTTCTACTATAGGTGACAGGTTATGTGAGTTTGCATGCTTGTTCTATGCTTAGAGAATTCATTTTGATGCATGTTTAGCCCTCTTGCAAGTCCCTATAGTAGTTCCCTGTCACTTATTAGCTTGGAAATCACCTGGTTTGATATTTGTCTATTTTTTTAGAAAAAGGGATATGTAAAACCTTACTTTTGGTGAAGTGTTTGAAAGAGATACACCTAGGAGGGCAAGGCCTTCGAGATCAGCCTCTCAATTTAGGCCATCATATAATGAAGATCTTATTGCACCGCACTTTGGCAATGAGGGAGATGATGGAGATGCGCATCCATCTACCTTCCCTTGTTTTGCTTTTTTGCAAGCTGCAGGGATCCTCGATGATTTCATAATTATTCTTCAGATGGTTGGTCTAACCACTTACATGCAGGATGAGAGTGATCAATATGCTTTGCTCACCAAAACTTTTTTGGGGATTTTCACTAACACCCCTTTCAGGATAACTGTTTCATTCAAAATCTATGATGGGCCTATCAATATGCCATTGGAAGGATTTTGCAGCATTATAGGTATTGGCATGTCTGGACGGTGAAGAACATCCAAGGTCGACCCACTGATTTGTTGGAGCTCTACCGTGGGGTAACACATGATGATGACCGCACAGCCCAACACGAGAAGATAAGAAACATTCAACTCCTAGCTCTCAGATATTTTGCTTATTATCTTGCCACTAGCATTCTTGGTAGGGAGAACACTAGCAATATTTCCAACAATCATTTGGCTTTTCTCGTTGCTGCACTTAACAACGAAAGAAGGTATAATCTTGGTTCTCTCATTGCTCGCCGCCTATCTGCCAAAGGACCCATTTATGGGGGTATTATTGTTGCACACGTAGTTGCTGCCTTGGACCATTCTGTTGATCCGAATGATATAGTGTTATCTCCACAGAGGCTTGATCTAGCTGCCATGAAAGCTCTAGTATTAAGAGTTTAGTTTACAGGATGATGTTTACTGAAGGGATGAGAGGGAAATTCCTTTGCCACAGTCTACTTTGCTCAGTATTTGCAGGAGGCCATGGTCACGCTCCAAGGAGGAGATGGACGATCAGCTCCGCTTGCTCGGTTTCAACGGGCAGCACCAGGGGGATGCACCCTCTTATGACTACTCTGCGCACTACACAGGGGCTTCCTCGAGTGCGTATCGGGACGAAGGCACTTCTTCGTCGTATTATGGTGGTGTTCCTTCTTGGCCAGGTTGGGAATGATCTCCACGTAGGCTAAAAGCCTAAGCTTGGGGGGAGGTACACCGACATTACACTCATCTACATATCATGTTCCGTCGGTAGTTTGCATATCCATGTTTCGCTTTCTTTTTAGTTTTTGTTTCTGCTTTCCAAAACACAAAAAACCAAAAATATTTTCGTTGTTTCTATTTGTTTGTTTCTTTTTCATTTAGCTTTGGTTTATTATAAGAAAATTCCAAAAAGATTTTGCTTTGTTTGCTTTTGCCTTTAGTTCTTGTTCTTTAAAAAAAACCGAAAACCCAAAATATTTGTTGTTCTTCTCTGGTTTTGTAAAGTTTGTTGCAGGGTTCGGCGGTTCTCAGTGATTCCCTAGGATTTTGGTTTTACATTATTATTCAAGCCACACAAGTGAAAGGAAGTGATGATTTATGACAACTTGAGGTGTGATAAGAGGCTGCTAATGAACTCTATTTATTTTCATTTTTGTACATATACTCATCATTGTGGGAATGCTTAGTCTGTTCATGTAGGGTGTATGTTATTTAATGGATGATTAGTAGTTCTTGTTCTCTTATTATTAGTTCTAACTCGCTAATAGTTTGTAGCATGTCATATAAATGTTTGCTTGCATTGTTCTATTCATAACTTGGTATGACATTGTGGTATCCTCCTCTGAATGTTTCGTTTGAATCGACTTGGCACATTCTCATGCATGCATATGACTGAATAAAAGCCAGTTAAACCTCGATGATTTATTTTGCCTGAGAGTTCTTGTGTCGCTTTTATGCCATAATTAATTTTGTTTTGTTACAGGCATGATTATGACAGTTACTACTCTCTCGATTGCTGCTCCCTTTCTATTGCTAACCTTCACTTGCATTGAGTATGATCTCTACTCGTGCATCCAACTCCCAAGACCTAAATTGTCAAAAAGTGTCCACCATATCTACCTATTAGCATCATTGTTATTCCGTGCATATTTATTATGCCTCGTTTTCTTCCAAATAAAATGTTTGCTTGTTATGAGGAAGTTAGTTAGTAAAGCTCTCACGAACTTGATGGCACACTTTATTTTCTTGCACTTAATAAACTTGAACCATTGTGACTGTCCATGAAAGTTATATGCTTGCAAATTATAGGCTAGGAGTTAGCAGAACTGTGCTGTCACGGGGAACGCTTTCAACACCTGTAAATATTATCTAGTTGATACCATGCTCTTTTGTTTACGAATGTCGGCGGTGTGAAATAAAAGGGGAGTTTGTAAGTCCATAGAGTTATGTATATGTGTTAGATAAACGCCTAGGCGACTAGCCTAAGCCATGCCTAATAATGGTGGAAACTTGCAGCATAACCATAGTGAGAAATCTATGAAGCATTCTTAGAAAAAGTATATAGAAAAAAAGAGAGAGAAAAAAATATGCACCATGCTTATGGTAAATAAAAGGATCGCTGAGATGCTCACTATCTGTTGCCTTGTTATTTTGATATGGGATAGCTCCTCTGTCATGGGGCAAGGGTTACCCCGTTGGCGGTTCTCTATGATACACATGCACTTACAATGACAAGAACTTACTGATAACTAAAGTTGAGTAGCATGAGGAACGTCCATCGTACTCAAGGGACATGATATTTCCAGTTTATGATCTGTCAAGCATATAACTCATAGTTGACCACACTTTAACCTTACCGATTTAAAGATGCTTATGATAGGGTAAATGAGAGCTCAAAGCTAATGAGTACCATACTTTCAGCATTTGGAAGCCTTTCAAACTTTTCAAAACCTTGCACTTCTTTGTTGAGTCACCATTTATTCTATGAGCACCTTATGAGAGCATAGCTGTCATTCTTAGTATAATGTGCTTGTCCAAGAACACGGTTAATTGTGGCATAACTTTGATGCTTGTATCTTTGATATTTTTATTTCTAGTATTCACTTGAACTTCAGAGGTGCCTTGGCATTTATGTTTTGCTCCACAATCAAAGGCGAGCGACTACCACTCTATCATACCTTCTTATGAGCAATATAATGTTGCTTTTCTTATGTTTCATGTTGCTTATACTCTTTATTATGAATTTCCTAAGTATTTGATCATATGCTTAGAATATATACATCTTATGAAGTAAATGTGTGATACGTCGGAACGTATCTATAATTTTTGATGCTCCATGCTTGTTTTGTATCTACTTTCCTTTGCTTTGTATATACTTTGAGGTGTTTTTATATCTTTTCTGGAACTAACCTATTAACAAGTTGCCATAGTGCCAGTTGCCTGTTTTCTTCTGTTTTTTGGTTCCAGAAAGGCAAAAAAATCAATATTCTCGAAATTGGACGAGACAAAAGCCAAAGTTATTATTTTTCCCGGAGCAACACGGAACCACGAAGCAGAGCCGGAGGGGGGCCACAGGGTGGTCGCACCCCCTAGGAGCAGGCAAGCCCTAGGGGCGCCCATAGGGGGTGTGGGCCCCTTGGACCCCCACCGACCTTGATTCATGCGCCTATAAGAAGTCTTCGACCCAAAAACCCTAGGGCATCCAGAAGAAATCCACGAAAACCTCTGCAACGCCGCCACCACCGAAGGGGAGATTCGGGAGACATAAAGTCTCTGTTCCGGCACCCTGCCGGGACGGGGAAGTGCCCCCAGAGCCATCTCCATCGATCTCCATCGCCATCTTCATCACCATTGCTGATTCACATGATGAGGAGGGAGTAGTTTTTCCTCAGGGCTAAGGGCTCTACCGGTAGCTATGTGTTCATCTCTATCTCTATGCATGATCTTGTGGTCATGAGCTTTGTAATCAAGTAGATCTACCTTGCTACTCAAGTGCTTCATTAGATCTTTGCTCTCCCCATGTGTGTGAGAGTGATGGCGTGCACGCCATGGTGGCACTTAGTTTTGAGTCTACATAAATACTCTTTGTGCTTTAATAGATCTATGCTTTTCCCCACGTGTGTGAAAGTGACAGCGTGCATACCGAGTGTGGCACTTTGGCTAGACTGAATATTTGTTCTGAGTTATATTTGGAGTTGTATGTCTCTATGAAATTGTGGTGTTTGTTGGAACCATCTAGCGCTCAAGGTGACAGTGTGGGGTTATCTAGATTAGGGAAGGCGGACTTTGAGGAGTGCTATTATAGCCCTACCAATGATTAGAGTTTCCAACCGGAGAGTAGTTAAGAGTAGTATCATGGAGAGAGAATATTTATATGAGAGAGTGTTCACTAGTGAAATTATGATCCCTAGGCCTTGTTTCTAAACATTGAAACACCGTTTGCATCTAGATTTGTTGCATGTTTGCTTGCTTTAGTCTTTACCTCACCTTCAAGCTCTTTTCTGGCACTGTTACCACTTGTATTTCACTATCTCTTCGCCGAACTAGTGCACCTATATTGAGTGTGTTGGGGACACAAGAGACTTCTAGTATCTTGATTGTAGGGTTGCTTGAGAGGGAATACCTTTGACCACTTCCTCCCTGAGTTCGATAAACCTTGGGTAATCCACTTAAGGGAAACTTGTTGTTGTTCTACAAACCTCTGCACTTGGAGGCCCAACAACTGTCTACAAGAATAAAAGTTCGTAGACATCAATGTGTTCATGAAAGTTTCTTTTATCGCACTTAGTTTTCAACTGAATTTCTTAAGGACAAGCAATAAGCTAAGCTTGAGGGGAGTTGACACGTCCAAAACGTATCTACTTTTCCGAACACTTTTGCTATTGTTTCTCCTCTAATTTGTGTGCTTTGGATACAACTAACACGGACTAACGCTGTTTTCAGCAGAATTGCTTTGGTGTCTAGTTTTTGTGCAGGAAATCAACTTGCAGGAAAAATCCCGGAAAATATCGCAAAAATCCTATTTTACAAGAAGACTCAAGGAGCCAGAAGACGAAACGAAGAAGGGCCACGAGGGGCCCACACCACCTGGTGGCACGGGCCAAGCCAGGCCGCGCCAGGGGGTGGTGTGGCCTCGGGCACCCCCTCGACTTCTCCTTCCGCTACATAAGCTCTCTGACCTAAAAACATAGGGGGGTTCGACGTTTTCCTAGATAGAGTTCTGTTGCGCCGCCACCACCATAAACCGCGATTCGGAACTAGAAACTCTGTTCTGGCACCCTGCCGGGACGGGGAATTGGAGGAGATCATCGCCATCATCATCACCGACACCTCTCCATCAACCATCCACGTTTACCCTATCCATGAGTTAGTAATTCCCCGCAGTAGGCTATGGGATGGTAGGGATTGGATGAGATCTATCATGTAATTGAATAAGATTATTAGGGCATGGTGCCTAGTATCTTTGTTGGTGATTTTTGACATTGTTGCAACTTGTTATGCTTAATGCTTGTCACTAGGGCCCGAGTGCCATGATATCAGATGTGAAAATTTTATTGATTCATGATGATAGTATTGTTTGTGATCTTACCTGCAAGTTGTTTACACACATTATTGTCCAGAAACCGAGGCCCCGAAGTGACAGAAATCGGGAACCGAAGGGGATGGCTGTGATGTGAGGATCATGTGTGTTCACGGAGTGTTAATGCTTTGCTCCGGTACTCTATTAAAAGGAGCACCTTAATTTCTAGTAGATTCCCTTGAGGCTCCACTGCAACGGGCTGGCAGGACAAAAGATGTTGTGCAAGTTCTTATTGCGAGCACGTATGACTATACATGGAACACATGCCTATGATTATTTAGTACTTGGATACTTTATCTTATTTATCTACAAATGCCCTAGATCTTGATATTACATGAATAGTCTTGTCCATGCAACGCCCGTCCATCCATCCCTATGCCTACCGCACTCAAATCATGTTGTTTACTACTATTGTTACTACTGCCTTTATTTTACTATTGCTGTTATTTTGCTATTGCTACTACAAAACTATTGCTATTGATAAAATACTGTGAGCAACACAATTTCCAAGTGCAGCTGAATTAACAGCTCAATTGTTAAGGCTTTTAAATATTCTTTGGCTCCACTTGTGTCAAATCAATAAATTGGGCTTTACTACCCTCGAAGACTGTTGCGATCCCCTATACTTGTGGATCATCAACGGCCATAATCTCGGCCAAAGTAGATGAAATCAACAACCATAATATCAAAATTCTGTAGAAAAACTTCGAGCTCAACCTGGAGTGTGATCGTCTCCAAGCCGATCTGGCTTCGATCTTATGAGCGTGACTCCTCAACCCTTCGCACTGAGTGCAATAATTTGAAGAAGGAAGTCACTGAGCTCTGCAGCCAGCTTCTACCATTGCGGAGGCCATCAAACTCATGACCATTATGGAGGTCGTGCCTCCAAAGGGCGGACACGGTGTTGCAATCGCCAAATCTGAGACACTGAAATGTTTATCTGTAGGAATTGGTAGGAAGGGAGAACCCTTCCACTAGCCTTTTTTTGGTTTCTCATTCGTCCTTGCATAATTATATTCCACTCTTATTAGCAATCGAATGCGCTCCGTGGAGCTTTTTTTTAACGATAGTACTAGTTACTACTACTAATTATTTGTATAGTAGCCCACTACATTATTACTTCCATTCTTGTTGTATTCATTGGAGGATGAGATGGTTGACTGATAATTTTTGCATGCTCTGTTTAATGGGTCCCACGTGCTCAGTCTAACCGATGCATCAATTTGGTTTCGACTCCACTCCATGTTTTCCTATATGGTGCACATAGCTTATCATCATATTGGTTCATGCAACATATGTACAGAGGCAAAATCATTTTTCTATTCCTCCCGGGAAAATTATCTGCATTGATTAGCGAGAGTCATCAGCGGATGGTGCAAAAAAAGGGTTTGTCCCTCAATCAACAAAAGAGATGGAGCTTGTGCGCACATGCATGCAATTCAGTAACTAGACTGTGATGATATCAACTTATATACGAAGAGTACGGGTAATATGATCAACCCAATAGAATCCACTTAATAAACGATGCATGCTAGTTACATACTATGTTTTTTTAAGCTACATACATTCACTCCTTTTTTTGTTCATTAAGATGCATACATTCACTCCTGAAAATTGAGTAACAAACTAGTACTATCATGCACGTAATCACGATGTGCTGACATAATAGCAATAACATGCGTTATTCACTCCTGAAAATGAAGTACACAAAATTTTTGAACTCGTGGTGTAACATCCCAATTTCAGCAACCCTGATTTAATGTCCAAAAGGCAAAAATCAGGGGGAACAAAAATGTTTTCTTGCAATATGTGCTTACTTTCTTTCTTGTGCTCAAGCAATTGTTTGTGTATTAGTTGTGCTCCTCATCTCAACCCTAGTTACAAAAACTATTTTACAAAAGAAATGTCGTGGGTCATCTTTCATATTCTCAAATGTTCTAGCATTGCAAAAACCTGAGCCAGGATGACTTTGACACAACCAAATACTTTACTAGATTCTATTGCTAAAACTATGGAGACATATATATACTCTCCTTATGTTTTCAAGATAGAACCTTCAACTACCCTTATCTCTAGGTTTTCCCAAAACCTTTATTAAAACCTTTTAATCCAATCTTGGTAGTAATACCAAGATGATCCTTATCTTACTTCAAGCAAAACCCCTTTCAACCTACCCCTCCTTACCTCAAGCTAGGCTTGATGGTAACCCTAGTAGTAGTTAGATAGTAACAAGATGAATTGCCTTGATATGTTGGTTGATGAATTGCCTTTATCTGTTGTCTGATGAATTGCCTTGATCTGCTGATTGCCTTATCTCCTTAGGAACTAGAGTGAGCTAATCTAGTAGCTCATCCCTTAGGACCCAATATAGGCTTGTGATCATCAATATCAAAGCAAGCATCCAAGTCTGGATCTATCCTAGGCCCCTCAAGTGATCATCTCATCTCATGCTTATCTCAATCCAAGGATAATCCTTCCCGATGGTTTCCAACCTGGTGAAGACCCAATCCAAGTTTGGATACCCTCTCTTCAAAATATACCTCAACATAAACCACTTGATGGATAGTATAAACCCTTGCCATCCTCTCAAAATCATCCACACTTGCACTCTAGTCAAAATCTCCAAATCTGCCAAAATGGCTAAGTCTGGATTTCTTATCTGGATACCAACTTTGGAGCTCTACCTTTTCCAATCTATGTGCATTCTTGAGAATGTATTTGAACCATATTTTAGTACACCTTTAGTACTACCAAGGCCCACTATTGCCCTTGGCTAAGACAATTTAATTCCTACTCATCCATGATGGTTTTGTAGTCAAGATAATTATCTTTTCTACAAATCTTATCATCTTGCCTACTTTGGCAGAAGCTCACATCTATATGCTATCTCCACTTTACCAACTCTTTGCATGGTTACGATCTACTAACCATGGACTATCAATACCCACTTAACTTGTTTCCATTGGTGCCTTGTGCTTCTTAAACCCACATGGTTTAGGAGGCTACCTGATGCAGCAGCTATGGCAGCCTTATTTTCAACAAAGTTTGCTATCTCATCTAGATCACCCCAAATGAAACCAAGCCCCAAATCTTGCTTACATGACCATCTATATGACTTGGTCTATCTATCCATATAACCCTTGTACCAAGGTGAGCTCTGAGCTCTCTAATCCAACCTTGTTTAGAGGGCATCAGAATAACTAAACCCTAGATCCCCTAGAATCTAGTTTTAAATTCTTTTCACCACTTTTATTCAAAACCAAGGTTGACCTTGATGCATACATCAAGTTTACATCATATACCTTGGATATGAGCATCCCCAAATAATTCTCCCAATTATTTGGATTATTAAATTATTTATTTTCCTTTACTCACCCATTTCTCAAAATCCTTGTCTATAAAGGCAAGTTTGTTTTTCTCCAAAACACCTTACCAAATAAAGGCACATTTTATGCCTATACTTCATATCCCATCTTTCAAACTCAAAAATAAATTTTTTGAGATTCTTTATTATTTCTTTTTGCCCTTTATCTTAAATGGTAGAAACAAGAAATAATTCCCTAAAAATACTTTTCCACCTCAATAAATCCCAATAAATGCTCCAATATGTGTTATGGTATTTAGGACCATATCACATCAACAACCAAGCATGTACAATGAAAATTTCCCTTTTTTCTTCCATAATCTATTTCTGCACTTTTTGAAGAAATGCATCTAAATGGGATTATAATCATCAGAAAAATCCCATTTAAATCATGAAGAGATTATTTAACCTACACCACCTACCATTACCATTACCACACTTTGTCCAATGCAAATTTATCAACTCCCTTCACAAGCCTTCTTTTGATCAAATTTGCAAACTCAATCAAATCTTGATTCAAATCTAAACTAAACCAGCTCCAATCTTCCCCAGCACTTCTCCACAAACTCATCACCCCTCCTGGTCGTGTACACTATAGCTGACAACTGTAGCACCTCTTGTCCTTTAGCCCTTGAAACTTGAGAGAGAGAGGCAATCTTGCAAATATCCTTGTAATAAAGGGGACAACAGCTACCCCACTCCCCCTTCCCCTCTCTGGTCGAGCTGCAGGCCCCACACCACCCCCAGCACCGCCTCTCTTTCCCAATCAGTAGCCCAAACCTTGCCCCTTATCCTAATGGACCTTTCCCACCCCCTCTCTTGTGTATAAGGCCACATGCCACCCCAGCTCGCCCCTTTGCCCTCATTTGCCCCCTTCGACTCTCATTTACCTCCCAGAGCTCCCCTCTCATCCCCTTGCTCTTCCCTGCTCAAAAGAAGGAAGGAAAGGAGCTTCGTCCTCCTCACTCTCCTCGATCTAGGCTCCTCCCTCGTTCCTCTTCTCCCTCTGCATGTCACCTAGCCGCACTCCCCTCTTGCTACTGAAGCCAATGGAACCCTGTTTGTTGACATGCAGCAGCTCCTAGAGCCTCCCCGACGAACTCCGACGAGCTCCGCACGACCACCATCACGCGTGCTCCTCCCCGACGTTAGGATAACCTGTGCCGTCCCTCATCCGAATCGCCGTCGTCAACCGCGTCGCCCTGTCGCCTCCCCGACCTTCCCCATGCCCCTGGTGAGCCTCCCCGCCTCTCCCCGTCGCCAGCTAGGGTTTCCTCGCCGGCGAGCTGGCCCCGCGATCGTCAAATCCAGCCAGATCTGACGGCCGGGAGCGCTAGGTACCCCTTCGCCCCTGAACCGCGAGTGGGCCAGCTGTTGGGCCGCTACTTGCTATGTGCCTCCCGCGTGCGTGCCCGTCGCCGCTGTGCCGGCATGCCCCTGCACGGCCCGTCTGCCTCACAGATCTGGCCCGAGATCCCCTCTCGTTTTTCTTTTAATGATTTTGCCAGATCTGAAAACTACCAGCTCAGTTTAAATCCAAAAAAATGTAAAAGACTTCAAAACGGCCAGATCAAAAATTTCTCAAGTTCCTGGATGTTTTCCCCAACATGCAGACCAAGTTTTACACCAAAAAAGTATATAGAATAAATATGATAAATCATAACCCTGGATCTATCTAGTGCGCTAAACAATTTATCCAGAAAATTCTACAAACCCAAATTGGGTAAATACAATTGATGATGAAAGGTATAAACCATACCTTTGATGTCCCACTGGCCACAACCTATTTTTCTTCCTAGCTTGCCCCTGGTAAAATTATTTAAAATAGAGCATTTCTGTCTTTAGAAAATTCTCTAGGCTAAACCAAATGAGTTTTGAACCCTAGCGGCGCAGTGGGGGTCGTGGGAGGCTCACCGGGGCTCAGGCGAGGGTCGGCGATGCGGGCGAACGACGAAGTCGATGACGGAGAACCTCCTGGTACCGGCAGCTTCTCCTGGGGCGGCTCCAACCGCTGGCCCCCTTCTTCTCCAGCAGCGGCGGGCTCCGGTGAAATTCCGGCGAAGCGCTGCTCGCCTTGCTCCAGGAACGGGGTGGAACGATCAGTGAGGAGAGGGGAGTAGAATGGTGTGAAGAGTTTGAGCTGGGGTGGCCTCTATTTATAGTCTCGACGATGAGACCAAACGGGATGGGCAGGCGACGGTGGAGACATGGCTACGGGCTGCTAGAGGCAGGGCTGGTTGTGGCGATCGATCGGTGGTCTCCTGGCGATGCTCTATGGCTTTAATGCGCGGGTAGGGCGGTGGAAAACGGTCTGGAACACGCGATGCTCTGCGCGGCAGAGGCGGCGTCTTCAACGACGAGCGGTGGCTGTGAGGCATGGGGCGGCGAGCAGGGATGTCTGGCGGTCTCCTGGGACGGTGGTGATCGTGTATGCACGCGGAAAGGGCGGCGCGCAGTCTGTGGGCGTGTGTCGAGGGTGGCGCTTTGGCGCATGCTCGGTATGGTTGACAGAGGCACGGGCGCGGCGTTCCTGGCGGTTTTGGTCGCTGTGTGCATGGCAGGGCTGGTCGAGAGGGGGCGGTGAGGCATGGGCTACCTCCTAGACAAGGTTGGCACGGCTAGTTCTTCTCCAAGCCTGCTGTCCACACTGGGGTGACATGGGTGGTTTCGGTTGTTTACCATTGATGACATTGCCAAGCTTACAGTGGGGATAGGGCTTAGTTAAGTTTGCTAGATGATCTACTGAGGTTGCTATGAGCTAGAGAGGGAACCAGTTAGGCTCAAATCAGTGCACACTATAGTGTTTTGATTTGGTTTGATTTGAATCAGCAAGGTGTTTGATGAAATGGCCGCATGAATTCAGGTTTTGAATTTTGAAAATATTTTTGGTGGGTGTGCTAGGCATGTGCTGGTGAGTCTATGGATGCTTGGGTTTTGAAAGTTGAGCTTGTTTGAGTGGTTTTTGAAAAAGTGGGATCTTCCCATATGATAAAGATTCAATTTTGAACTATCATTTAAACTATGCATTCAAATGTTTTTGGATGATCACAAGGTGGGCCTTAGTACTTTGTTATGAGTACTATCAAGGGGTGTAAAGATCCAAACAAGTTTCTGTTAAGTTTTGAAAGTTAGAGATGGCCAAAGTAGGCATGGGAGTTAATCCAAAGTGACCATTCCCTTATTTTGTTGGTTTTGATTTATTTGTCTTTGGGAAAAGTGTGGGCATTTTTTAGATGATGTTTATTTCACCTAAGAATCCTTTTACAAGCAAAGAAACACACAAGCAAGGTGATTCAAAAGAATCCAAAATGGAATGCATACACACATGCATGCTTTCATATTTTTAAATAGAAAAGTTTTTGTTAACCCTAATTTTGATGATTAGAGTTTGATGATCCAAGTTTAGTATTTTTGGGATGTTACAGGATGTGACTTGGTCAGGAGGAAAGATAAGAACCAGTTTGGTTTTGACCAGTAATGGCCGAAGACATTTAAATAGGGTTTTACAACAAAACGTTTTCTAAATCTTTTTAACAAGGATGTGGAGATGTCCGGATTTTCTAAAAGGAGGCATATTTTCTAAAAACTCTTTTTCAACAAAGATATAGAGATGCCAATATTAGGTATTTCAAAAGTAAATATAGTATAGAGATATCTTGCCACAGCCAAATATGCATTATCTTTGTAACCTTATCTCGGTGGTTTGCGAGTACATTCAAAGTACTCCCTGGCATTATCCCTGGCTATTTACTTGGCCATATTGCAGATGTTAAGAAGGAACGAAGGTGCTGACGTCTATGCGAGATAGGCCATCTTCCCAGTCAGTTGCATGTAGGCTAAGGTAGGGGCTCTGCGCTGAAGACTTCCGCTACTTGTGCTGTAATCTCCATAATGGCCTCCTTGTAAGTTGTTGTACTCGTTACATTATGGATGTCGTAATGATACTAGTCGGTTATGCTCACGGCTCACTGATCATGGGAACGTGAATTGTATGCATAACGGGTATTCTCGGACCATAAATCCGGGGTGCCGGAGACATGGTATCAGAGCCTGCTGACTGTAGGAGACCTTAGTTAGCATGGGCGTTAGACAGGACAACCCCTATCTATAAAAACACCAGTTTTCGCAAACTATTTTCTCAAAAGCTTTTTGAAAGAATTCTTAACCTCATCTTCTCTGATTCAAACTATTTGAAAATGTATTACTCTACATCTCGTCTACTTCAAATGTTTTGTTTTCAAAAACAAGATACGAAGTGGAGACTATGAAAACGGAGATCCCGGAATAAAGCGACTCCAAGACAAACACACCAAAGGAGCTACGAACGACGCTAGACACTACAAGATCGCCCTACCTATGTAGTCCTTCACCTCCCCCAAATCAAGCAAGTATGGCACCGACAACAAAAGACGGCGAGACAGAAGCTAAGACCCCCGTGAAGTCCGTACTTAGGATTAGCATCCCTAAAATAGGATTCCCTCTATAGCGTGTAGTCACCTCTATAGTACTTATGGTATGCCTTGTTTTCTTGTCATGTGTGTGTATGATGCTTGAAATGTGTTGATTGTCTACCGGGAATCATCCGATACTATAGTCTCGACCCCCCCTAGTTGGTAGATCCGGTACTAACCTTCGCAACCTTTTAGCCGGAAACCTCTCCTCAGCAGGATGGCCACATAAGAACACGTCGACAACCCCAAGTAAAGCATTAAGGTGGAAAGACCGCGTCTTTCCACTCAACTCCAATAAACCCCTGCTGACCTGTCATCGTCAACCCTAGCATTCCATCCCAATATTATACCTCACTAACTCCTTCATCCTCAAACTCGGAAGAAGTCTATGAAAGTCGCATCCTCCCAGGAAGGAAGAAGTGTGTCACCGCTCGGCAATATCTCAAGAGGTTCAAGCCACCCCAAGACATACAAGGATCCTCCACTCACCTCCCTGAAAACGAAGAGGAAGATGAAGCCAAAGAGAAGTCTCCTGAAGCACCCTCAAGCGACAGCTAGCCTAGAGTAGTACCTAGATATCATCCGGGAACCTGTTTTGTAAAAACTCTAAGTGTCGCTCGCCCTGTGGCACAGACCTGTTTTGTAACACCTTAAGTACCTCTGCCACTGACTGGTTTAAACTCTGCTAAACCTATGGATGATATCCTTCTTTGCATGTTTTACCCACGATGTTGCATCAGACCAAACCCTTGTGGTTTTGCTCTAAGGGGGAAAGACTGTGTCTTTCCTGTTCAAAATCCGATAGACCCCTAGTTAGCTTTAAGCAATAACCACCCCTCCAACTCCGAATCATCGACTCGGCAAGAAGGACGACAATCCGTTTTTCTCCAGAATCAGAAGATACTCCAAGAAAGTCCTCCCACTCCAAAGTCTACCGACCAGTCAACAACCCCTTGTATCCAAACCTTGAAGAAAGAAAATTCGACCACAAGGCGAAGGAATAAACAAGATTCAACTCGCCTTCCTGCCTCAAGGAGGAAGTACCCCATCGACGTTAAACCTACCTACACTTGTCCTAAGGGGAAAATACTGCGTCTTTTCCATTTGTTGAAGCTAAACAGCCCGACCCAAAGCCATTCAGCCCCGAGATGTAGCTGACCACATAGGTATTTATAAAACCTGTTAACACCTCTTTTTTCCATCGCTGAAATTGTTAAGCGGATGTTATCACCCCAACCCTACTCCTCCCTAATCTCGGGACGAGATTATTTTAAGGGGGAAAGGTCTGTAACATCCCAATTTCAACAACCCTGATTTAATGTCCAAAAGGCAAAAATCAGGGGGAACAAAAACTTTTTCTTGCTATATGTGCTTACTTGCTTGCTTGTGCTCAAGCAAAAGTTTCTGTATTAGTTGTGTTCTACTCATCTCAACCCTAGTTACAAAAACAATTTTACAAAAGAAATGTCTTGGGTCATCTTTCATATTCTCAAATGTTCTGGCATTGCAAAAACCTGAGCCAGGATGACATTGACACAACCAAATACTTTACTAGATTCTATTGCTAAAACTATGGAGACATATATATACTCTCCTTATGTTTTCAAGACAGAACCTTCAACTACCCTTATCTCTAGGTTTTTCCAAAACCTTTATTAAAACGTTTTAATCCAATCTTGGTAGTAATACCAAGATGATCCTTATCTTAGTTCAAGCAAAACCCCTTTAAACCTACCCCTCCTTACCTCAATCTCAAAGCAAGCATCCAAGTCTGGATCTATCCTAAGCCCCTCAAGTGATCATCTCATCTCATGCTTATCTCAATCCAAGGATAATCCTTCCTGATGGTTTCCAACCTGGTGAAGACTCAATCCAAGTTTGGATCCCCTCTAATAAATTTATACCTCAACATCACCCACTTGATTTATAGTATAAACCCTTGCCATTCTCTCAAAATCATCCACACTTGCACTCTAGTCAAAATCACCAAATCTGCCAAAATGGCTAAGTCTGGATTTCTTATCTGGATACCAACTTTGGAGCTCTACCTTTTCCAATATATGTGCATTCCTGAGAATGTATTTGAACCATCTTGTAGTACATCTTTATTACTACCAAGTCCCACTCTTGAACTTGTCTAATACAATTTAATTCCCACTCATCCATGATGGTTTTGTAGTCAAGATAATAATCTTTTCTACAAATCTTATCATCTTGCCTACTTTGGCAGAAGCTCACATCTATATGCTACCTCCAATTGACCAACTCTTTGCATGGTTAAGATCTACTAACCATGGAATATCAACCCCCACTTCACTTGTTTCCATTGGAGCCTTGTGCTTCTTAAACCCGCATGGTTTAGGAGGCTACCTGATGCATCTTCTATGGCAGCCTTATTTTCAACCAAGTTTGCCATCTCATCTAGATCACCCCAAATGCAACCAAGCCCCAAATATTGCTTCCATGACCATCTATATGACTTGGTATATCTATCCATATAACCCTTGTACCAAGGTGAGCTCTGAGCTCCCTAATCCAACCTTGTTTAGAGGGCATCAGAATAACTAAACCCTAGATCCCCTAGAATCTAGTTTTAAATTCTTTTCACCACTTTTCTTCAAAACCAAGGTTGACCTTGATGCTTGCATCAAGTTTACATAATACACCTTGTATATGAGCATCCCCAAATAATTCTCCCAATTATTTGGATTATTAAATTATTTCTTTTCCTTTACTCACCCATTTCTCAAAATCCTTGTCTATAAAGGAAAGTTTGTTTTTCTCCAAATCACCTTGACAAATCAAGGCACATTTTATGCCTATACTTCATATCCCATCTTTCAAACTCAAAGCTAAATATTTTTGAGATTCTTTATTATTTCTTTTTTCCTTTATCTTAAATGGTAGAAACAAGAAATAATTCCCTAAAAATACTTTTCCACCTCAAAAAATCCCAATAAAATTCTCCAATGTGTGTATGGTATTTAGGACCATATCACATCAACAACCAAGAATGTCCAATGAAAATTTACCTGTTTGCTTCCATAATCTATTTCTGCACTTTTTGAAGAAGTGCATCTAAATGGGATTATAATCATCAGAAAAATCCCATTTAAATCATGAAGAGATTATTTAACCTACTCCACCTAACAGTACCATTCCCACACTTTGTCAATGCAAATTTATCAACTCCCTTCACAAGCCTTCTTTTGATCAAATTTGCAAACTCAGTCAAATCTTGATTCAAATCAAAACCAAACCAGCTCCAATCTTCCCCAGCACTTCTACACAACCTCATCAGCCCCTCCTGGTTGTGTACAATATAGCTGACCACTGTAGCACCTCTTGTCCTTTAGCCCTTGAAACTTGATAGAGAGAGGCAATCTTGCAAATATCCTTGTAATAAAGGGGGCAGCAGCTACCCCACTCCCCCTCCCCCTCTCTGGTCGAGCTGCAGGCCCCAGACCACCCCCAGCACCGCCTCTCTTGCCCAATCAGTGGCCCAAACCTTGCCCTTGTCCTAATGGACCTTGCCCACCCCCTCTCTTGTGTATAAGGCCATAGGGCACCCCAACTCGCCCCTCTACCCTCATTTGCACCCTTCCACTCCCATTTACCTCCCTAGAGCTCCCCTCTCATCCCCTTGCTCTTCCCTGCTCAAAAGAAGGAAGGAAAGGAGCTCCGGCCTCCTCACTCTCCTCGATCTAGGCTCCTCCCTCGTTCCTCCTCTCCCTCTGCATGTCACCTAGCCGCACTCCCCTCTTCCTGCTGAATCTAATGGGCCCCTGTTTGTTGACATGAAGCAGCTCCTGGAGCCTCCCCGACGAACTCTGACGAGCTCCACACGGCCACCATCACATGCGCTCCTCCCCGACGTCAGGACCACCTGTATCGCCCCTCATCCGAATCGCCGTCGTCAACCACGTCGCCCTGACATCTCCCCGACCTTCCCCGTGCCCCTGGTGAGCCTTCCCGCCTCTCCTTGTCGCCAGCTAGGGTTTCCTCGCCGGCGAGCTGGCCCTGTGAAGACGACGCCCCATGACCGTTAGATCCAGCCAGATCTGATGGCCGGGAGTGCTGGGTACCCCTTCGCCCCTGAGCCGCGAGTGGGCCAGCTGTTGGGCCGTAGCTGTCTACGCGCCGCCCGCATGCGTGCCCGTCGCCGCTGGACCGGCCTGCCCCTGCACGGCCCGTCTGCCTCCCAGATCTGGCCCGAGATCCCCCCCTTTTTCTTTTAATGATTTTGCCAGATCTAAAAACTACCAGCTCAGTTTAAATCCAAACAAAAAATGTAAAATACTTCAAAACGTCCAGATATAAATTTTCTCAAGTTCCTGGATGTTTTCCTCAACATTCAGACCAAGTTTTACACCAAAAACATATATAGAATAAATATGATAAATCAAAACCCCAGATCTATCCAGTGCACTAAACAATTTCTCCAGAAAATTATACAAACCCAAATGGGGTAAATCCAATTGGTGATGAAAGGTATAAACAATACCTTTCATGTCCCACTATCCACACCCTATTTTTCTTCCTAGCTTGCCCCTGGTAAAATTATTAAAAATAGATCATTTCTATCTTTAGAAAATTCTCTAGGCTTAACCAAATGAGGTTTGGACCTAAATCCAACTCCCAGTTAACACCTCTACCCCTATCCTTCATAATCCAGTAGCTCATAATATTTGGAGTCTCTTATGAATTTTAGTGAATTAAACTCTTATGTGCATGGTTTATTAACTAATAAAACCATTTCAGTAGCTCTGCAACTCCAAAATGGTTTAGTCCACTATCTAAAGAAAGGTATCCTCAGTACCTAACATGTTTCCTTGTAATAAACTAAAAAGCTTCGGTAGATTAAATCTGATGAAAAAGACAAATCTTGTCTAGTACTGTATTTGGGAATTTCTGAAGGGCATTCTGGTATTTGTTTTGAGGTTATTCCAACTCATCTGGTTTCAGTCCACCAAATTCTACCTAATCACCCAAGGAAATAAGTTTTGGAACTCGAGAGAAGTTCTGGTAAATTATTTCCTAAGACTAGAGTTTTAATCACTCTAAAATCAATTATAAATCCTAGGAAATTGATAAAATAGTGAAACAACTTTTGGTGGCTTCGTTTTAACAATACCTACCCGATGTTATCATTTTTACACAATGGTATCGTACAGGTCAAGCCCTTGGTCAAAAAAACCTCCCTTAGGTAGTCCCTAGACTCTAAATCCAAATGCATCTTTTCCCTAATGTCTCCAAAACCTCTCCCAATCCAATCACATCAAACCTCTAATAGCTTACTGGTATATATATCATGTACCTATCCTTTTCTTGCTGTTTGGTTTGATGCTTGTATGCTTTATATTTATTGTGGTATTGTTTGTTTGCATGTATGCTCGATAACGGCGATAGTTGCGATTGTGTGACGCCGAGAAGAAGGAAGCATCAGTGTTATCTTTATTATTGTTGTATTGGTATTCTGCTTATCTAATGCCATCAAGGGACATCTCGCTGGTCATAGGCAAGCCACCATTCCTAAACTCCTATATTAACCTATTCCTGTTTATTAACTGTTTTCTATCTCGTTTATAAATTGCATAATCACAGGCATGGTTTGTTTCAAATAAAAGTGTGTGAGTAACTTGGCTCCTCCAAGTTATGGATGGATGTCCACTAGGACACTACCCTATTTTACACCTATTCTTACCCCTTAGAGTGAGGCTAAGATGATTAGCATCTTCCCTCTTGGAACCCACGGATTTCCAATGATAAAACTATTTTGGGTTATTACCCTACTATAAAGTTTTCAAAATAAAACCCTTGGAAAGAGGCATCATTTCCGAGTGGAAGTTTTACTAAAAGAAGATATGCGGTGGATGAAGAGAAAGTAAAGCAAAGAGAAAGACAAGGGATGTTCTAAGCCAATGTCCGGAACAATTTTATCCGTGCAACCACATTACCCCAAGCGCTGGGGCTTAGCTCGTAGTTTGTGATCCTTAGCCAGGACTGCTCGTACTCGCTAAATGGGAGAAATCCCCTGAAATCCAGGCTGTCTGTAGGACAAGGCACTGGTGCAACAATTGGGTCTCTCGCGGACGGTATGCTTTTAGGTAGTACGGATGGAAGATTGTCACTATTTCTATCTGCCAGACTTCGGTCTGGAGATAGGGGTCAGTACGGGAGGAAGGTCTCGGGTCGTCGTACCCCATACTCGAACCGTAGAGAACAACCAAAAGTAAAAGCCGCTGTTTCTAGGGATGGACAAATGAAAAGTCTAAGTTTGATTATTCGAGCCCATGTCTACCGTGTGTAGGAGGTCGTGGTTTTATCCCGCCGGATGTATTGATTCTTGTGGGTAAAGTGCACAAACTCTACAGAGTGTAATCTATACGAATAGCCTTTTGTCCACGGTCAAGGACGGTTGGAATGACAAGTTCTAGGAGGACCCTTCGATTCGGTTAAGTGGTGATGAAATAAAGGATGGTTCAACACCCAGATTTTTAATCACAGATGCATGTTATGCCATACATCGCAATCCCAGGATTACCATTTTTGCGAGACATAACAGAATTGGATACCATAGTACATCATCCATTACAAACCATACATAAGGTCTTACACAAATAAGGATCTCATGATCCAGTTCTTAATACAACTTCAAGCAGCAGAAATACATAATAATAAAGGTAGCATAGGCGAAGCTCCATCTTCGGGGTCACAGGAAATGCTGACGATGGGAGCTGATCCTAGTTGTCGTAACCTTCCTGGGGTCCATCATCCTGGTACTCCTCTTCATAGTCTGGCCTCGGGAATAGCCAGGGACAAAGCCATGATTACTCTTTAAGTACTCGCAAAATAATACTAACAAGTGAAGGGGGTTTTTGTAATAGGACACTAAGCTCTAGGGTTGTTTTGCAAAAGCCAGATTTACCTCTACTAAGTTCAGGAGCAAGAGAAAACTAGTCAAATTTTATAAAACCTAAGTGGGAACTTGTATCTCATGCCACAACCCTGTTGTGGTCAAGTCAAAGCCTCAAGTCATTTCACAAGTCATTTTGAAAACATCTGACGGGGGAACAGTATGGCCACTTCAACTGTCCATAACCGCGGACGCGGCTATTCGAATAGTTTGACACTCTGTAGAGATTGTACACTTTCACCACAACATTCGATACATCCGTCAGGAACAAATCCTGAAATCACCATACTCAGTATGCGGATAATCAATCCTAACCTTTCAATTACACGCCCTAGTATAAGCACCTCTCCTGTGAGTTTGGCCTCCCAACCATGACCAACTGTCATCTTGGGTACTGCACAGGTGGACAATCTTCACAAGGTAGCCTCAGCTCAGACCTTGGCCGTGAGGGAACCAATACTAAGGTATATAAGTTTCCAGTCAAGCCCTACCCAATCTTCGGGTATTGTGGTTATACGGTAAAATTGGAATGGTATCGCATCCAGACAACCATCAGTTTTATAAAGGGCTAAGGCTCATGCCTCAACATTTTCATCACCAAAATCATCTGGTGTTCGGAAACACATGTCAAAACATCACAGTATAATGATCCATCATTCTAAGGTTTTCATAACCATTTTTACCAAGGATTCCCATCTAAAGTTGATCAAGTTTTATGCTTAGCACTAGCATCTACAAGTGGGGTTGAGTACTAAAGAGAGGGGGTAAACAAGTGGAGTTTCAACTAAGTATCACCTCATATCTTAGGATGACATCAAGGTTTTCTAACTTAGGCCAAATTTTATGCTCTTTATGCAACCTTCAGTTACTTCCTAGAATCTACCAGTCACTTAAGTAAACTCTAAAAGAAAGCTTTGATAAAGAAATAAAGTAGAAAGCTTGCAGGTAAAACTAGGATTGGGTATCAAGTGGGTATGATCACATATGCTTAAGGCATATGGTTGGCATGGTGACAAGCAAGTATTTGCTTGCATCCGTATCAGTATAAGCTTGCTAACTTAATAGCTTGCAAGTATGGGCTTGCTCATTCAACTAGTAGTATTAGACTTGCCTAAGTAGGGTATCTTGGAAGGGTTATCTTGCCTTGTGCAGATCAGTGGTTGAAGTTCTCCTCGGCTTCTTCTTCGTGGTATCCTCCTTCCTCCTCGTATCCTTGGTCGGTACTAGCGTCTATAAATAAATACGAGGTACACAATCACCAAACAATACTTAACTACTTGCAATCATCACACAAAGGGGTTCTATAGATGATCTAGCATCATCACTAACATTACAAGACTAAGGCATTTGACTTAATGATTTTATTTTTAGAAAAGTAATTTCTACTCATTGAAAAACTACTTAAGATTTAATATTCTCCAAACTAAACATGGGATCATGTTGACACATGTCATCACCACATATTTTAGTCCATGGGAATGTGTTTTAAAGTGGTGTCACAATTTAATAAGGTTTAACCTTTTTATTTTAAATCATTAAAGTGACTAGAAATGCCTATGTGGCATTCTTTTATTACTTGAACATTATTTCTGTAAGTAAACTCATATATTTTTATATATTCTGAAAGGTATGGTTGAATGTGATTTTTGAGAGTTGGAATCAACTCAAAAGCTATTAGGGTTTAAATTTGAAAAATGTTTGAATGCAGAAAAGCTTCCTCCTTGTTATTTTTACCAAGGATGATCTACAGATCCAAATGATTTGAATCCAACGGGCTTCGATTCATCATTTCAAGACCTTTCTAACAAAATTGGTTTCATTCAATTTGGTTCACTGAATCGATCTGGGTTGATTTTTGAAACTAGGTACAGAACTTTGTTTGAATGAAAATAGAATAATCCAAATTCAAACAACTGGGCTACACGGGAAACGATACTGGGCCGGCTTGCTAAGCACAGCGCTTAAGCGAGATGGTTAAGTGGCTGTCCCGACGCGTCAGTGAGACAGGGGGTGCGAAGCGGTACGGGGCAATGTGGTGCATTGGATTAGAAGTAAGATCAATGGCTGATGGTCGTCGTCGACGAAGAACTAGTCACCGGCGAGCTCGAACCCTAGCGGCGCAGTGGGGGTCGTGGGAGGCTCACCGGGGCTCAGGCGAGGGTCGGCGATGCGGGCGAACGACGAAGTTGACGACGGCGAACCTCCCGGTACCGGCAGCTTCTCCTGGGGCGGCTCCAATCGTTGTCCCCCTTCTTCTCCAGCAGCGGCGGGCTCCGGTGAAATTCCGGCGAAGCGCTACTCGCCTTGCTCCAGGAACGGGGTGGAACGATCAGTGAGGAGAGGGGAGTAGAATGGTGTGAAGAGTTTGAGCTGGGGTGGCCTCTATTTATAGTATCGACGACGAGACCGAACGGGATGGGCAGGCGACGGTGGCGACAGGGCTACGGGCTGCTAGAGGCTTGGCTGGGGTGGCGATCGATCGGTGGTCTCCTGGCGATGCTCTATGGCTTTAATGCGCGGGTAGGGCGGTGGCAAACGGTCTGGAACACGCGATGCTCTGCGCGGCAGAGGCGGCGTCTTCGACGGCGAGCGGTGGCTGTGAGGCATGGGGCGGCGAGCAGGGATGTCTGGCGGTCTCCTGGGACGGTGGTGATCGTGTATGCACGCGGCAAGGGCGGCACGCAGTCTATGGGCGTGTGTCGAGGGTGGCGCTCTGGCGCATGCTCGGGATGGTTGACATAGGCACGGGCGCGGCATTCCTGGCGGTTTTGGTCGCTGTCTGCAAGGCAGGGCTGGTAGAGAGGGGGCGGTGATGCATGGGCTACCTCCCAGACAAGGTTGGCACGGCTAGTTCTTCTCCTAGCCTGCTGTCCACACTGGGGTGACATGGGTGGCGTCGGCTGTTTACCATTGATGACATTGCCAAGATTACAGTGGGCTAGGGCTTAGTTAAGTTTGCTAGATGATCTACTGAGGTTGCTGTGAGCTAGAGAGGGAACCAGTTAGGCTCAAATCACTGCACACTATAGTGTGTTGATTTGGTTTGATTTGAATCAGCAAGGTGTTTGATGAAATGTCCGCATGAATTCAAGTTTTGAATTTTCAAAATATTTTTGGTGGGTGTGCTAGGCATGTGCTGGTGAGTCTGTGGATGCTTGGGTTTTGAAAGTTGAGCTTGTTTGAGTGGTTTTTGAAAAAGTGGGATCTTCCCATATGATAAAGATTCAATTTTGAACTGTCATTTAAACTATGCATTCAAATGTTTTTGGATGATCACAAGGTGGGCCTTGGTACTTTGTTATGAGTACTATCAAGGGGTGTAAATATCCAAACAAGTTTCTGTTAAGTTTTGAAAGTTAGAGATGGCCAAAGTAGCATGGGAGTTAAATTGTCCAAAGTGACCATTCCCTTATTTTGTTGGTTTTGATTTATTTGTCTTTGGGAAAAGTGTGGGGATTGTTTAGATGATGTTTATTTCACCTAAGAATACTTTTACAAGCAAAGAAACACACAAGCAAGGTGATTCAAAAGAATCCAAAATGGAATGCATACACACATGCATGCTTTCATATTTTTAAATAGAAAAGTTTTTGTTAACCCTAATTTTGATGATTAGAGTTTGATGGTCCAAGTTTAGTATTTTTGGGATGTTACAGTATGTGACTTGGTCACGAGGAAAGATAAGAACCAGTTTGGTTTTGACCAGTAATGGCCGAAGACATTTAAAAAGGGTTTTACAACAAAACGTTTTCTAAATCTTTTTAACAAGGATGTGGAGATGTCCGGATTTTCTAAAAGGAGGCATATTTTCTAAAAACTCTTTTTCAACAAAGATATAGAGATGCCAATGCTAGGTCTTTCAAAAGTAACTATAGTATAGAGCTATCTCTCCACAACCAAATATGCATTATCTTTGTAACCTTGTCTCGGTGGTTTGCGAGTACATTCAAAGTACTCACCGGCATTGTCCCTGGCTATTTACTTGGCCAGATTGCAGATGTTAAGAAGGAACGAAGGTGCTGACGTCTATGCGAGCTAGGTCGTCTTTCCAGTCGGTTGCCTGTAGGTTAAGGCACGGGATCTGCGCTGAAGACTTCCGCTACTTGTGTTGTGATCGCCATAATGGCCTCCTTGTAAGTTGTTGTACTCGTTACATTATGGATGTTGTAATGATAGTAGTCGGTTATGCTCACGGCTCACTGATCATGGGAACGTGAATTGTATGCATAACGGGTATTCTCGGACCATAAATCTAGGGTGCCACACATGGATCACCAAAAACACCTGCCCCCCAGCTAGGCTGAATAATGGTGTTCTACTACTATATAGTGGCCTACACATCTACCCCTATAGTCTACTCTGGAACACCCAATGATTGCTTGCATAGAAGTCAGCGCTAGAGCCTTCGTAGGGAAGATATCAGCTCTGGCTCGTTGATTTTGGATGGATGGACAAGATTGTTGGACGGCCAAAATTAAGTGGTCCCCACTGCCTCGCGCCCCTCTATTTCAAACACTACGAAATTTCTCATGCCCCTCTATTTCAAACACTGCAAAATTTCCCGTGCCCCTCTGTTTCAAACAAACAATACTAATTAATAGTATTTCCCTCTCGGGTTGGAACTACAGTAATATCAATATTTCAAAATTTGATTCTTCCCCGTACACACAAAGAAAAATCCTCAGAAAGACCCTTAGCCCCGCTCACACTCTCTTGCCTCTTCGAGCACCGGCTCCGGCGGAAAAACCTCCCGCAGCACATGTCATGCTGGCTTTTACCGCCGGAACTTGACACCATGCACTCCTCACCCACCAGTATGATGGAGCCGCATCAGTTGCGGTCTCATCCAACACACCATTGCCGCTTCACCGACGTCCAGCGCACCCGATCCAGGTAACGGCACCTGGCTTCCTTTCCCCACTTTCCCGTGCACTGCGCCGAATTCGTCAACGAATGCACAAGATCTGCTTCCGCACCGCCGACATCCACCCCAACCGTACCATACCGGAGCCTCCATGTAGTGCACCGATTCTACCTCAAGGATGCTCTTGTCCATCGCGCTCAAGCCGGCATCAACCGTCCAAGATCTGCTTCCCCAACGCAAACAGCCACCACAACCGTAGCACCCTCGGTGACCTGGACGTCACCCGCGTGGGTATAGATGATGGTTAGAAGCCTCTCCGACCATGGTAACCAAATATCCCAGCTCTTTTTTTTGATTTGTCAGCAACATAGCCGGTTCAAGCCTATGGCGGTGAACTGGGAGAGCCTGATTTTTAGCTACGTCTAAGTAGCTGACGTCGTCCTACTATTTTGTGCTAATTCTTAGTTGCAACCAATAAAATTTGTACCAATTCTTAGTTGCAACCTAGTTGCAATTCATTAAATTCTCAGTTACAACCTAGTTGCAACTCATGTGTAACTCGTATATTGCATGAATTACGAGGTATATTCAATGATAAGGGAGGCGACTAAGATATAACTAAAAACCAGCCATCTGATTTCTAGCAAAACCGATTTTTCTAATCGTGCTACATGCCAAGTCAGTGCGCACGACTATTTTTATTTGCTACATAAAGGTCACTAGACATGTTGACTTGCATTAGCTGCTCTATAAATTTTAAAGTCATGCACGTGTTTTTAGCTACTCTGTACAAGAGTAATTTCCTGCTAATGTTTAGTTCTTGCAAAATGTAAGTCGGTGTAAAATATTAGTGTGGATTCCCTACTCCACTGTTACTAAATTTATCTGGTTAGTCCTGAGCTATGTTCCTGCTATTATGTTCTCCTTGGCATCGTTCTGCTAACATATAGTATGCGTTCAAACTATTCGTACTAATTCAATTATAATTCTGTTGTTGCCATCTGGTTCTGGAAAATCTGCAACACTAACTATTTTCTTTGTCTTTGCTTATGTAACATCCCAGCATCTAGGAACTAACGGATGGTAGATTTAGAAATTTGTGCATATGCATGCATTCATCTGCAAAATGTGGATAAATTTTTCACCAAATAAAAACTTAAGGTGATCAAAGTTTCTTTCACTCTTTAAGTTTAGGAAGAGCTTTGTAGAGTGATCGTTATAAAGTTTGACATGATCTTTATGAATTAGTATGTTTTGGGGGGAAGGAACTTGAATTCAAACTTAAGATTTGAAATTATATTTTAAAATAATAGAGTTATGATTAATATTATTTAATCAGGAAACAATATATAGTAAACATAAACTCTAAATAAGAATTGTAATCAAACAAATGAATATTTATTTCATTAATAAGTTACAAAAAGTAACTCATAAACTCAATAAAGAATATTTACAGTAATAAAATTACAAAAATAAGAGGAATATTTACATATTAAGAACTATTACAAAAATTCCTTACAAAAGAATAAAATAAACATTACAACGATTTGAATGTGTCTAAAAGAAAACCTACACTACTCTTGAATCTTCAAATCTTATACCTGCAAAACAAAGAATAAACAAAAATAAAAATAAAGGATTAGTTATTAACTTTTACTCTTAGTAGAGAGCAGTGAGATGCACTGCTCCATTTTACATCATTGAGTAAATCTTTTAGGGGCAAGTATCACCAATATGAAATAATCAAATCTTTCATAACAAATAAGCCATAAGTCAAATGGTTCCAATCAGTAAGAGGGGCAAGTTTCACCAGGCAAGTTATTAGTAACCAAATAAAAGGTAGAACACCTCATTGAGCATATCCACCACTATGCAGCAGACACACAAGCAGCTCACACACCAAAATGCATGGATGTGCCGTCGACACATCCACAGCTTCTTACACAAGTAAAAGATCCAAGCACAGCCGTGGTCAAGCACAATTGCACCACTCCATTGCTCACACCACACCACAACCAGCAGCTTAGCCATAGCCCGGCAAAACCAGCAAGCAAAACTCGACACTTGATCAACCCAAACATCACTAGATGGTGACATAAGGAGGGGGAAGAATCAGGTGGACAGCAAGGCCAAGCCACAGGAGCTAGGAGGAGCAGGCTAGATCAAGGCCAAGCATAGGAACCAGGGGAACAGGAACAGCATCAGGAGGTGAAGGACATGATCCAACCAGCAACACCAACATCACCACCAACCACAACAATCAACAGTTTTTGTGGTGAGTGTCATGAAACCACCACATGACCTATTCATCTGATCCAGACCGAAACAAGTGTTGTTTCATGAAACATCCTATAAGGTTCCCAACCTTTGATAAGGTAGAGATCCCTGTGCTTACAATGCTAGTCCCTGTATCAATAGCTAGAACCCATAGTTAAGATGTAATATCAAGAAACAAAGGTCATAATAGAACTTTATAACCAGGAATAACATAATTTATTACATATTACATAGCTCATTTGGCTATTACATTACATTGCAGCAGAATATCTAGAAGCATGGGGTCCTTCATCTTCAAAGTGCCACAGGCAGACATGTTGGTTGTAGACTTGTAATCCTAATCATTAAACTTCACTATTATCAAACAAACCTGCAACATAACAAGTTACAGCCACAAGGGTCAATACATTTGAATTGTATTGGCAAATGATACTATGGTAGTATAGTGGAGTCTATCATCTATATGCAGTTGGGCAAGTGGAGCTTAGGCTTGCATTGCTCAAAATATATTTTCCTTATCATTTGAAAACTCTAAGTTTTTGCTTTGTCAAAATCTTTCCCAAGGCATCTCCCAATTGAAATTGGTGATCCTTTCAATCCCTTGTTCACCCACAAGATTTTTAACTTAGAAATTTGGATGATGAGATTCTTGATAGCTTCCATGTCTTGATGCTCAAATTGTCCTTTGCCAGTTACATGGCTAAGTACTTAGATTTTACACTCTACAGAGGTGGTGCACTTTCCCCACAAGACTTGGTTTCACCAAGACAAGATCTTTCAGAAGCCTTCCCTTAGACCAGAATGGACGCGTTCCAACCTATCATTCCCCTACCACCAACTGTCCATTTGGCTAAGTTCTTGCAACCTATATGATCCAGGCAGAGCCCATAATGCCATGTGGTTGCACTTGAAGCTTCTCAACATTTGACATCTCAAATCTCTTTGTTCCTGGGTGGCCATCCACAAGTGAGATACACAAGGTAAACCATAGAAATGGGCCTGGTGAACCACTCAACACAAACCATTCCTTCCATTCCACCCAGGTGATTCATTCACTTAGTTGTTTTATTAAACAAAACATAAGTCCTCAGACTTAGAATTTTTCCATAGCATGAATATATATTCCACCCTTGTTTTCTACTAGCTAAGCTAAGCATGATAGTAGTAGGAATCTTAACTTAGGAATTTCTACTAAGGTTTCATCTACTAGGATTTCCCATAGCATGGTTTACACTTAGCAACATTTCCATGCAAGTCTTACTTAGAAATATCACTAATGCATAGTGAAAGTAATGGGACAAAAGTATGAAGCATCACTTGCCTTTTTGGTAGAGAGTATGAGTTCACTCCTTGATCTTTGCAATGTTCACTCACTTCAAATCACTATAATTCAGTCAAGCAAACAATATTTCAATCTACCATTCAAGCAATTCATCACATAAAATAATAATAACAAAATAATGCATGCAAGCATGCTAAAGATTTTTTTATTTGGAGAAGTGGTTTCTAATGGTTCATAAACATTTGAAAACACCTAATGGTCATCTTATAAAGTGGCAAAAATCATTTGCAAAAGTTTTTACTCCATAAACCATTTTTTAAACCTTGTCATTATTTTATGTGGTGAAGAAATGCTTTTAATAAGGCAACACTCTATAGGTTTAACAAAATATGTTTTCAAACCATATAACCTTGTGTTTAGGGTTAGAGAGTTTATTTCCAAAACATTTCCCAAAGATTTTCCTCCAAAATCATTTTTAACAATTAAACCATATTTTTATTTGACTAGAAATGGTTTATATCAAAGATTTATTCTTTTGCTTCACCAAATACATTTTTGAAACCACAATTTGTTTCCTAGGGTTAGTAGGTTCAAAACAAACCATTTGCCAAAGATTTTATCCCCAAAATCATTTTAGAATAATTTTTATAACCTAAACAAGCATACATAAGTTTCTGCAAAAACAAACATTTTAGCAGAAGCTTTTTACTAAACAAAGTGCATGGTTGGCTAGGGCTTGTTTTTCTGAATCCATTGATATAAAGTTTGCAAAATTTGGACGTGTAGATTTAAAGTTATGGAATTTACAAAATCACATATCTAATAGATTCAAATCTGTTTTTAAAACCAGAGTCTGGCCACGTGTCTTGTTATTACTCGTCCATACCGTTTCGTCTGGATCACGCTCTCTGGTGCATTGGATTTAAGTTAGATCGAGCGGTGCAGATCAAGCGTAATGGTTCAGGTTTAAGTGATCTATCGCGTCCCTACGATCTTCATCTAATGGCTATCAACACAGCGACCAAGAACTGGCGGTGCCGAGCGACTGTGAGCGGCGGCGATGCTCGGCTAGCGGCGGAGCTGGCGCTAGAGGAAGCAAGGAAGAGTAGGGAGATGCTCACCAGGATCAGGAGAACACGGCGAAGCTCAAGGTACTCGCGGTTGGTCAAGGGGCGCACTGGGGTTTCAGGAATTCCTCGTCGGAGTTGCGCCTGACGACGACCACGCTCTGTCGTCGTCGAGGGCGGCGCTACTGGTCACGAAGAAACAAACAGAGGACACGGTTAGCTTCGTACGCAAGTCGCGGACACGCGTGTATCAAAAGGAGGGAAAGGGGGGTTTGGTCTCACCGGTAGGGTTCGTCGGAACGGATGCAGACGGTGGCGCTACACTGGCGATCATGTTGTCGAGCTTGCAGAGCACGCGCGGGTGAGCTGATGATATGGAGAGGTGCGCCTAGGTCTGGGGAACGTGCCTGTGTGCTCGGGGAGGCAAGGGGCGGCGAGGGGCTGCCGGAATCGATGCCGGAGCTCGTCAGGGCAGTGGAGCTTCGTAGAAGAATTAGGACGGCCTGGGGGCGTGCTAAGGTGGGGAACCAAGGGGGAAACATAGAGGGGATGTTGGAGATTAAGAGAGCATGGTCAGGGGGCAGAATCACTTCGTCATTGAAGAGAATTGACGACGAGAATCAATCGGCAGTAACAGGGGGAAGAACTGGTCGCGGGTTGACGACGAGGTGACTGGCGGTGGGGTCCGCTTGGCAGCGTGAGAGAGGAGTGGGGAGATGGGTTCCACCGGTCATATGCTGTGCGGGTTCTTTTATTGGTGCGAACCGTTTCTCTGCGGGATAGGAGGAGTGGGTTAGGTTGGGCTTAGTTGGGCCAGGCTAGTTGGGCTGGGTCCTTTTCTTATTTTTTTTCTGTTCTGTTTGTTTTTATTTTTCTCTTTTGATTTTTCTGTTTTGATTTTTAATAAGCAATTCAAATCCTCATTTGATTTCAAACCTTTGTCAAAGTTTGTCTAGGTTTAAGTATTGATTAATAAAACATTCTGATGTTAATTTTTGGAATTTATTTTATTCTTTTTGAGGTATTTTTAATTAATAAAAAGGGCCCTTGTTTTAAATCAAAATAGGATTTAATAATGTTTTTTATTTCCATTTGACTTCTAAATTCTTCCAAAACCTTTCAGTAAGTTTTGATTACTTAAAAGGGTGCCAAATAATTCATCTTGAATTATTTGGGAAAGTTTTTAATAAGATTTATTAATCATTTAAAATTTGGATTTGTCTTTATTCCAATAGGATTTGGTTTATGCCATTTTATTTTATTTTGGCAATCTTTAACCAATATTTTTATTTGGATTTGGATTATAACTTATTCCACTTGTTTATGGGTTAGGCCAAGATTTGATTTGGTCTTTCAATATTCTTTAATTAATATGTCTTTCTTTATCTTATGAACTCCTTATCTTTTTATTTAGAGATCCAAACTTGGTGATTCCAATTTATAAACCTTGTTTAATATTTATTTATCCTTTTAAATATAATTAGGATTATTTGCTCACCATTTGGTACGGATTTTTGATAAGGGCTTTATTAGTTTTGGGAATTCAATTCCTTTATCTTATTAAATTCATAAGATTTTACTTATGGCTCCAAGTTAAGTGAAACCAATTTCTATGGTTTTATAATATTTATATCTGTCTTTCTTGATCATTTGTGAATGTTTGTTGTCAAGATTCTATATGGATCAAATCCATAGGCTTGGAGATAACTTGGAAATGATTTTTTATTCCTTTAGGGTTTAGGGTTTGGATTTATTTTCCAAATGTTTAAATATCCAGATGCATTTAATGAGGAATGCATTTCCCTTGATTTGGATTTTGTTGGATTCAAACTTTTACCAAAGTTTGTTCAAGATGGGATTTTAAGTTTCCATTTAGAAACAAAAGTTTCTTTTCACCCTAAAATTCGACAATGATTTATTTTGTTTATTTATTTTTCACATTACAAGATTTGGAAAACTCTTGGGATGTGACACATCCTCTCAATGATCACCCTGGTGAGGTGAATCTATCCTAGAGGTTTTGAGTATAAAGATCAGAAATCAAACCTAGCAAAAACACCAAATTCTCATACCAGCATCACAGATTTGGTGTTAACACATGCAACTTCTATAATTTATCATTTGTTCTTGCAAGATTAGGGCACATCTCATAGAAGGAGTAGCACCTCAGATCTTATAAGTTACAAACAAACCCAATCACTTAACCAACTAGGAAGCTAGATCCTAGAGCCTCAGACCAGCATCATAGGCATGATCAAACAATAAGATTTCCAACTTATTAATAAGCATCTATCAATTTCTAGTAATGACCATAAGTGAAGCCAGCAACAAGATCTAGTTGTGTACCACTCTAAGAAGGTTTCACGAGCACTGACCTTACTACCAAGACAACCAGATAGTCTAGTTTTCATAAATCAACTAGCAAATCATTTCCCTGAGACCAGACTCAGAGATCATATCATATATATTTATTTATTTTTTCATAGAATCACCAGAGATGAACACTAGTATCAATACAAACACATAACAGAGATTGGCCACTAGACACACACAGTGGAACTCGAGATAGCTAGATACACTAGAGTTCACAGGAGCACAACTCATCAGAGGTCCTCGCTAAAGAAACGAAGAGGAAGCAGAGGGGCCGACGAGCTCGTGGCGGCACATGGAGCACCCCAGAGGGCGCTGCAACATGCACCAGCCACGGCGGCGGCCACAGCAGCACATGAACACCGCACACCAACACAGGAGGGTTAGCGGCGGCGGTAACAGCACCATCCCCAAACCCTAGGGTTCGGGAATAGGGCTAGCCTGGCCACAGAAGGGCCCCAGGACCAAATCGAACTGGACCAGATGGACGAGCATGGTCGACAACCTCGCCCTACACCACGGCAGTGGCCAGGGAGGACCACGGCGGCAAGCAGTGCACGGAGGCGGTGCCATCGACCACGGGGTCGAGGAGGAGAGGAGGAGAGGTCAAGAGAGAGAGACACAGTGAGTGGGCCAATGGGGCCAGAACCCTTTGGGGAGCCCTTTTGGTCAAGGTTACTTGGGTCAAATTGGCCCAATCAGCCCAATAAGCCCAATTGAATCATCCCAAAAACTTAATAGCAGTTTCAATGATTAATAAAATACCAAAATACCCCTAAACTTAAATAAATTCTAGAAAATAAAATAAAAATATAAAAATTATAAATAAAATAATTTTGGATTCATAATAATCCAACCTATTTAATTAAAATAAGAAATAAATTTTTATGTATATAGCTTTTGATCAAGAATTTTATAATATATATTCCTTATGGAATTTTATAAAATTAGAGAAAAGAAATAAAAAAATAAAAATCACTTTTATTATATATTATTATTGTAGTATTTTATAAAAATACTAAATAAATACTGAAGTTATATAAAAAAGAGAAATTCTTTTATTCAAATATTAATTCTTAAAAGAATTATTAAATGAATAAATATAGGAATTTATATTAAATTTAAATTCTAAAAATAAAAATGGAAAATATAATATTCAATAAATATTAAAGATTCTTTTTAAATAAAATCCTTTATTTATTTATAGAAATTCTTGAAACTAAAATAATGGGTAAAACACCCAGAAAAAGATAAATAATGCATTACATTACTATGCATATTCGTTTTTCTTCTTTAAATATTGTCCTTATCGGGCAATAATGATGTTTTGTAGACATAGAAGCTCAAGGTTCAGTGCAAGCATCCGACTACACTACCTTGCAATCACAAGGCAAGTTCATCACTTGCTCATGTCCTTTGAAGGGTCATTATCAAAGTATTTGCAAATTGTGTGTTATCAGCTAAGTTCTAAGGATAGACAATATTATTTTCTCAAATAAATAAATTGTTAATATCATCCTAAATGATGATATAATGGAGCAATAGAACTTAGGTTTCTATTTGCAACAATGATAATCAACTAGGAACATAATAACCCATGACATCAATGATTCTAACGCCGTATATCACGCGTTAACCATGAGATTTGGAATGGAACAGAGAAGTCAGTTGTATCTTCTTTCTCTCGCAAGTAGCCGGATGTGCAGGTTGTGGCTGTTATCACTCGTAGCGTGCATATTAATTGGTAATTCGTAGAGGATATGCAGCATATGGGTGGGAACCCTCATCGTCCCACGATAGTTCTGGCATCTAAAGGTTTGTACAAACCATTGCCGTAATTCAATGGGTGGGCATGGTGTACACCAAGGAGGCATGCGAGGTCGCGAAGGGGGCAGTGATTGGCTTGGATCACCTACTGGGCCCCACATCATGGAATTGTGGACGGGAAAGTATGCCTGGTTGTGCAACAAGGAGTTCATCTCTCATGGGTAAAGTAACGCACATCTGCAGAGTGTAAAAACTGTAACTTGTTACTCCCTGTTCCGAGAAGGAGCTACGAACGCGGCAGGAAAGGAACTCCATAAAAGTTCTCGTAAACCTGTGAAGGCTGATGGGCATAGATTTTAATAATAAAATAAATCTTTGAAGAAAGATTTACAAAAACTGCATAGTGCCAAGGACTTATAGTACGACGTGGTAGATAGAGCATCAAACTTCCCACCTTGCATATAATGAAATTGTTGGGTAACGATGTTACTCACCTTTTCCTTTGATCCCCTACTTAGACTCTGAGGATCCCGAAGATACTCCAATGTACGCAGCAGAATGCCAAGAAGATGTCTTCTACGAGGAGCCTGACCTGTTAGGTGGTGTTGAAGGAGTGGATTTGGAGATCCGATATGGATTAGATGGCAAAGAATCAGCTTAGTTGTCCTATTTATTAGTAACTAATGGAGCCGAACAACATGAACCTTATATAATAAGCTGCTGAGCTCAACTTTTAATTGGAGTTGTTACTTTCAACTTCCGCTGAAACACTTTATATTTTGGTTTGTAAGTTTAATCTTTTGAAAGTCTTGAACTTCTTGTATTGTAATAATATTAAGTATGTATGTTTGTAATATGGACCCGTAATGTTTCTGTTGTACCACTCTGAGGGATGTGATATTTACGGAACGGTGTTCTGTGGATGTCATGTCAACGACTATAGTGTACTACACGTGCAGTGGTATGTTGGGTCACCGCAGTTGGTATCAGAGAAAATTGCTTTGACCTTAGGTTAGAAACCTAGTAAAGGGTATTACCTATAGGAGTGTTGAGCAACGATAAAGAATTCTCTAAAAAGGTATAATGGGTATTTAAATGAGAATAATCCATTATATCATTTAGTGTGATAATTCTTTATTATGATGCAATATATTATTGGTTACTAATAAAAATATTTTTGATATAGAGAGTTATGGCACGAAAGTTTCCAAAACAGACTTTGGTCAGGAAAGAGGAGACTCTCGATGACTACCAAGGATCATTCACAGATCAACTTCGTCAACTCTTAAGGATTTTTAGTTGTCCAACTAAAATTACGGTGAAAACCATAACCTACTACGATGGTCAGATATTATCCAAGTATCGTGTGAGTACCCAACTACCAGAGGAGCTTGGATTGTATCACGATCTACCTATAGGTGAAGGTAGGAGTCATTTAGCAGCATATCATGTTGCTGTTGTGGAGGCGATAGCCAATATTCGGGAGCATAAAGCCAAAGAGTTAGAAGGGAGCACATTTTCTGTGATTCCTCATGATTCTATAGACTCGGAGCCAGTACCGGATCATCTTACTTTGGTAAAGAAGCATCCTAAGACACATCAAGTTATTGTTAAAGATAAAAATGACATGTTAGAGGATCTAACTGATCCTGGAAGAAGGAAGAAGTTAGCATTCTAGTTGGAGAAGGAAGCAAGTAGTAGTACGGAACCAATCTTTAAGGATATACCTATAGATCCTGAATCTTTTACACCATATCTTTATTCACCCATACCTGAACCTACCTATGATCCTACATTAGATACTAGGTATGTAGTACCACATGGTTCAGAGGAAGGGTCTGATTTAGAACTTCCTATTGAGAATTCTGATGGTTGGAGAATGGGATCATTTGAAGGATCCCAAGAAAATCAGATGTCCATAGATGCGTCTGATAGAACTGTTGGACAATCCAGTTGGATGGGTGCAAAAACCAATCCTAGCGACGCTGGTATAAATACCGTATTTGTTGAAGATCAGGATGAGGAAGAATATCCTGAGAAGAGAGTGTTTGAATCATCAACATTTTCTAAAAACCTAGGGAATATACATTATCCGGTGTTTAACTATCTTGCCCAACAGAGCACCTGGGGAGCAGCAGGATCTACGTATTTTGTTGACTACTCAAGTCATGAAGCTCAGGAGATGCGAGTGGGTGATAATGTTGAACATGTTTCTGGAGAATTTTCAGCTGAGCTGGAGGGAGTCAATGCACTCAGGCTGAGTAATGACTCAAGTCCTGATACTTCAGATACTGAGTATGTTCCTTCTAGAAGGCCATTTGTTCCACAAACTATACGAAGGACGTTACGTCATCACGGTTGGACTTCGGGCATGTATGATGAGCGTCGTGGATACTAGAAGCAGGTGTCTTATTAGGAGTACTGGTTATTGCGTATCGTAATCTGAGAGAGTGATGTAAATAAATATGTGAGGCACTCTGCCTGTTATACTATGGTACTTGTAGGGTACAAGTATGATGACTTTATACTTTGTTATGAGGCTTGTAATGTATAATATGTGAAATGCATATTTAGATTTTATTTGGATTTTCATTGTGTGACTAGTTCTGTGCGTAAAGTCGAGCTCAGAACACATGTGCATGATCTAATTATGAGTATTCGCTTTATGTTGCAGGACTAGGGGGTCATGGACATGGGTGTAGAAACCGAATCTGAGCAACAACGAATGGAACGTGAGGCCAAGGAGAAGGCCGATGCAGATGCAGGAAATCAGGGAACATTACCACCACCAATGAGGACGTTAATGGATCAGAACTTTATGCAGTATATGCAAATGATGCAAGAAAACCAAAACAAGTTCATGGAAGAGTTGTTGGGACGAGCTGGAAAACGGAGAGCACCTGAAGGTGGAGGAGTGAGTCTTTCTGACTTCCAGAATGCAAGGTCGTTACCTTTTGCATCAGCCCCTGAACCAATGGATGCAGAAGATTGGCTAGCAGATACAGAAACAAGTTAAATACTGTAGGTTGTAATGATGAGGAAAAACTGAGGTATGCAACTCATCTTCTGACAGGGCCTGGAGCATCATGGTGGGAAAATCAGTTAGCCATGCAACAGCCAGGAAGAGAGTACACTTGGGAAGAGTTCAAGCAGAGGTTCCATGAATATCATGTTCCGGAGAGTGTTATGGAGTTGAAGCGGAGAGAATTTGAGGAGCTTCAGCAGGGTTATACTAGTGTCATGAAGTACATCCGGGAGTTTAGCCAACTGTCTCGTTATGCCGAGGATGAAGTGAGCACTGAAGATAAGAGAAATAAGTGTTTCTTGCGAGGGTTGAATCCCTTTGTGAGGATGCAGTTGAGGTTGGCCGATAAACAAACCTATCAGCACTTACTAGATGCAGCCATCACTTTTGAAGATGACTACAAGAATGTCCAAGAGGATAGGAGGAAGAGAGCCAAGAAGGAAACTAAGAGGATCCAGGCAAGTAAACCTAAACCCAATCTGGAGTTCAATCCTAGGAACAAATCCTACAGCAACAATAACAATAACAAGGGCAATGGTAGAAATCAGTCCAATCCCCGGAGAAATGTTATCTGCAACAATTGTGGACTTCTAGGGTATTTCCAAAGAGAATGCAAAAAGCCAGTAGTTATTTGTTATGGTTGTGGCCAGAAGGGCCATATCAAGCCTGACTTTCCAAGTAAACCACCAAGTGGTTGGCCTACAAAGGGTGAAGGACAAGCTAACGGAGGTAATGGTCAACCCAATCGAGGAGGAAATAATGTCAAGAACAATAATGGCAAGAGGAATAGACCTACAGGGAAGCTAAATTGCGCAACCCTGGAGGAGGTGGATAATTCAGAGCATGCAGTGATAGGTACACTTAACATCCTTACCAATCCCGGGAAAGTTCTATTTGATACTGGTGCAACTACTTCATTCATTTCTAAAGAATTTTGTGATAAATTCGGGATTATAAGGGCAACATTAGAAAACCCTATGACCGTAGTGACGGCAGGGCAAATGTAGTAGTATGCCACATTAAACAAGATCAGGTTATCTTGATCTATGGTTGTACCTACTTTGCGGACCTTTATGTGATTCCTTTGAAGGGAATTGCAGTAGTGCTGGGTATGGATTGGATGACTGAACATGGGGCCCAGATTAATTGTGAGCATAAAATTGTCTCAATCAAGACTCCAAGTGGAGCAAGGATAGTTTATCAGGCAGATAAGCACAGTCATATCATGGTGGATCTACAGTTGAAATCAATGAAGGAAGTCAAGTTGAAAGATATTCCTGTAGTAAAAGAGTTTCAAGATGTTTTTCCAGCAGAGCCACCAGGAATGCCACCAGATCGGGAAATAGAGTTCATTATTGACCTAATTCCGGGTAACGCACCAATAGCTCAAGCACCATATAAGATGGGTCCAAAAGAATTAAAAGAACTCAAAGATAAAATTGATGAGTTAGCCAGAAAAGGATTTATTCAAGAAAGTGTCTCTCCATGGGGAACACCGGTGAATTTTGTGGATAAAAGAGATGGAGGAATAAGAATGTGTGGAGACTATAGAAATCTAAATAATGTTACCATCAAGAATAAGTATCCTTTACCTAGAATCCAGGATCTTTTTGATCAAGTTAAAGGAGCTGGAGTATTTTCCAAGATTGATCTAAGGTCCAGGTATCATCAGATAAAAATCAAACCAGAAGATGTTCCAAAGACATCATTTGTCTCAAGGTATGGACACCATGAGTATCTTGTTGTACCGTTTGGTTTGACAAATGCACCAGCAATATTCATGAATTTGATGAACAAGATCTTCATGCCATACTTGGAAAAGTTTGTCATAGTCTTTATTGACGATATTCTGATATGTTCCAAGGATAAGGAAGAGCATGCTGATCATTTGAGAATAGCATTACAGATCCTAAGAGAACATAAGCTTTATGCTAAGTTCAGCAAGTGTGAATTCTGGTTAGATGAGGTAGAATTCCTCGGTCACGTGATCAGTAAAGATGGAATTGTTGTAAATCCATACAAGGTTAAATCAGTATTAGAATGGACTGCACCAACAAATGTGAAACAAATTAGAGGTTTCTTGGGAATGGCTGGTTATTATCGGAGGTTCATTGAAGGTTTCTCTAAATAGCTGGACTAATGACCAAATTGTTAAGGAAGAATACACCATTCATCTGGGATGAGAAGTGTGAAGCTAGTTTTCAGGAGTTAAAAACCAGATTAACTACCGCTCCAATCTTAGCAGTTCCTGAAATAGGGAAGGACTTTACAGTATAATGTGATGCATCCAAAGAAGGTTTGGGTTATGTGTGTTAATGCAAGAATGGAAAGTAATTGCTTATGGATCAAGACAACTGAAACCACATGAAGTTAATTATCCAACTCATGATTTGGAATTAGCAGCAGTAGTTTTTGCTCTTAAAGGATGGAGGCATTTTCTTTATGGAGCCAGATGTGAGTTATACACTGACCATAAAAATCTTAAATATTTCTTCACTCGAAAATAATTGAATATGAGGCAGAAGCGTTGGTTAGAGCTAATCAAAGATTATTATTTAGCAATCAACTATACCCCTGGAAAAGCAAATGTTGTAGCAGATGCTTTAAGTCGTAAAAGTGCAGATATTCAGCCAAGCAATAGGGAGCTACCAAAAGGGTTTCAGATAGATTTGGAAAGGTTAGAGGTTCAATTAATAAGAATAGAGACTCTTGGAGGATTAGCTACTATGCAGATAGTTTCTTAGAAGAACAGTGATCTTAAGCACGAAATTTTTAGACATCAAACAGAAGATCCTTTTATTGCTGAGGAAATTCAGAGGTTATCTCAAGGACAAACATCAGTTTTTCGCTTAGGAGATTATGAGTCTTTATGGTTCCAAGATCGTCTTTGTTGTTCCAGATGTGCCTGAAATTCGTGAAGTGATACTCCGAGAGGCACATAAGACACCATATTCCATTCATCCAGGAAGTACTAAGATGTACATGGATTTGAAAGAACTATTTTGGTGGAATAACATGAAGAGAGACATTGCAAAATATGTGTCAGAATGCCATACTTGCCAAAGGGTAAAAGATGAACATCAAAGTCCAGCAGGACCATCGCAACCTTTGTAAATTCCCGAGTGGAAATGGGAGGAAATTGGTATGGACTTCATCATAGGATTACCCATGACACCTAAACGGAAGGATATGATATGGGTGATTGTTGACCGACTCACTAAAAGTGCACATTTTATTCCGGTGAATCAGAAGGATAATGCCGAGAAGTTAGTAGAAGTATACATCAAGGAAATAGTAAGTAAGCACGGAGTGCCCAAAAAGATTGTAATAGATAGAGGATCAGTGTTACTTCGGCATTTTGGAAGAAACTACATGAAGCACTTGGTTCAAAGTTAGATTTTAGCACATCTTATCATCTAGAGATGGGGGGTCAAACTGAAAGAACAAATCAAATACTAGAAGACATGTTTAGGGCTTGTGCATTAGATTTTGGAGGTTCGTGGGAAGATCATTTACCATTGGTAGAATTTTCCTACAACAACAGCTACCAAAGCAGTCTGAAGGCAGCTCCATATAAAGTACTGTATGGAAGGAAATGTAGATCACCAATATGTTGGTATGAGCCTGGAAGTAGCAAAGAATTTGCGCCCGATTATATCAAAGAAAGGCAAGATATCATTGATATAATCAAGGATAGATTGAAGATAGCCTAAAGTAGACAGAAAAGTTATGCTGATCTAAGTCTAAGATCATGGCATCCTGAAGTAGGAGATATGGTATATCTGAAAGTAAGCCCAATGAAAGGAGTTAAAAGGTTCGGAGTTAAAGGAAAATTGAGTCCAAGATATATAGGACCATTCAAAGTACTGAGTCAGAACAGGACCATAGATTATGCTTTAGAGTTACTGTCAAGATTGGCTCAAGTTCATAATGATTTCCATGTGTCACAACTCCGGAAATGTCTTAAAGTTACTGATGATGCAATCACACATCAAGAGATAGAGTTAGAAGCAGACCTGACTTATGTTGAAAAACCCTATAAAATTCTGGAAGAAAACTGGAAAAGATTGAGGAATAGGGCAATCAAGTACTGCAAGGTACAGTGGGAACATCATCCCGAGAGAGAAGCCACATGGGATAAAGATGAGGATTTAAGAAAAGCCTATCCAGAACTATTCAGATACACTTCAGCAAACTTCGAGACAAAGTTTAATTTAAGGGGGAATTCTGTAACATCCCAGCATCTAGGAACTAATGAATGGTAGATTTAGGAATTTGTGCATATGCATGCATCCATCTGCAATATGTGAGTAAATTTTTTGCCAAATAAAAACTTATGGTGATCAAAGTTTCTTTCACTCTTTAAATTGTAGGGTTCGCAGCATAGAAAGCAAAAAATTTCCTACGATGTGAACTATATACCAAGATCTATCTACTAGATACAAACAACGGGCGGATGTATATCCGTAGAGAACATACCCTTGAAGACCGACAAAGCTTAACGAGTTCAACTCGTGGTTGATGTAGACGATCTCTTGCCGATCTCAAGATCGAGAGGAAGTCCTAGCGCAGCAAATCAGCAGCGCATCCGTGCTCGCACACACGTTCGAGGCACCGAGCAACCTCCGCCTCCTCGCTCCAGCGATGCAGCGGAAGCACAACTCTTTCTTGCCGAATAGCCACCGGGAACATGTATCTCGCTAGTCCGAGACCATGGGGGATAAATTCTAGAGGGGGAGAGAGATCCTTCACGAGGAGGTGTGAGAGACAAGTGAGGAGGGGGGCTCCTTTTATAGGAGGAGGGGGGCACCCAAGGGGGTGGCCGCCGGCCATGGGGGCTGCCCCCTCCCCTCCTTCATTCATGTGGGTGGACACTCCACTCACAAAATGCCCTTTAAAATCCCTCCACTCAAAAGTCCACTCAAATTCCATTAAATTTCCACCAAATTTAATGCAAACTCTCATTAAATAAAACTCTTTTATTTTATTCAGAATTTTGTCAATTACTTTAATGACAAACATTCACAAATAACCCCTTGCTAGAATTCTATTTCACATGCATAACCACTTTATGCAATTTCACCCGAAAACCTGTTTCGGTATCTAGTGAAATAAATTCCTGCGCTTGTTCATTCTTTCGGCATGAAACATTTGCTCCAATTGGATGTCGGTGTCTCTTAAGTGTGTCACCCTACGGTTCGTGAATAATGCGGACATGATCGATACCCCTCTCGGATCAATAATCAGAAGCGGGATCTGGAGACCCATACTGACTCCCACACATTCAACGATGACTTTCTTGTGATCGTCGGAACCTTTTACGCTAGTATATTAATCCCTTTGTTTCACGATATATTACATGTCCGAGATTCGATCATCGGTATCTCCATACCTAGTTTGATCTTGTTACCGACATGCACTCTTTTCTCGTTCCTGTGATATAGCATTGTAGTGATCAAATCACTTGCTTGCAAGCTAATCAATGTGATATCACCGAGAGGGCCCAGAGTATATCTATCCGTCATCGGGATGAACAAATTCCACTCTCGATCCATGAGCCTCAACATAACACTTTATTAGTTCTGAATCCATCTTTATAATCACCCTGTTACGGTGTGATGTTTGATGTTATCAAGAAACTCTTCCGGTGTTAGTGATTGACATGATCTCATGGTCTAAGGATTAGGATCACTTCGTAAGTTGTTATATCAATATAAACTCAATGACTTTGATCGTAATGCTATACTTAGGATGAATTTTCATCACACCATTACACTAATGTTGTGATCCCGTTATTAACAACATCCAATGTCCATGATCAGGAAACCTTGATCATCTTGTTAATCAACGAGCTAGTTTATGAGAGAGGCATAACTAGGAACTTTTTGTTCGTTTATTAAACACACATGTATTAACGTTTCCATATTAATACAATTATAGCATGCAAAATAAACATCTATCATATACTTGGAATACACATAATAAACACTTTATTATTGCCTCTCAGGGCATATTCCCTTCAGTCTCCCACTTGCACTAGAGACAATAATCTAGTTACATAGTGATAAATCTAACACCCATTGAGTTCTGGTGTTGATCATGTTTTTCTCTAGGGAGAGTTTTAGTCAACGGATCTGCTACATTGAGATCCGTATGTACTTTACAAATCTTTATATCTCCATCCTTGACACGCTCGCGGATGGAGTGAAATCGGCGCTTAATATGCTTGGAATGCTTGTGAGACCTTGGCTCTTTGGCATTGGCAATGGCACAATTGTTGTCACAATAGATCACCATTGGGTCCAACGCGTTTGCCACCACTCCTAGTTCGGATATGAACTCCTTCATCCAAACTGCTTCCTGAGCCGCTTCTGAAGCAGCAACATATTCGGCTTCCGTTGTTGATCCCGCTACCACAGGTTGTTTGGAGCTCCTCCAACTAACCTCTCCACCATTCATGAGAAATACGTATCCGGATTGAGACTTAGAGTCATCCGGATCGGTGTCAAAGCTAGCGTCGACATAACATTTAGCGACGATCTCTTCTTCACCTCCGTATACAAGAAACATATCCTTAGTTCTTCGTAAGTACTTAAGGATATTCTTGACCGCTATCCAGTGTTCCGAACCTGGATCCGATTGGTACCTACTAGTCAAACTAATAACATGTGCCACATCCGGTCTTGTACATAGCATGGCGTACATTATAGAGCCTATGGCTGAAGCATAGGGGACTTTGTCCATTATCTCTCTTTCTTCCGCCAAAGCCGGACTTTGAGTCTTACTCAATGTCTTGCCTTGCAACATAGGTAAGAACCCCTTCTTACTTCCGTCCATTTTAAACTTCTTTAAAATCTTATCAAGGTATGTACTTTGCGATAGCCCTATTAGGCGCCTAGATCTATCTCTATAGATCTTTATGCCTAATATGTATGACGCTTCACCTAGGTCCTTCATTGAAAATTTGCTGTTTAGATAACTTTTAACACTGTTTAAAAGATCTATATCATTTCCGATCAATAATATGTCATCCACATATAATATCAGAAATGCCACATTTCTCCCACTCACTTTCTTGTAAATACAAGCTTCTCCATAAGTTTGGACAAATCCAAACTCTTTGATCACCTCATCAAAGCGGAGATTCCAACTTCGTGATGCTTGCTTCAATCCATAGATGGATCGCTGAAGCTTGCACACCTTGTTAGCATCCTTAGGATCGACAAAACCCTTTGGTTGTATCATATACAACTCTTCTTCAATATTACCATTGAGAAACGCGGTTTTGACATCCATCTGCCATATCTCATAATCGAAATATGCAGCAATTGCTAACATAATCCTAACTGACTTTAGCATCGCTACGGGAGAGAAAGTCTCATCGTAGTCAACTCCTTAAATTTTTCGAAACCCCTTTGCGACAAGTCGAGCTTTATAGACGGTCACATTACCATCAGCATCAGTTTTCCTTTTGAAAATCCATTTGTTCTCCACGGCCTTTCGGTCGTGAGTTAATTCCACCAAGTTCCAAACTTGATTTTCATACATGGATTCCATCTCGGATTTCATGGATTCTAACCATTTGTTGGAATCCGGGCTCATCATCGCTTCTTCATACGTCGCAGGGTCATCATTTTCATCAACCATGAAATTCATGACAGGATTTCCGTACAGCTCGGGAGCTGCACGCGTCCTGTTTGACCTCCGAGGTTCGTTAGTACTCTCTTTCGTAGTTTCATGATCATTATCATTAGTTCACTCTTCAACAGGTGGAGCCAACTCCGGAACAACTTCCGGTGCTGCGCTACTCGCCATAGTTTGAAGAGAAGGTTCCACAACCTCTTCGAGTTCTACCTTCCGACTACTCACACCTTTCGCGAGAAACTCTTTCTCTAGAAAGGATCCATTCTTGGCAACAAAAACCTTGCCCTCGGATCTGTGATAGAAGGAATACCCAATAGTTTCTTTAGGGTATCCTATGAAGACGCATTTTTCCGCTTTGGGTTCGAGTTTATCCGGTTGAAGTTTCTTCACATAAACATCGCATCCCCAAACTTTAAGAAATGACAGCTTAGGTTTGTTTCCAAACCACAATTCATATGGTGTCTTCTCAACGGATTTAGATGGTGCCCGATTTAAAGTGAATGCAGCAGTTTCTAGTGCATAACCCCAAAATGACAACGGCAAGTTCGTCAGAGGCATCATAGATCGAACCATATCTAATAAAGTACGATTACGACGTTCTGACACACCATTTCGCTGTGGTGTTCCGGCAGGTGTGAGTTGTGAAACAATTCCACACTCTTTCATGTGAGTGCTAAACTTGTAACTTAGATACTCACCTCCACGGTCGGACCGTAGAAATTTGATCTTTCTATTACGATGATTTTCCACTTCATTCTGAAATTCCTTGAACTTTTCAAAGGTTTCAGACTTGTGTTTCATCAAGTAGATATATCCGAATCTACTCAAAACATCCGTGAAAGTAACAAAATAACGATATCCACCTCGCGCCGACACACTCATTGGACCACATACATCAGAATGTATCATTTCCAATAAATCTGTCGCCCGTTCCATTGAACCAGAAAACGGCGTTCTAGTATCTTGCCCATAAGGCATGTCTCACATGTATCAAATGATTCATAATCAAGTGATTCCAAAAGTCCATCCAAATGGAGCTTCTTCATGCGTTTAACGCCAATATGACCTAGACGGCAGTGCCACATATATGCGGATATATCATCATTAAGTTTAATCCTTTTAGCATCAACATTATGAATATGTGTAACATTATCATCGAGATCTAATAGAAATAAACCATTCATCATCGGTGCATGACCATAAAAGATTTCATTCATATAAATGGAACAACCATTGTTCACGGATTTAAATGAATAACCACTTCGCATTAAACACGATCCAGATACAATGTTCATGCTCAGTGCAGGCACCAGATAACTTTTATTCAAGTTTATAACTAATCCCGTCGGCAAGTGGAGAGGCAGCGTTCCGACGGCGATCACATCAACGGTTGATCCATTGCCGACACGCATCTTGACCTCACCCCTTGCTAGCGGTCGCTTGTTCCGCAGCCCCTGATTCGAGTTACAAATATTAGCAACTGAACCGGTATCAAATACCCAGGTGCTACTACGAGCACTAGTCAAGTACACATCAATAACATGTATATCATATATACCTTTGTTTGACTTGCCGGCCTTCTTGTCTACCAGATACTTGGGGCAGTTGCGCTTCCAGTGGCCAGTCCCCTTACAATAGTAGCACTCGGAATCAGACTTAGGTCCAACTCGGGGTTTCTTTTCAGGCGCGGCAACAGGCTTGACGCCCTTACTTACCTTCCGTTTTCCCTTCTTGTCTTTCTTGAAACCAGTGTTCCTATTGATCATCAACACTTGATGTTCCTTTTTGATCTCCACTTCTGCAGTTTTAAGCATTGACAGAAGCTCGGGGAGAGACTTCTTCATGCCTTGCATATTATAGTTCATCACGAAGCTCTTATAGCTAGGTGGCAGATACTGCAGAACACGATGGATGCCTAAGTCAATGGGAATCGATATTCCCAAGGACACAAGCTTATCGGTGTAACCCGACATCTTGAGTACATGCTCACTAACGGAGCTGTGCTCTTCCATCATGCAGCTAAAGAACTTTTCTGAAGCGTTGTAGCTCTCTACAGCAGCATGTGTGTCGAAAATCATTTTCAACTCACCCATTGTATCAAATGCATTGTCGTTTTCGAAACGCTTTCGAAGTTTCGGCTCTAGACCATACAATATGCCGCAATGAACTAAGTTGTGGTCCTCCTGACGAGTCTGATAGACATTCTTCTCCTTGTCAGGGGCATCATCTAAAGGTGGGGGGCCTAACGGCGCTTCTAGCACATATTGCTTTTGTGCAGCAGAGAGGAGAATCCTCAAATTCATGGCCCATTCGGTAAAGTTGCTACCGTTCGTTGCTAGTTTCTCTTTCTCCATGAACACATTGAAATTAAAAGCAGGTGGTGCCATCTACAACAGAATTTGTAAAGTTTAGACTAAGTGTATGATAGATTGAGTTCAACTAATCTATATTACGAATGAACTCCCACTCAAAAACGACATCCCTCGTGCCTTTTTGGTGATTACATGAACCAAATCCACTACACCAAGTCCGATCATCACGTGAGTCGGTATAGCTTCAAAGGCGAGCATCAAATGGGCATCATATCAACTATATGACTCATGCTTAACCTTTCGGTCCGTGTTCCGAGGCCATGTCTGTACATGCTAGGCTCGCCAAGTTAGAACCTTAGTATTCGCGTGTGTAACTGTTTTACACCCGAAATATGGTCGTGGATCCAAGAACACCCGATCATCACGTGATGTCTTGGAGCGACGAAAACATAATCGGTGCATACTAAAGGAAGAACACATTCTTATCTTGATATTTAAATGAGGGATCATCTTATTATGCTAACAAAGCGCTAAACGAGCAATATAAGATGCTATCAAACATCATATGTTTATTAGTGAAATTATATGGTTCCCGCAGATGATCTCTATCATGTGCATCGTGGTATGATCACTATCATACCTATATGTGTAAATCCAAGGTCTATGGATTTTACACGCTATGTGTGTTGTAAGAGTATCATCTCATACTTCTACTTACAACACTACCATATCATAACACTAGCCCAGCAACAATCTAAACTAGACGCCTCTAATTTATCCATTGCAAGTTTTACGTGGCTTAGGGCTTTCGAGATAGAACCGTTCTTACCTACGAACATGAACCACAACGAGGATAATCAAATTTTTGACAACTCGCTTGCAAAATAGATATTCACTATAGTAGGAGAGACAGACACCCGCTAGCCACTTATGCAAACTAGTTGCATGTCAAGCGTGGAACAGGTCTCATGTGCGAGGACATGTAAAGTTTGTCCGGGACGCTTCATCCCACTATGCCACCAATATCCAAAATTACAACAAAGGAGCAACAACATGATCATCATCGCCCACATACTCATATGTGTACTACCTGTCACATCCCAAGATTTTCCAAATCTTGTAATGTGAAAACAAATGAATAAAATAAAACTTTGTTTAAATTTTCAGAGCCAGAAGAAACTTTTGAATTCATATGGAACTTCAAACCCAATTGAATTAAAAATGAATCCTAAAGAAATCTATAAAAAAATAAAGCATTTATTAAAGGAAATTAAAAAGTTTTAAAGTTATTATTTTGGATCTGTTAATAAGAGATTTGGTATTCAAAAGAAAAGATGGATTTATAAATAAAGATTATTTTACAGAACCAAACCTTTGATTTAAACATTTTGTTTTGAATGAAAACAAGGGTTTTGTTTAAATAAATTAGTAAGGATTTGATATCCAACTTTGTTTAAACAAAAGGTTTTATCATTTAATTAAAATATCAAACTTATTAAACAATTTTTAAAAATAAGTTTTCCAAGTATTTCATTTGCTTAAAAACAACCTACTAAAGTGTTTTAGCTTTATTTTAGATTTCAAAACAAACATCTCAAATAGAACAAACCCTATTTGATTTATGGAAGTCTAATATAATAATTAATAATAGACACCAAAATAAAAGGTTAGCTTGTTTTAGAACAAATTTCCTAATATTTCCCAAATTAAACCTATTAATTTGATATTGAAAATATTTAGGTTTCAAATAAAGATTTTATTAATAAAAATCAAACTTTATTTGATTTCATAACTAAGACTCATTTTATTTAATTATTAATGGACCCTAAAGTAAAAGGATTATATTATTTTCAAAATATTCTTTATTTCCAAATAAAACCTACTGATTTGATTATGAAAGTGTTTGAAATTCAAATGAAGAGTTTATTAAATAAATCAAACCATATTAAATAAATAAAGGACCCTCTTATTTAATTAATAAAAGGTTTTAAAAATATTATTTAATTGATAATTGGTTTATATTGATAAACAGAACCAAAAACCCATTACAGATGTTTGAAATTATTTGAATCATTTGAATGCTTGAATAGTTGGATTAAATTCAAAACAGGAAATAAAATAGAAAAGGAAAAGGATATAGAATAAAAAAAATGGAAGTGGACCTGACCCAACTGAGACAGCCCATTAAGACCACTCGCAGCCCACCTCCCCTCTCAGCGAGTGAATCGTTTTCCACCACAGAAGTAACCCGCGAGGACGCTTACAAGTGGACCCCCTCTCGTTTCTTTTCCCACTGACCGGTGGACCCCACCTCTTCTGTACATCGTCCACACCCGCACAGCCGTTTCTTCCTCCTCCCTCAACGTCGCTCTGCCGCCATTGATGTCGATTAATCTGCGTTGATGACCGGCTTAACTCACCCAGAGACCACGCACCTTAAAACGCTCACCCCTCCTCTCGGTTTTCCCCCTGTCACCCCGAAGAAGCACGCCTTCAGGCCGTCGCAATTCATCCTCGAACAGCTTCGCTTCCGACGACCATTCTCGCCAAAATCCGACCAACCCACACCACTCCGAGCCCCCCTGACCACCCTGGTAGCTTCCCCACTCCCTGGCGCATCTCCCTGTGCCAACCATTCATCCGCGGGCGTCCCAGGAAGTTGTCTTCGACAAAGAACAGAAGCGCCGCCGTCTGTCTTTTTCTCCGGTGACGATCCCTGGTAAGAGCCGACCACCCCAAGTCCTCTCGATCACGCTCACAGCTTCGCCATGATCTTCCGCGACTAATCATGCTCTCGGTTTGCCCTCTCGAGACCTACAGCGACGACAACGTCGACGACCTGCATCACCGCCGTCGGTCCTCTTCTCCGACGACGTTTTTCAGGTGAACCAGACTGCCCCTTCACTTCTCATTCACGCACGCGGCATTGTTTTGATTCCGCGCATCTGACCGCGCCTTCGATTTGCTTTAGGGTGATCTGCAGCGTCGACTTCAACCAGAACCAGAGCCGCTCGACGCCGTTTCCAACTCCGGTGAGAGATTGCCGCAACCCTAGTGCGCCCCGAGCCACACCGACCACACGACGTGCTTCACCATAGCTCTGCGATCACGGTGAGCATCCTCCCCTCTCTCCTAACGTTCTGTTTCACCAAGCACCGCCGCAATCTGACCGCCGCCTCCGCTAGCCATCGCCGGCGCCGCTCGCGAATGGTCGAGCACGCGAACATCGTTGGATCCCTATCCAACGCCTGAGATAGAACACTTAAGCCGCGAAGGGGTACGTTATCTGGACCACTCGATCTGACTTAATCCAACGCCCCACAGCGTGATCCACCCCGAACCGGTACCGTCCAACCAGAGCGTGCCGCGTGTCACCTATCTCGTTTTAAAAGAAATTTGAATCTGATTTAATTACAAACTTCAAACCTTTGTAACTTTCAAACCACACGTCCAAATTTTGCAAATTTTATATCAATGAAATCAAGAGAACAAGCCCTAGCCAACCATGGCCTTAGTTTTAAAAATAGTATCTGTTTGCTTGATTAAAATTGCAGAAACATTTGTGTACTTGTTTAGAGTATAAAAATTGTTTAAATTTGATTTTAGGATTAAAACTTTTGCAAAATGGATTTGTGTGACCCTACTGACCCTAGAAACCAACCCATAGTATTAAAAATGATTTTTGTGAAATTATGATGAATTAGTTAACTTAGTCATTTTCTAGCCAAATAAAACTCATTGATTTTATTTTGGAAAAGTTTGTGCAAGGAAAACTTTGGAAAAATATTATGGACCAAGCTTACTGACCCAAAACACCAAGCCTTGCCAAGGGCAACTCACTTGGTGAAAAACATAAAGTTTTACTTTAAAAAGAATAATTTTCACCACATAAAATGTTGAATGGATTTTAAAATAGACTTTGGGCAAAACCTCTAACCAATGACTTTGCCATTTTTGGTAAATGACCAATGTGGATCTTACAAAGTTTATAAACCTAGCAGAGACCATCCTTACCTTAGAACCAACCCTTGCATACTTATACATGACTTATGTGTGTGGAAGATTGTTTGAATATTGGTTGGAATGCTACTTGATACCATGCTTGTTTGATTGATTGTAGTGAAATTAGCAAAGTGTGAGACTAACAAGATCAAGAGTAAACCCTCATTCCCTACCAGAAAGGCAAGTTACACTATCATACAAAAGGCCTACTATTTTCATTATACTTAGTGGATTTTGAAAACATGCATGAAAAGAATTTCTATAATTATGTTATGTTAATCCTAATACGATTCCCTATACACTCCTTAGTAAAAATATTGAAGTTGTACATGCTTAGCCCTGCTATGTTTTGAAAAGAGATACATGTTGAGATTTTACAAAGGTTGAGAAAAGGACTTGTGTTTTACATAATAAAACAAGGACTCAATGAACCACCTAGGTGGTGGACACTTTATACTTTTGGAGAAGGTGGCAACAAAAGGAACCATGTCTATGGCAATTACTTTGTGTTGTGCTCCAAATGAAAACCACCTAGGAAACTTAGAGATTGAACATGTTTCTCCAATTGAGGCTTTCGTGTACAACCACATGCTATTATGGCTCTGGCTTAGTCAACTACACTAGGAAGACCCATACATTGTCTTTAGTTACCGGACATGGGGATCTGGAATGCTTCATGGGGGCTGAAGACAAGCTAGCAATGATGTATGGGAGGACCTTTTGGAAAGACTTCGTCACACTCTCAGTCTGCCGGTACTCCATCTTGGTGAGCACTAATCCAGTAGGCCACTGGTGGCAACAAGATGGGAATGTGTCATGTGGGTAAAGTGTACTCCTTCTGCAGAAGTTAATAAAAATCTAAGTACTTAGCCGTGTCCCCGGTTATGGACAATACTGAGCAACTAAAGTTTGAACCATGGGAGATCTCGACATTCCAACTTCTAATATAAAAACTTGATGCACTTGGGGGTACCAAGGAATTCAAAGAGATTTTGTTAATCTTGTTGCACTTGGGATTACCAAGGTGCTCAAGAGCATGATGTACTTGGGGTTACCAAGGAACTCATGAGATTTTGATAAAAACTTGATGTACTTGGGGTTACCAAGTAACTCAAGGGATTTTGACAAGGACTTGAACACTTGAGTTTCTACCAAGGAGTTCAAGGAACTTGGAAAAGTGATTTGACAAAGGACCAAAACCATTTTGAAAAGATAGGACAAATGTTGCTTTATGCAAATAAGCCCTAAACTCTACTTAGCCAAATATGCATGTATTGATAGGATCCACTCATATTTACCTAAAAGTGAAACTTGCCAATACAATTCAAAATGTATTGACCCATATGGCTGTAACTTGTAATGTTGCAGGTTGATTGTTTTATTAAATGAAGATTGTTTGATTGACTAGGACTACAAAGTCTACAACCAACATCTGCCTGTGGTACTATGAAGATGAAGGACCCATAACTATATTTATTCCGCTGCAATATAATGTAATAGCCAAATGAGCTATGTATGATGTAATAAAATTATGTTATTCCTGGTTATAAAGTTATAATATGACCCTTATATCTTGATATTACATCTTAACTGTGGATGCTAGCTATTGATCCAGGGACTAGCATTGTAAAACACAGGAGGAATCTACCTTATTAGGTTGAGACCTCTACAGATGGTATCAGAGCATTGTGTTGCCTGTAGGATTTGTAAACCCTAGGATTGGACAAAAACCCTTAGAAAAATAGGAGTGTATTTGTTCCAAAAACTTATTTACAAAAACACTTGTAAACTCTTTTCCTTAACCATTTTGGTTTCAACTCTACATCTCTTCTGCTTCAACTTGATGGAAAAACCTACCCCATGGCCAAAGACTACACCATGTACAAAGGACTTCTTCAACTTCTTCAACTCTAATGACTTCAACTTCTTCAACTCTAATGACTTCAACATCTTCAGCATATTTCCCAAGGACTTCCAACTTGAAAACTACTAACGACCACAAGTGAAACAAGGAAATCTTGCTCAAGAGTTAGAGACTGAGGGAATGCAAAAGTTAGAAAGAGCCTACATCACTTGAAGTTTTGAGACCAAGAAATTCTCCTAAGGAAGCCATGATCTCATGTAGTAAGAAGCAACCAAGAAGGATGGAAAGATCACAAGTGAACCATATAGATGGACCACCATATTATAGTAAGTCAAAAACACACCAACCTGAGAGATGTAACAAAAATGTTTTTATTGACTAAGTATGTGCTTGAACTTGTTTGAGTGAAATGATTGTTGTGATTGCATGCACATTGTTTGTGTGAATTGTGATGTGTGTGAGTAGAAATATTTCCTTAGAGACATCTTGCCCATTCTAATCTTCCTTCAACCCAAACAGATGACTACACCAAAGGACACCAAGGTTGATGACACCAACACCAACCAAGCTGACAGCTTGGGAGAACTCTTAGCAACCCAACATCAGTTGAACCAATTGACAGCTCAGTTCCTAGCCAACAATATTAATGAAGATCCAGCACTTCAAAAGTTTTTGGAGGAACAATCCCAATTGATGCTTAAGGTGACTAATCAAATGATTAGCATGGAAGAAAATTATCCTAGAAAAGAGTATGATAGCAAGGATGGCAAGAATGTTGTTCTAGATGGAGCCCCAGCTTGCATTATCTGTGGAGACAAGGAACATACTTCCAAGGAGCATGAAGGACAATGCCCAAATTGTGATGAAGACCATCCTGTTGGTGAATGCCCTACCTCTCAAGCTACTTGCTACCTTTGTGAAGGAAGTGATCATACTCCTGGTCTATGCCCTATCTATGCCATGGTGGAACAAAGGAAACAAGAAGGATCCAAGTCTACCAAAGGAAAAGGACCACTTCTACCTCCTAACAAGACAACCCAATTCAAAGGATCTAGAAAAATCAAGAAACCCAAGCAAGACATGAGCCTTGTGCAATGTCGTAAATGTAAGGAAATGGGACACTACTCCAGTGCATGCCCAGGGAACATAAGGAATAAAGGAATTGACCAAGTGTGGTGTAACAACTGTAATGAACCAGGTCACTTTGTAGCAACTTGCCCTCAAGAGCCACGTAAAGAACTCAATGACATTCATTGCTTCAACTGCAAGAATCCGGGACACTATGCAAGCAACTGTCCAGAAAGGATGAAGAACAAGTTGAACAAGCCTATGGAGAAACTCAATCTTGGCCCATGAGTCAAGCGTAGGAACAAAGCAAAAGTTTAACTTAGAAAAATTTCCAGGACCCAAGAAGGCCAATAGGTAATTCTGTTTGAAAATTTTAAGGGTGGTAGAACCCTAGTTGTTTTGAACTTGCTTGTACCCCAGCTTTCCCAAATCTCGGGACGAGATTTCTTTTAAGGGTGGTAGCCTGTCACATCCCAAGATTTTCCAAATCTTGTAATGTGAAAACAAATGAATAAAATAAAACTTTGTTTAAATTTTCAGAGCCAGAAGAAACTTTTGAATTCATATGGAACTTCAAACCCAATTGAATTAAAAATGAATCCTAAAGAAATCTATAAAAAAATAAAGCATTTATTAAAGGAAATTAAAAAGTTTTAAAGTTATTATTTTGGATCTGTTAATAAGAGATTTGGTATTCAAAAGAAAAGATGGATTTATAAATAAAGATTATTTTACAGAACCAAACCTTTGATTTAAACATTTTGTTTTGAATGAAAACAAGGGTTTTATTTAAATAAATTAGTAAGGATTTGATATCCAACTTTGTTTAAACAAAAGGTTTTATCATTTAATTAAAATATCAAACTTATTAAACAATTTTTAAAAATAAGTTTTCCAAGTATTTCATTTGCTTAAAAACAACCTACTAAAGTGTTTTAGCTTTATTTTAGATTTCAAAACAAACATCTCAAATAGAACAAACCCTATTTGATTTATGGAAGTCTAATATAATAATTAATAATAGACACCAAAATAAAAGGTTAGCTTGTTTTAGAACAAATTTCCTAATATTTCCCAAATTAAACCTATTAATTTGATATTGAAAATATTTAGGTTTCAAATAAAGATTTTATTAATAAAAATCAAACTTTATTTGATTTCATAACTAAGACTCATTTTATTTAATTATTAATGGACCCTAAAGTAAAAGGATTATATTATTTTCAAAATATTCTTTATTTCCAAATAAAACCTACTGATTTGATTATGAAAGTGTTTGAAATTCAAATGAAGAGTTTATTAAATAAATCAAACCATATTAAATAAATAAAGGACCCTCTTATTTAATTAATAAAAGGTTTTAAAAATATTATTTAATTGATAATTGGTTTATATTGATAAACAGAACCAAAAACCCATTACAGATGTTTGAAATTATTTGAATCATTTGAATGCTTGAATAGTTGGATTAAATTCAAAACAGGAAATAAAATAGAAAAGGAAAAGGATATAGAATAAAAAAATGGAAGTGGACCTGACCCAACTGAGACAGCCCATTAAGCCCACTCGCAGCCCACCTCCCCTCTCAGCGAGTGAATCGTTTTCCACCACAGAAGTAACCCGCGAGGACACTTACAAGTGGACCCCCTCTCGTTTCTTTTCCCACTGACCGGTGGACCCCACCTCTTCTGTACATCGTCCACACCCGCACAGCCGTTTCTTCCTCCTCCCTCAACGTCGCTCTGCCGCCATTGATGTCGATTAATCCGCGTTGATGACCGGCTTAACTCACCCAGAGACCACGCACCTTAAAACGCTCACCCCTCCTCTCGGTTTTCCCCCTGTCACCCCGAAGAAGCACGCCTTCAGGCCGTCGCAATTCATCCTCGAACAGCTTCGCTTCCGACGACCATTCTCGCCAAAATCCGACCAACCCACACCACTCCGAGCCCCCCTGACCACCCTGGTAGCTTCCCCACTCCCTGGCGCATCTCCCTGTGCCAACCATTCATCCGCGGGCGTCCCAGGAAGTTGTCTTCGACAAAGAACAGAAGCGCCGCCGTCTGTCTTTTTCTCCGGTGACGATCCCTGGTAAGAGACGACCACCCCAAGTCCTCTCGATCACGCTCACAGCTTCGCCATGATCTTCCGCGACTAATCATGCTCTCGTTTTGCCCTCTCGAGACCTACAGCGACGACAACGTCGACGACCTGCATCACCGCCGTCGGTCCTCTTCTCCGACGACGTTTTTCAGGTGAACCAGACTGCCCCTTCACTTCTCATTCACGCACGCGGCATTGTTTTGATTCCGCGCATCTGACCGCGCCTTCGATTTGCTTTAGGGTGATCTGCAGCGTCGACTTCAACCAGAACCAGAGCCGCTCGACGCCGTTTCCAACTCCGGTGAGAGATTGCCGCAACCCTAGTGCGCCCCGAGCCACACCGACCACACGACGTGCTTCACCATAGCTCTGCGATCACGGTGAGCATCCTCCCCTCTCTCCTAACGTTCTGTTTCACCAAGAACCGCCGCAATCTGACCGCCGCCGCCGCTAGCCACCGCCGGCGCCGCTCGCGAATGGTCGAGCACGCGAACATCGTTGGATCCCTATCCAACGCCTGAGATAGAACACTTAAGCCGCGAAGGGGTACGTTATCTGGACCACTCGATCTGACTTAATCCAACGCCCCACAGCGTGATCCACCCCGAACCGGTACCGTCCAACCAGAGCGTGCCGCGTGTCACCTATCTCGTTTTAAAAGAAATTTGAATCTGATTTAATTACAAACTTCAAACCTTTGTAACTTTCAAACCACACGTCCAAATTTTGCAAATTTTATATCAATGAAATCAGGAGAACAAGACCTAGACAACCATGGCCTTAGTTTTAAAAATAGTATCTGTTTGCTTGATTAAAATTGCAGAAACATTTGTGTACTTGTTTAGAGTATAAAAATTGTTTAAATTTGATTTTAGGATTAAAACTTTTGCAAAATGGATTTGTGTGACCCTACTGACCCTAGAAACCAACCCATAGTATTAAAAACGATTTTTGTGAAATTATGATGAATTAGTTAACTTAGTCATTTTCTAGCCAAATAAAACTCATTGATTTTATTTTGGAAAAGTTTGTGCAAGGAAAACTTTGGAAAAATATTATGGACCAAGCTTACTGACCCAAAACACCAAGCCTTGCCAAGGGCAACTCACTTGGTGAAAAACATAAAGTTTTACTTTAAAAAGAATAATTTTCACCACATAAAATGTTGAATGGATTTTAAAATAGACTTTGGGCAAAACCTCTAACCAATGACTTTGCCATTTTTGGTAAATGACCAATGTGGATCTTACAAAGTTTATAAACCTAGCAGAGACCATCCTTACCTTAGAACCAACCCTTGCATACTTATACATGACTTATGTGTGTGGAAGATTGTTTGAATATTGGTTGGAATGCTACTTGATACCATGCTTGTTTGATTGATTGTAGTGAAATTAGCAAAGTGTGAGACTAACAAGATCAAGAGTAAACCCTCATTCCCTACCAGAAAGGCAAGTTACACTATCATACAAAAGGCCTACTATTTTCATTATACTTAGTGGATTTTGAAAACATGCATGAAAAGAATTTCTATACTTATGTTATGTTAATCCTAATAGGATTCCCTATCCACTCCTTAGTAAAAATATTGAAGTTGTACATGCTTAGCCCTGCTATGTTTTGAAAAGAGATACATGTTGAGATTTTACAAAGGTTGAGAAAAGGACTTGTGTTTTACATAATAAAACAAGGACTCAATGAACCACCTAGGTGGTGGACACTTTATACTTTTGGAGAAGGTGGCAACAAAAGGAACCATGTCTATGGCAATTACTTTGTGTTGCGCTCCAAATGAAAACCACCTAGGAAACTTAGAGATTGAACATGTTTCTCCAATTGAGGCTTTCGTGTACAACCACATGCTATTATGGCTCTGGCTTAGTCAACTACACTAGGAAGACCCATACATTGTCTTTAGTTACCGGACATGGGGATCTGGAATGCTTCATGGGGGCTGAAGACAAGCTAGCAATGATGTATGGGAGGACCTTTTGGAAAGACTTCGTCACACTCTCAGTCTGCCGGTACTCCATCTTGGTGAGCACTAATCCAGTAGGCCACTGGTGGCAACAAGATGGGAATGTGTCATGTGGGTAAAGTGTACTCCTTCTGCAGAAGTTAATAAAAATCTAAGTACTTAGCCGTGTCCCCGGTTATGGACAATACTGAGCAACTAAAGTTTGAACCATGGGAGATCTCGACATTCCAACTTCTAATATAAAAACTTGATGCACTTGGGGGTACCAAGGAATTCAAAGAGATTTTGTTAAGCTTGTTGCACTTGGGATTACCAAGGTGCTCAAGAGCATGATGTACTTGGGGTTACCAAGGAACTCATGAGATTTTGATAAAAACTTGATGTACTTGGGGTTACCAAGTAACTCAAGGGATTTTGACAAGGACTTGAACACTTGAGTTTCTACCAAGGAGTTCAAGGAACTTGGAAAAGTGATTTGACAAAGGACCAAAACCATTTTGAAAAGATAGGACAAATGTTGCTTTATGCAAATAAGCCCTAAACTCTACTTAGCCAAATATGCATGTATTGATAGGATCCACTCATATTTACCTAAAAGTGAAACTTGCCAATACAATTCAAAATGTATTGACCCATATGGCTGTAACTTGTAATGTTGCAGGTTGATTGTTTTATTAAATGAAGATTGTTTGATTGACTAGGACTACAAAGTCTACAACCAACATCTGCCTGTGGTACTATGAAGATGAAGGACCCATAACTATATTTATTCCGCTGCAATATAATGTAATAGCCAAATGAGCTATGTATGATGTAATAAAATTATGTTATTCCTGGTTATAAAGTTATAATATGACCCTTGTATCTTGATATTACATCTTAACTGTGGATGCTAGCTATTGATCCAGGGACTAGCATTGTAAAACACAGGAGGAATCTACCTTATTAGGTTGAGACCTCTACACTACCCGTGTAAAGTATCTACGCATAGATCCGGCTCTGATACCACTGTAGGGTTCGCAGCATAGAAAACAAAAATTTTCCTACGATGTGAACTATATACCAAGATCTATCTACTAGATACAAACAACGGGCGGATGTATATCCGTAGAGAACATACCCTTGAAGACCGACAAAGCTTAACGAGTTCAACTCGTGGTTGATGTAGACGATCTCTTGCCGATCTCAAGATCGAGAGGAAGTCCTAGCGCCGCAAATCAGCAGCGCATCCGTGCTCACACACACGTTCGAGGCACCGAGCAACCTCCACCTCCTCGCTCCAGTGATGCAGCGGAAGCACAACTCTTTCTTGCCTAATAGCCACCGGGAACATGTATCTCGCTAGTACGAAACCATGGGGGATAAATTCTAGAGGGGGAGAGAGATCCTTCACGAGGAGGTGTGAGAGACAAGTGAGGAGGGGGGCTCCTTTTATAGGAGGAGGGGGCACCCAAGGGGGTGGCCGCCGGCCATGGGGGCTGCCCCCTCCCCTCCTTCATTCATGTGGGTGGACACTCCACTCACAAAATGCCCTTTAAAATCCCTCCACTCAAAAGTCCACTCAAATCCCCATTAAATTTCCACCAAATTTAATGCAAACTCTCATTAAATAAAACTATTTTATTTTATTCAGAATTTTGTCAATTACTTTAATGACAAACATTCACAAATAACCCCTTGCTAGAATTCTATTTCACATGCATAACCACTTTATGCAATTTCACCCGAAAACCTGTTTCGGTATCTAGTGAAATAAATTCCTGCGCTTGTTCATTCTTTCGGCATGAAACATTTGCTCCAATTGGATGTCGGTGTCTCTTAAGTGTGTCACCCTACGGTTCATGAATAATGCGGACATGATCGATACCCCTCTCGGATCAATAATCAGAAGCGGGATCTGGAGACCCATACTGACTCCCACACATTCAACGATGACTTTCTTGTGATCGTCGGAACCTTTTACGCTAGTATCTTAATCCCTTTGTTTCACGATATATTACATGTCCGAGATTCGATCATCGGTATCTCCATACGTAGTTTGATCTCGTTACCGACATGCACTCTTTTCTCGTTCCTGTGATATAACATTCTAGTGATCAAATCACTTGCTTGCAAGCTAATCAATGTGATATCACCGAGAGGGCCCAGAGTATATCTATCCGTCATCGGGATGAACAAATTCCACTCTCGATCCATGAGCCTCAACATAACACTTTATTAGTTCTGAATCCATCTTTATAATCACCCTGTTACGGTGTGACGTTTGATGTTATCAAGAAACTCTTCCGGTGTTAGTGATTGACATGATCTCATGGTCTAAGGATTAGGATCACTTCGTAAGTTGTTATAGGAATATAAACTCAATGACTTTGATCGTAATGCTATACTTCGGATGAATTTTCATCACACCATTACACTAATGTTGTGATCCCGTTATTAACAACATCCAATGTCCATGATCAGGAAACCTTGATCATCTTGTTAATCAACGAGCTAGTTTATGAGAGAGGCATAACTAGGAACTTTTTGTTTGTTTATTAAACACACATGTATTAACGTTTCCGTATTAATACAATTATAGCATGCAAAATAAACATCTATCATATACTTGGAATACACATAATAAACACTTTATTATTGCCTCTCAGGGCATATTCCCTTCATAAATTTAGGAATAGCTTTGGAGAGTGATCGTTATAAACTTTGACATGATCTTTATGAATTAGTATGTTTTGGGGGGAAGGAATTTGAATTCAAACTTAAGATTTGAAATTATATTTTAAAATAATAGAGTTATGATTTATTAATATTATTTAATCAAAAAACAATATATAGTAAACAGAAACTCTAAATAAGAATTGTAATCAAACAAATGAATATTTATTTCATTAATAAGTTACAAAAAGTAACTCATAAACTCAATAAAGAATCTTTACAGTAATAAAATTACAAAAATAAGAGGAATATTTACATATTAAGAACTATTACAAAAATTCCTTACAAAAGATTAAAATAAACATTACAAAGATTTACATATGTCTAAAAGAAAAGCTACACTACTCTTGAATCTTCAAATCTTGTACCTGCAAAACAAAGAATAAACAAAAATAAAAATAAAGGATTAGTTATTAACTTTTGCTCTTAGTAGAGAGTAGTGAGATGCACTGCTCCATTTTACATCATTGAGTAAATCTTTTAGGGGCAAGTATCACCAATATGAAATAATCAAATATTTCATAACAAATAAGCCATAAGTCAAATGGTTCCAATCAGTAAGAGGGGCAAGTTTCACCAGGCAAGTTATTAGTAACCAGATAAAAGGTAGAACACCTCATTGAGCATATCCACCACTATGCAGCAGACACACAAGCAGCTCACACACCAAAATGCATGGATGTGCCGTCGACACATCCACAGCTTCTTACACAAGTAAAAGATCCAAGCACAACCGTGGTCAAGCACAATTGCACCACTCCATTGCTCACACCACACCAGAACCAGCAGCTTAGCCATAGCCCAGCAAAACCAGCAAGACAAACTCCACACTTGATCAACCCAAACATCACTAGATGACGACATAAGGAGGGGAAGAATTAGGTGGACACCAAGGCCAAGCCACAGGAGCTAGGAGGAGAAGGCTAGATCAAGGCCAAGCATAGGAACCAGGGGAACAAGAACAGCATCAGGAGGTGAAGGACAGGATCCAACCAGCAATACCAACATCACCACCAACCACAACAATCAACAGTTTTTGTGGTGAGTGTCATAAAACCACCACATGACCTATTCATCTTATCCAGATAGAAACATGTGTTGTTTCATGAAACAACCTCTCAATGATCACCCTGGTGAGGTGAATCTATCCTAGAGGTTTTGAGTATAAAGATCAGAAATCAAACCTAGCAAAAACACCAAATTCTCAGACCAGCCTCACAGATTTGGTGTTAACACATGCAACTTCTATAATTTATCATTTGTTCTTGCAAGATCAGGGCACATCTCCTAGAAGGAGTAACACCTCGGATCTTATAAGTTACAAACAAACCAAATCACTTAACCAACTAGAACCCTAGATCCTAGAGCCCCAGACCAGCATCATAGGCATGATCAAACAATAAGATTTCCAACTTATTAATAAGCATCTATCTCTCAACACCCGGATTTTTAATCCCAGATGCCTGTTATGCCATACATCGCAATCCCAGGATTACCATTTTGCGAGACATAACAGAATTGGATACCACAGTACATCATCCATTACAAACCATACATAAGGTTTTACACAAATAAGGATATCATGATCCAGTTCTTAATACAACTTCAAGCAGCGGAATACGTAATAATAACGGTAGCGTAGGTGAAGCTCCATCTTCGGGTTCACAGGCAATGCTGACGATGGGAGATGATCCTAGTTTTCATAACCTTCCTGGGGTCCATCCTCCAGGTACTCCTCTTCATAGTCTGGCCACGGGAATAGCCAGGGACAAAGCCATGAGTACTCTTTAAGTACTCGCAAACTAATACTAACAAGTGAAAGGGGTTTTTGATAATAGGACACTAGGCTCTAGGGTTATTTTGCAAAAGCCAGTTTTATCTATACTAAGTTTAGAAGCAACGAATGCTAGTTGAAATTTTATAACACCTAAGTGGGAACTTGTATCTCATATCACAACCCTGTTGTGGTCAAGTCAAAGTCTCAATTCATTTCACAAGTCTTTTGAAAAGTCTAACGGGGGAACAATATGGCCACTCCAACTGTCCACAACCACGGACGCGGCTATTCGAATAGTTTGACACTCTGCAGAGATTGTACACTTTCACCACAACATTCGATACATCCGTCAGGAACAAATCCTGAATTCACCATACTCAGTATGCGGATAATCAATCCTAACCTTTCAATTACACGCCCTAGTATAAGCACCTCTCATGTGAGTTTGGCCTCCCAACCATGACCAACTGTCATCTTGGGTACTGCACAGGTGGACAATCTTCACAAGGTAGCCTCAGCTCAGACCTTGGCCGTGAGGGAACTAATACTAAGGTATATAAGTTTCTAGTCAAGCCCTACCCAATCTTCGGGTATTGTGGTTGTACGATAAAAATTGGAATGGTATCGCATCCAGACAACCATCAGTTTTATAAAGGGCTAAGGCTCATGCCTCATCATTTTCATCACCAAAATCATCAAGTGTTTGGAAACACATGTCCAAAACATTTCAATAGAATGATCCATCATTCCAAGGTTTTCATAACCATTTTTCCACCAAGTATTTCCATCTAAAGTTGATCAAGCTTTATGCTTAGCACTAGCATCTACAAGTGGGGGTAAGCACTAATGAGGGGTGGTAAACCAGTGGAGTTTTAACTAAGTTCAATATCATGCCTTAGGATGACATCAAGATTATCTAGCTTAGTCCAAATTTTATGCTCTTTATGCAACCTTCAAGTATCCTTCTAGTATCTACCATTTATTCCAGTAAACTCTAAGTAAGAGCTTTGATAAAGAAATAAAGTAATAAACTTGCAAATAAAACTAGGATTGGTTTATCAAGTGGTTATGATCATATATGCTTTAAGGCATATAGTGGCATGGTAGCAAGCAAGTAGTAGCTTGCATAGGTCAACTTGATTAGTAAGGCTTGCAAGTATTGGCTTGCATAATATCAGTATAAGCTTGCTAAATTGCAAGTGTTAGCTTGCACATTCAACTGGTAGTATTAGGCTTGCCTTGTGCAGAGCAGTGGTTGAAGTTATGCTCGGCTTCTTCTTCGTAGAATCCTCCTTCCTCTTTGTATCCTTGTTCGGTATTAGCGTCTATAAATAAATACGATGTACACAATCACCAAACAATACTTAACTACTTGCAATCATCACACAAAAGGGTCCTATAGATGATCTAGCATCATCACTAACATTACAAGATTAAAGTTTGATTTAATTCCTTTTATTTTTAGAAAAGTAATTTCTACTCATTGAAAAACTACTTAAGATTTAATATTCTCCAAATCAAACATGGGATCATGTTGACACATGTCATCACCACATATTTTAGTTCATGGGAATGTGATTTAAAGTGGTGTCACAATTTAATAAGGTTTTAACCTTTTATTTTAATTAAATAAAGTGACTAGAAATGCCTATGGGGCATTCTTTAATTACTTGAACATTATTTCTGTAAGTAATCCTATATATTTTTATATATTCTGAAAGGTATGGTTAAATGTGATTTTTGAGAGTTGGAATCAACTCAAAAGCTATTATGGTTTTCATTTGAAAAATGTTTGAATGCAGAAAAGCTTCTGCATTGTTATTTTTACCAAGGATGATCTACAGATCCAAATGACTTGAATCCAACGGGCTTGGATTCACCATTCCCAGAACTTTCTAACAAAATTGGTTTCATTCAATTTGGTTCACTGAATCGACTTAGGTTGATTTTTGAAACTGGGTACAGAAGTGTGTTTGAACTAAAAAGGAAAAGGTTAAATTCAAATAACTGGGCTGCGTGGGAAAGGTTAACGGGCCGGCCTGCTAAGCACAGCGCTTCTGCGGGCTGCGTAAGTGGTTGTCCCCACACGTCAGTGCGACAGGGGGTGCGAAGCGGTATGGGGCGATGTGGTGCGTTCGATCTGGTTATAATCCAAAAGCTGAGAGTCATCGTCGACGTTGGGCAACGCCGGCGAGACAGAAACCTAGCGCGGCCAGTGGGGGTCGCTGGGGGCTCACCGGGGTTCAGGCGAGGGTCGGCGAGGCGGGCGAACGACGAAGTCGATGACGGCGGTTCTCCTGGTACCGACAGCTTCTCCTGGGGCGGCTCTAATCGCTGGCCCCCTTCTTCTCCAGAGGCGGCGGACTCCGGCAAAATTCCGGCGATGCGCTGCTCGCCATGCTCCGGGACTGAGGTGGGGTGGTTCTGGGTGAGAGAGGAGTGGAATGGTGTGAAGAATTCAAGCGGGGGAGGCCTCTATTTATAGTCGCGACGGTGAGACCGAACGGCATGGGCAGGCGGCGGTGGCGACATGGCTACGGGCTGCTAGAGGCATGGCCGGCGGTGGCGATCGATTGGTGGTCTCCTGGCGATGCTCTACGGCTTTAATGCGCTTGTAGGGGCGGTGCGGTTTGGTATGGAACACGCGACGCTCTGCGCGGCAGAGGCGGTGTCTTCAACAGCGAGCGGTGGCTGTGAGGCATGGGGCGGCGAACGGGGATGTCTGGCGGTCTCCTGGGTCGGTGGTGATCATGTATGCACACGGCGAGGGTGGCGCGCGGTCTTGGGCTTCGGTCGAGGGTGGCACTCTGGCGCATGCTCGGCATGGTTGACAGAGGCACGGGCGCGGCGTTCCTGGGTGCTCTGGTTGATGTATTCGAGGCAGGGCTGGTCGAGAGGGGGCGGTGAGGCATGGGTGATCTTCAAGACAAGGTTGGCACGGCTAGTTTCTCTCCTAGCTTGCTGTCGACATGGTTGTGACAAGGGTGGCTTCGGTTGTTCACCATTGATGGCATTGGCAAGCTCACAGTGGTGCTAGTGATTAGTTAAGATTGTTAGATGATCTACTAAGGCTAGTGGTGCCCAGAGAGGGAACAAGTTAGGCAAGAATCACTGCTCACAATAGTGTTTGGATTTTGTTTGATTTGTGTCTGCAAGGTGTTTGATGAAATGGCCGCAAAAATTCAAGTTTTGAATTTTGAAAAGATTTTTGGTGGGTGTGCTAGGTTGGTGCTGGTGAGTCTGCAGATGCTTGGGTTTTGAAAGTTGAGCTTGTTTGAGTGGTTTTTGAAAAAGTGGGATCCTCTCATATGATTAAGATTCAATTTTGAACTGTCATTTAAACTATGCATTTAAATGTTTTTGGATGATCACAAAGTGGGCCTTGATACTTTTTTATGAGTACAATCAAGGGGTGCAAAGATCCAGAAAAGTTTCTGTTAGATTCTGAAAGTTTGAGACAGCCAAAGTAGGCATGGGAGTTAAATTGGTCAAAATGACCATTCCTTTATTTTATTTGTTTTGCTTTACTTGTCTTTGGGAAAAGTGTGGGAAATGTTTAGATGATGTTTATTTCACCTAAGCGTCCATTTACAAGCAAAGGAACACACAAACAAGGTGGTTCAAAAGAATTCAAAATGAAATGCATACTCACATTCATGCTTCCGTAATTTTATTTAGAAAAGTTTTTGTTAACCCTAATTTTGATGATTAGAGTTTGATGATCCAAGTTTAGTATTTTTGGGATGTTACAAACCTTACCCCCTTAAAAAAAATCTCGTACCGAGATTTGAAAAAGGACGAAAAAGATTACCTAGGATTTGAAGAGATCGGGAAACTCTGTCTTGATGTGATCTTCGTGCTCCCATGTAGCTTCCTCTTCTGTGTGGTTGCTCCACTGAATCTTGAGAAACTTGATGCTTCGGGCTCGGGTAGTTCTGAAAGCTTCTTCCAAAATACGGATGGGTACTTCGGGATAGGTCAGGTCATCGTTGATCTCTATGGTCCGGTGATCGATATTCTTGAACACTTCGGTCTTCTCGAGAACTTCGAGACACTTGCGAAGTAATGAGATATGGAACACATTGTGCACGGCTGACATCTCTTCAGGTAGTTCCAATTGATATGACACTTCTCCTCGACGGTTCAGAATCTTGAAGGGTTCGATATATCTGGGAGCTAACTTTCCTTTGAGTTGGAAACGCTGCATTCCCTTCAATGGCAACACTTTCAGATAAACAAAATATCCTATGTTGAAAGCGAGGTCTCTACGTCTCTTGTCGGCGTAACTCTTCTGTCTGGACTGGGCGGTCTTGAGGTGCTCACGAATCTTGTGAATCTTCTCTTCTGCTTCTCGTAGGATATCAGGTCCAAAAATCTGACTCTCTCCTACTTCCGACCAGTTCAAAGGGGTGCGACACTTCCTTCCGTACATGAATTCAAATGGGGCCATTTGCAAACTGGCTTGATAACTGTTGTTGTATGAGAATTCTGCAAACAGCAGATAGTCTTCCCACTTGGATCCATATTCTAACACACATGCTCTCAGCATATCTTCGAGTATTTGGTTTACTCGCTCCGTTTGTCCATCGGTCTGAGGGTGATACGTGGTGCTGAAATCTAGGCAGGTTCCTAAACCTTCTTGAACTTTCTTCCAGAATCTCGAGGTAAACTGAGCTCCTCGATCCGATACGATGTTCTTGGGGACTCCATGCAAACTAACTATCCTAGCGATGTACAACTCCGCTAGCTTCGAACTCTGATATGTGGTCTTGACGGGCAAGAAATGGGCGACTTTAGACAATCGGGCCACTATGACCCAGATAGAGTCATTTCCCCTACTAGAAGTAGGCAGTCCAGTCATAAAGTCCATTCCAACGGAATCCCATTTCCATTCCGGAATCTGTAAGGGTTGCAACAATCCAGCGGGTCTTTGATGTCCTGCCTTGACTCGCTGACAAATATCACACTTGGCGATATAGCTTCCGATTTCTCTCTTCATCTTATGCCACCAAAATTGCTCCTTCAAATCTTGATACATCTTAGTTCCTCCGGGATGGATAGAATAAAGAGTATCATGAGCCTCCTTCAGAATCACTTCTTTCAACTCCGAATCTGCTGGTACACAAAGGCGTCCTTTGTACCACAGAACTCCTTCTTCGTCTTCGGTGAATACAGGTACTTTTCCTGTACCGATACGACGCTTGATTCCGTCGATACTAGCATTTCCTTTCTGCGCCTCTTTAATCTGACTGATCAAAGTGGGTTGAAGTTCTATGATAGCCAAAAATCCTTCACTTACTAATTCTATTCGAAAATGTTCCATCTCTTTGTGCAGGCTTGGTTGCTCCTTCAAAATCATGGAGTTCAAGCGGCACGGCAATCTGCTAAGGGCATCTGCTACCACATTGGCTTTACCAGGGTGATAGTGAATGTCCTGATCGTAATCCTTGATTAGCTCAATCCATCTCCTCTGTCTCATATTCAGCTCCTTCTGAGTGAATATATACTTCAGACTCTTGTGATCCGTATAGATCTCACAACGGTTTCCCATCAGGTAATGTCTCCATGTCTTCAGGGCTAGAACTACGGCTGCGAGTTCGAGGTCATGGGTTGGGTAATTTTGCTCATGTTGCTTCAATTGTCGAGATAGATAAGATATAACTTTGCCTTCTTGCATTAGCACACATCCGAGACCGATCTTGGATGCATCACAATACACATCGAAGGGCTTCGTGATATCTAGCATGATCAAGATTGGGGCTGAAATCAATCTCCTCTTGAGTTCTTGAAAACTCGCTTCACATTTGTCGGTCCATTCAAACTTCTTGTCCTTCTTCAGCAATTGGGTCATTGGTCTGGCGATACTCGAGAATCCTTCTACGAACTTGCGGTAATATCCCGCCAATCCGAGAAATGCACGAACTTGGGTTTGAGTGGTTGGGGCTTGCCAATCTTCTACATCTTTCACTTTGGCAGGGTCAACGGCAATTCCTCCGGCTGATACAATGTGACCGAGGAATCCTACCTCTTGTAACCAGAATTCACATTTGCTAAACTTTGCATACAGCTGATGCTCTCTAAGGGTTCCAAGAATGGTCCTTAGGTGTAGCTCATGTTCTTCTTCTGATTTGGAATAAATCAGAATGTCATCGATGAAAACAACGACAAACTTATCCAGGAAGTCCATAAAAATCGTATTCATGAGATTCATGAAGTAAGCGGGGGCATTGGTATTGGGTGTTGCGGCATTCTTCTTGTTGGGGCACTCGTTGGAATAGTGGCCTTTATTTCCACAGTCATAACAGGTCACTTGCGACTTGTCCTTTGCTGCTACAGGCACAATATTGCTTCCAGTCCTCGGGGCAGTGTTGGTGTTGGCGGTAGCATTGTTGTTGAACTTGGGTGGGGCACGATTGAAATTGCTAGCGTTGCCGGGGTTGTTATGATTTCCTCCGGGCCTTGGGTTTCCACGGTTGGGATAGGTCGGATGGTTCGTCGGGGGTCTGTTAGTTCGTGGGGCAAATCCGGGAGAAGGGTTAGGGCGATACTTTGGGGTCTGATGGGTTCCTGGCTGATGCATCATGCGACGCTTGCGGTTCTCATTGGCTTGGTTGATCTTTCCTTCCATCTGGATAGCAGAGTCGATAAGGGCTTCAATATCAGCAAAGGGGATATTGACTAACACTGTCTGCATCTCATCATGCAGACCATTCAAGAATCTCTCTTTCTTCTTGGCTTCGGTGTCGATCTCATCCGGGGCATACCTAGATAATGACAAAAAATTGTCACGCTATTCCACTACAGTCATTCTCCCTTGCTTTAGTTCTCTGAACTCGTCTCTCATTCTCTTGATCAAACCTGGTGGCACATGGGTTCTGCTAAACTTGACCTTGAATTCCTCCCAGGTCATCATCTGGCCTCCGGTCATTGCGCGAACACTATTCCACCATGCCCTGGCATCTCCGGCTAGATAGTGGGTGGCGAACAGAACTTTCTCGTTGGCTTCCACTCCGGCGACTTCTAGGTTATTTTCCATGGTTTGCAGCCAATCATCGGCGTCTAGGGGATCTTCTGACTTAGTGAAAACAGGTGGGTTGGTATTCTGGAAATTCTTGAGCTTAGATCCATGGTTGTCCTGATTTCCGTGGCCTTGGTTGTTGTGGGTTAGCTGGGATATCTGTTGCAGGGTGGCTAGGTTGGCTTGACGTTCCGCTCTTTCAGCTTCACTGTCAGAAGTCAACATTTGCAGAATCTGCAACATCGGGTCCGAGGATGAACCACTTCCTCCACGTGGCATCTGAGGATTGAGATAGATCATAAGAAAAGAGGGAAATTTCTAAGGTTTTGGGTCTTTGAAAAGTTTTTAAAGTTTGACTCAGATTTTTCTAGCAACTTGCTTTTTCATTCATTCATTCATTCATAGCACACGATACAACACACACCACAACAAAGAAGAACAGATGGTCTTAAGAACCATTCTGAAAACTACGATACAGTGGGACCGAATACTACTCACTACATTTTGGCACTAGCGTAGTTGTTAGTTTTACTGAAAGTGATCTAGGGTGCAAAATTTGATATAAGCTTTGAAATAATTTTGGAGTAGCGTGAATTTTTATGAAAGAGTCCAAGAGGTAAGAATGAGAATAAGTTTTTGTAAATATTTGCTAGCGTGAATTTTTATGAGAGAGTCCAAGAGGTAAGAATAAGAATAAATTTTTGTAAATATTTGCTTCCTTTGGTTTTGAAACTAAGTTTTTGATTCAAACGTCCAGTCTAACTAGGGTCTCCTATGGTCAGGATGGCTCTGATACCAACTTGTCAACACCCGGATTTTTAATCCCAAATGCCTATTATGCCATACATCGCAATCCCAGGATTACCATTTTTGCGAGACATAACAAAATTGGATACCACTCATCCATTACAAACCATACATAAGGTTTTACACAAATAAGGATCTCATGATCCAGTTCTTAATACAACTTCAAGCAGCGGAATACGTAATAATAATGGTAGCGTAGGCGAAGCTCCATCTTCGGGTTCACAGGCAATGCTGATGATGGGAGATGATCCTAGTTGTCGTAACCTTCCTAGGGTCCATCCTCCAGGTACTCCTCTTCATAGTATGGCCACGGGAATAGCCAGGGACAAAGCCATGAGTACTCTTTAAGTACTCGCAAACTAATACTAACAAGTGAAAGGGGTTTTTGATAATAGGACACTAGGCTCTAGGGTTATTTTGCAAAAGCCAGATTTATCTCTACTAAGTTTAGAAGCAACGAATGCTAGTTGAAATTTTATAACACCTATGTGGGAACTTGTATCTCATATCACAACCCTGTTGTGGTCAAGTCAAAGTCTCAATTCATTTCACAAGTCTTTTGAAAAGTCTGACGGGGGAACAGTATGGCCACTCCAACTGTCCATAACCGTGGACGCGGCTATTCGAATAGTTTGAAACTCTGCATAGATTGTACACTTTCACCACAACATTCGATACATCCGTCAGGAACAAATCCTGAATTCACCAAACTCAGTATTCGGATAATCAATCCTAACCTTTCAATTACACGCCCTAGTATAAGCACATCTCATGTGAGTTTGGCCTCCCAACCATGACCAACTGTCATCTTGGGTACTGCACAGGTGGACAATCTTCACAAGGTAGCCTCAGCTCAGACCTTGGTCGTGAGGGAACTAATACTAAGGTATATAAGTTTCCAGTCAAGCCCTACTCAATCTTCGGGTATTGTGGTTGTACGATAAAAATTGGAATGGTATCGCATCCAGACAACCATCAGTCTTATAAAGGGCTAAGGCTCATGCCTCATCATTTTCATCACCAAAATCATCAAGTGTTTGGAAACACGTGTCCAAAACATTTCAATAGAATGATCCATCATTCCAAGGTTTTCATAACCATTTTTCCACCAAGTATTCCCATCTAAAGTTGATCAAGTTTTATGCTTAGCACTAGCATCTACAAGTGTGGGTAGGAACTAATGAGGGGTGGTAAACCAGTGGAGTTTTAACTAAGTTCAATCTCATGCCTTAGGATGACATCAAGATTATCTAGCTTAGGCCAAATTTTATGCTCTTTATGCAACCTTCAAGTATCCTTCTAGTATCTAACATTTATTCTAGTAAACTCTAAGTAAGAGCTTTGATAAAGAAATAAAGTAATAAACTTGCAAATAAAACTAGGATTGGTTTATCAAGTGGTTATGATCATATATGCTTTAAGGCATATAGTGGCATGGTAGCAAGCAAGTAGTAGCTTGCATAGGTCAACTTGATTAGTAAGGCTTGCAAGTATTGGCTTGCATAATATCAGTATAAGCTTGCTAAATTGCCAAGTGTTAGCTTGCACATTCAACTGGTAGTATGAGGCTTGCCTTGTGCAGAGCAGTGGTTGAAGTTCTCCTCGTCTTCTTCTTCGTAGAATCCTCCTTCCTCTTCGTATCCTTGGTCGGTACTAGCGTCTATAAATAAATACGATGTACACAATCACCAAACAATACTTAACTACTTGCAATCATCACACAAAAGGGTCCTATAGATGATCTAGCATCATCACTAACATTACAAGATTAAAGTTTGATTTAATTCCTTTTATTTTTAGAAAAGTAATTTCTACTCATTGAAAAACTACTTAAGATTTAATATTCTCCAAACCAAACATGGGATCATGTTGACACATGTCATCACCACATATTTTAGTTCATGGGACTCGTATTTAAAGTGGTGTCACAATTTAATAAGGTTTTACCCTTTTATTTTAATTAAATCAAGTGACTAGAAATGCCTATGGGGCATTCTTTTATTATTTGAACATTATTTCTATAAGTAATCCTATATATTTTTATATATTCTGAAAGGTATGGTTAAATGTGATTTTTGAGAGTTGGAATCAACTCAAAAGCTATTATGGTTTTAATTTGAAAAATGTTTGAATGCAGAAAAGCTTCTGCATTGTCATTTTTACCAAGGATGATCTACAGATCCAAATGACTTGAATCCAACGGGCTTGGATTCAGCATTCCCAGAACTTTCTAACAAAATTGGTTTCATTCAATTTGGTTCACTGAATCGACCTAGGTTGATTTTTGAAACTGGATACAGAAGTGTGTTTGAACTAAAAAGGAAAAGGTTAAATTCAAATAACTGGGCTGCGCGGGAAAGGTTAACGGGTCGGCCTGCTAAGCACAGCGCTTCCGCGGACTGCGTAAGTGGTTGTCCCCACACGTCAGTGAGACAGGGGGTGCGAAGCGGTATGGGGCGATGTGGTGCGTTCGATCTGGTTCTAATCCAAAGGCTAAGAGTCATCGTCGACGTTGGGCAACGCCGGCGAGACAGAAACCTAGCGCGTCCAGTGGGGGTCGCTGGGGGCTCACCGGGGTTAAGGCGAGGGTCGGCGAGGCGGGCGAACGACGAAGTCGACGACGGCGGTTCTCCTGGTACCGGCAACTTCTCCTGGGGCGGCTCCAATCGCTGGCCCCCTTCGTCTTTAGAGGCGGCGGCCTCCGCGGAAATTCCGGCCATGCGCTGCTCGCCTTGCTCCGGGACTGAGGTGGGGTGGTTCTGGGTGAGAGAGGAGTGGAATGGTGTGAATAATTCGAGCGGGGGAGGCCTCTATTTATAGTCGCGACGGTGAGACCGAACGGCATAGGCAGGCGACGGTGGCGACATGGCTACGGGCTGCTAGAGGCATGGCCGGCGGTGGCGATCGATTGGTGGTCTCCTGGTGATGCTCTACGGCTTTAATGTGCTTGTAGGGGCGGTGCGGTTTGGTCTGGAACACGCGACGCTCTGCGCGGCAGAGGCGGCGTCTTCTACGGCGCGCGGTGGCTGTGAGGCATGGGGCGGCGAACGGGGATGTCCTGGGTCGGTGGTGATCATGTATGCACGCGGCGAGGGCGGCGCACGGTCTGTGGGCTTCGGTCGAGGGTGGCGCTCTAGTGCATGCTCGGCATGGTTGACACAGGCACGGGCGCGGCGTTCCTCGGTGCTCTGGTTGATGTCTTCGAGGTAGGGTTGGTCGAGAGGGGGCGGTGAGGCATGGGTGATCTTCAAGACAAGGTTGGCACGGCTAGTTTCTCTCCTAGCTTGTTGTCGACATGGGGGTGAAAAGGGTGGCTTCGGCTGTTGTAAGGTTCCCAACCTTTAATAAGGTAGAGATCCCTGTGTTTACAATGCTAGTCCCTGGATCAATAGCTAGCATCCACAATTAAGATGTAATATCAAGAAACAAAGGTCATAATACAACTTTATAACCAGGAATAACATAATTTATTACATCTTACATAGCTCATTTGGCTATTACATTACATTGCAGCAGAATATCTATAAGCATGGGGTCCTTCATCTTCAAAGTGCCATAGGCAGACATGTTGGTTGTAGACTTGTAATCCTAATCATTGCACTTCACTAATATCAAACAAACCTGCAACATAACAAGTTACAGCCACAAGGGTCAATACATTTGAATTGTATTGGCAAGTGATACTATGGTAGTATAGTGGAGTCTATCAACTATATTCATTTGGCTAAGTGGAGCTTAGGCTTGCATTGCTCAAAATAGATTTTTCCTTCTCATTTGAAAACACTAACTTTTTGCTTTGATAAAATCACCCAAGGCATCTCCCAATAGAAATTGGTGATCCTTCAACCCTTGTTCAACTACAAGTTTTTATCTTAGAAATTTGGATGATGAGATTCTTGATAGCTTCCATGTCTTGATGCTCAAATTGTCCTTTGCCAGGGACATGGCTAAGTACTTAGATTTTACACTCTGCAGAGGTGGTGCACTTTCCCCACAAGACTTGGTTTCACCAAGACAAGATCTTTCAGAAGCCTTCCCTTAGACCAAAATGGACGCGTTCCAACCTATCATTCCCTACCACCAACTGTCCATTTGGCTAAGTTCTTGCAACCTATATGATCCAGGCAGAGCCCATAATGCCAAGTGGTTGCACTTGAAGCTTCTCAACATTTGACATCTCAAATCTCTTTGTTCCTGGGTGGCCATCCACAAGTGAGATACACAAGGTAAACCATAGAAATGGGCCTTGTGAACCACTCAACACAAACCATTCCTTCCATTCCACCCAGGTGATTCATTCACTTAGTTTTTTTATTAAACAAAACACAAGTCCTCAGACTTAGAAATTTTTCCATAGTATGAATACATATTCCACCCTTGTTTTCTATTAGCTAAACTAAGCATGATATTAGTAGGAACCTTAAATTAGGAAATTTCTACTAAGTTTTCATCTACTAGGATTTCCCTTGGCATAGTTTACACTTAGCAAAATTCCATGCAAGTCCTTAGAAATATCACTAATGCATAGTGAAAATAATGGGACAAAAGTATGAAGCATCACTTGCCTTTTTGGTAGAGAGTATAAGTTCACTTCCTTGTTCTTTGCAATGTTCACTCACTTCAAATCACTACAATTCAATCAAGCAAACAATATTTCACTCTACCTTTCAAGCAATTCATCACATAAAATGATACAATCAAAGTAATGCATGCAAGCATGCAATAGGTTGTTTTATTTGTAAAAGTGGTTTCTAGTAGGTTGTAAACATTTGGAAACACCTATTGGTCATTTTATAAAGTGGCAAAGTCATTTGCAATAGGTTTCACTTTATAAACCCTTTTTAAAACAAGGTATCATTTTATGTGGTGTAAAAATGTTTTCAATAAGGCATTAATCTATAGGGTTCACAAAATATGTTTTCAAACCATAAAATATTGTGTTTAGGGTCAGAGAGTTTATTTCCAAAACATTTCTCAAAGGTTTTCTTCCAAAACCATTTTTTTAATAATTAAACCATATTTTTATTTGACTAGAATTGGTTTAAATCCAATATTCATTCTTTAGTTTCACCAAATACATTTTTGAAACCACAATTTGTTTCCTAGGGTCAGTAGGTTCAAAACAAAACATTTGCCAAAGATTTTATCCCCAAAATCATTTTAGAATAATTTTTATATCCTAAACAAGCATACATAAGTTTCTGCAAAAACAAACATTTTACCAGAAGCTTTTTACTAAACAAAGTGCATGGTTGGCTAGGGCTTGTCCTGATGAATCCAATGATATAAAGTTTGCAAAATTTGGACGTGTGGTTTAAAAGTTATGGAATTTACAAATTTGATCATCTAATAGATCAAATCCTGTTTTTAAAACAAACTCTGGGCCACGTGGAATGTTTTGATTGGCCGAAAACGGTTCGCGTGGATCGACTAACATGGGCCGCTGGATCTAAAGCAAATCTTACGGCGCAGATGCTCTCAAACCCCTTTGATAAGTGACTCTATCCTAGCCAATGGGTCTGCATCTAACGGTTGCTGCGCGTTTGACCTAGAATGAGCGGCGCTGACGGCGGCTGTGCGGCGGCGGCGCTCTGGCGGCGAGGTTGCCGACGATGCAGGATGCGAGAAAGAGAGAGAGGGATCTCACCGAGTTCGCAGCACACTGCTGATGCTCAACGTGGTCTTTGTTGGCCAAGGGGCGCACGGGTTCGCAGCATAGAAAACAAAAATTTTCCTACGATTTGAACTATATACCAAGATCTATCTACTAGATACAAACAACAGGCGGATGTATATCCGTAGAGAACATACCCTTGAAGACCGACAAAGCTTAACGAGTTCAACTCGTGGTTGATGTAGACGATCTCTTGCCGATCTCAAGATCGAGAGGAAGTCCTAGCGCCGCAAATCAGCAATGCATCCGTGCTCGCACACACGTTCGAGGCACCGAGCAACCTCCGCCTCCTCGCTCCAGCGATGCAGCGGAAGCACAACTCTTTCTTGCCGAATAGCCACCGGGAACATGTATCTCGCTAGTCCGAGACCATGGGGGATAAATTCTAGAGGGGGAGAGAGATCCTTCACGAGGAGGTGTGAGAGACAAGTGAGGAGGGGGGCTCCTTTTATAGGAGGAGGGGGGCACCCAAGGGGGTGGCCGCCGGCCATGGGGGCTGCCCCCTCCCCTCCTTCATTCATGTGGGTGGACACTCCACTCACAAAATGCCCTTTAAAATCCCTCCACTCAAAAGTCCACTCAAATTCCCATTAAATTTCCACCAAATTTAATGCAAACTCTCATTAAATAAAACTCTTTTATTTTATTCAGAATTTTGTCAATTACTTTAATGACAAACATTCACAAATAACCCCTTGCTAGAATTCTATTTCACATGCATAACCACTTTATGCAATTTCACCCAAAACCTGTTTCGGTATCTAGTGAAATAAATTCCTGCGCTTGTTCATTCTTTCGGCATGAAACATTTGCTCCAATTGGATGTCGGTGTCTCTTAAGTGTGTCACCCTACGGTTCGTGAATAATGCGGACATGATCGAGACCCCTCTCGGATCAATAATCAGAAGCGGGATCTAGAGACCCATACTGACTCCCACACATTCAACGATGACTTTCTTGTGATCGTCGGAACCTTTTACGCTAGTATCTTAATCCCTTTGTTTCACGATATATTACATGTCCGAGATTCGATCATCGGTATGTCCATACCTAGTTTGATCTCGTTACCGACATGCACTCTTTTCTCGTTCCTGTGATATAACATTCTAGTGATCAAATCACTTGCTTGCAAGCTAATCAATGTGATATCACCGAGAGGGCCCAGAGTATATCTATCCGTCATCGGGATGAACAAATTCCACTCTCAATCCATGAGCCTCAACATAACACTTTATTAGTTCTGAATCCATCTTTATAATCACCCTGTTACGGTGTGACGTTTGATGTTATCAAGAAACTCTTCCGGTGTTAGTGATTGACATGATCTCATGGTCTAAGGATTAGGATCACTTCGTAAGTTGTTATAGCAATATAAACTCAATGACTTTGATCGTAATGCTATACTTCGGATGAATTTTCATCACACCATTAAACTAATGTTGTGATCCCGTTATTAACAACATCCAATGTCCATGATCAGGAAACCTTGATCATCTTGTTAATCAACGAGCTAGTTTATGAGAGAGGCATAACTAGGAACTTTCTGTTTGTTTATTAAACACACATGTATTAACGTTTCCGTATTAATACAATTATAGCATGCAAAATAAACATCTATCATATACTTGGAATACACATAATAAATACTTTATTATTGCCTCTCAGGGCATATTCCCTTCAGTCTCCCACTTGCACTAGACACAATAATCTAGTTGCATAGTGATAAATCTAACACCCATTGAGTTCTGGTGTTGATCATGTTTTGCTCTAGGGAGAGTTTTAGTCAACGGATCTGCTACATTGAGATTCGTATGTACTTTACAAATCTTTATATCTCCATCCTTGACATGTTCGCGGATGGAGTGAAACCGGCGCTTAATATGCTTGGAATGCTTGTGAGACCTTGGCTCTTTGGCATTGGCAATGGCACCATTGTTGTCACAATAGATCACCATTGGGTCCAACGCGTTTGCCACCACTCCTAGTTCGGATATGAACTTCATCCAAACTGCTTCCTGAGCCGCTTCTAAAGCAGCAACATATTCGGCCTCCGTTGTTGATCCCGCTACCACAGGTTGTTTGGAGCTCCTCCAACTAACCGCTCCGCCATTCATGAGAAATACGTATCCGGATTGAGACTTAGAGTCATCCGGATCGGTGTCAAAGCTAGCGTCGACATAACACTTAGCGACGAGCTCTTCTTCACCTCCGTATACAAGAAACATATCCTTAGTTCTTCGTAAGTACTTAAGGATATTCTTGACCGCTATCCAGTGTTCCGAACCTGGATCCGATTGGTACCTACTAGTCAAACTAATAGCATGCGCCACATCCGGTCTTGTACATAGCATGGCGTACATTATAGAGCCTATGGCTGAACCATAGGGGACTTTGTCCATTATCTCTCTTTCTTCCGCCGAAGCCGGACTTTGAGTCTTACTCAATGTCTTGCCTTGCAACATAGGTAAGAACCCCTTATTACTTCTGTCCATTTTAAACTTCTTTAAAATCTTATCAAGGTATGTACTTTGTGATAGCCCTATTAGGCGCCTAGATCTATCTCTATAGATCTTTATGCCTAATATGTATGACGCTTCACCTAGGTCCTTCATTGAAAATTTGCTGTTTAGATAACTTTTAACACTGTTTAAAAGATCTATATCATTTCCGATCAATAATATGTCATCCACATATAATATCAGAAATGCCACATTGCTCCCACTCACTTTCTTGTAAATACAAGCTTCTACATAAGTTTGGACAAATCCAAACTCTTTGATCACCTCATCAAAGCGGAGATTCCAACTTCGTGATGCTTGCTTCAATCCATAGATGGATCGCTGAAGCTTGCACACCTTGTTAGCATCCTTAGGATCGACAAAACCCTTTGGTTGTATCATATACAACTCTTCTTCAATATTACCATTGAGAAACGCGGTTTTGACATCCATCTGCCATATCTCATAATCGAAATATGCAGCAATTGCTAACATAATCCTAACTGACTTTAGCATCGCTACGGGAGAGAAAGTCTCATCGTAGTCAACTCCTTGAATTTGTCGAAACCCCTTTGCGACAAGTCGAGCTTTATAGACGGTCACATTACCATCAGCATCAGTTTTCCTTTTGAAAATCCATTTGTTCTCCACGGCCTTTCGGTCGTGAGGTAATTCCACCAAGTTCCAAACTTGATTTTCATACATGGATTCCATCTCGGATTTCATGGCTTCTAACCATTTGTTGGAATCCGGGCTCATCATCGCTTCTTCATACGTCGCAGGGTCATCATTTTCATCAACCATGAAATTCATGACAGTATTTCCGTACAGCTCGGGAGCTGCACGCGTCCTGTTTGACCTGCGAGGTTCGGTAGTACTCTCTTTCGGAGTTTCATGATCATTATCATTAGTTCCCTCTTCAACAGGTGGAGCCAACTCCGGAACAGCTTCCGGCGCTGCGCTACTCGCCATACTTTGAAGAGAAGATTCCATAACCTCTTCGAGTTCTACCTTCCGACTACTCACACCTTTCGCGAGAAAATCTTTCTCTAGAAAGGATCCATTCTTGGCAACAAAAACCTTGCCCTCGGATCTGTGATAGAAGGAATACCCAATAGTTTCTTTAGGGTATCCTATGAAGACGCATTTTTCCGCTTTGGGTTCGAGTTTATCCGGTTGAAGTTTCTTCACATAAACATCGCATCCCCAAACTTTAAGAAATGACAGCTTAGGTTTGTTTCCAAACCATAATTCATACGGTGTCTTTTCAACGGATTTAGATGGTGCCCGATTTAAAGTGAATGCAGCAGTTTCTAGTGCATAACCCCAAAATGACAACGGCAAGTCCGTCAGAGACATCATAGATCGAACCATATCTAATAAAGTACGATTACGATGTTCCGACACACCATTTCGCTGTGGTGTTCCGGCAGGTGTGAGTTGTGAAACAATTCCACACCCTTTCAAGTGATTGCTAAACTCGTAACTTAGATACTCACCTCCACGGTCGGACCGTAGAAATTTGATCTTTCTATTACGATGATTTTCCACTTCATTCTGAAATTCCTTGAACTTTTCAAAGGTTTCAGACTTGTGTTTCATCAAGTAGATATAACCGTATCTACTCAAATCATCCGTTAAAGTAACAAAATAACGATATCCACCTCGCCCCGACACACTCATTGGACCACATACATCAGAATGTATGATTTCCATTAATCTGTCGCCCGTTCCATTGAACCGGAAAACGGTGTTCTAGTCATCTTGCCCATAAGGCATGGCTCACATGTATCAAATGATTCATAATCAAGTGATTCCAAAAGTCCATCCGAATGGAGCTTCTTCATGCGTTTAATGCCAATATGACCTAGACGGCAGTGCCACATATATGCGGATATATCATCATTAAGTTTAATCCTTTTAGCATCAACATTATGAATATGTGTAACATTATCATCGAGATCTAATAGAAATAAACCATTCATCATCGGTGCATGACCATAAAAGATTTCATTCATATAAATGGAACAACCATTGTTCTAGGATTTAAATGAATAACCACTTCGCATCAAACATGATCCAGATACAATGTTCATGCTCAGTGCAGGCACCAGATAACATTTATTCAAGTTTATAACTAATACCGACGGTAAGTGGAGAGGCAGCGTTCCGACGGCGATCACATCAACGCTTGATCCATTGCCGACACGCATCTTGACCTCACCCCTTGCTAGTGGTCGCTTGTTCCGCAGCCCCTGATTCGAGTTACAAATATCAGCAACTGAACCGGTGTCAAATACCCAGGTGCTACTGCGAGCACTAGTCAAGTACACATCAATAACATGTATATCATATATACCTTTGTTTGCCTTGCCGGCCTTCTTGTCTGCCAGATACTTGGGGCAGTTGCGCTTCCATTGGCTAGTCCCCTTACAATAGTAGCACTCGGAATCAGACTTAGGTCCAACTCGGGGTTTCTTTTCAGGCGTGGCAACAGGCTTGCCGCCCTTACTTCCCTTCCGTTTTCCCTTCTTGTCTTTCTTGAAACCAGTGTTCCTATTGATCATCAACACTTGATGTTCCTTTTTGATATCCACTTCTGCAGTTTTAAGCATTGACAGAAGCTCGGGGAGAGACTTCTTCATGCCTTGCATATTATAGTTCATCACGAAGCTCTTATAGCTAGGTGGCAGAGACTGCAGAACACGATGGATGCCTAACTCAATGGGAATCGATATTCCCAAGGACACAAGCTTATCGGCGTAACCCGACATCTTGAGTACATGCTCACTAACGGAGCTGTGCTCTTCCATCATGCAGCTAAAGAACTTTTCTGAAGCGTTGTAGCTCTCTACAGAAGCATGTGTGTCGAAAATCATTTTCAACTCACCCATTGTATCAAATGCATTGCCGTTTTCAAAACGCTTTCGAAGTTCCGGCTCTAGCCCATACAATATGCCGCAATGAACTAAGTTGTGGTCCTCCTGACGAGTCTGATAGACATTCTTCTCCTCGTCAGGGGCATCATCAAAAGGTGGGGGGCCTAACGGCGCTTCTAGCACATATTGCTTTTGTGCAGCAGAGAGGAGAATCCTCAAATTCATGGCCCATTCGGTAAAGTTGCTACCGTTCGTTGCTAGTTTCTCTTTCTCCATGAACACATTGAAATTAAAAGCAGGTGGTGCCATCTACAACAGAATTTGTAAAGTTTAGACTAAGTGTATGATAGATTGAGTTCAACTAATCTATATTACGAATGAACTCCCACTCAAAAACGACATCCCTCGTGCCTTTTTGGTGATTACATGAACCAAATCCACTACACCAAGTCTGATCATCACGTGAGTCGGTATAGCTTCAAAGGCGAGCATCAAATGGGCATCATATCAACTATATGACTCATGCTTAACCTTTCGGTCTGTGTTCTGAGGCCATGTCTGTACATGCTAGGCTCGCCAAGTTAGAGCCTTAGTATTCTCGTGTGTAACTATTTTACACCCGAAATATGGTCGTGGATCCAAGAACACCCGATCATCACGTGATGTCTTGGAGCGAAGAAAACATAATCGGTGCATACTAAAGGAAGAACACATTCTTATCTTGATATTTAAATGAGGGATCATCTTATTATGCTAACAAAGCGCTAAACAAGCAATATAAGATGCAATCAAACATCATATGTTTATTAGTGAAATTATATGGTTCCCGCAGATGATCTCTATCATGTGCATCGTGGTATGATCACTATCATACCTATATGTGTAAGTCCAAGGTCTATGGAGATTACACATTATGTATGTTGTAAGAGTATCATCTCATACTTCTACTTACAACATCACCATATCATAACACTATCCCAACAACAATCTAAACTAGACGCTTCTAATTTATCCATTGGAAGTTTTACATGGCTTGGGGCTTTCGAGATAGAACCGTTCTTACCTACGAACATGAACCACAACAAGGATAACCAAATTGTTGAAAATTCGTTGCAAAATAGATATTGACTATAGTAGGAGAGACAGATACCCGCTAGCCACTTATGCAAACTAGTTGCATGTCAAGCGTGGAACAGGTCTCATGTGCGAGGACATGTAAAGTTTGTCCGGGCCGCTTCATCCCACTATGCCACCAATATCCAAAATTACAACAAAGGAGCAACAACATGATCATCATCGCCCACATACTCATATGTGTACTACCCGTGTAAAGTATCTACGCATAGATCCGGCTCTCATACCACTGTAGGGTTCGCAGCATAGAAAACAAAAATTTTCCTACGATGTGAACTATATACCAAGATCTATCTACTAGATACAAACAATGGGCGGATGTATATCCGTAGAGAACATACCCTTGAAGACCGACAAAGCTTAACGAGTTCAACTCGTGGTTGATGTAGATGATCTCTTGCCGATCTCAAGATCGAGAGGAAGTCCTAGCGCCGCAAATCAGCAGCGCATCCATGCTCGCACACACGTTCGAGGCACCGAGCAACCTCCGCCTCCTCACTCCAGCGATGAAGCGGAAGCACAACTCTTTCTTGCCGAATAGCCACCGGGAACATGTATCTCGCTAGTCCGAGACCATGGGGGATAAATTCTAGAGGGGGAGAGAGATCCTTCACGAGGAGGTGTGAGAGACAAGTGAGGAGGGGGGCTCCTTTTATAGGAGGAGGGGGGGAACCCAAGGGGTTGGCCGCCGGCCATGGGGGCTTCCCCTCCCCTCCTTCATTCATGTGGGTGGACACTCCACTCACAAAATTCCCTTTAAAATCCCTCCACTCAAAAGTCCACTCAAATTCCCATTAAATTTCCACCAAATTTAATGCAAACTCTCATTAAATAAAACTCTTTTATTTTATTCAGAATTTTATCAATTAATTTAATGACAAACATTCACAAATAACCCCTTGCTAGAATTCTATTTCACATGCATAACCACTTTATGCAATTTCACCCGAAAACCTGTTTCGGTATCTAGTGAAATAAATTCCTGCGCTTGTTCATTCTTTCGGCATGAAACATTTGCTCCAATTGGATGTCGGTGTCTCTTAAGTGTGTCACCCTACGGTTCGTGAATAATGCGGACATGATCGAGACCCCTCCCGGATCAATAAACAGAAGCGGGATCTGGAGACCCATACTGACTCCCACACATTCAACGATGACTTTCTTGTGATCGTCGGAACCTTTTACGCTAGTATCTTAATCCCTTTGTTTCACGATATATTACATGTCCGAGATTCGATCATCGGTATCTCCATACCTAGTTTGATCTCGTTACCGACATGCACTCTTTTCTTGTTCCTGTGATATAACATTCTAGTGATCAAATCACTTGCTTGCAAGCTAATCAATGTGATATCACCGAGAGGGCCCAGAGTATATCTATCCGTCATCAGGATGAACAAATTCCACTCTCGATCCATGAGCCTCAACATAACACTTTATTAGTTCTGAATCCATCTTTATAATCACCCTGTTACGGTGTGACGTTTGATGTTATCAAGAAATTCTTCCGGTGTTAGTGATTGACATGATCTCATGGTCTAAGGATTAGGATCACTTCGTAAGTTGTTATAGCAATATAAAATCAATGACTTTGATCGTAATGCTATACTTCGGATGAATGTTCATCACACCATTACACTAATGTTGTGATCCCGTTATTAACAACATCCAATGTCCATGATCAGGAAACCTTGATCATCTTGTTAATCAACGAGCTAGTTTATGAGAGAGGCATAACTAGGAACTTTCTGTTTGTTTATTAAACACACATGTATTAACGTTTCCGTATTAATACAATTATAGCATGCAAAATAAACATCTATCATATACTTGGAATACACATAATAAACACTTTATTATTGCCTCTCAGGGCATATTCCCTTCATACACATATGAGTATGTGGGCGATGATGATCATGTTGTTGCTCCTTTGTTGTAATTTTGGATATTGGTGGCATAGTGGGATGAAGCGGCCCGGACAAACTTTACATGTCCTCGCACATGAGACCTGTTCCACGCTTGACATGCAACTAGTTTGCATAAGAGACTAGCGGGTGTCTGTCTCTCCTACTATAGTCAATATCTATTTTGCAACGAATTTTCAACAATTTGGTTATCCTTGTTGTGGTTCATGTTCGTAGGTAAGAACGGTTCTATCTCGAAAGCCCCAAGCCACGTAAAACTTGCAATGGATAAATTAGAAGCGTCTAGTTTAGATTGTTGTTGGGCTAGTGTTATGATATGGTGATGTTGTAAGTAGAAGTATGAGATGATACTCTTACAACATACATAACGTGTAATCTCCATAGACCTTGGACTTACACATATAGGTATGATAGTGATCATACCACGGTGCACATGAGAGAGATCATATGCGGGAACCATATCATTTCACTAATAAACATGTGATGTTTGATAGCGTCTTATATTGCTTGTTTAGCGCTTTGTTAGCATAATAAGATGATCCCTCTTTTAAATATCAAGATAAGAATGTGTTCTTCCTTTAGTATGCACCGATTATGTTTTTCGTCGCTCCAAGACATCACGTGATGATCGGGTGTTCTTGGATCCACGACCATATTTCGGGTGTAAAACAGTTACACACGCGAATACTAAGGTTCTAACTTGGCGAGCCTAGCATGTACAGACATGGCCTCGGAATACAGACCGTAAGGTTAAGCATGAGTCATATAGTTGATATGATGCCCATTTGATGCTCGCCTTTGAAGCTACACCGACTCACGTGATGATCGGACTTGGTGTAGTGTATCTGGTTCATGTAATCACCAAAAAGGCACGAGGGATGTCGTTTTTGAGTGGGAGTTCATTCGTAATATGGATTAGTTGAACTCAATCTATCATACACTTAGTCTAAACTTTCCAAATTCTGTTGTAGATGGCACCACCTGCTTTTAATTTCAATGTGTTCATGGAGAAAGAGAAACTTGCAACGAACGGTAGCAACTTTACCGAATGGGCCATGAATTTGAGGATTCTCCTCTCTGCTGCACAAAAGCAATATGTGCTAGAAGCGCCGTTAGGCCCCACACCTTTTGATGATGCCCCTGACGAGGAGAAGAATGTCTATCAGACTCGTCAGGAGGACCACAACTTAGTTCATTGCGGCATATTGTATGGTCTAGAGCCGGAACTTCGAAAGCGTTTCGAAAATGGCAATGCTTTTGATACAATGGGTGAGTTGAAAATGATTTTCGACACACATGCTGCTGTAGAGAGCTACAACGCTTCAGAAAAGTTCTTTAGATGCATGATGGAAAAGCACAGCTCCGTTAGTGAGCATGTACTCAAGATGTCGGGTTACGCCTATAAGCTTGTGTCCTTGGGAATATCGATTCCCATTGACATAGGTATCCATCGTGTTCTGCAGTCTCTGCCACCTAGCTATAAGAGCTTCGTGATGAACTATAATATGCAAGGCATGAAGAAGTCTCTCCCCCGAGCTTTTGTCAATGCTTAAAACTGCAGTAGTGGAAATCAAAAAGGAACATCAAGTGTTGATGAACAATAGGAACACTGGTTTCAAGAAAGACAAGAAGGGAAAATGGAAGGGAAGTAAGGGCGGCAAGCCTGTTGCCGTGCCTGAAAAGAAACCCCGAGTTGGACCTAAGTCTGATACCGAGTGCTACTATTGTAAGGGGACTGGCCACTGGAAGCGCAACTGCCCCAAGTATTTGGCAGACAAGAAAGCCGGCAAGGCAAACAAAGGTATATATGATATACATGTTATTGATGTGTACTTGACTAGTGCTCGCAGTAGCACCTGGGTATTTGATACCGGTTCAGTTGCTAATATTTGTAACTCGAATCAGAGGCTGCGGAACAAGCGACCGCTAGCAAGGGGTGAGGTCAAGATGCGTGTCAGCAATGGATCAAGCGTTGATGTGATCGTCGTCGGAACGCTGCCTCTCCACTTGCCGACGGGATTAGTTATAAACTTGAATAAAAGTTATCTAGTGCCTGCACTGAGCATGAACATTGTATCTGGTTCGTGTTTTATGCGAAGTGGTTATTCATTTAAATCCGAGAACAATGGTTGTTCCATTTATATGAATGAAATCTTTTATGGCCATGCACCGATGATGAATGGTTTATTTCTTTTGGATCTCGATAATAATGTTACACATATTCATAATGTTGATGCTAAAAGGATTAAACTAAATGATGATATATCCGCATATATGTGGCACTGCCGTCTAGGTCATATTGGCGTTAAACGCATGAAGAAGCTCCATTCGAATGGACTTTTTGAATCACTTGATTATGAATCATTTGATACATGTGAGCATTGCCTTATGGGCAAGATGACTAGAACGCCGTTTTCCGGTTCAATGGAACGGGCGACAGATTTATTGGAAATCATACATTCTGATGTATGCGGTCCAATGAGTGTGTCGGCGCGAGGTGGATATCGTTATTTTGTTACTTTCACGGATGATTTGAGTAGATACGGTTATATCTACTTGATGAAACACAAGTCTGAAACCTTTGAAAAGTTCAAGGAATTTCAGAATGAAATGGAAAATCATCGTAATAAAAAGATCAAATTTCTACGGTCCGACCGTTGAGGTGAGTATCTAAGTTACGAGTTTAGCACTCACATGAAAGAGTGTGGAATTGTTTCACAACTCACACCTGCCGGAACACCACAGCGAAATGGTGTGTCGGAACGTCGTAATCGTACTTTACTAGATATGGTTCGATCTATGATGTCTCTGACGGACTTGCCGTTGTCATTTTGGGGCTATGCACTAGAAACTGTTGCATTCACTTTAAATCGGGCACCATCTAAATCCGTTGAAAATACACCGTATGAGTTGTGTTTTGGAAACAATCCTACGCTGTCATTTCTTAAAGTTTGGGGATGCGATGTTTATGTGAAGAAACTTCAACCGGATAAACTCGAACCCAAAGCGGAAAAATGCGTCTTCATAGGATACCCTAAGGATACTATTGGGTATTCCTTCTATCACAGATCCGAGGGAAAGGTTTTTGTTGCCAAGAATGGATCCTTTCTAGAGAAAGAGTTTCTCGCGAAAGGTGAGAGTAGTCGGAAGGTAGAACTCGAAGAGGTTATTGAACCTTCTCTTCAAAGTATGGCGAGTAGCGCAGCGCCAGAAGTTGTTCCGGAGTTGGCTCCACCTGTTGAAGAGGGAACTAATGATAATGATCATGAAACTCCGAAAGAGAGTACTACCGAACCTCGCAGGTCCAGCAGGACGCGTGCAGCTCCCGAGCTGTACGGAAATCCTGTCATGAATTTCATGGTTGATGAAAATGATGACCCTGCGACTTATGAAGAAGCGATGATGAGCCCGGATTCCAACAAATGGTTAGAAGCCATGAAATCCGAGATGGAATCCATATATGAAAATCAAGTTTGGAACTTGGTGGACTTACCTCACGACCGAAAGGCCGTGGAGAACAAATGGATTTTCTAAAGGAAAACTGATGTTAATGGTAATGTAACCGTCTATAAAGCTCGACTTGTCGCAAAGGGGTTTCGACAAATTCAAGGAGTTGACTACGATGAGACATTCTCTCCCGTAGCGATGCTAAAGTCAGTTAGGATTATGTTAGCAATTGCTGCATATTTCGATTATGAGGTATGGCAGATGGATGTCAAAACCGCGTTTCTCAATGGTAATATTGAAGAAGAGTTGTATATGATACAACCAAAGGGTTTTGTCGATCCTAAGGATGCTAACAAGGTGTGCAAGCTTCAGCGATCCATCTATGGATTGAAGCAAGCATCACGAAGTTGGAATCTCCGCTTTGATGAGGTGATCAAAGAGTTTGGATTTGTCCAAACTTATGGAGAAGCTTGTATTTACAAGAAAGTGAGTGGGAGCAATGTGGCATTTCTGATATTATATGTGGATGACATATTATTGATCGGAAATGACATAGATCTTTTAAATGGTGTTAAAAGGTATCTAAACAGCAAATTTTCAATGGACCTAGGTGAAGCGTCATACATATTAGGCATAAAGATCTATAAAGATAGATCTAGGCGCCTAATAGGGCTATCGCAAAGTACATACCTTGATAAGATTTTAAAGAAGTTTGAAATGGAAAATAGTAAGAAGGGGTTCTTACCTATGACACAAGGCACGACATTGAGTAAGACTCAAAGTCTGGCTTCGGCGGAAGAAAGAGAGATAATGGACAAGGTCCCCTATGCTTCAGCCATAGGCTCTATAATGTACGCCATGCTATGTACAAGACCGGATGTGGCACATGCTATTAGTTTGACTAGTAGGTACCAATCGGATCTAGGTTTAGAACACTGGAAAGCGGTCAAGAATATCCTTAGTACTTGCGAAGAACTAAGGATATGTTTCTTGTATACGGAGGTGAAGAAGAGCTCGTCGCTAAGTGTTATGTCGACGCTAGTTTTGACACCGATCCGGATGACTCTAAGTCTCAATCCGGATACGTATTTCTCATGAATGGAGGAGCGGTTAGTTGGAGGAGCTCCAAACAACCTGTGGTGGCGGGATCAACAACGGAGGTCGAATATGTTGCTGCTTCAGAAGCGGCTCAGGAAGCAGTTTGGATGAAGGAGTTCATATCCGAACTAGGTGTGGTTGCAAACGCGTTGGACCCAATGGTGATCTATTGTGACAACAATGGTTCCATTGCCAATGCCAAAGAGCCAAGGTCTCATAAGCATTCCAAGCATATTAAGCGCCGGTTTCACTCCATCCGCGAGCATGTCACGGATGGAGATATAAAGATTTGTAAAGTACATACGGATCTCAATGTAGCAGATCCGTTGACTAAAACTCTCCCTAGAGCAAAACATGATCTACACCAGAACTCCATGGGTGTTAGATACATCACAATGTAACTAGATTATTGTCTCTAGTGCAAGTGGGAGACTGAAGGGAATATGCCCTGAGAGGCAATAATAAAATGTTTATTATGTGTATTCCAAGTATATGATAGATGTTTATTTTGCATGCTATAATTGTATTAATACGGAAACGTTAATACATGTGTGTTTAATAAACAAACAGAAAGTTCCTTGTTATGCCTCTCTCATAAACTAGTTCGTTGATTAACAAGATGATCACGGTTTCCTGATCATAGACATTGGATGTTGTTAATAACGAGATCACAACATTAGTGTAATGGTGTGATGAACATTCATCCGAACTATAGCATTACGATCAAAGTCATCGTTGAATGTGTGGGAGTCAGTATGGATCTCCAGGTCCCGCTACTGATTATTGATCGGAGAAGGGTCTCGATCATATCTGTATTATTCGCGAACCGTAGGGTGACACACTTAAGGGACACTGGCATCCAGTTGGAGCAAATGTTTCATGCCGAAAGAATAAACAAGCGCAGGAATTTATTTCACTAGATACCGAAACAGGCTTTCAGGTGAAATTGCATAAAGTGGTTATGCATGTGAAATGGAATTATAGCAAGGGGTTATTTGTGAATGTTTGTCATTAAAGTAATTGACAAAATTCTGAATAAAATAAAAGAGTTTTATTTAATGAGAGTTTGCATTAAATTTGGTGGAAATTTAATGGGAATTTGAGTGGACTTTTGAGTGGAGGGAATTTAAAGGAATTTTGTGAGTGGAGTGTCCATCCACATGAAGAGGGGAGGGCAAGGGGGCAGACCCCATGCGCCGGCCACCCCCTTGGGGTTACCCCCTCCTCCTATAAAAGGAACCCCCCTCCTCACTTGTCTCTCACACCTCCTCGTGAAGGATCTCTCTCCCCCTCTAGAATTTATCCCCCATGGTCTCGGACTAGCGAGATACATGTTCCCGGTGGCTATTCGGCAAGAAAGGGTTGTGCTTCCGCTGCATCGCTGGAGCGAGGACGCGGAGGTTTCCCGGTGTCTTGTACGTGTGTGCGAGCACGGATGCGCTGCTGCTTTGCGGCGCTAGGACTTCCTCTCGATCTTGATATTGGCAAGAGATCGTCTACATCAACCACGAGTTGAACTCGTTAAGCTTTGTCGATCTTCAAGGGTATGTTCTCTACGGATATACATCTTCCCGTTGTTTGTATCTAGTAGATAGATCTTGGTACATAGTTCCCATCATAGGAAAATATTTGTTTTCTATGCTGCGAACCCTACAACAATAGTGTTTGGATTTTGTTTGATTTGTGTCTGCAAGGTGTTTGATGAAATGGCCGCAAAAATTCAAGTTTTGAATTTTGCAAAGATTTTTGGTGTGTGTGCTAGGTTGGTGCTGGTGAGTCTGCAGATGCTTGGGTTTTGAAAGTTGAGCTTGTTTGAGTGGTTTTTGAAAAAGTGGGATCTTCTCATATGATTAAGATTCAATTTTGAACTGTCATTTAAACTATGCATTTAAATGTTTTTGGATGATCACAAAGTGGGCCTTGATACTTTGTTATGAGTACAATCAAGGGGTGCGAAGATCCAGAAAAGTTTCTGTTAGGTTCTGAAAGTTTGAGACAGCCAAAGTAGGCATGGGAGTTAAATTGGTCAAAATGACCATTCCTTTATTTTATTTGTTTTGCTTTACTTGTTTTTGGGAAAAGTGTGGGAAATGATTAGATGATGTTTACAAGCAAAGGAACACACAAACAAGGTGGTTCAAAATAATTCAAAATGAAATGCATACTCACATGCATGCTTCCATAATTTTATTTAGAAAAGTTTTTGTTAACCCTAATTTTGATGATTAGAGTTTGATGATCCAAGTTTAGTATTTTTGGTATGTTACACTATCAAGTTCCAGTATTGACCATAAGTGAAGCCAGCAATGAGATCTACTTGTGTACCACTCTAAGAAGGTTTCACAAGCACTGACCTTACTACCAAGACAACTAGATAGTCCAGTTTTCATAAATCAACTAGAAAATCATTTCCCTGAGACCAGACTCAGAGATCATATTGAGTAAAAATTCAGACCATGAATAAACAGGCAAGTCACAAACACAAATGCAGTGAATCACCATTGACAGTGATACTGTCAGATACTGACAGAAGATGAACATATCAATTTACAACATCACCAAATCATATTACCATAGCATCAGATCAACCATAGCATCACATCATCTAAGGATGACAAGAACCACTAAGGATAGAGAACATAATCTTCACTGAGCATCAATATCAGACCATAGCATCATCACATAAGCACTAGAGATGAACCCTAGTATCAATACAAACACAGAATAGAGATTGGCCACTAGACACACAAAGTGGAACTCGAGATAGCTAGATACACTAGAGTTCACAGGAGCACAACTCACTAGAGGTCCTCGCTGAAGAAACAAAGAGGAAGCAGAGGGGCCGACGAGATCATGGCGGAACGGGGAGCACCCCAAAGGGTGCTGCAACCCGCACCAGCCACGGCGGCGGCCACAGCAGCACACAAACACCGCACACCGACACAGGAGGGTCAGCGACGACGGTAACAGATCCATCCCCAAACCCTAGGGTTCGGGAAGGGGGCTAGCCTGGCCACATAATGGCCCTAGGACCAAATCGAACTAGACTAGATGGACGAGCGTGGTCGACAACCTCGCCCTACACCACGGCAGCGGCCAGGGAGGACCAGGCGGCGAGCAGCGCATGGCGGCGACGCCATCGACCATGGGGTCGAAGAGGAGAGGTCGAGAGACGGAGTGAGTGGGTCGATGGGGCCAGAAACCTTCGGGGAGCCCTTTTGGTCAAGGTTACTTGGGTCAAATTGGCCCAATAAGCCCAATTGAATCAGCCCAAAAACTTAAAAGAAGTTTGAATGATTAATAAAAGACCAAAATACCCCTAAATTTAACTAAATTCTAGAAAATAAAATATAAATCTAAAAAATATAAATATAATATTTTTGGATTCATAATAATCCAACCTATTTATTAAAATAAGAAATAAATTTTTATGTATATAACTTTTGATCAAGAATTTTATAATATATATTCCTTATGGAATTTTATAAAATTAAAGAAAAGAAATAAAAATAAATAAAAAACACTTTTATTATATATTATTATTGTAGTATTTTAGAAAATACTAAATAAATATTGAAGTTAAAAAAAGGAGAGAAATTCTTTTATTCAAATATTAATTCTTAAAAGAATTATTAAATGAATAAATATAGGAATTTATATTAAATTTAAATTCTAAAAATAAATTATTATCTTATAAAATGGCAAATATAATATTCAATAAATATTAAAGATTCTTTTTAAATAAAATCCTTTATTTATTTAAAGAAATTCTTGAAACTAAAATAATGGGTAAAACACACAAAGAAAAATAAATGATAAATGATGCATTACATTACTATGCATATTCATTTTGCTTCTTTAAATATTGTCCTTACCGGGCAATAATGATGTTTTGTAGACATAGAAGCACAAGATCAGTGCAAGCATCTAACTTCACTACCTTACAATCACAAGGCAAGTTCATCACTTGCTCATGTCCTTTGAAGGGTCTTTATCAAAGTATTTGCAAATTGTGTGTTATCATCTATGTTCTAAGGAAATAAAATGTTATTTTCTCAAATAAATAGATTGTTAATATCATCCTAAATGATGATATAATGGATCAATAGAACTTAGGTTTCTATTTGCAATAATGATAATCAACTAGGAACATAATAACTCATGACATCAGTGATTCTAGCGCCGTATATAACGCGTTAACCATGAGATTTGGAATGGGACAGAGAAGTCAGATGTATCTTCTTTCTCTCGCATGCAGCTGGATGTGCAGGTTGTGGTTGTTATCACTCGTAGCGTGCATATTAATTGGTAATTTGTAGAGGATATGCAACATATGGGTGGGAACTCTCATCGTCCCACGATAGTTCTAGCATCTAACGGTCTATACAAACCATTGTCGTAATTCAATGGGTGGGCATGGTGTACACCAAGGACGCATGCGAGGTCGCGAAGGGGGCAGTGATTGCCTTTGATCACCTACTGGGCCTGACGACTGTCTACGCACAGCCTGTTGGGAACCCCAAGAGCAAGGTGTGAAGCAGCAAATTTTCCCTCAGTTGAGACCGAGGTTATCGAACCAGAAGGAGGAAGGAAACGTCACACAGGTGTTGCAAGCAACGCGAAGACCTGCACAACACAAACTCAAGACTTTGCCCCAATAAACAGTGAGGTTGTCAAGCTCACCGGTTTTCTGTAAGAAAGGATTAAACATATGGTGTGGAAGGTAATGGTTTGCAACAAATAAACAAGTAACAGTGGAAGATGTATCAATGGTAAAGATTGGACCGGGGTCCATAGTTCACTAGAGGTGCTCTCCTTAGATAAACAACATGGCATGAAGGGTAAACAAATTACAGCAGGGCAATTGATAGGAACTGAGCAAGGCATAACAATGCAATTACTAGTCAGAAAGATCCTATGAGGTTGATTGGGCAATACAACAAGATACATAGACCGCCATCCAACTGCATCTATGACTAGAAGTCCACCTTTAGGTTATCATCTGAACCCCCTCCAGTATTAAGTTGCAAGAAACAGACAACTGCTTTAAGCAAAGTATGTAAGGTAAACAGTCCACATGTTCCATGAACAAGAGACTGTTGTTTTATCCCTAGTGGCAACAGCACATCTACAACCGAAGATATTTTTGTCACTTCCCTTGGAAACTAGAGGCATGAACCCACTATCGAGCATAAATACCACCTCTTGGAGTCACTAGCAACTACTTGGCCAAGATAGCTACTAACAACGAAGAGCATGCAAGATCAAAAACAACACAGACATGATAGAATCATAAATACAAAACCATTAATCAAACCAACATAATAATCTCAATATCCATCGGATCCCCGCAAACACAACATGCATGATTACAAATAGATTAGGTCTTGATCATGAACAAAGCTCACAAGATCTATACATGAAAGAACAAGGAGGAGATACAACCATCTAGCTACTACATGAACCCATAGTCCAAGGTGGAACTACTCATGCATCATACCGGAGAGAAGGCCTCTAGGATGATCTCCCCTCCGGCAGGGTGCTGGGAAGAACTTCAGACCCCCCCTCCCCGATCTAGGGACGATGGTGGCGGCGGATACAGACGGTTTCATGGATATTTGATCGGGTACCCAGGGTTTCTACATCGGGGCTTCTTAAAGGCGAAGGGGGAGACCGAGGAGGCGGCCAGGGCTGCCAAACCCTAGCCAGGCGCGGGACTGGGCCCACCCGCGCCTGGGGTGGGTCTGGCCCCCCTGGATGGCTCCTCTGTCTCTCCTCTAGACTTCTTGTTCCCCACGGAAATTAATTGACTTTGACGTTTGTCCCGTCCAATTCCGAGAATATTTCTTTACTAACTTTTCTGAAACCAAAACAGCAGAAAACAGGCATGTGGCACTGTTGCAACTTGTTAATAGGTTAGTACCAAAAAACATGTAAAAAGCACCTCAAAGTGTGGACAAGTAAAGCAAAGTAGATACTAAACAAGCATGGAGCATCAAAAATTATAGATACGTTTCCAACGTATCAACATCCCCAAGCTTAACTCATGCTCGTCCTCAAGTAGGTAAGTGATAAAAGAATAATTTTTGAGGTGACATGCACCCTCACAATAAAGATCCAACCATTTGCAAGCATTGAAAGATGGGATCAAAGAACTCTAAACATGTGCATGAAAGATGGAGTTCTAACAATAGGACATAGTAACTATGCATGCAACATGACAAGCTACAAACAAAGATCATGAATAATATGCATTGAAAAACGTATATTTGTTTCCCATGCAGAAAACATAAAATAGTGGCAATCAGCTTGTCCCTCATAGAGTAGCAATTAGATGCATAGGGCACCTACAAAGTTCACAAGGGTGACTAGAAACAAGTAGCACAAGAACAAGTAATAACACAATATGCATCAATTAATAAGCTTTAGAACACTGCACACAGAATGACAACTATGCGCTCTTAATGGTGCCTAAAGGTAGAAGGTGGAGACTCAATAGTGGTGGAAGAAAGGCCTTTTTGTAAAGGAAGCGGGGATTACAAGTTTCAAAAAGAGCTTCCAAAAATTATGGTACTTGTTAGATTTCATCTCTCATTGCCCCTATCATAAGCATCTTGAAGTGGTTAAGGTTAAAGTGGCAAAGCTGAAGTATATGCTTGACGAAGTATAAGTTGGCAATCTCAAGTCCCTTGAATACGAGGGCCACACCTCATGCATACTCAACTTTGGGTCCAGGTAAGTTCTTGTCACTTTAAGTATTTGCATATCATTGAGAGCCTCCAACGGGGTACCCCTTGCACATGGTACAGGAGCTTTCCCATAACCAAAATGACATGGCAAGCAGACAATGAGCATCTTAGCAATATTTTTATTTACCATATGCATAGCTTTTTATTAAGGATGCTTCATAGATAGCTCATTATGGTGATGCTGCAAGTTTCCATCATGATTAGGCATGGATTAGGATAGCGGCCCAGGTGTTTCTCTAACACAAGATACAAACTCCATGGACTTACAATTTCCCTCTTTATTTCACATCGGTGACATCCATAGACAAAAGAACATGATATCAACTGAGTACAACAAGGTACAAGTGCAATGTTTAAAATGGTCCCCGTGGCAGCACGGTTCTGCTAATTCCAACTTATAAGTGCAAGCATATACAACAAAGTTGTCACAATGGTTCAAGTTTATTAGGGGCAAATAATAAAGTGTGCCATCAAGTTCGTGAGGGCTTTAATCACTAAGTTTTCACATAACAAAATAGTTTTTAATTGTAAGATAGTTGAAAACAATAATATACTTGGAATGGTGTAACACGCCACACATAGGAGTCTATAGTGGACACTTTGGAATAACTTGGTTTCTTGGGAGCTGGAGGCATGAGTAGAACTTACTCATACAAGTGGAGGCTAGCAAAAGACTGGGAGCAACCAACTAAGAGAGCAATAATGGCCAAAATCATGCAGTGCAACAAAGCATACTAATCAAAGCAAAGAGTGGTACTACAAGTCAAGGACTAAATGATCATAGAGGCTAATGGTGACTTGTCATAGTCATAACATGGTGTGAGCATGTGCCAAGTCAACCCAAGCAAAGCATCAAAGGAGAATACCACAATACTATGATTTTTCATGCTAAAACAACGTATAATTTCTTCAAGGCACACTAAGAAATCCCAATTGTTTGGAACAAGACATGCTACATCAATAATCACTAAGCATAAGGTTAAAACAACACCTAGCATGTCATGCTAAACTCCAAGTCACAGTCAATGCAAGCTCCTCTTGCACTTACAAGTAAGAACTTGCTACTCCTTTCCAACACCAAGCAAACTTATTTGCAAAACAACACAGCGAGAACGGGGGTCCAAACTACTTTAGAAAACTAAACAAACTAAGCAAAGCAACCGAAAATTAAGAAGCCCTAAGAACAACACAACTGTGCATGAAACAATAAAAACGAAGTGTCTAGACAGACCTGAGCTTTTTATTGATGAAGAAGGGGATGCCTTGGGCATCCCCAAGATTTGACGCTTGTACCTCTTGGATATTTCTTGGGGTGACACCATGGTGGCATCCCCACGCTTGAGCTTTTTTCCATTCTTTATCTCATTGCATCATTCTCTCTTTACACCTGAAATTTTCCTTCATACAAAACTTCACACAATCTTCATTAGCAACATTAGTGTATTCAAAAGATATTAGACCACTGGAAAAGCTTTGGACCAACAAGGCTTTTCACTAAAAACACAAGCTACTATAGTAACTCCTTCAAAAAGCTCAATTCACCTAAATAGAACTCAAAAAGGAATCAATAAGAAGCAAATGCAAATAATGGCGCAAATCTGTCAAAACAGACCAGCAGGTAGAAACCGATTTTTTCGAACATCTTATGTTGCTCAAATAAAAAATTGAAATAACGAAAGTTATCTAACATACTGGGGGATTTATTCGTAAATTTTGAGCTCAATCCGAGTTACAGAGCCTCCTCACGAATTTTTTTGGTGGAAGACAGAATTCTGTTTCGGGACAGCAACTCCCTGAATCTTACTTCCCTCTCATTAGAGGTCATTCTTGGCAGAAAAAGAAAACAAAAATGATAAGGAGAGGTCATTACTGAAGTAATAACTTCCAAGACTCAAGAAAACTCTTGGGTTATCTCCCAGCAAGTACTTTTCTTTAACGCCTTTAAGTTAGACACAAGAAATAAGTAGAATCAAGTATTTTCAATTGAAGAAGCATTAACATCAAATCTTGCTTTCAAAGGAGGAGCAAAAGGCAACTTCTCTCTCCTCATAGGGAAGTGTTCAACACCTTTTTTGAATGGAAAATGATATTTAATGGTGCCTTCTTTCATATCAATGATGGCACCAACTGTTCTAAGAAAAGGTCTTCCCAAAGTAATAGGACAAGAATCATTGTATTCAACATCCAAAACATAGAAATCCACAGGGACATAAGCATTATTAACCATGATGAGAACATCATTAATACTCCCCATGAGTTTCTTCTTAGCATTATCATTGAGTGGGACATCCAAATAACAATCTTCCAAAGGTGGTAAATCAAGAATTTCATAAATCATCCTAGGCATAATAGAGACACTAGAACCAAGATCACATGAAGATTTGAGATCAAAGTCATTCACTTGCATATTAATAATGGGTTCCCAACTATCTTCTACGTTCCTAGGAATAGAGGCTTTGTGTTTTAGCTTCTCTTCCTTAATTTTCACAAGAGCATCTGTGATGTGTTTGGTAAAGGCAACGTGCATATCACTAGCATCAGGACTTCTAGCAAGATTTTGTAAGAACATAATCACTTCAGAAATATTGCAACCATCAATATCAAAGTCAAACTTGGCATCACTAGTAGTAGGCTCAATAGGCTTAGGCATAGTAGGAGTAGGAATAGGAACTACTTGTGGTTTAGTGGAGATAGTGCACACACTATTGTTTCTATCAATTTCAGCTTCCCTTTACCACTTAGCATGAAGTTGAGCTAACAACCTAACATTTTCATCAATAGTAACTTGTATGGCATGAGCAGTAGCAAAGTTGTTTTACATAGTTTCAGGTTTAGCAGCCATTTTATTAATCAAGGAAGACTGAGCTTCAAACAAAGAGGATATATTTTCTCAATAGTTAAAAGCTTTTCCTCTATAGTCTTACTGAAAATGGTTTGTTTACTAATAAAGTCCTTGAGCATGACTTCAAGTTCAGAGGGGGCACTTCTAGCATTATTGTAAGAGCTTCCATAGGAATTGCCATTATTAGGAGGATAAGGCCTATAATTGTTGTTGCTACCAAAATTGTTCATATAGGCATTGTTGTTGAAATTGTTGTTTCTAATAAAGTTCACATCAACTTGCTCTTCTTGAGCAACTAAAGAGTCTAAGGGAACACTATTAGGATCTAGAGGAGCTTTCCCATTAACAAGCATAGCCATGATAACATCAATATTTTCACTCAAAGAGGAAGTTTCCTCAACAGAATTTACCTTCTTACCATGTGGAGCTCTCTCAACATGCCATTCGGAGTAGTTAACCATCATATTATCAAGGATCCTTGTTGCAGCACCCAAAGTGAGGCCTATAAAAGTACCTCCAGCAGCTGAATCCAACAAGTTTCTTGAGGAGAAGTTCAAACCTGCATAAAAAGTCTAGATAATCATCCAAGCATTGAGTCCATGAGTAGGGAAATTCTTAACCAAAGATTTCATTCTTTCCCAAGCTGGAGCAACATGTTCACTATCAAGTTGTTTAAATTTCATAATGTCACTTCTCATAGATATAATCTTAGCAGGAGGATAGTACTTTCCAATAAAAGAATCTTTGCACTTTGTCCTAGAATCAATACTATTTTTAGGCAAATAAAGCAATCATTCTTTAGTTTTTTCCCTCAAGGAGAAAGGAAAAAGCTTGAGCTTAATAATATCTCCATCTACATCCTTATACTTTTGCATCCCACAAAGTTCAACAAACCTATTGAGATGGGCAGCAGGATCATCAGAACCAGCACCAGAAAATTGCTCTCTCATCATAAGATTCAACAAAGCAGGCTTAATTTCATAAAAGGTAGCATCAGGAGCAGGTGGAGCAATAGGAGTGCTAAGTAAATCATTGTTGTTGGTGCTAGTGAAGTCACACAACTTGGTGTTCTCAGCAGAGTTCATTTTGGCAAAGGTGGGCAAGCCAAAAACAGCAGCAGCTAGAGCAGGAACTAATTTTTTGTGCTTTGAATAAAGAAAGCAAACCAAACTAGACTATTTTTTGGAAAGAGGCAAACAAAACCAAGCAAAAGAAACAAAGAAAACTAAAAACAAAGTAAAGAGAAAGGAAGTGAAGGACTCCCCTTGTGAAGACGTCCTTGGACTCCCCGGCAACGGCGCCAGAAAAGCTTGACGACTATCTACGCACAGCCTGTTGGGAACCCCAAGAGCAAGGTGTGAAGCAGCAAGCAACAAGTTTTCCCTCAGTTGAGACCGAGGTTATCGAACCAGAAGGAGGAAGGAAACGTCACATAGGTGTTATAAGCAACGCGAAGACCTGCACAACACAAACTCAAGACTTTTCCCCAACAAACAGTGAGGTTGTCAAGCTCACCGGTTTGCTGTAAGAAAGGATTAAATGTATGGTGTGGAAGGTAATGGTTTGCAGCAAGTAAACAAGTAACAGTGGTAGATGTATAAATGGTAAAGATTGGACCGGGGTCCATAGTTCACTAGAGGTGCTCTCCTTAGATAAACAACATGGCATGTAGGGTAAACAAATTACAGCAGGGCAATTGACAGGAACTAAGCAAGGCATAACAATGCAATTACTAGTCAGAAAGATCCTATGAGGTTGATTGGGAAATACAACAAGAAACATAGACCGCCATCCAACTGCATCTATGACTAGAAGTCCACCTTCAGGTTATCATCCGAACCCCCTCCAGTATTAAGTTGCAAGCAACAGACAGCTGTTTTAAGCAAAGTGTGTAAGGTAAACAGTCCACATGTTCCATGAACAAGAGACCTTTGTTTTCTCCCTAGTGGCAACAGCACATCTACAACCGAAGAGATTTCTGTCACTTCCCTTGGAAACTAGAGGCACGAACCCATTATCGAGCATAAATGCCCCCTCTTGGAGTCACTAGCAACTACTTGGCCAAGATAGCTACTAACAACGGAGAGCATGCAAGATCACAAACAACACAGACATGATAGAATCATAAAGACAAAACCATTAATCAAACCAACATAATAATCTCAAAATCCATGGGATCCCCGCAAACACAACATGCATGATTACAAATAGATTAGATCTTGATCATGAACGGAGCTCACAAGATCTATACATGAAAGCACAAGGAGGAGATACAACCATCTAGCTACTACATGGATCCATAGTCCAAGGTGGAACTACTCACGCATCATACCGGAGAGAAGGCCTCCGGGATGATCTCCCTCCGGCAGGGTGCCGGAAAGAACTGTAACATCCCAGGATTACCACCTAGAATTATAGAGGACACAGGTTTGTGCATCGCATTCATGCATAGAAAATCTGGATAATTTTCACGCAAAATTAAAGAAGCTATAGAGGGATCGAGGTCTCTCTTATTCTAATGAAGACATCAGGGAAGGTGCAATGGATTTCGACATGACCTCTACTGAATGTTCATGTTTGAGGGAAAACAGTTTGAGTTGAATATTCAAATACTTTATTTGAATTCAAAAGTAAATTGAAAAGAATTAATAATAGAATTGGAATGGTAAAATTCTTGAATAAACAAATAGATATCATCATATTCACAATACATTTGAATTATACAATAATTTGGAAATATTATTTCAAAAATAATAAATATTATATAATATTTAATAATACAAGTGTATAAGAGGTACAATAATTAGTAACTAGTACAATTTATAAATGAAATAAAATAAAGCATTTACTTTATTACAATTAGAATAATCCAAAGTTTACAAAATGGATAAAGAAAATTACAAGTACTAAGAATAAAAAGAATTTCTTTATTACAATTATATTGAAATTACAATGCTTTCCACCTCACCAAAATAAATAAATAAAAGGGTAAATTACAAAAGAATAAAGTAAAACCCTAAAACTATTTCTAATCTTAATTTCTTATTCATCTCTGGTACCTTCTTTTCTTCATATTCCTTTGTCCCTTCAAAACAGCACAAAAGACAACAAAACAAAAGAAAAAGAAAGAAAATAAAGAGAATTGTTTAGGTGAATGCTACTCTCTGTCTGGCAATGTGATGCATTGCTGAACACATCATTGAGTATTTCTTTAAAAAGGGGCCAAAGAGTAGTATTTGTTCTTATTCTGGAATATTGCCTCAGACTAGTGCATCACAGGCTGATGTAGGGGCAAGTTTCACCAAGGGCAATTAAGAGGCAAAGAGGTAAAAAATAACATTTTCACTTGATCTAATCCATTTGGGTGAGACATGCACACAGGCAGCTCACAAGCTGCTCACACACACATGCAGCATAGTCTGTTGTCAACACCACAGCAACAAGGGAATCAGATAAGAGTGCACAGCCGTAGCAACCAGCTACCATTCCACCTCCACACTTCAGAATGCATTCCCATTTTACTATCATACCATCTTATCAACTTATCATCAATTCTAGAGTACATGGTTCAACACCACAATCTCCACCAGCACCCTGGTTGATTGGGGAAGCCATCCAGGAGCACCAGAAGATGGCCAAGAGCTAGGAGGAGCAGGATTACCAGAAAAGAAGTAGTAGCAATTTCAATAGATCAAGTCAGGGGATAAGAGGAGAGGGTTGGCACCAGCAGTGAATCAATAATAACCATAAGAGAAACCATAACTCCAAAACAACAGGTTATCCATCTAAGATCGTGCCTTTGTACCTGTTCTTATTATTGCATCTTAGAAAATGGATGGGGCAATAGACAATCCTCAGATATGTACTCAAATGGAGTACAAGATCATCATTGGATAGTTTTCATCAGCAAGCAGTAACTGTTGTATGCAAACATCGTCAAAGCCTCAGCCTTTGCATCCTAGGCAGGGCTAAGGAATGAAGGGAAACATTTATATTAACCTATGCTTCATACCAGCATCACAAGCATTCAGGATTAAAATAATTTTGCTTAGCTGTATAAGAAGCAGATCATCCTATCTAAGATTATATTGTGCACATTCTTGTATAGAAGCACCACAAAAATAATCAGAGCGAGAGGAGCCATTTGAACAGTGTATTCATCAGCACATCATCATTGTTGTGACCTACTACTATGTACACTCCAAAGAGGCATCACAGTAGCAGGTTTCCAACAACTAAAGCCACCCAAAATAAGCTAGCAGAATATTCAGGTTTCCAAGCCATTTGAAGATATTTCGAATCATTTCTATAGTTAAAATAACCAGAGATCATTTCAACTTTTATTTATACTACCATAGTATCACTTGCCAATACAATTCAAATGTATTGACCCTTGTGGCTGTAACTTATTATGTTGCAGGTTTGTTTGATGTTAGTGAAGTTTATTGATTAGGATTACAAGTCTACAACCAACATGTCTGCCTGTGGCACTTTGAATATGAAGGACCCCATGCTATTGTTATATTCTGCTGCATTGTAATGAGATAGCCAAATGAGCTATGTAAGATGTAATAAATTATTTTATTCCTGGTTATAAAGTTGTAATATGACCTTTGTTTCTTGATATTATATCATAACTGTGGATGCTAGCTATTGATCCAGGGACTAGCATTGTAAACACAGGGATCTCTACCTTATTAAAGGTTGGGAACCTTACAGTGCGGGTCGTGGCTGTTATAACTCGTAGCGTGCATATTATATGGTAATTCGTAGAGGATATGCAGCATATGGGTGGGAGCCCTCAACGTCCCACGATAGTTCCGGCACCTGAACGGTCTGTACTGCCAATTGTCGTAATTCAATAGGTGGACTGGCATACACTAAGGAGACATGCGGGGTCGTAGAGAAGGCAGTGATTGGCTTGGGTCTTAGTCTGGGCCTCACACCAAGGAAGTGTGAACGGGTTTGCGGCTCGGATGTGCAACAAAGATAAGATCTCTCATGGGTAAAGTGACACACCTCTGCAGAGTGTAAGAACTGTAACTTGTTACTCCCTGTTACGGGAAGGAGCTGCGAACACGGCGGGAAAGGAACTCCATGAAAGTTCTGGTAAACCCGTGAAGGCTGACGGAAATAGCTTTTCAGAATAAAAGCAACCTTTGAAGAAATGTTTGCGAAAACTTGCATTGCCTACGACCTATGGTCTGTGGCTGTAGATATAGTGCATCAAACACTCCTTTTCTAGTCAACTTGCTGAGTACGCTCGTACTCAAAGTATCTTCTTAACCCTTGCTAGGTTATAAAGCCAGTACAGACGATGTATACATCAAGTTATGCTCCAGTAATCATCATCAAAGGCTTAAGCCCTTCAATGAAGTCAAGAAAGTCAACATATACATCAAGTCAAGTGAAGACAAAGTTACTGATTAGATAGGAATATAATCTCTAGCCATAGAACCTATTTCTGTAGCGTATTGCAATAGCAGCAATTCCAGACCATTAGTTAAAATACTAGTCTTAATAGTATGATAGTTTTTGAGTTGTTTATCTCTGACTCTTCTTTGTAAGAAGTTTCTTTCTCTCTCTTTAACCTAGAGTGTTCTCTGGATCTTGTGTAAAGAGTTGAGTTGTAACCTATAGTCATGTCTTGGACCTGCTGTGTTTCTGTTGTACCACTCTGAGGGATGTAATACTAGTGAACGATGTTTCATTGGTGTTATGTCAACGACTATAGTGTACTACATCATGCAGTGGTATGTTGGGTCACCACAGTTGGTATCAGAGCATATGCTTTGACCTTAGGATTAAAACCCTTTTAGGAAGATCTATAGGTTGGATAGTTACTATAGGAGATATCTTATCTAAACCAAATATTCTTATCGCTTGTGATGAGTATCCACTTGAGGATAAACCTTTTCACACTTAAGCTGGATGCTTAAGTCATTTTTAGGAGTAATTATTTTATCTTTCTCAAGTATAGTGCTCTTTAGTGCCTTCCGAAGGAAACATAAACCACCAAGTTACCGTAGGAAAGTGCAAGACATAAATTGAAGTAGTCTTAATGGTTTATCCTAAACCTAGAATTCATGTAGGACAGTGGAATCTTATGGTTAGTTAATAACCAAAAACAATATGATGAATATCATCAGGATAAATGTTGATGTAATGAGTAGTAATCATTTGGGATTTACTTGAGGATTCTACGTGATGAAGTGAAATTATGATTAAGACTTAATAATAGTGTAGTGAAACAAAGTCATCATGGTTAGATTAAGCTCTTGAATCATGATAAATAGGAAAGACATAACAAAATTATGGTGAGATTAGCTCTGAAAGCATGATGAGAGTATAATATGAAAGGTAATTAGTAAATTATCATGAGGTAGAAGTAAGAAATTTACATGGAAGAACTATGATAGAAGTCATAAGTGCTAGAAATTTCCAATAATCTTTGGTTTAAGTAGCAAATAGAATCCGATTATTCTTTTGGAGTAATCATGTAAGGTTAGTTTACTAATAAAGAAAGGATGGTTATAGTTAGTCATTCCAAAGGTGAGACAAAAGTTTAGTCAAACCCAAATTTGAGACCACTTTGCTCAAGATTATCCTATTGCAGTTGAGCAATTTAGGTAAATTAAGAAACAAAGAATAGTTTGACCCTATGTGCTAAGTATCACAATGAAAACCTATACGAGAAGGTGTCATATACTACACAACTAAGCCTGAATTCTAGAGATATTATACTCAACTACTATATTCCGGGCTTAGAATATTGTGTGTTATATGTACCACATTTGGATTTATTGGTTTTTCTTGGATCTTTTTGATTGACTAGATATGTACATGAAGTTTGACTTGATGTGAAAATGCATGTTGCAACATCCAGTTATTACATGATGTTATAGACCTAGATAGAAATTGGGAATTCGTGTAAGGGAGTGACGATTTCCAAAGACCAAGATGAAGACTTCTATGAAGGATAGGTCAAGCTCGGGTTATTCTTAGCCAGATATACGAAAGAAGTTTAATGTAGAAAATACATGTAGCAACAAGAAGTAATAAACTTAAAATTCATCCAAAGTAGATGATGTTGCTAAGAAGTTGATGGAGTAGTAGTATCTAGTTCATGGAAGTCTCATGAATTAGTACAAAGGAGAAGCTTTGGAACCAAAATGGTATTCAAGCTCTGACAATTCAGAGAGAATGCCAATAGTACGTTGAAGAACAATAGGGTAACACCTACAACCTAGGATGATCCGCAGCTGGTTTTTAATCCATAATTGGTATTATGATCCATAATTGTTATCTTTTCCGCAGCTGGTATTTGGATGAATTAGTTAACCAGATCATCTTAGTATTGCATAAAGAGCATAAAACTTGGCCTAAGTTAAGAAAAATATAGAGAAGTATAAATATTAAAGCGATTGTCTTTCGAGACGCTTCGCGAAATTAGACTTACCAAAGATAGAATGTCCAAACAGGAAGTAAGCTCAATAATGATGAAAGATTCACTTCGGAGATCCACACTTGTGTGGATACACCGTACAATCTTTCATGAGACCCTAACTAGGTAGAGTATAAGCTAGACAAAGATCAATGGTTATTATATAGGCAGTTTAGAGACCATTAGTAAACACTAGGGGGGAGAGTAAACAATAAGTGAAAGTATTGTTATCTGGGTTTAGAGTAAAGGTTAGAAAAGAAGTACTAATTTGTGACAACGTTAAGATTTAGTTTCATAAAGTAAAAAAAGGCATCATGATAAAAGTACTTTCAAAAGAATGTCTAGATGAAAGATTGAAGTTTAATTTTCAGATAGTAGGACTCAAACCTTAAGGTAATTAATAATGGAAGTTGAAAAAGTACCTAAGGTAATGACAAAAGATTATTTAAATCTTGATAAGGTAAAGGATTGAAGGAAAATAAAATAGGTTAATCCTAATAGACAGATTCTAGAGAAAACAATTCTTAAGTGATCCTTAAGAGGGAATAGAGCACATCCAATTGGACATGTGTAGAGGAACAAGAAATTCCGTTGAGTATGGGCTAAAATATGTTTAAATCCAATATTCGAAAGGATTACCAGTATAAACCATACAATGGCAAACCAAAAATTTAGTCTTTTTGCTATAAGTATTGTCTAATAGAATCTAAAACCCTATTTTAAGTGAGACTTCCTATACCTTACACAGTATAGTAAACAAGCTCGATAATCAAGGAAAGGAGTTGGATTAAGATACCAAATTAGGGAAATGAAATAAATAAGAGACCCCAATTAAAATGAGTTTATAACAAGGACATATCCCTAAGAAAGTAAAGTAAAAGGAACTTTGGAGTATTGGAGACAACAAGATTAAAGATTGCCAAGTATGGTAGGAATTCAAGAAAAGGCTCTGGATATGGAACACTACCATTACTTCCATTTGAGGTTACCATGAAATGGAGAAATGCAGTACCCAATACAAAACAACACAAAAGACAACAAAACAAAAGAAAAAGAAAGAAAATAAAGAGAATTGTTTAGGTGAATGCTACTCTCCGTCTGGCAATGTGATGCATTGCTGAACACATCATTGAGTATTTCTTTAAAAAGGTGTTGGAGATATGCCCAAGAGGCAATAATAAAGTGGTTATTATCATATCTTCATACTTATGATAAATGTTTACATACCATGCTATAATTGTATTAACCGAAAACATTAATACTTGTGTGATTTGTAAACGTAAAAGAGTCCCTAGTAAAGCCTCTTGTTAAACTAGCTTGTTGGTTAATATATGATCATGGTTTCCTGATCATGAACATAGAGATGTTATTAAACAACATGGTCATATCATTAGGAGAATGATGTGATGGACATACTCCTATAGTTAAGCGTAGCATAAAGATCAAGTCATTTAAATAGTTCATTTGCTATAAGCTTTCTGATACATAGTAAGCTAATTCCTTCGACCATGAGATCATGCTTATCACCATCACCGGAAGGATGCTTTGATGACATCAAACACCACATCGTAACTGGGTGGCTATAAAGGTGGCATTGAGTGTTCGGAAAGTATGGATTGAAACACATGGATCAAGAGTGGGATTTGTCCATCCATATAACGGATAGATATACTCTGGGCCCTGTCAGTGGAATGTCATCCAATTAGCTTGCAAGCATGTGACTGGCTCACAAGGGATCACATATCACGGGAATGAGAAAAGAGTACTTATCGGTAACGAGGTTGAACTAGGTATGCAGAGATACCGACGATCAAAACCTCGGATAAGTAAACTATCGTGAGACAAAGGGAAATTGGTATCGTATGTAAGTGGTTCATTCGATCGCAAAGTAATCGTAGAAATATGTGGGAGCCATATGAATTTCCAGATTCCTCTATTGGTTATTGATCGGAGAAGTGTCTCGGTCATGTCCGCATAATTCACGAACCGTAGGGAGACACACTTAAGGATTCGATGTTGTTGAGTAGTTATGGAATGATGAGTAAGAGACCGAATGTTGTTCGGAGTCTCGGATGGGATCCGGGGTATCACGAGAAGATCCGGAATGGTCCGGAGAATAAGATTCATATAAGGAAAGTCCTGTTTCAGGGTTGGAGAATGGTTCCGGTGTTTTCATCGAGAATGTCCTAGAAGGTTCCGGAATGTCTGGCACTCCGGAGTGGAAGGGTACATGAATGTGTCATAACAAGTTGGAATGGTTGCATCATGTACTAGGTGTCATCGCTGAGCAAAATAAAGGGATAAATCAAATCCTAGTTTGAAAAGTCAAAACCCAATTTGAAAAGTCAAACGGCAAGTTTGCTTGGTGGAGGGAGAGTAGGAAACCTACTTGGGGAGGAAGTCCCACTCCCTCCACCCGCCGGCCAAGGAGGAGGAGTTGGAGGAGGAATCCCTCCTCCTAGGCGCCTCCCTCCCACCTATAAAAGAAGGGGCAGGGGTGCCCCTCTTCCACACACCTCAAACCCTAGCTTCGGCGCCTCCACCTCCAAGTGCAGCCGCCGCCTAGGGTTTCCCCTCAAACTCGGCGAGTTGGGGCTCTCCCCAAGCCCTAGCCGCCGGCCAAGCTTCCTCCCTTGGTTCCTCTAAACCCTAGATCACCAAGGCCTCTCTCATAGTCCACCATACTCGCTCCGGCTTAAGGCGAAGCCCTGCAAGATCTCCCCTCTACTTCCGGTACCACGTCGTCATGCTGCCGGAATCACGAGGAGAGTGCTACAACCTCCACTTCCTGCTGGAACAAGGGAGAGGAAGGTCTTCATCGAGTACCGAACGTGTGACCGACTACGGAAGCGCTGCCGGAACGCAGCGCCGGAAGGATCGTCTACGCGATCTTGAGATCGGCAAGTGTACGAATACATCACCCACGATAATCTTCTCTCGTTAACCGCTTTTGATCTTCGAGGGTTAGTATTCTATCGACTCGTTTCTACAATCTAGTAGATAGATCTTGGCTTGATCATAGATTATATCTTGATTATGTGTTCATGCGGTAGAAATTTTTGTTTTCCATGCTACGAACCCCTATAGTGGTATCAGAGCCGTGTCTATATGTAGATCTGTTGCACGAGTAGAACACAATGGTCATTGTGGGCGTTGATGCTTTTGTTGTCAATTGCTTCTTGTGTACTTTGCATCTTGCGGGATGGTGGGATGAAGCGGCCCGGGCTAACCTTACATGACATCGTTCATGAGACTTGCTCCACGCTTGACATGCAACTTGTATTGCATAAGTGGCTTTGCGGGTGCCTGTTTCTCCCAACATAGTTAAGATTCAATTTACAACGGGTGATTGACAATACTAGTATCAATGTTGTGGTTCTTGTTCGTAAGTTAGAATGACACTTATTGAAAGCCCCAAGCCACGTAAAACATGCAAAGAAAATTAGAGGCGTCTAACTTTGTTTTGCAGGGGTGTGCTGTGATGTGATATGGCCATGATTGTGATTATATATGATGTATGCAATGTTCCTTATTGTAAGTTGGCAACCGGCAGGAGCCATATGGTTGTTTTCCATTAATTCCTTCGTGTCTATTATTCAAAGTAGTTGTAATAGTTGATGCTGGTGGAAGACAACCATGAAGCGGCGCCATTGACCTTGACGCCACACCGGTGATGATGGAGATCATGTTCGTGCTTGAAGATGGAGATCGGAAGCACAAGAAGAAAGGCCATATCATATCACATATTATGAATTGCATGTGATGTTAATCCTTTTATGCATCTTGTATTGCTTAGTTCACGACGGTAGCATTATAAGATGATCCCTCAAGCACACAAATTTCAAGTTTTAAAGTGTTCATCCTTAATAAGCACCGTTGCTAAAGCTCGTTGTTTCGAAGCACCACGTGATGATCGGGTGTGTTAGATTCTGCGAGTGTATACAACGTGAGCAAGCCAGATTTGCTCATGCAGAAGCTAAGGTTTGATCTTGACGAGCCGAGCATGTACAGACATGGTCTCGGAACACGGATCACCGAAAGGTAAAACATGAGTCATATAGTAGATATGATGAACATGATGATTGTTCGCCATTGAAGCTACATTAACTCTCGTGATGATCGGTTTTGATGTGGTGGATTTGGTTCGTGTGATCACTAAAACAATGTGAGGGATATTGTTTTGAGTGGGAGTTCAACGGCAATGTAATTAAAAGTTGAACACTATTTATCATAAATTAAATCAAGTGAATTTGCATAATTGTTGTAGTCATTGGCATCCGTTTACCACCTTGCGCTTAGTTATAATTGAGATGATAGAACTATAGAATTCTGGTTAGTTACTTTATGAACTGGTATCATATTGTTTTTGAAGTGTTAATCTAAAGTTTAAAAGTCCTATTGCAAACTTTCAGTAAGTTCCGGTTACTCCATGAAGATTAATAATTGGTATTAAATCAAGAGTGACAATTCCAAGTGTTAGTGTATGAGTATCGTGTTTGTCTCCATGATTCTTGATATTCAAAGGATTGTCTTAATATCAAGGTTATCTAAGATCTGAAAGACTTGTTTCAGAAACCATGATGTGTGGAAGATATTATGATATCTGAAACGAAGTTTTGGTTGCAACATGATAGGGTATAATATGGCAAAAGTCATGTTCTCATGTTTGATGAGAATTTGCAAAATTTTGGAGACACTAGTTGTCCTAATCCTCCAAAAGGTTTTGGAGAGCAACATTATACTCGTGATTAACCGTTATAAGCTAAAAGTAGCTTGATCATGGATAAATCCATGATAAGGGTGAATATTTGATGTAGGTAAAATATTTACTACACCAAGAGATTACTAAAGAAAGGAATTTGAAAGAACACCAAACATTTGATGATGGTGATCTACTTCAAAGTGCAAGTCCAAAGACATTGGTATTTAACTATACACGCTTTGGACTATGTGTCATATGTATGACTCCACTATTGATGTTGATAGATTCTTTCAAACAGAAAAGGAAATACTAAAAGAGAATCTCATAAATATATGGCAGAAAAGAAAAGACTAGAATTGTTCAGCTTAAGTATATAGATGATATACTTGTTATGGCTATATTCTTTGCTTATTAAACAATGTGGTTTTTAAGTATTTGATACTGAATTTGTTGGTGTGAATCGTCATACGAAACAACACAATTCATGAACTACAATGGCCTAAGTAACTAGCAAAAGAATATGTGATGATGTTCATCGAGAACAAATAAAGGGTTATTGTGCTACTTGTTAAACATCAAAGCTTGCCTTCAAGATTTGTTTTATCAGGTATTATGAGAACAAAAGGGTTGTTCAAATAATTGCCGTAATCCATAAAAGATGGATGATTCACAAATCTCGTGCTAAAAATGTCGAAAGACAAATTGATTGAAAATCACTTAGGAAGTGACATCGTCGTTTGAATTATATTGGAAAGAAAACATGAAGAAACTCCATGTGGATGGGACTTTGGAGTCTTTTGATTTTTGATCAAATGATGCTTGTGAAACTTTCCTAGAGATAATTAAAACTTCGTTCATAGGCCAAAAAGGGAACGAATGACTAGCTTATTGGAACTTGTACATATTGTTGTACGAAGTCCATTATATGTAGTCAAGAGCGATGGATTTCAACTTCAGATGCTTTCTTCGAAAATTTGAGTGAATATATGAATATTTACTTAATAAGGATGAAGTATGAAACATTTGAAAAGTTCAAAGACTTTCAAGATGAAGTGCAAAATCATTGTAACAAGAATATAAATAGTTTATGATAAGATCATAAAGGAAGATATTTGAGTTACAAGTTTAGCATGATACCTAAGATTTGAGGAATCATTCCGTGGATTTGCATTTCCCGAAACACCATAAGAGTATGGAGCGTTCGAGATATGTAATTAAACCTTGTTTGACATGGTAAGATCAAAGGTGTAATTCATAAAACTGCCATTATATTTTAAAGATTACAAGCTTGAAAGACTACCATTTTTCCACTGAAAAGAGCTTCATCATAATCCGTTGAAATGACACCATATAAAGTTATGGTTTGGGATAAAGCCCAAGTAGTCCTTTCTTAAACATTGGTATGCTATGCATAAGAAAGATGTTTGCAACAGAAATCGGATGAACCTGTCTTTGTATGTTATTTCGAATAACTGTTCCTCCACAACATCGGAGACAAAAGTGTTTGTCGCTTAGAACGTCAAGTTTCTTTGAGAAGGAATTTTTCGTGAAAAGTTAAGTGGGAGGACAATAGAACTTTGATGAGGTTACAAGAACCTTAGCTATATGTGCAAGGTTGCGCGGCCCCGAAAAGTGTTCCAGAGGCAGCAACAATGCTCATGGCTCACGTGCCTCAAAGGTTGCGGTCACAGAGGTCTAAGTTCCTATTGAAACAAGTAGGTCGGGTAAACAATCAAATACCAAGATTTGAGAGTTAAATCATTATTTGACAATAATGATCCGGCTACATGCAAAGAAGCGATGATGAGACCTGACTCCGTCAAATGGCTTGAAGCCATAAAATCCGTGATAGTTCCATACAGGAGAAATCAAGTTTTGAACTTGAAGGATCCTCGAGAAAGGTGTAAGACCTTACAGTTGTGTTTGGATCTGTAAAATAGACATGGATGTTTCACATCTATGAAATAGTCGACATGTTGGGAAAGAGTTCACAACAATGTTGAAAGGTTGACTATGACAAGATTTGATCTTTCATAGCGATATTTAGTCTAGACGGATTAATGTAGCAACCACTACATATAGTTTTGTTATGTGGTAGTTGAATAAACAAAACAAGTTCTTCTAATAGAATTGTTACCTAGGACATGTGCATAACACGGTCCATAGGGTTTTGTTAATTCAAAGGATGCTAAAAGCATATGCAAACTTCAATGGTTGAAGTGAGCATCGCGAAGTTGGAATCTTCACTATGATGGAACTATTAAAAGAGTTTAATTTCATCAGAGAAAATGAAGATGCTTGCATTTGCAAGAAATTAAGTGGGAGCGCTAAGACATGTTTCTAATACATTATGTGGAAGACATATTGTTGATTAGAAATGATGTATCTTTTATTACACATATTAAGAATTTCATCCCGATGAAAGACTTAGGAAAAACCCAAATATTTGGAATCAATAGACGCTAATATGGTTGTGCCGAAAGTACATAGATGATGTATTGAATGATTTCAATATAGAAACTGCAAGAAAGGTTCTTGTCGCACAGAAAGGATTGAATGAGTTCAATATTGATGATATATTCAAGTGTATTGACACTTGGTAAGTGAAACAAAGATTCAAGTATAGATTGATACTTGATGTATGAAATCACAAAGAGTATTTATATCAATCATACTGTGATATGTACAAATCCAGATATGTCCTATGCTCTAAATGTTATGAGCATATACCAGAATAATTCATAAGATGATCATTGGACAATAGTAAGGATATTCTTATGATCTTTTGGAAGAACTAAGAGTATATTATTTTGTAGAAAGTGGCAAATAGATTGTTAGTTCATTGTAAAAGTATTACATTGATACTAGTTTTGTCACAAAGTACAAATTAAGTTTATCTCAATCTAAAATAAGGGTGGCACAATATAATGGAAAGTAAGTTCCATAATGTATTTGGATGAGTTCCAAAGTTAAGACATTGTGACAGATACTACAACAAAAGGCTAAGTATATGACTGCTATAATAGCAGCTAAAGAGGGCATTTGTGTCAAGTAGTTTGTTATCAAACTAGGTGTAGTTCACAGCGGGATAATACTATGAAGATATATTGTACGACAATATTATCAACATGTTTTAACACCAGAGAACTAAAGGTCTCACCAAAGGACCAAAATTATACAAAGCCATCTCATTAGAGAATGAGTGATGCGTACAGACGCAAAGACATGCAATTACACACGGACCTGGAAGTGTCAGATCCGGAGATCAGTTGACCACTAGCAATCGTGTACATACGACACTAGAAAGCCATAGGTGTTGAATACACAAAGGTTTGAAACTAGATTATTTGACTCTAGTGCAAGTGGGAGACTGTTGGAGATATGCCCAAGAGGCAATAATAAAGTGGTTATTATCATATCTTCATACTTACGATAAATGTTTACATACCATGCTATAATTGTATTAACCGGAAACATTAATACTTGTGTGATTTGTAAACATAAAAGAGTCCCTAGTAAAGCCTCTTGTTAAACTAGCTTGTTGGTTAATATAATCATGGTTTCCTGATCATAAACATAGAGATGTTATTAAACAACAGAGTCATATCATTAGGAGAATGATGTGATGGACATACTCCTATAGTTAAGCATAGCATAAAGATCAAGTCATTTAAATAGTTCATTTGCTATAAGCTTTCTGATACATAGTAACCTAATTCCTTCGACCATGAGATCATGCTTATCACCATCACCGGAAGGATGCTTTGATGACATCAAACACCACACTGTAACTGGGTGGCTATAAAGGTGGCATTGAGTGTTCGGAAAGTATGGATTGAAACACATGGATCAAGAGTGGGATTTGTCCATCCATATAACGGATAGATATACTCTGGGCCCTCTCGGTGGAATGTCATCCAATTAGCTTGCAAGCATGTGACTGGCTCACAAGGGATCACATATCACGGGAACGAGAAAAGAGTACTTATCGGTAACGAGGTTGAACTAGGTATGCAGAGATACCGACGATCAAAACCTGGGATAGGTAAACTATCGTGAGACAAAGGGAAATTGGTATCGTATGTAAGTGGTTCATTCGATCGCAAAGTAATCGTAGAAATATGTGGGAGCCATATGAATTTCCAGATTCCTCTATTGGTTATTGATCGGAGAAGTGTCTCGGTCATGTCCGCATAATTCACGAACCGTAGGGAGACACACTTAAGGATTTGATGTTGTTGAGTAGTTATGGAATGATGAGTAAGAGAATGAATGTTGTTTGGAGTCTTGGATGGGATCCGGGATATCACGAGGAGATCCGAAATGGTCCGGAGAATAAGATTCATATAAGGAAAAGTCCTGTTTTGGGGTTGGAGAATGGTTCCGGTGTTTTCGTCGGGAATGTTCTAGAAGCTTCCGGAATGTCTGGCACTCCGGAGGGGAAGGGTACATGAATGTGTCATAACAAGTTGGAATGGTTGCATCATGTACTAGGTGTCATCGCTGAGCAAAATAAAGGGATAAATCAAATCCTAGTTTGAAAAGTCAAAACGCCAATTTGAAAAGTCAAACGGCAAGTTTGCTTGGTGGAGGGAGAGTAGGAAACCTACTTGGGGAGGAAGTCCCACTCCCTCCACCCGCCGGCCAAGGAGGAGGAGTTGGAGGAGGACTCCCTCCTCCTAGGCGCCTCCCTCCCACCTATAAAAGAAGGGGCAGGGGTGCCCCTCTTCCACACACCTCAAACCCTAGGTTTGGCGCCTCCACCTCCAAGTGCAGCCGCCGCCTAGGGTTTCCCCTCAAACTCGGCGAGTTGGGGCTCTCCCCAAGCCCTAGCCGTCGGCCAAGCTTACTCCCTTGGTGCCTCTAAACCCTAGATCACCAAGGCCTCTCTCATAGTCCACCATACTCGCTCCGGCTTAAGGCGAAGCCCTGCAAGATCTCCCCTCTACTTCCGGTACCACGCTGTCATGCTGCCGGAATCACGAGGAGAGTGCTACAACCTCCGCTTCCTGCTGGAACAAGGGAGAGGAAGGTCTTCATCGAGTACCGAACGTGTGACCGACTACGGAAGCGCTGCCGGAATGCAGCGCCGGAAGGATCGTCTACGCGATCTTGAGATCGACAAGTGTACGACTACATCACCCATGAGAATCTGCTCTCGTTAACCGCTTTGGATCTTCGAGGGTTAGTATTCTATCAACTCGTTGCTACAATCTAGTAGATAGATCTTGGCTTGATCATAGATTAGATCTTGATTGTGTGTTCATGCGGTAGAAAATTTTTGTTTTCCATGCTACGAACCCCTACAAAAGGGGCCAAAGAGTAGTAACTGTTCTTATTCTGGAATATTGCCTCAGACTAGTGCATCACAGGCTGATGTAGGGGCAGATTTCACCAAGGGCAGTTAAGAGGCAAAGAGGTAAAAAATCACATTTTCACTTGATCTAATCCATTTGGGTGAGACATGCACACATGCAGCTCACAAGCTGCTCACACACATGCAGCATAGTATGTTGTCAACACCACAGCAACAAGGGAATCAGATAAGAGTGCACAGCCGTAGCAACCAGCTACCATTGCACCTCCAGACTTTAGAATACATTCCCATCTTACCATCTTATCAACTTATCATCAACTCTAGAGTACATGGTTCAACACCACAATCTCCACCAACACCCTGGTTGCTTGGAGAAGCCATCCAGGAGCACCAGAAGATGGCCAAGAGCTAGGAGGAGCAGGCTTACGAGAAAAGAAGCAGTAGCAATTTCAATAGATCAAGTCAGGGGATAAGAGGAGAGGGTTGGCACCAGCAGTGAATGAATAATAACCACAAGAGAAACCATAACTCCAAAACAACAGGTTATCCATCTAAGATCATTCCTTTGTATCTGTTCTTATTATTTCATCTTAGAAAATGGATGGGGCAATAGACAATCCTCGAATCTGTACTCAAATGGAGTACAAGATCATCATTGCATAGTTTTCATAAGCAAGCAGTAAATGTTGTATGCAAACATCATCAAAGCCTCAGCCTTTGCATCCTAGCTAGGGCTAAGGAATGAAGGGAAACATTTATATTAACCTATGCTTTAGACCAGCATCACAAGCATTCAGGTTTAAAATAATTTTGCTTAGCTGTATAAGCAGTAGATCATCCTATCTAAGATTATATTATGCACATTCGCACATTCTTGTATAGAAGCACTACAAAAATAATCAGAGCGAGAGGAGCCATTTGAACAGTGTATCCATCAGCACATCATCATTGTTGTGACCTACTACTGTGTACACTCCAAAGAGGCATCACAGTAGCAGGTTTCCAACAACTAAATCCACCCAAAATAAGCTAGCAGAATATTCAGGTTTTCAAGCCATTCAAAGATATTTCAAATCATTTCTATAGTTAAAATAACCAGAGATCATTTCAACTTTTATTTCTGACATCATGGACAGATAAGATTCATCTAGACCTGCTTCTGAAAATAAGAATTCAGTAAAACTAGGGAAAACATCATATACACATTTACTTGATGAAAGCTGGGTGTGTCCATTGTAATTGCACACATTATAGTTTTATGTAAAGGATTTATTCTTATCAACAATTTTAGCTACATCAGATAAAGCTATGTAAGAAATGCATGCATTTTTAGCATGTTAACAGGACCAAATAGCCACCAGGTATATGCTACCAAACATTAAAAAATATGTGTCTAGAAATACAAAATGTATTCTCTATTGTCAAAGAAAGGTGCTGAGAATAGCACAAGTGTCCTTGCCACATCCCAAGATTTTCCAAATCTTGTAATGTGAAGAATAAATGAATAAAATAAAACTTTGTTGATTTTCAGAGTGAGAAGAAACTTTTTGAATCCAATTGGGAACTTTCAAAACCTATTTGGATCAAATAAAATCCTAAAGGGATTTAAAAAGTTAAATGAACAATGAAGTTAAAATATTTAAAATTACGATATTTTGGATCTTTTAATAAAAGTTTTGGTTTTCAAATGAAATAGAAGTTTTATAAATAAAGATTATTTTATAGAGCCAAATTAAACCTTGGCCAAGTTTTTGAAATAAAATGTTTTGATAAAAATAGTAAAGGTTTATTTAAATAAAATAATAAGTATTTAATATCCAATTTTATTTAAGAAAAGGCTTCTCCCATTTTTTTTAAATAAACACTAATACTTATTTATTTATTTCAAATAAGTTTTCCAAGTATTTTGTATTTTTCAAATAAAACCTACTGATTTGTTTTTGAAAATATTTAGATTTCAAATGGAGGTTTTTTATTAATAAATCAAACCCTATTTGATTAAATAACTTTGGTCCATTTTATTTAATTAATGAATGGATCTTAAAAAGATTAAAAATTTCTATTTTATTTTGGACTTTGGTTTATGTGTTAAACAGAACCAAAATTCAAATGAAAAGTATGGTGATTGTTTGAATTGTTTTGATTGTTTGATTTGTTGTTTGATTTTCAAAATAGAAAATAGGAACAGAAAAGGAAAAACAATTTGAAAGAAAAAATAAGAATTGGACTCAGCCCAACTAGCCAAGCCCAACAAGACCCAATCCAGCCCACCTACTCTATCCCGCGACGGAACGTTTTCCACTCAGAACCGCACCCGCACAGAAACTGACCGGTGGACCCTTCCCCTCACCCCCATTCTCACTGACCAGCCGACCCCACCCTCTCATGTTCATCGTCTACACCCGCGACCCGTTCTTCCCCGTTTCTGCCGTTGATTTTGCGTCGTCAATTCACCTTAATGCAGCGTTTAAACCTCGCTGTGATCACGCGTGATAAATCCCCTCCCTCTCCTCTTCATTTCCCCTCAAACCCCGCCACCAGAGAGCCCCTAGGCTGCCTCGAATCAGCCTTGCACCGCCGCTGCTCCGACGACACTCCGGCAACAATTCCGACCGGACCGCGCCACCCCTTACCTCCCCGACCAAGCTCACACCTTCCCCACTCCCAGACGCTCCTCTCTGTACCGTCCATTCAACCTCGGGCGCCCCAGAACGCCGTCTTCGACAAGCTCTGAGCGCCGCCGCGTCTGTTTACTTCTCCGGCGAAGTCCCCAGGTAGAATCCGACCGCCCCTCTTCTTCTACTTCACGCAGGCAGCTTCGCATTGATCTTGCGCGTCTAACTGTGTCTTCATTTTCCCTCGGGGCGAACCACAGCACCGTCTCCGACCACGTCCAGAGCCGCCTGACGCCGTCCTTGACTCTGGTGAGGAATTGCTGCAGACCCAGAGCGCCCCTTGCCACGCCGACCACACGTCAAGCATCACCACGTCCTCGCGATCACAGTGAGCATCCCCACTTCGTTCTTTGCTTCCTAGAACCGCCGCTAGCTCCTCGCCTGACCGTCGCCGCCGTCTGCCACCACGCAGCGCCGCCAGCCTTTGGCCAAGCATCTGTGGCCGTTGGATTAAAATCTAGTGGCTGCAATTAGAACTAGGCGAACCGGTACGTGCCCCATCTGATCCGTTCATTTAAATTAGATCCAACGCCCCATAGCGCGCAATCCGCGCGAAGAGGTACCGCCCAATAGAAACATGACGCGTGGCCAGTTTTTGGTTTAAAACAGAATTTGAAAACAGATTTGATATGCAAATTGAAACCTATGTAACTTTTGATCCACACGTCCAAAAATTGCAAACTTTATATCATTGGAAGCAGTGGAACAAGCCCTAGACAACCATGCAATTTATTTAGTAAATAGTATCTGTTAGATTGTTTGTTTTTGCAGAAACATTTGTATGCTTGTTTAGATTAGAAAAATTGTTCAAAAATGTTTTTGAGGTTGAAACCTTTGAAAATTGGTTTGTTGTGAACTTAATGACCTTCGGAACCAACCCATGGATTTAAAAATGAATTTGGTGAAGTTTAGGATGGATTAATTGGTTTAGCCCATTTCTAACCAAATAAAAATAATGGTTTTGTTATGAAAATGTTTTTGGAGTAAAAACTTTGGGAAAATGTTTTGAATCAAACCTACTGACCCTAAACACCAAGTTTTTAGAAACAACAATTTATTTGGTGAACAACTTAAAGTTGTTGCTTGGATAAAAATATTTTCCACCACATAAAATAATGATTGGATTTAAAAATGGTTTATGGACAAAACCCTTTTGCAAATGACTTTGCCACCTTGGAAAATGACCACTTTGGACTTTACAAAGTTTAGAGCCTAGTGGAAACCATCTTTGCAAATAGAACCACCTCTTGCATGCTTACATGCATGACTTAGATCCCATTGTTTTATGTGTGTGAATTGTTTGATTGATTATTTGTTTAGAATGCTAGTTGATATTGTGTTTGCTTGATTGATTGTAGTGAAGTTAGAAAAGTGTGAGACTAGCAAGATCAAGAAGTGAACCAACATTCCCTACCAAAAAGGCAAGTGACACTATCATCTAAAGTCCTACTATTTTCATTATACTTAGTGGATTTTGAAACATGCATGAAAAGAATTTCTATACTTATGCTATGCTAAATCCTAATAGGATCCCCTATACATTCCTTAGTGAAAACAATGTAGTTGTTACATGCTTAGCCCTGCTATACTTTGAGAAGAGACACATGTTGAGATTTTATGAAGTTGAGAAAAGGACTTGTGATTTTATATAATAAAACAAGGACTCAATGAACCACCTGGGTGGACAAGGATACTTTAAGTTTTGGAGAAGGTGAAAAGGAACCATGTCTATGGCAATCACTTTGTGTTGTGCTCCAAAGGAAACCACTCAGGAAACTTAGAGATTGAACATGTTCCTCCAATTGTGGCTTTCGTGTGCAACCACATGCTATTTATGGCTCTGGCTTAGTCAACTACATTGGGAAGACCCATGCATTGTCTTCAGCTTACTGGACATGAGGACCTGGAATCCTACATGGGTACTGAAGACAAGCTAGCAATGGTGTATGGGAGGACCCTCTGCAAAGACTTCGTCACATTCTCAATCTGCCAGTACTCCATCTTGGTGAGCATTAATCCAGCGGCCACTGGTGGCAACAAGATGGGAGTGTGACATGTGGGTAAAGTGTACTACTTCTGCAGAAGATAATAAAATCTAAGTACTTAGCCGTGTCCCCGGTTATGGACAATACTGAGCAACTAAAGTTTGAAGCTATGGGAAATCTCGACATTCTAATTTCTAAAAGAAAACTTTTAAAGACTTGATGCACTTGGGGGTACCAAGGAGCTCAAGAGATTTTGATGAAAACTTGATACACTTGGGGTTACCAAGGAGCTCAAGAGATTTTGATGAAAACTTGATACACTTGGGGTTACCAAGGAGCTCAAGAGATTTTGATAAAACTTGATGCACTTGGGGGTACCAAGGAGCTCAAGAGATTTTTAACAAGGACTTGAATACTTGGGGATACCAAGTAGTTCAAAGATTTTTGATAAAGAGATTTGACAAAGGAAACAAAACCATTTGAAAGATAGGATAAATTATTGCTTTCTGCAAATGAACCTTAAACCCTACCTAGCCAAAAATGCATGTAGGGATAGGATCCACTTATATTCAACATAGTAGTGAAACTTGCCAATACAATTCAAATGTATTGACCCTTGTGGCTGTAATTTGTAATGTTGCGGGTTTGATTGATTTTAGTGAAGATTGATTGATTAGGATTACAAAGTCTACAACCAACATCTACCTGTGGCACTTTGAAGATGAAGGACCCCATACTTATAGTTATTCCGCTGCAATGTATTGTAATAGCCAAATGAGCTATGTAAGATGTAATAAAATTATGTTATTCCTGGTTATAAAGTTATATTATGACCTTTGTTTCTTGATATTACATCTTAACTGTGGATGCTAGCTATTGATCCAGGGACTAGCATTGTAAACACAGGGGACTCCACCTTATATTGTGTAAAGGTTGGGACACTCCCTCTACAGTCCTTTAGGCATACTTGAGTATGTACTTGGACAAGACTATGATCTTATTAGTGTACTAAAAGAAAACCATGAAATTACAATCAGTACTACATTGTATATGCATATTTGAATTTGTTTACACTTCTCACACACCACTGTTGCAAGAAACTACAATTGCACATTATCCTTATAAATTATAAACTTATTTGCATCTAACCAGGTCCTAAATATACTAGCAGGAGTTAATCAAAAATTTAAGCAAATAGATTTTGTTCATTTCTTCGGATCAGATCAACACACTAACTAAATAATTAACTTGGACTGAACCAAAAGAGAGCATACATGAGCAGATCAACACACTAACTAAATAATTAACTTGGACTGAACTACAAGAGAGCATACATGAGCAGATTCAACACACAAATACTATTAAGCCAATGGTACATAGTAACATATAAAACCTACATCGCAACATCTCCATTATCACCTGACAATTTTTCAGAAGATCATAACCACAATCCCAATTCCAAAATTATCTAAACCTAAATTCCATACCTAGAGTTGTTCTTCGGCTCGAAGGCCAGTCACATGAGAATTACCTGACTAGAGGCAGGGTTAATGGAGTAGAAAAGAAGGCAGACTCTAGGGTTGCATCCCAGGATGCCGTCCCTCCGGCATTAAAGATTGGAGTATACCACAGTAGCTGCTGTAATACCACACCGATGTGGAAAGTGCAGGAGGCCATGGCCAACCCTGGTGACTACGGCAGGTAGTGGTCGTAGATGGAGGGGTGACGCAGCAGGGGCATCGCTGATCATGGCGAGGTAGAAGAGGCGCGGGAATCGAAGAAGAGTAGTGGCACCGGCACACCCAACCTGCACGGCTAGGGTTAGCCGTGAGCTGGGGGTCGTGCAGTGCAGGGCAGCATCGAGGCGGCGGGGAACCAATGAAGGAGTCTCAGGCGATCCATCATAGCAAACGGCAGCAACCGGCGGCACTGGATATGGCCGGCGATGAAAGGGATGGCGTCGGCGGCGGCGGGTCAGTGCGTGCGTGTGAGAAGCAGAGGAACGGGATGAGGGATTGTGCCTGCGTGTGTCGTGTGTAGAGGGTTGGGTCGGGGTGGGGTATGCCCCGAACCGGGCCTAAACTTGGCTGGGCCGGCTTAGCAGGCCAGGCCGAGTTGGATCAACTAGATGTGAACAACCAAACAGCCTAGATTAATAGGATGCGAAACAATATTAAAAAACGAATTACCAAAATACCCTATAAATATTTTTAGCTCTAGAAAAATATAGAAAAATCCTTAAAATACATATGATATATCAAAATGACCACAAAAATAATATCTACCTAATAAAAATAATTTTAAGTGTTTAAAATAAATTTAAAGTAAAATAATTATTTAACACCATTAAATCTTAAATGAAATTTTGTAAAATAAAACTAAAACCCTAAAAATAAATAAAAAATCATTTTTTTGTATCAAAATAACTCTATTATTTTATAAAAATACTCACTTAGAGTTTTACAAATAAAACATAAAGCAAATATTTAAAGACACTTAATTCTTTGATGAATTCTATAAAAATAAAATAATACTTAAAAATAAATAAAATTCATTTTTAAGGTCTTGAAAAAATTACACTAGAAAAATATTAAATATATTATTAGGAAAGTCTTTAATATTTTAAATAATAAATCCTTACCTAATACCTATTTTGTGAATTCTTTAAAAACAATTCTTAAGTAAGAAATAATCACAATTCTTATAAAACCTTGAGCAATTAGTGTCTTAGTACTAATTCCAAACCCATAATTTGAATTCATAATCAAACTTAAGTATAACTTTTAACTTTAAAATATTCTTTTAAAAATCTTATTAAGAATCCTTTTAAATAAACATTGGGTATCACCCATTTATATAATATGGTGAATAATCATTATATCTTAACCACTATTAACATAACTTTAAATTCTAACAAATTACTAAGACCATCTAATTATGATTCAATTAAATAAATACATATTCCATTCATAATAGCAAAACAAATTTAATCTAATCATTCACTTGAATGTAAAGTGAATAATCCCACACTTTAATCATACTTATCATAAATCCAAAACTTGAGAATAATTAAAACAAATTATACCTTAAGTTTACTTACCCTTTTAAAGTTAACCTTAGTCTCAAAGCTTATAAACATCAATTCTAATACACTAATTATGTTTTTATAGTTAACTCTGGTCTATTTCAATTAAGACTTAAAGCACTCAAGTCCAGACTATTCAAGCAAGCATAAACAACATCAATCACATTCTATCCATCATATTCTAAAAGCTATTAGGGTTGTTTAAACCTTAGGAAGGAAATCTTTTCTTCAAATGTTATTCTTTTTGCCACTTCAAATAACAATCTTATAATAAGTTCTTCAACTCTTAACAACTCAATCCCAATGACTTATATCATAGTCACCACATGACAATTCACCATAATCACATCATCTTATACTTTACTTACATATTTTGGATTGTTAACACTTAGGTTCCTTATAAAGGTCATTACTTGTAAAATAAAATTTGAAGATAAACCAACTCTGAAAAGAATCACTTGAATTCACTTCACTCAAAGTATTGGGGATTCAATTTGGGAGTTTTACAAAAATGCATAGCATTACTTATGCATAACTGCATATTGCTTCTTTAAACATTAGTCCTTACCGGACCAATGATGCAGATTTTAGATATTGGATCTTTTGTCATCTCGAAGACCGTGAGTGCATAATCTTGCAATCACAAAAGGCAAGTTCACACTTGCTCATGTCCTTTGAATATTTTCTGTAAGTATTTTGCAAATCAAGTGTTGTCATCACCTGCATTTTAAAAAGGACAGGAAACACTATTTTCATAATAATGTGATTATAGGTTATTTACCATGAGATAATAACCTACTATAACAGTTCCGGTGGTAAAGGAACATATTATCTAGGACTTAACAACCAATGTCGCCAGTGGTTCTTGCGCCGTATATTACGCGTTGACCATGAGATTTGGAATGGGACGAACAAGTCAGTTGTATCTTTTCCCTCTCGCATGGAGCCGGATGTGCGGGTCGTGGCTGTTATAACTCGTAGTGTGCATATTATATGGTAATTTGTAGAGGATATGCAGCATATGGGTGGGAGCCCTCAACGTCCCACGATAGTTCCGGCATCTAAACGGTTTGTACTGCCAATTGCCGTAATTCAATAGGTGGACTAGCGTACACCAAGGAGACATGCGGGGTCGCGGAGAAGGCAGTGATTGGCTTGGGTCTTAGTCTGGGCCTCACACCAAGGAAGTGTGAACGGGTTCGCGGCTCGGATGTGCAACAAAGCTAAGATCTCTCATGGGTAAAGTGACACACCTCTGCAGAGTGTAAGAACTTTAACTTGTTACTCCCTGTTCTGGGAAGGAGCTGCGAGCACGACGAGAAAGGAACTCCATGAAAGTTCTGGTAAACCCGTGAAGGCTGACGGACATAGCTTTTCAGAATAAAAGCAACATTTGAAGAAATGTTTACGAAAACTTGCATTGCCTACGACCTATGGTCTGTGGCTGTAGATATAGTGCATCAAACACTCCTTTTCTAGTGAACTTGCTGAGTACGCTCGTACTCAAAGTATCTTCTTAACCCTTGCTAGGTTCTAAAGCCAGTACAGACGATGTATACATCAAGTTATGCTCCAGGAATCATCATCAAAGGCTAAAGCCCTTCAATGAAGTCAAGAAAGTCAACATATACATCAACTCAAGTGAAGAAAAAGTTACTGATTAGATAGGAATATAATCTCTAGCCATAGAACCTATTTCTGTAGCGTATTGCAATAGCAGCAATGCCAGACCATTAGTTAAAATACTAGTCTTAATAGTATGATAGTTTTTGAGTTGTTTATCTCTGACTCTTCTTTGTAAGAAGTTTCTTTCTCTCTCTTTAACATAGAGTGTTCTATGGATCTTGTGTAAAGAGTTGAGTTGTAACCTATAGTCATGTCTTGGACCTGCTGTGTTTCTGTTGTACCACTCTAAGGGATGTAATACTAGTGAACGGTGTTTCATTGGTGTTATGTCAACGACTATAGTGTACTACATCATGCAGTGGTATGCTGGGTCACCGCAAGAACTTCAGATCCCCCGATCTAGGACGATGGTGGCGGCGGCTACAGACGATTTCGTGGATATTTGATCGGGTACCCAGGGTTTCTGCATCAGGGGCTTCTTATAGGCGAAGGGGGAGATCGAGGAGGCGACCAGGCCTGCCAAACCCTAGCCAGGTACGGGGCTATGCCCACCCGTGCCTGGGGCGGGTCTAGCCCCCCTGGCTAGCCCCTCCGGCTCTCCTCTAGACTTCTTGTTCCCCACGAAAAGTAATTGACTTTGATGTTTGTCCCGTCAAATTCGAAGAATTTTTCTTTACTAACTTTTCAGAAACCAAAAACAACAGAAAACATGCATCTAGCACTGTTGCAACTTGTTAATAGGTTAGTACCAAAAATCATGTAAAAAGAACCTCAAAGTGTGGACAAGTAAAGCAAAGTAGATACTAAACAAGCATGGAGCATCAAAAATTATAGATATGTTTCCAACGTATCAGTGCCCCACATCATGGAATTGTGAACGGGAAAGTACGCCCGGTTGTGCAACAAGGAGTTGATCTCTCATGGGTAAAGTGACGCACCTCCGCAAAGTGTAAAAACTATAACTTGTTACTCCCTGTTTCGGGAAGGAGCTACGAACGCGGCAGGAAAGGAACTCCATGAAAGTTCTAGTAAACCTGTGAAGGCTGATGGGCATAGATTTTAATAATAAAATAAATATTTGAAGAAAGATTTACGAAAACTGCATAGTGCCAATGAATTATAGTCCGAGGTGGTAGATAGAGCATCAAACTTCCCACCTTGCATATAATGAACATGCTGGGTAACGCTGTTACTCATATTTTCCTTTGATCCCCTGCTTAGACTCTAAGGATCCCGAAGATACTCCAATGTACGCAGCAGAATGCCAAGAAGATGTCTTCTACGAGGATCCTGATCTGTCAGGTGGTGTTGAAGGAGTGGATTACGAGATCCGATATGAGTAGATGGCAACGAATCAACTTAGTTGCCCTGGTTATTAGTAACTAACGGTGCCAAGCAACATGAACCTTATATAATAAGCTGCTGAGCTCAACTTTTAGTTGGAGTTGTTACTTTCAACTTCCGTTGAAACACTTTATATTTTGGTTTGTAAGTTGAATCTTTTTGAAGTCTTGAACTTCTTGTATTCTAATAATATTAAGTATGTATGTTTGTAATATGGACCCGCAATGTTTCTGTTGTACCACTCTGAGGGATGTGATATTTACGGAACAGTGTTCTGTGGATGTCATGTCAATGACTATAGTGTACTACACATATAGTGGTATGCTGGGTCACCGCAGCTTAGAGCTCCAAAAGGGAGATCTGAACATGCTGGTTTGCACAACCTCTTCTATGGGTTCACAAGTGATACCATTGTTTCCTTATCTGGTGCTAGTTCTTCCTAAGCAATGACATAAGTACCCTCTATCATATATATAGTTCATTCGTGGTTTGCCTTCCTTGTCTACAAGTTCTCGTATGATGCCGTTATAATTTCTGTCTGGTTTGCGTTCCTGCTCGGCAAGTTCTCGCATGATGCCATTCTAATTTTTGTCTCGTTCATTCTTAGCTACTAAAGTAACTTCATGCCCATTGTGTAGCTCCCCGCAAATTCTGAGTCACCAAAAGTCTCTTGCACTCCACGATATACTATTGCTTTCATATATATTTGTTGAAAGGACCTGGCTAGTTTATATTTGTTGAAATTCTAGGAAACACTATGTTCGATTGCTCAATTCATTTTTAGGCACACTTGTGAAAGGCTTGCTTGTCCTGTTCTACTGGTTCACAAGCAATTCTATTATATTTCATATCTAATGGTTCATCCTAAGCAGCGACATAGCTATCCTCTATATATAGTTCATTCGTGGTTTGCATTCTTGCTCTACAAGTTCTCTTATGATGCCATTATAATTTCTATAAGGTTCATATCTACAAAATTAACTGCATGCCCATTATGTAGATCACCGCAAATTCTGGGTTACCCAATGTTGCTTGCATTCCAGGATAAAGGACTGCTTCCATATATATTTTTTGAAATGACCTGGCTAGTTTATATTTCCTGAAATTCTAAGAAACACTTTGATTGGCCGCTCATTTTATTGTAGGCACACTTGTATAATGCTCGCTTGTCCTCTTCTACATGTCCCTAGAGACGCCATTATATTTCTAATCTGGTGTTGGTTCATCCTAAGCAACGACGTAACTATCCTCTACTGTGTAGTTCATTCGTGGTTTGTGTTTCTGCTCTACAAGTTCTGGTATGATGACATTATAATTTTTATCTCGTTCATTCTTCGGTATGACAATAACCGCATACCATTATGTAGCTCACCACAAATTCTGAGTCAACCAACGTCTCTTGCTTTCCAGGATATACAACTGCTTCCATATATATTTGTTGAAATGACCTGGCTAGTTTATATTTGCTGAAATTCTAAGAAACACTTTGATTGATCGCTCATTTTATTGTAGGCACACTTGTTTAATGCTTGCTTGTCCTCTTATACAGGTTCACTAGAGACGCCATTATATTTATAATCTGGTGCTGGTTCATCCTAAGCAACGACATAATTATCCTCTACTTTGTAATTCATACATGGTTTGCATTCCTGCTCTGCAAGTTCTAGTATGATGTCACTATAATTTCTATCTGGTTCATTCTTCGGTACGACAGTAACTGCATGCCATTGTGTAGCTTACCGCAAATTCTGAGTTAACCAATGTCTCTTGCTTTTCAGGATATACAACTGCTTCTATATATATTTGTTGAAATAACCTGGCTAGTTTATATTTGCTGAAATTCTAAGAAACACTTTGTTTGACTGCTCATTTCATTGTAGGCACACTTGCCTAATGCTTGTTTGTCTCGTTCTACAGGTTCACAAGCAACGCCATTATATTTCGTATCTGGTTCTGGTTCATCGTAAGCAACGACCTAATTCCTTCCTACTTTATAGTTTATTTGTGGTTTGCATTCCTGCTTTACAAGTTCTCACATGATGTCGTTATAATTTTTGTCTCGTTCATTCTTAGCTACTATAGTAACTGCATGCCATTGTCTGGTTTATTCTTCTTTATATATATATTTGTTGAGATGAACTGGCTAGTTTATATTTGCTGAAATTATAAGCCACACAGATTGTTATATTTCTCGTTTCATGGTAGGCACACTTGTTTAATGCTTGATTGTCTTGTTTGTTTGACATAATGGTCAATATATTTAAACAATTGACCAGTAGTAAACTCCACATCATAGCTCCTGTCGTATCAGTTAAATGAGTAGTTTGCCTTGTTTGACGTATTAACTTGTTATTACTTAGTTTCAGACTACAATTATTCTTATCTCCACCAAAGAGGGGGCTTCAAGATCATGTCTCAAGTTTGTTTTCCAATGTAGATGTCACACTCAAAAGGGAGATGGAGGTGATAGATAGAGAAAGCAAGTTGAGGACTGCTATCAACTCGATTGTCCACTGAAATGCCGATTTTTCTTTCCCTTGAGTTGATAATATGTAATAATTTTAAGTAGCTTGCATTTGATGTAATATCTAGACTAATTGCATAGGCCAAGTAGGCATTTAGTTAATGTTGTCCACACATAGCGGTAGGCGGTACCATACCTGCGCTACCTAGGTCGATTAGGGTATAGTATCGTTCTCTGTATTTGACCGTCTTGTATTAGGCCGACGATAAACAGTAAAAATGCTCACAAGTTTTACACCTTTTATGGTCTCAAAATGGGCTCTAGAAATGCAGACACTATAAAGGTAATGGGGCTGACCCAAAGGGGAGATTATTAATAGTAACGGCAAGTAACAGTGGCATGCCGTAACAGTGGCAGGCCGAAATAGTAATAAACCAAAATAACGGCAGGCTGAAAGAGTAATAGCTCTGAACAGTAACAGGCCGAAAAAGTAACGAGCCGAGAAAGTAAAAGACCAAGACAGTAACGGGATGAGACGGTAACATACCAGAACAGTAACTCTCTAAATAGTAAAGGGATAGAACACTAATATGGCCAAAACAGTAACGGGCCAGAATAGTAGCAGGTCTGGCTAGGAAAAAGGCCAGGATCGTACCAGGCCAGAACAGGTCGAGTTTGCACCAGGCCGGAAGAGTAACAGGCCGAGGAACTCGCCAGGTTAAAATAGTAACGAGGCAGAACATGGGCCGAACATTTATGGGCCTGAACAGTATGGCCCCAGCTCGAATAGTACGTGGATATACAGTAATGGGCCGGAACGGTTATGAACCAAAGCGGGCTGGCCAAACGGGCCAATTTCGAACAGCGCAGGGCGGAATAGTAACATGCCCGGATATTTATGGGCCGCACAAACGGGCCAATTTCAAATAGTGCATGTGAAACAGTAACGGCCCAGAAAATTTACGGGCCGACCACGCCTGCACCAGTGGGCCCATCTATAACGGTGCATATCAAAACAGTTATGGGTCACGATCCTGCTGGGCTTTCTTAATGGGACGGCCGACTTAATAATTAGCAGGCCTTGGCTAGGCCTGTCTTCTACCATGGTTTCATTGACAGTTAACGACATTAACTGGCCGTTAATGGTGCTCTCCACGTGGCAGTTTGCATGAGGTCAGCAGTCAAGGCGTCTGGCGAACACATCTATGACGGAACAACTTTTTGTGGCTGAAGGGTGCGATCCGCCACGGTTGAAAAAAACTGTGGTAGATTCATTTGTGACGGGGCTTGATGTCTATGCACTTCTATTCTTGTAGACAGTTGTTGGGCCTCCAAGTGCAGAGGTTTGTAGAACAGCAACAAGTTTCCCTTAAGTGGATTACCCAAGGTTTATCGAACTCAGGGATGAAGTGGTCAAAGGTATTCCGTCAGAAGCAATCCTGCAATCAAGATACAAGAAGTCGCTTGTGTCCCCAACACACCCAATACACTTGTCAGGTGTATAGGTGCACTAGTTCGGCAAAGAGATAGTGAAATACAAGTGGTAACGGTGCCAGAAAATTGCTTGACGGTGAGGTAAAGACTAAAGCAAGCAAACATGCAACAGATCTAGATGCAAACGGTGTTTCAATGCTTAGAAACAAGGCCTAGGGATCATACTTTCACTAGTGAACACTCTCTCATATAAATATCCTCTCTTCATGATACTACTCTTAACTACTCTCTGGTTGGACACTCTAATCCAAGGTAGGGCTATAACAGCACACCTCAAAGTCCGCCTTCCCCAATCTAGATAACCCCACACTGTCACCTTGAGCACTAGATGGTTCCAACAAACACCACAATTTCATAGAGACATCCAACTCCAAATATAACTCATAACAAATATTCAATCTAGCTAAAGTGACACACACGGTATGCCCGCTATCACTTTCACACACGTGGGGAAAAGCATAGATCTATTAAAGCACAAAGATTATTTATGTAGACTCAAGACTAAGTGCCACCATGGCGTGCACGCTGTCACTTTCACACACATGGGGAGAGCAGAGATCTAATAAAGCACTTGAGTAGCAAGGTAGATCTACTTGATTACAAAGCTCATGACCACAAGATCATGCATAGAGAGAAAGAGAGAGAGATGAGCACATAGCTATCGGTAGAGCCCTTAGCCTCGAGGAATAACTACTCCCTCCTCATCATGGGAATCAGCAACGGTGATGGAGATGGAGGTGGAGATCGATGGAGATGGCTCCGGGGGCACTTTCCAGTCCCGACAGGGTGCCGGAAGAGAGACTTTCTGTCCCCCGAATCTCCCCTTCGGTGGCGGCGGCGCTGTGGAGGTTTTCATGGATTTCCGCCATATGCCCTAGGTTTTTTTGGGTCGGAGGCTTCTTATAGGCGAAGGGGGAGGCCAGAGGGCCCACACCCTCCCCAGGCGCGGGCCAGGCTTGGACGCACCCAGGGGGTCTGGCCACCCTCTGGTGCCTCTCCGTCCGTCCTTCTGGATTCATGTCCCTCACGAAAAGTTATTTACTTTGGCTTTTGTTCCGCCAAATTCCGAGAATATTGATTTTCTGCCTTTCTGGAACCAAAAACAGAAGAAAACATGCAACTGGCATTGTGGCAACTTGTTAATAGGTTAGTTCCAAAAATGATATAAAAACACCTCAAAGAAAGACAAAGGAAAGCAAAGTAGATACTAAACAAGCATGGAATATCAAAAATTATAGATACGTTTCCGATGTATCAAGCATCCCCAAGCTTAACTCCTGCTCGTCCTCGAGTAGGAAGTGATAAAAAGAATAATTTTTGAGGTGACATGCACCATCAAAATCAAGATCGAACCATTTGCAATCATTGAAAGCTGGGATCAAAGAACTCTAAACATGAGCATGGAACATGGATTTCTAACAGTAAGACAAAGTAACTATGCATGCAACATGAAAGACTACAAACAAAGATCATGAATAACATGCATTGAAAAACGTTTGTTTGTTTCACATACAGAAAACATAGCATAGTGGCAATCAGCTTGTCCCTCATAGAGTAGCAATATAGATGCATAGGACACCTTCAAAGTTCACAAGGGTGACTAGAAACAAATAGCACAAGAACAAGTAATATCACAATATGCATCAATCAATAAGCTTTGGAACACTGCACGCAGAATGACAACTATGCTCTCTTAATGGTGCCTAAAGGTAGAAGGTGGAGACTCAATAGTGGTGGAAGAAAGGCCTTTTATAAAGGAAGCAGGGATTTCAAGTTTCAAAAAGAGCTTCCAAAAATTATGGTACTTGTTAGCTTTCAGCCCTCATTGCCCCTATCATTAGAATCTTGAAGTGATTAAGGTTAAAGTGAACAAATATGGAGTATATGCTTGACGAAGTATAAGTTGGCAATCTCAAGTCGCTTGAATACGAGGGCCACACCTCATGCTACTCAACTTTTAGTCACCTATAAGTTCTTGTCATTATAAGTATTTGCATATCATTGAGAACCGCCAACGGGGTACCCCTTGCACATGGTACAGGAGCTATCCCATAACCAAAATGACAAGGCAAGCAGACAATGAGCATCTCAGCAATGTTCTTATGTACCATGGGAATATGGTGATTTTTTCTCTCTTTCCTCTTTTCTCAATGTGTCTCTTTTTTATAAGAAGAATGCTCCATAGATGTCACTATGGTGATGCTGCAAGTTTCCACCATGATTAGGCATGGCTTAGGCTAGCGGCCCAGGCGTTTCGCTAACACAGGATACAAACTCCATGGACTTACAAGTTCCCTCTTTATTTCACACCGGTGACATTCATAGACAAAAGATCATGATATCAACTGATTACAAAGTACAAGTGCAATGTTGAAAACGTTTCCCGTGACAGCACGGTTCTGCTAATTTCAACGTATAAGTGCAAGCATATACAACATAGATGACACAATGGTTCAAGTTTAATTAGGGGCAAAGAATATAAAGTATGCCATCAAGTTTGTGAGGGCTTTAATCACTAAGTTTTCACATAACAAAATAGTTTTTAATTGGAAGATAGCTGAAAACAAGAATATACTTGGAATGGTGTAACACACCATGCATAGGAGTTTATAGTGGACACTTTGGAATAACTTGGTTTCTTGGAAGTTGGAATCATGAGTAGATCTTACTCATACAAGTGGAGGCTAGCAAAAGACTGGGAGCAACCAACTAAGAGAGCATAATGGCCATAATCATGCAGAGCAATAAAGCATTACTAATCAAAGCATAGATTGGTACTACAAGTCAAGGACTAAATGATCATAGAGGCTAATGGTAAATTGTCATAGTCATAACATGGTGTGAGCATGTGCCAAGTCAACCCAAAAAAAGCATCAAAGGAGAATACCGCAATATTATGCTTTTGTATGCTAAAACAACGCATGACTCCTTCAAGGTACATTAAGCAATCCTAATTGTTTGGAAGAAGTCATGCTACAGAAATAATCACTAAGCATAAGGTCAAAACAAGATCTAGCATGACATGATAAATTCTAAGCCACAATCAAAACAAGCTCCCTTTTGTACCACTATAAGCATGAAACTTTCTACTCTTTTCCAACATCAAACAACTTATTTGAAACAACTCACAAAGATAATAATAAATAAGTATCAGTGAGCTTGTCTCACAAATCCACAAAGAAGAACTAAAAATTTCTAAGCTGGAAGCACAAGAAAACTAAGGCTGAACGCAGTGCTAGCAAAAGTGAACACTCACAACCAATAAGAGTGAAAACTAGAGTGTTCTAGGCAATGGAAACAGAGTGTGTATCTCTCCAAAAGAAGTGTGGTGTAACCAACCAACTTACTCAAGCAAACTAAGCAAACGAAAACCAAAAACAAAAACTAATACGCTCCAAGAACAACACAACTTGTGCATGAAACAATAAAAATGAAGTGTCTAGAAAGACCTGAGATTTTTATTGATGAAGAAGGGGATGCCTTGGGCATCCCCAAGCTTTTACGCTTGTACCTCTTGAATATTTCTTGGGGTGACACGGGGTGGCATCCCCAAGTTTGAGATTTTGTCCATTATTCATCTTATTACATCATTCTTTCTCTACACCTGAAAATTTTCCTTCATACAAAACTTCACACAATCTTCATTAGCAACATTAGTGTATTTAAAAGATAATAGACCTTTGGGTTTAGCTTTATAACAGCAAAACTTTCACTAAAAACACAAGCTACTATAGTAACTCCTTCAAAAATCTCAATTTCCCAAAAAGAACCCCAAAAGGAATCAATAAGAAGCAAATGCAAATAATGGCAGAAATCTGTCAAAACGGACCAGCAGGTAGAAACAGATTTTTTCGAAGACCTTTTGTTGCTCAAATCAAAAAGTGTTGAACTAAATAAAGTTATATAACATACCGGGGAATTTATTCGTAAATTTTCAGCTCAATAAGACTTACAGAGACTCCTCACGAATATTTATGGTGGAGGATAAAAATCTGTTTTGGGACAACAACTCCCCAAATCTTACTTCCCTCTCATTAGAGGTCATTTTGGCACAAAAAACAAACAAAAAGGATAAGGAGAGGTCATTACAGAAGTAATAAATTCCAAGACTCAAGAAAAATCTTGGGTTATCTCCCAACAAATACTTTTCTTTAACGCCTTTAAGTTAGGCATGATAGTTTGACAAGATGCTCACATAAGAAATATGAATCGAAGTAAAAGAGAGCATCAAGAAGCAAATTGAAAACACATTTAAGTCTAACCCACTTCCTATTCATAGGAATCTTGTAAAGAAACAAGTCACTAAAACACAAAGCAACAAGCATAGGAAAGTAAAACAAGTGCAACTTCAAAAATTTCAACATAAAGAGGGGAAACTTAATATTGTTGAAATACATAAAACCATGTTTCCCTCTCTCATAATAACTTTCAGTAGCATCATGAATAAAATTAACAATATAACTATCACATAAATCATTATTATCATGAGCCACATGCATAAAATGATTATTACTCTCCACATAAGCATAGTCATTCTTATTAATTGTAGTGTGAGAAAATTCAACAAAATAGCTATCATTACTATTCTCATCACCATAATCTTCAAATATAGGAGGCATATTGTAATCACAATTAATTTCCTCCTCAATAGTAGGTGGATTTAAAATATCATACTCATCATTGTAATCATCATATATTGAAGGTTTAGTATCATCATAAGCAATAGAATAGCTATCTTCCAAAGCTGGGGGACTAAAAATATAATTTTCATAAAAACTAGCTTCCCCAAGCTTAGATGTTTCCATAGCATTAGCAATAATGGTGTTCAAAAAATTCACACTAACAACAATGCTATTAGCATGCAAAGAAAGTTCCATAGTTTTTTTAATTTTCTCTTCAAACACTTCATGTCCTAGCTCAAGATAAATACTATAGAGCTCTCTAATTTTTGTTGTTGTTTTCCATTAAGCCTAACTAGTAAAAACAAGAAAAAAAAGACAAAATTGCATAATCTAAAGGAAATAACTTCGAGCACTCACACCGGAGGATGTGAGTACCTTTTACCTTACCTCCCCGACAACGGCGCCAGAAAAGAGATTTCTGGCTTGCTATTGCCGTGGGGTAACCGGTGTGAGTGCCTTTTACCTTTCCTTCCCGGCAACGGCGCCAAAAAAGAGCTTGATGTCTACGCACTTCTATTCTTGTAGACAGTTGTTGGGCCTCCAAATGCAGAGGTTTGTAGAACAGCAGCAAGTTTCCCTTAAGTGGATTACCCAAGGTTTATCGAACTCAGGGAGGAAGTGGTCAAAGGTATTCCCTCTCAAGCAATCCTGCAATCAAGATACAAGAAGTCTCTTGTGTCCCCAACACACCCAGTACACTTGTCAGGTGTATAGGTGCACTAGTTCGGCGAAGAGATAGTGAAATACAAGTGGCAACGGTGCCAGAAAATAGCTTGACGGTGAGGTAAAGACTAAAGCAAGCAAACATGCAACAGATCAAGATGCAAACGGTGTTTCAATGCTTAGAAACAAGGCCCAGGGGTCATACTTTCACTAGTGAACACTCTCTCATATAAATATCCTCTCTTCATGATACTACTCTTAAATACTCTCTGGTTGGACACTCTAATCCAAGGTAGGGCTATAACAACACACCTCAAAGTCCGTCTTCTCCAATCTAGATAACCCCACACTGTCACCTTGAGCACTAGATGGTTCCAACAAACACCACAATTTCATAGAGACATCCAACTCCAAATATAACTCATAACAAATATTCAATCTAGACAAAGTACCACACACGGTATGTCTGCTGTCACTTTCACACACGCGGGGAAAAGCATACATCTATTAAAGCACAAAGAGTATTTATGTAGACTCAAGCCTAAGTTCCACCATGGCGTGCACGCTGTCACTTTCACACACATGGGAAGAGCAGAGATCTAATGAAGCACTTGAGTAGCAAGGTAGATCTACTTGATTATAAAGCTCATGACCACAAGATCATGCATAGAGAGAGATGAACACATAGCTACCGGTAGAGCCCTTAGCCTCGAGGAAGAACTACTCCCTCCTCATCATGGGAATCAGCAACGGTGATGGAGATGGTGGTGGAGATCGATGGAGATGGCTCCTGTAACACCCTCAGAATCGGACCTATGCAAGTTTTAGCGAAACCCGCCAAACCCGCATAGAAACGATTCAAAGGTGCCCACCAGGCACTTTCGTGCGGGTGGAAAACGAAGTAATTACATTACACAACAGTCCTCGATGGGACCCACAGAACAGATATATATATAACAGCGACTCCAAGAGTCAAGAATACAGATATAATATACAAAGATCCAAATCACCTTGAAAATGAGAGGGCGTCCGACTACGGACAAGATGCAAATGGGGCTAAGAGCCCTAAAGAATAACCAATGGCGTCCATAACCCTGCCCAGGCCAAGCCGGAAGGGTAACCCTGCTAACGACGTCGATCTCAGAACCTGCTTAAACAAAAGGGGTGCCGACAAAGGGCAAAGGAAAAGAGGAGCGTCAGTACTGAGGCCAGTACACGGCGAGGCTAGAATTCGGCGGACCTCGCCTACATAGGTATGGTGGACTGAGCGGCAGCGGCAGCATGCACTAAACAACCTATAGAGACTCGATACAACTGGCGGCAATTAGAGAGGGGGAAGAAGGACCTATCCGGAACCAACCTGATACTATCTTCAAACAAACCCATCCTGGCGTTTCCCCCTCGAGACCAAACGAGGAGGTCAACCGAGGAACTCACACAGTTGGCAGTTTTACTTATTTAGTTATAGTTGCGGTAATTACTAGCCAGGTATAGACAATCATCCTGATAAAATAAGCAGTGGGCACTTTTAGTTAACCATTCCGTGATAGTTGCAACACTTACTAGTCATATACAGATAACATGAGATAAACCCAAAACCCAGCAGTTGTTGGTACTTTTATTCAGCCATCCCATTGTAGTTGCCATACTTACTAGTCAGGTACAATGGTCGCAAGCGACAATCCAAACAAGCAATTGTGGGCAGTATTATTTAGCCATTCCATTATAGTGAAGCTGATTACTAGTCATTATAAAGTCAAATTTATAGCAATAAACTTTAGTTGTGCTTGTCTATGGTCGAGATACTGTGCTCCAAGTCGTCCATAACCGCGGACACGGCTTTCAGAAAGTTTTAACCCGGCCGGGGTGCACAAATAGCAACACACACACGATCAACCTCGGAAAAACCAAATCAAAACCCAACGAGGTCTTCACGACAGAGCAATCACAAGATTCAGAAATATTTCAGGGGGCCACCCCATTGAGTAGAACCGCAACGAAGTAAGCAAGCTCCGAGACGGACTCAAGGTTTGGGTATACGGTTGTGAACGACTGGGAACCCCAAACGGGGCTTGTCGACACCGCGGAATCGTGTCCCGATCCTAAACAGTACAGGTGCTATCTGTCGCACAATTTAATTAAAGCAGTAAAGCATGGCATAAGTACAGGATAGTAATTAAAACCTCAAACTAGTTTGTGGCCCCAAGAAATAAGACGGAATCAAGCTCTGGCTAAGGGGGGCCCATACTCCCCATATGTGGATAGCGCGATAAATCAAGGAACAGGTATCAAGTACTCGGGGTCCTACGGGACACAAGTGGGCGTTCGGAAACCAAATATTTTCTATCACCCACCGATGCCTCTGCTTACTTCAATTTTAGTTGTTAAACAGGAATTAAAGTGAACGATAAGTAAAGCCAGGATCATCTCCAACATTAAACAGACGGCAATACATCAACAACTGTGGTACATGGCGACATGCAACAGCACTTGAGCAAGCGACTACGACGCGCAAGTCCAACTATCTACCAAACAACAGGTAATAGGAGGTGTCCAAGGCAATATAAGGCTGCAAGGAATATCACAGGTACGGAATCTAAAGCATCGCAACACAGATAGAAATAGATCAACAGGAGGGAATAAAGACTATAAAAGTAAGATAGGTAGAAAGGGGGAGATGCTCGTCTGAAAACATTGCCGAAGATTCAACCGAAGATCGGGGCGAAGCTCACATCAACTCAACGGCCTTATCCGCGAAGAAGCAAAACACTAGAATAAACACCGGATGCAATATTTAATACAACGGCAGAAGATCGGCATGATGCATGTATGATGCATGACATGGCAAGGTGCGATGCAATTAGGCCAGATTAAGCGGAACCGGGGTCCCGACAATTAATTAAGTGGTTCAAGTTGTTTATCTACCCCGCAAATTAAATGTGGTTTTAGCATGGCACAAGATAGCACCGGTTCGCTACACAAGTTTAAATGAGGCCAATATAAGGCTAGATTTGCCCGCATATGGGCCCCATATTTAATTATAAGGAGAATCGGCATAAGGCCCCCAAACCACATGATATGCATGCGAGATGAATGCTTTGATATGCAACAATTGTATTATATTATAAAATTAGGGTTTTCGGGAAGGGGTTCACACATAGGGGTCTCGACGGTCTTGGGGTTCCGGGGTTCGGGGTCGGTCTCAGGGTTCAGGGTTCGACGGGTCGACGAGGTTCGGTCTCGACGGGATCGTTCTCGGACTCCGGGGTTAGGGTCTTCGGATCGGGGTAGATCTTGGCGTATCCGGGTGGAAGGACTTGTTGGTTCTGGCTTCACTTGTCGGTGCCGGACTCGGTTGCGGTGGATCTTGGCCATGTCGAAGTTCCTGCCGGAGGTTCGTCGAGGACACCGGTTCGGTATGGTTTTCATGTGGTAGATCTTGTCGAGTTCACTGCAACGACCTTGTGGTTCCGATGATGATCTTGGCGGTTATCTCGTGGCACCATGTACACCCCTCGAGCTCATCGGCATTGAGCCGGTCTTGTCGTTGGGCATCCCTGTACGAAGGTCTGGGTGTTCCGGTTCCATGGACGATGGCGATCTTGATTCAACATCATCGCGGCCTTCGAGGTTTTCGGCTAGCGGAGCCGGGAAGGAGTTCTTGGGGTCCGGGGAGGGAATCCTGTCGCAACCGAGGAGTACTTGAAGTCCGTGATGGAGATCTTGTGACGAGAGAAACTTGGATGGGTCGGCCTTCGGAAGATCTTGGGTAGAACTCCTGTACCGCAACCTTGACCTCTTCACTACGTTTCACCTTGTTGTACCAGACTTGGCCACAAGCATCCAACACAACGCACGCTGACTGCAGAAGGACGTGTCGGGTGGCGGTGCAGGCTCGACGGAGGGGCCCGCAGAGGGACGGCTCGGTGGAGGGGCCCTCCTGGCGGCGGTGGTCGGGGGACCGAAGCAGGGTCGGGGTCGGGGTGGCCGGCAGCGAGCAGGGCATCGGCTGGGCTCGGTGGGGACCGACGGCAGGAGGGGCGGCGCAGGCGGACGTGCACGAGCGGCGGCAGGAGGCGGGCGCAGCGCGGAGCTCGAGGTGGGGACGACGCCGAGGCGGGCGGCTGCGCTGCTGGCGGGCGGACGCGGAGGAGAGAGCGGTCGGAGGTGGGGCGCGACGACGAGGAGGTTGGGGACGCGGCCGGGGCGAGCTCGCCGGCGGGGACGGCGAGGCACGGCGGAGAGGGCTTGGCGGCGGGGACGCGCATGGCAGCTCCGGCGGGCAGGAGGGGAGCGGGGGCCGCGCCGGGAGGGCCGGAGGAGGACGGGGGAACGCGGTGGGGCGTCGCCGGAGGGGAGCGCGGCGGAGGAGGGCGCCGGAGCACGCGGGCGGGAGGCGGTTGGCCGGCGGGGCGACGCGGGTCCGGGCGACGGCGGCGCGCAGGGCCCGCACGGAGGGGCGGAGATGGCCGGAGGGAGCGAGGAGAGGCGCTGCGCGCGGTCGGGGAAGCTCCGAGGCGCGGCGGCACTGGCGGCGGACGGGAGACAGAGGGAGGCGGGCGAGGCGCGAGGTAGGCGCGCGGCCGGAGGAGGCCACGGGCCGGGGCGCTGCGGTGGTGAGCGCGGCGGAGCGGTTGGGGGAGGGCACGCGGGAGCTGGGGGGATGCGGCGCGGCCAGGCGTGGTGCGGTGGCCGGCGAGCGGCGAGGGAGGACGCCGGCTGCTGCGCGCAGAGGGAGCGAGCGCGCGGGGGTCGGGGAAGGAAGGAAGGAGAGGGAGAGGAGCGGGACAGGTGGGGGCCAGGGTGGCCAGGAGAGGCGCGTGGCGTGGTGGGAGTGGGGAGTTTGGCTGCGGGTGGGCCAGAGGGGGGGTGGGGCCCCAGCGGTCAGTGTGCGTGCGTGCGTGGTGTGGTGTGTGGGATGGGGCACGTGGGGCGCTGTGTGCTGGCAGGGTGGGGGTGGGTTTAGTTTAGGAGAGAGAGAGGGAAAAGGAGAGGGGTTGGGTTGAGGTGGCAGCACCTGGTAGGCTAGGGGGAGGGGAGAGGGTGAGGTGGCAGGTTGCCATTGGGTGGGGTGATGTGGCCAAGGGGTGTGGGTAGATTAGTTGGTAGGTTTAGGAATAAGGGGGTGGACCGATTATATTTTCTAGGGTGGTCATTCGGGTCATTCGGCCCGTTCGACTGCCCCGCCCAAAATAATTTAATATTTTTATTTGATTGCGACGAACTTTGTAAATAGTTTTGGACAAACAAAATATCCGGCAGCATCCGGGGTTTTGCGTTTGAATTAAGACGGGCGTTTAGAAAACATGAACCGGTTTATCCGCAAATAATTTTATGCAAGCAAATGCAAGATGATGACGATGCTCAATTGCAATGTGGCATGATGACATGAGCATGCGGTCATGATGATGCAATGCACAAAAACAACGCGATTTTCTAGTAGTGGTTTTGCGGGATGCCACAATTCGACACCACTAACAATGGATCTCGCCCTCGAGATCCGCCTCATGGTACCGGAAGGAAGGGTCGACGAACTGCGTCTTCTCGCTTCGTGTAGATCCTCGCGACACCACTAACAAGGGTTGTTGTCCGTGATCGTCGAGGGAACACTCCGGAAACAAAAGGACGAAGGTAGAGGTATCCACAAATAAAGCCACCTCTAGCTTCGATGGAAAGAGGGAACCGATGCATTCTCATCCACTTCAATGTACACAAGCGAATAGAGTGAGTAGTCGGCATGGGGGCCAATCCATCACGCACCCAAACTATTACTCTGCACAATCAGTGGAAAAGCGTGCAACCATTCTCGGAATCAGACTGAAGATCTCGACAAGCGAGGTTCGGAACAAAGGAGGGACGCAGACTCTGCATCGAATCTGACGTAGACGATGTCGTCGCGTCGGAAAACACCGGAAGGCACAAACAAGGAACAAAGAATGGTACCACGGTAGACGGATTCCTTCGGCAGCTTGAACACCGGATGGTAGAACACCGTTACCAAAGAAGGAAGCGAAACCCTGAAGGTACGACGGAACCCAACCACGAGAAGTCCTGGACTCGAAGAGAGAGAAGAGAGCAGATTCAAAACACGTAGAGGTAAGAGGAGAATAGCAGAGGGGTAAGGAGTAAAATCAGACCTAGTCAGAACTATCCAACCGATTTTCAAAAATAGTTTTGACACTCTACTTCGGCCGTTAGCTAGGTTATCCTACAGGCTGGACTTGTGGGGTATCGCAACTGCTGAGCTCTGATACCACTCTGTAACACCCTCAGAATCGGACCTATGCAAGTTTTAGCGAAACCCGCCAAACCCGCATAGAAACGATTCAAAGGTGCCCACCAGGCACTTTCGTGCGGGTGGAAAACGAAGTAATAACATTACACAACAGTCCTCGATGGGACCCACAGAACAGATATATATAACAGCGACTCCAAGAGTCAAGAATACAGATATAATATACAAAGATCCAAATCACCTTGAAAATGAGAGGGCGTCCGACTACGGACAAGATGCAAATGGGGCTAAGAGCCCTGAAGAATAACCAATGGCGTCCATAACCCTGCCCAGGCCAAGCCGGAAGGGTAACCCTGCTAACGACGTCGATCTCAGAACCTGCTTAAACAAAAGGGGTGCCGACAAAGGGCAAAGGAAAAGAGGAGCGTCAGTACTGAGGCCAGTACACGGCGAGGCTAGAATTCGGCGGACCTCGCCTACATAGGTATGGTGGACTGAGCGGCAGCGGCAGCATGCACTAAACAACCTATAGAGACTCGATACAACTGGCGGCAATTAGAGAGGGGGAAGAAGGACCTATCCGGAACCAACCTGATACTATCTTCAAACAAACCCATCCTGGCGTTTCCCCCTCGAGACCAAACGAGGAGGTCAACCGAGGAACTCACACAGTTGGCAGTTTTACTTATTTAGTTATAGTTGCGGTAATTACTAGCCAGGTATAGACAATCATCCTGATAAAATAAGCAGTGGGCACTTTTAGTTAACCATTCCGTGATAGTTGCAACACTTACTAGTCATATACAGATAACATGAGATAAACCCAAAACCTAGCAGTTGTTGGTACTTTTATTCAGCCATCCCGTTGTAGTTGCCATACTTACTAGTCAGGTACAATGGTCGCAAGCGACAATCCAAACAAGCAATTGTGGGCAGTATTATTTAGCCATTCCATTATAGTGAAGCTGATTACTAGTCATTATAAAGTCAAATTTATAGCAATAAACTTTAGTTGTGCTTGTCTATGGTCGAGATACTGTGCTCCAAGTCGTCCATAACCGCGGACACGGCTTTCAGAAAGTTTTAACCCGGCCGGGGTGCGCAAATAGCAACACACACACGATCAACCTCGGAAAAACCAAATCAAAACCCAACGAGGTCTTCACGACAGAGCAATCACAAGATTCAGAAATATTTCAGGGGGCCACCCCATTGAGTAGAACCGCAACGAAGTAAGCAAGCTCCGAGACGGACTCAAGGTTTGGGTATACGGCTGTGAACGACTGGGAACCCCAAACGGGGCTTGTCGACACCGCGGAATCGTGTCCCGATCCTAAACAGTACAGGTGCTATCTGTCGCACAATTTAATTAAAGCAGTAAAGCATGGCATAAGTACAAGATAGTAATTAAAACCTCAAACTAGTTTGTGGCCCCAAGAAATAAGACGGAATCAAGCTCTGGCTAAGGGGGGCCCATACTCCCCATATGTGGATAGCGCGATAAATCAAGGAACAGGTATCAAGTACTCGGGGTCCTACGGGACACAAGTGGGCGTTCGGAAACCAAATATTTTCTATCACCCACCGATGCCTCTGCTTACTTCAATTTTAGTTGTTAAACAGGAATTAAAGTGAACGATAAGTAAAGCCAGGATCATCTCCAACATTAAACAGACGGCAATACATCAACAACTGTGGTACATGGCGACACACAACAGCACTTGAGCAAGCGACTACGACGCGCAAGTCCAACTATCTACCAAACAACAGGTAATAGGAGGTGTCCAAGGCAATATAAGGCTGCAAGGAATATCACAGGTACGGAATCTAAAGCATCGCAACACAGATAGCAATAGATCAATAGGAGGGAATAAAGACTATAAAAGTAAGATAGGTAGAAAGGGGGAGATGCTCGCCTGAAAACATTGCCGAAGATTCAACCGAAGATCGGGGCGAAGCTCACATCAACTCAACGGCCTTATCCGCGAAGAAGCAAAACACTAGAATAAACACCGGATGCAATATTTAATACAACGGCAGAAGATCGGCATGATGCATGTATGATGCATGACATGGCAAGGTGCGATGCAATTAGGCCAGATTAAGCGGAACCGGGGTCCCGACAATTAATTAAGTGGTTCAAGTTGTTTATCTACCCCGCAAATTAAATGTGGTTTTAGCATGGCACAAGATAGCACCGGTTCGCTACACAAGTTTAAATGAGGCCAATATAAGGCTAGATTTGCCCGCATATGGGCCCCATATTTAATTATAAGGAGAATCGGCATAAGGCCCCCAAACCACATGATATGCATGCGAGATGAATGCTTTGATATGCAACAATTGTATTATATTATAAAATTAGGGTTTTCGGGAAGGGGTTCACACATAGGGGTCTCGACGGTCTTGGGGTTCCGGGGTTCGGGGTCGGTCTCAGGGTTCAGGGTTCGACGGGTCGACGAGGTTCGGTCTCGACGGGATCGTTCTCGGACTCCGCGGTTAGGGTCTTCGGACCGGGGTAGATCTTGGCGTATCCGGGTGGAAGGACTTGTTGGTTCTGGCTTCACTTGTCGGTGCCGGACTCGGTTGCGGTGGATCTTGGCCATGTCGAAGTTCCTGCCGGAGGTTCGTCGAGGCCACCGGTTCGGTACGGTCTTCATGTGGTAGATCTTGTCGAGTTCACTGCAACGACCTTGTGGTTCCAATGACGATCTTGGCGGTTATCTCGTGGCACCATGTACACCCCTCGAGCTCATCGGCATTGAGCCGGTCTTGTCGTTGGGCATCCCTGTACGAAGGTCTGGGTGTTCCGGTTCCATGGACGATGGCGATCTTGATTCAACATCATCGCGGCCTTCGAGGTTTTCGGCTAGCGGAGCCGGGAAGGAGTTCTTGGGGTCCGGGGAGGGAATCATGTCGCAACCGAGGAGTACTTGAAGTCCGTGATGGAGATCTTGTGACGAGAGAAACTTGGATGGGTCGGCCTTCGAAAGATCTTGGGTAGAACTCCTGTACCGCAACCTTGACCTCTTCACTACGTTTCACCTTGCTGTACCAGACTTGGCCACAAGCATCCAACACAACGCACGCTGACTGCAGAAGGACGCGTCGGGTGGCGGTGCAGGCTCGACGGAGGGGCCCGCAGAGGGACGGCTCGGTGGAGGGGCCCGCCTGGCGGCGGTGGTCGGGGGACCGAAGCAGGGTCGGGGTCGGGGTGGCCGGCAGCGAGCAGGGCGTCGGCTGGGCTCGGTGGGGACCGACGGCAGGAGGGGCGGCGCAGGCGGACGTGCACGAGCGGCGGCAGGAGGCGGGCGCAGCGCGGAGCTCGAGGTGGGGACGACGCCGAGGCGGGCGGCTGCGCCGCTGGCGGGCGGACGCGGAGGAGAGAGCGGTCGGAGGTGGGGCGCGACGACGAGGAGGTTGGGGACGCGGCCGGGGCGAGCTCGCCGGCGGGGACGGCGAGGCACGGCGGAGAGGGCTTGGCGGCGGGGACGCGCATGGCGGCTCCGGCGGGCAGGAGGGGAGCGGGGGCTGCGCCGGGAGGGCCGGAGGAGGACGGGGGAACGCGGTGGGGCGTCGCCGGAGGGGAGCGCGGCGGAGGAGGGCGCCGGAGCACGCGGGCGGGAGGCGGTTGGCCGGCGGGGTGACGCGGGTCCGGGCGACGGCGGCGCGCGGGGCCCGCACGGAGGGGCGGAGATGGCCGGAGGGAGCGAGGAGAGGCGCTGCGCGCGGTCGGGGAAGCTCCGAGGCGCGGCGGCACTGGCGGTGGACGGGAGACAGAGGGAGGCGGGCGAGGCGCGAGGTAGGCGCGCGGCCGGAGGAGGCCACGGGCCGGGGCGCTGCGGTGGTGAGCGCGGCGGAGCGGTTGGGGGAGGGCACGCGGGAGCTGGGGGGATGCGGCGCGGCCGGGCGTGGTGCGGTGGCCGGCGAGCGGCGAGGGAGGCCGCCGGCTGCTGCGCGCAGAGGGAGCGAGCGCGCGGGGGTCGGGGAAGGAAGGAAGGAGAGGGAGAGGAGCGGGACAGGTGGGGGCCAGGGCGGCCAGGAGAGGCGCGTGGCGTGGTGGGAGTGGGGAGTTTGGCTGCGGGTGGGCCAGAGGGGAGGGTGGGGCCCCAGCGGTCAGTGTGCGTGCGTGCGTGGTGTGGTGTGTGGGATGGGGCACGTGGGGCGCTGTGTGCTGGAAGGGTGGGGGTGGGTTTAGTTTAGGAGAGAGAGGGAAAAGGAGAGGGGTTGGGTTGAGGTGGCAGCACCTGGTAGGCTAGGGGGAGGGGAGAGGGTGAGGTGGCAGGTTGCCATTGGGTGGGGTGATGTGGCCAAGGGGTGTGGGTAGATTAGTTGGTAGGTTTAGGAATAAGGGGGTGGACCTATTATATTTTCTGGGGTGGTCATTCGGGTCATTCGGCCCGTTCGACTGCCCCGCCCAAAATAATTTAATATATTTATTTGATTGCGACGAACTTTGTAAATAGTTTTGGACAAACAAAATATCCGGCAGCATCCGGGGTTTTGCGTTTGAATTAAGACGGGCGTTTAGAAAACATGAACCGGTTTATCCGCAAATAATTTTATGCAAGCAAATGCAAGATGATGATGATGCTCAATTGCAATGTGGCATGATGACATGAGCATGCGGTCATGATGATGCAATGCACAAAAACAACGCGATTTTCTAGTAGTGGTTTTGCGGGATGCCACAGCTCCAAGGGCACTTCCCCGTCCCGGCAGGGTGCCGGAACAGAGACTTTTTGTCCCCCGAATCTCCCCTTCGGTGGTGGCGGCGCTGTGGAGGTTTTCGTGGATTTCCGCCAGGTGCCCTAGGGTTTTTGGTTCAGAGGCTTCTTATAGGCGAAGGGGGAGGCCGAGAAGGCGGCCAGAGGGCCCATACCCTCCCCAGGCGCAGGCTAGGCTTGGCCGCGCCCAGGGGGTCTGGCCACCCTCTGGTGCCTCTCTGTCCCTCCTTCTGGATTCGTGTCCCTCACTGGAAGTTATTGACTTTGGCTTTTGTCCCGCCAAATTCTGAGAATATTGATTTTCTGCCTTTCTGGAACCAAAAACAGAAGAAAACAGACAACTGGCACTATGGCAACTTGTTAATAGGTTAGTTCCAGAAAAGATATAAAAACACCTCAAAGAAAGACAAAGCATAGCAAAGTAGATACTAAACAAGCATGGAACATCAAAAATTATAGATACATTTTCGACGTATCAGGGCTTTTACCATGAAGGGCATCCATCGTAGAAGACTCTTCAGCCACGAAAAAGGTCCTTCAACCACGAAAATCGTCCATTCTAAAAGGACATTTTTCTTGTAGTGACTCCTATAGTTAAGCGTAGCATAAGATCAAGTCATTTAAATAGTTCACTTTCTATAAGCTTTAAAATACATAGTAACCTAAATCCTTCGACCCTGAGATCATGTTAATCACCATCACCGGATGGATGCTTTGATGACATCAAACACTACTTCGTAACTAGGTGGTTATAAGGTGGCATTGAGTATTCTGAAAGTATGTGTTGAGGCACATGGATCAAGGGTGGGATTTGTCCATCCATATGACAGATAGATATACTCTAGGCCCTCTCGGTGGAATGTCATCCAATTGTCTTGCAAGCATGTGACTGGCTCATAAGGGATCACATATCACAGGAATGAGTAAAGAGTACTTATCGGTAACGAGGTTGAACTAGGTATGCAGAGATACCGACGATCAAACTTCGGATAAGTAAAGTATCGCGAGACAAAGGGAAATTGGTACCGTATGTAAATGATTCATTCGATCTTGAAGTAATCGTAGAAATATGTGGGATCCATATGAATTTCCAGATTCCTCGATTGGTTATTGATCGGAGAAGAGGCTCGATCATGTCTGCATAATTCATGAACCGTAGGAAGACACACTTTAGGATTCGATGTTGTTTAGTAGATATGGAATGTGAGTAAGAGACCGAATGTTGTTCGGAGTCTCGGATAGGATTCGGGACATCACGAGGAGATCCATAATGGTCCGGATAATAAGATTGATATAAGGAAATTCCAATTCCGGAGTTCGGGAATAGTTTCGGTGTTTTCACCAGATTCTTCTAGAAGGGTCTAGAAGGTCCACCGATCCGGAGTAGGAAGGGTACATGGATGTGTTATGACAAATTGGAATGGTTGCATCATGCCTTAGGTCACTTGTCTGGGCAATGGAAAGAGAGAAATCAAACTCTAGTTTGAAAGTCAAACGCCAATTTTAAAAAGTCAAATCCCAACATGGTTGCCTAGTGGAGGAAGGAAAGGAATCCCACCTAGGGGAGGATTCCTTCCTCCCCTTGCCGCCGCCACAAGGAGGAGTTGGGGGAGGACTCCCCTCCCCCCAAACTGCCTCTCCCTCTCATAAATAGAGGGAAGGGAACACCCCTTGCTCTCACACAAGAAACCCTAGATTGGCCGCATCCCTTTCAAGTTGCCATCGATTTAGAGCCCTCTAAAGTAGCCAACGCCTAGCCCTCTACTAGCCGCCGGCCACCACCTCTAAACCTCGACCCTCTAAACCCTAGACAGTCGAGGCCCTCTTCTAATCCACCATACCCGCTCCGGCTTAGGCGAAGCCCTCAAGGATTTCCCCTCTACTTCCACCACCACACCGTCGTGCTGCTGGAATCGCGAGGAGAGATCTACAACCTCTGCTGCCTGCTAGAACAAGGGAGAGGAAGGTCTTCATCAAGTACCATACGTGTGACCGACTGCGGGAGCGCTGCCGGAACGCGGCGCTAGAAAGATCGTCTTCGTGATCTTGAGATCGGCAAGTGAACGACTACATCAACCACGAGAATCCGATCTTGTTAACCGCTTTGTATCTTTGAGGGCTAGTACTCTATCAACTCATTGCACCGATCTAATAGATTAGATCTTAGCTTGTGTGTGTTCATGCGATCAATTTTTTTTGTTTTTCATGCTACGAACTCCTACAGACTCATTAACCACGAAAAATGGTAATTCTATAACAAAAATAAATAGGTATGGCAATGTCGGTCTCCTCCTACACTGGAGGTGGTCGGTCAGTTTGTGGGTGGTTCTAGTAGATCGTGATATCCCATAGCTAGTCCCGGTTGTGAGTTGGGAATGTGTGGTTGTCAGTGAAAATGAGCTCTGATTTCGTTCGTGTGGGAAATGATGGTGTTTATCTATCGCTACCTTGTTGAAGGCATCATTCTGAAGTCATCGTCTACTCACTTGTGATGCTCCGGGGAAACCGTAAGATTCGCTTCCCTCCTAAGGACATCGTTTTTAGAGCATTGCTAGATGATGGAGGAAAGAGGTGGTGCAGTGTTGCATAATCTATCGCGTCAAGGACGACATGACTTATTTTCCTGACACAATGGGTCTCGGTGACAGATGTGTCTTGGTGAACTCGCATAGAGCTTGATTGGTTGGACGTGTCCTTTCCATCGTACGCCTCTAACATTTTGGTCAGATTTTATCGAACAGATTAATAAATAAAACAGTTTGTACCCTTTTGTAGGGAGACCGGGGGCTCTCGTCCTCCATTAAAAAACAATGTGCATGACATGATGGCAAAAAATCTAAGAATAAAACGTGCCCTTGATCGCAACTTGGAGCCACGGAAAAAAGAAGTTGCTAGAAGAATTTCCACGTGGGCCTCAACAATTTTCACTATTTTTTATCATTGCGCCCGCTAGAATTGGAAACTTCCGCGTACGAGTGGTTGCTCGATGATGTCCACATAGTCCATGATATAAACATTTATTTTTGATACTCGCGCTATATCATAAATAGATGACGTTTTAGACATTGTATTAGGGGTGTGTTTGTTCAAGATTTCCTTGGGTAAGAACATTACCATCCTGAATTCGTGATGAACAGACGATCCAAGGGTATGTTTGGATGATACCCATAGCAGCCCTACCAAAATTGCCTAGGGCGCACAAATCAGCCGTCATCGGCTAGTCAAAATTTTGGCTAGAATATGTAAGGGCAACACCGGGTGGTCCATAGACAGCCACGGCTAGCCAAAATATTGGCAGATATGTGAGGGCAACAACAACGGGTGGTCCACAGGCAGCCAAAATTTTGAAAACAAACCAAACAAGAGCGAGAAGATTTGGTATAATCATATTTTTTTATAAAGCAATCTTGAGGAATAATTTCACTCTGCCAAAATTTTGGCTAGCCAAGTTTGGTAGGACTGCTATGGGTATCATTAAAACATATCCTAAAACAAACATACCCTAAGAGAGCGAAGACATGCCAGACTATTTTTTTTTACAAACATAGTATTGATGAAATTCACACACACTGCACACACGCACCCTATCAATATGAACGAATATCTTAAGGCCTTTTTCAATGGGTGTTTTTTAGCACGGTATTATAGGAAAATTGCTTATGTGATACTATAGTTAATGAAGAAAAATGTGAGGTTGTATCTTATAGGTTGGTCATAGTGGGAAGTAACTTAAGTATATATTACTAGTCTAAGTTACTATCTCCATAGTACAAAATAACATAGGTGGGGTATCATGCAAAGCTTCATTTATTATAATATAAAGTCATTTTGTCTAGAAATGTGTGATGTCACGGTAACATAGTTAGTTACCACAAGTCTCTCTCATTATTTAATTACATATCATGTCATCTAAATGCTTAGTTGACAATACATGTAGGACTATGTTACTACCCAAGTTACTCCCACTATGACTAGCCTTAGTTTAGCTACAGGCCTTGCAGGGTATCCTAGATAAAATACATGGTTAGCCCAATCAAATGCATGCGTGTACCCAAAATCATTAAATGTAGATACAACTCTTAAGGCTGCTCATAGTGGGAGTGATGTGGCAAGCAATTAATGAGAATAGAGACAAACGAAGTAACATACTGTATTATGTTACCATCACACTTCTCAATGCAAAGTGAGTCTACAAATCAATTAATAAACATTTCTATGTTATCACACATATGACACTTTTCACTATGGAGGTAGTAACTTAGACTAGTAACATGCTTATGTTACTAGTCTAAGTTACTTCCCACTATGACCAGATACAATCCATTATACTAGTTATTTTTTAAAATACATCACTACCTAGAATAACGAGTTAAGAGACACTCCATTATGAAAGGCCTAAGACCGAGCCAACAAATTTTAAAATTGATAAAAAATCACCATAAACACCTCGCTGTCATGGGAAGCTGACCTGCTGCTAAAAAAAAACAGATCATCTTTAGCAGTGGCGGTGCCATGACCAAAAGTATGTGTTGTCAAACTCATCTTATATGTATACATTCTCAAATTTTTACATATTCTTTTGTAATTTTTCTCATATACATGAAGGATTGACAAGAATCCTGTGTAGTCATTTGACTACACAGAAACCCCCTGGCTACGCCACTGATCTTTAGGAGACACCAAAACGCTAACCCTAGCTGCGGTACCATCAACCACGGGTTGGTTCTGCGTGAGAGGCTGTTGAGCACCGGTACGGTACACCGAATACCTGGACGAAGACGAAATAAAGTTGACATAACTGGCGCCGTACCGTGAGCCACTGTTGATGCTGCACGCGGCAGCGCATGCAGCGGCATCGGCATCGGCATCGGATCCCCGTCCGCTGGCTCCGGTTGCGTGTTTGGACGTGCGGACTGACGGGAGCCGGGAGAGTGGGCGCGACGAAACGAGACGAAACGGACGGGGAGAAAAAAGCGGAGCAAAAGATGGTGCTTGCGCCTGTAGGCGCGAGGGAAATGACGCCGGTGCGGTGCCAAGTGGAGTAACTCCTCCCTCCACCTGTTGTTTCCCTTTCGCTGGAGCTGCTAGCCACTGCTCACTCCGTCGGGAGGGCAGACTCGTGGCCGCATCCCAGCCTGGGAAAGCGACGCAGCGCACACACATTGTCACGTACAAGTAGGCAGTGGGCGAGGAGAGATGAAAGGACCGGGGGCTATGGCTATACTAGCCTATAGCCAGTAGTACTGTGTGCACCTGCCTAGAGCTAGAGCAGGGTCTACTCCTACACGCACAGCAGGGTCACAGGCTAGACAGAGGCCCGTGGTCCGCTGCTCGTTTCCAAGGATAATAAACGCGCAACGCAACGCCCCCATCCCCTTCCTTTCATTCTTTCTTTTTCCCTGCTATATATACATATACACTGGCACGCCACACCGTCCACCAGGCAGCATTAACTCCGTAGCCGAGCTCGACACTCTACTAGCGCAGTAGCGCCAGCCAGCAGAGGAGGAGGAGAAGAAGCTAGGCTAGGCAGAGTAGTCGGAGAGAGCGGGTGGAGAATGGGCGAGGAGGCCAATTGCAACACCGTGATGGAGGCCAAGGAGAACGGCCACGCTGTGGCCGTGGCCGTGCCGGACGTCAAGGGCAAGGCCGACGACACCGTCGTGGTGGCGGCTGCGCCGGCGCCGGCGGCGGAGTCCGATCCCCGCCTGCAGGGCATCTCCGACGCCATCCGCGTCGTCCCGCACTTCCCCAAGCCAGGCACGTCCCACCGATCCTTGATCTCTCGCTCGCTTCTCTCGTGATGAATCAATCGCATGCCCGACGTGCCGCGGACTGACACCTGTTGACGCGCGCGCGCGCAGGCATCATGTTCAACGACATCACCACGCTGCTGCTGCGGCCCGGGGTGTTCAAGGACGCCCTCGACATCTTCGTCGAGCGCTACCGCGGCATGGCCATCGCCGCCGTCGCCGGTAAGACACACACACTTCCTTCTACCTTCTCCATGCATGTATGTAGCTTATTCCGCTCTGTCCGATTAACCCCGCCGTCCTTGCCCCGGAATGGAAGCTAGCTAGCTAGCGAGAGCGAGCGGGTGGTAGAGCTGTTGGGTTGCAGTGGTCTGAGATTCCGTAATATCTTTGGGGGAGATCTCCCGTAGTCCTTTTGCTCCCCCATGCTTGTCGTCGCCCGCCCGGGCGGGTGGGTCTGCCGCGCTTTTTCGCATCACTCGAGCTACCCTCCCCCCTCCTCGCCTTTTCTCGGGGGGATAATATCATATCCGAGCCGCAATAATACCCCCACGCACACTGTTCACGCTGCCTCTAACCTTTGCCGCCACCCGCCCCACACCACTTAGCCAAACCGTGGTCTGTCTGTCTGTCCCTCCCTCCCTGGGAAGGGAAAGGGATATCCCAGATCATCTTAAGCAAGGCGCACCACACCGCCATCAGTCAGTTCTTACGAAATTCGCCCTAGGGCCGGCGGTGACGGTTGTTGGCGCATTGGGCATTTCCGGCCATGAATCCAGGGCCGCTGCCTACAGTAGAACTTATACCGAAAGGGAAAGTCGGGCGTTGGGTATGCGTGTGCGCATGTGGAGGGTCATGGTCTTTTCTGCTAAGATATTGGTATCGCCATGGCCACGCTCCATCTCATCGGCGAGTGGCAGTATTTGTTTACACCAGTATGCGTTGGCGCCTGCTCGACCCGGTCTCCCCTCCCGGCGCGCGTGCGTGCGTGCGTGCCCGCCAGAATGTTTGGCACATGACGCGGTCGCGCCTTCATCCAACTTCTTTTTCAACGGCCTCCCTGCGCTGCCCTGCCCTGCCCGCCCGTGGGCCGCGTGCGTGGGCCGTGGCCGGAGGAATCTGCCGCGCATTCAATAGCGTATCCGGGGCGCATGCATGTAGAAGCCCTGCCACCGCCAGATCTCGCCGCTAGCGGGGCGGGGACCCGTGGTCCGACGGCCGTGTCCGCCGGGATCGGACGGTGTAGGCGGTACACCCATGGTTTTCTCTTCTTTCCTGGTCCCTGCTGCCGCTGCTGCTACCTCTGATGTCATGCATGTGGCCAATCTGCCGTCGTTTTCACGAGAAAGTACTGCTTCTGAGATTTTGCTTTGTTGTTTGTTGGATCCTCTGTCTGCTTCTGCCATCCTTTGGTCCTGGTTTTTTTCCCATTCAGACACTATTTTATTTAATATCTTACTTATTATTCTCCATCCACTAAATGAAACTTATGTCGTGTGTCTGCGTGTCATCCTCCTTTTTGTATTATACTTTAGACACTTGTATTTAATTATTATCTGTATTTGGATTCTTTTGATTTGGATGACAGAGTACTATTCAGTTCGGTGATCGTAGTGGAGCTGGAGCTTTTGTTCTGACATGTTTGTTCTGATTCTTCAGGGATTGAGGCCAGGGGATTCATATTTGGCCCTGCGATTGCGCTAGCCATCGGTGCAAAGTTCATACCCTTGCGTAAGCCCAAGAAACTCCCAGGTGAGACTCCCTTGAACAAGTTACTTTGTGGATAATTTGCATGCTCTCAAACCTGCTGCTGCTATCTGTCTCTCTGTAGCTTGCTGTCACAACCTAGCTGATTAGTTTTTCCAAAAACATGATGCTGTTTTGCCATGATATGTTTTCCTCGTGCCATGAAGTAAAATGGTAATCTGACTGTAAAAATTTACTACTGCTGTGGTCCGTAATCTCTGACACGAAAAAAATATCGCCGATCCCTTCATGCAACGCATGCCAAAATCTACACCACTTTTCGTACTATCTCTCTTTGCACTTTTCACCACATGCTGCTTTAAACTGGAAAAGATATTATGTTGATTCGGTTGGACTTCATTGTCAACCAAAGTATGTTTGCAGCGAACTAATCCACTGACATGGTCGTTTCTTTTACAAACGTGGAAGGCGAGGTGATCTCCGAGACCTATGTTCTCGAGTATGGGACTGATTGTTTGGAGATGCATGTTGGGGCTGTCGAGCCCGATGAGCGTGTTTTGATCGTTGATGATTTGGTTGCGACTGGTGGGACTCTTTGTGCTGCTATAAATCTTCTGGGTAAGCATTACATACCATCCAAGTCTCTTTTTTGAAATGGGGATGACCATCCAAGTTTATGATTATGCATTCACACATATGAAACCTTGACATGTACTCTGCAATTAATAACTGTTGAGACTTGGTAAAGAATCATGTAACAAGACTTGGGTCAGAACTATTTCCTTAGGTGAATCATATGTATGCCATTTTCTTTTCTTTTTTGACATGTATGTATGCCATTTTCTGTACTTCTATTACTTGTGCAACTTCAGAGGTTATACGTACTCCCTCTGTTTTATACGTTAGATTTAGTCAAAGTCAAATAATTGCAAAGTTCGGCCAACTATATGTAAAATATATACATATTTACAATATCAAATCAATACTATTAGGAACATAATAAAACATACTTTCGTGTGAAACACTTGTATTATATACTTTAGGTATTGTAACTGGAGTGGAGATTTGGTGCACATGGTCATCAGTGCTTCCTTCGTTTTTAGAAAAAATAAAAATAGTATTTTTGAGTTACAAAATAAAATGAAAAAATCTTGGAAGTACATGTACAGGGTCCATATATTTGTGTGAAATTTCAGTAAAAAAATCATTTTATATTAGGCTATAGAAAAATAAACAAATTTCTGACAGTAAATAAGACTAGAAATACGTACAATTTTTAGAAATTTGTCTTTTTGTGTAGCCCAAAATATAACATATTAGAAATTTATCTTTTTTTTGTAGCCCAAGAAATAACATATTTTTAAAAGCAATTTCTATCGTACATTCGTACATTCTAGATGTTTATTTTCAAAAAGTTGGAGACCTAAAAGTACAAAAAAAAATTAAAGCAGGAGCACTAGTGTCCATGTGCCAAGAACAGTTTCCTTTGTAAACGTTGATACTTTATACTTTATACTTGGGTCAAACACTACAGAGATTAATTTTGACCAAACCTAATAGGCGGAATACCCTTTCCACTGGAATATTGACAACGCCTTATTAAACTGGTGGATGTAACAGCTAGCCGGTCAATTTTCCCTTGGTAGCCTGTGACATATCGCAGGAGGCACGAGTGCATGGTAGATTTGCATGCTTCAGTATCAGATTACCAAGTATCTTATCAAGTGGATCAGTCGGTTATCTTCAAACTGTGCCACACCCTGAACATCTTTCATCACCCTCAAATCGACAACCACTACTGCATCAGTATTGTCAGAGATGACTAAAATAATCCTGGAAAGTAATGGAGTAATTGGATTTGCTTGTACGGATGGCAGGCATCCATACCAGTGGGTGATAACTAACCGTAACTGCCCTTGGCATGCATTGCATTTTCGTAATCAAGACCAACATCTTGGGAAGATCTCTCCGGAGAGAATCTTGTTTGAAGATATGTCCAAATACAAGTTGATCTGGAAACATGATTTGATGTTGACACTACATGTTTTGAGTACTACTACCACAGAATCAAGTACTCTTAACTTGCTACTATCTTTGCAGCTAGACCTTTCGTTGTCTGCACTCTGCAGCTTCTGACGCTATCATGCCATCAAACATGCATACCTTTATAATGTTTTAAAATATAAGATGTTTTAGCTTTGTTAAAGGAGTGTATCTAGACCCCTTTTAGTGTGTAGGAAGTAGTATTTTCATAGAACCTGTTTCTACTTGGATATTTTTCTGAATGATAATTTTTTATCTTGCACTTTTAAAGAACATATTATAAGCTATGGGAGTACTTTTTCCTCACTGAAAATTTTGATTTATAGAACGTGCTGGAGCTGATGTCGTTGAGTGTGCTTGTCTCATTGGGCTCCCGAAGTTTAAGGTATTCTTACTAGACATGGCTTGCATATTATCCAAACTGTCGATTAAGATTTCATAAACATATTGTTCTAGTTCTTACTAAATTCTTACCACCTGTAATTGTTAGCAATTAGTACATTTGCTTACTGCTTTGAAGCCTGGCAAATCATTTGACCACTTGAATTGCAATAGTTCTTGGCACGTACTACAGCTTTACTAGGTTGCTCAGACACTGTCTGCTCTGTGCCCTTCATATAGCCTGTTGATGCTACATAGCTTCAGACAGAGGAGTCGATGGTTTAGTTTCAGAAAAAGCAACACGAACAAACATGGTGACCATGTCTACTGTGTTCCCCACAGCTGAGATACTATATACTCGTATCGGTGGTTGTTATCCACAAACTTGAGCGATATACCTTTCTAACGAAACCAAGAAGAAACACCTTTAAAAAAAGGCAGGATCGTGTTGCCTAAATATTTTTTTTGGAATATATTTACTGAGACAGCAACTCTTTTGCAGGATTTCTACAAGCTCAACGGGAAGCCCGTGTATGTACTGGTGGAGTCCCGCGAATATGAAAAATGAGAAATTCGTGACCAGGTGTGAGCCTCAAGTTCTCTGTTCTTACTACAAGATTACAATCACTGAACCTGAACTCGGCTCAAATGTCGAGTGGCGCAATTCACATACGCTGCTGTGGTCTGATCTTTATGCATCTCGATTTTCTCAGGGTCACAACGTGGCGAGTGAACGGTGGGAGGATGTCGATCGACAAGTCTGCTGCGGTACATTGTTAAGGCTAGCTGCTGTTATTAGAGAGAGGGTGAAGGAGAGGGGGAGGGAGGCTAGAGAGTGAGTCGTGCGTGAATCCATGTAGTCTTTGTAGGCTGAGTAGTAGTGTTTTTTTTTCTTTCAATTGAGTACTGAAGAGCTTCGTCGTTCTCGGGAAAATGGTGGTTAGCTGAAACGTGGTTCCATTATTAATTCATGATTAATTGTGTGGTTTAAATCAGTTTGCGGGCGCTGTCGAAAAGGGGAAAATCTTGCATCCTTGGTCTTGTGACGGAAATCGTGTACCGCTGTAGTATCGGCGAACGCGGTATTGCTCATCGATCAGACACGAAGACGTCCTGCGCTCTCGCTGGGATCCCGTGTGGTGCGCGCTAGTACTGGCGTCCTCTCATGCATGCACGCGCTGCTCGGCTTTCAGCGTCGATCGATCGTCTTGGCAGACGACGTGCTTTGTCCTGTCACGTCGATCGAATCGGGCAGGCCTTGCCGGCCCCGGGCCAGCCGGTCAGATGCTACGGCCTACAGGAGTCGTCCTCTAGCTACCCTACGGTATCTTCAGGCCAAGTGAACGCCGGCCGCGCGGGCGTGCAGTGGTGATGTCTGCAGGGGAGATGCCTTTTCGACCGCAAACTGGATCTACGACATCAGGTGGGGCGTGTTTGGCAGGCCGCATCAACCCAGCCAGGTGATGGCAAGCCAAAATCAGCCCGATTGGTTGCCTTTGTCTTCCTTCGCATTGTGTGGCTAGCGCTCTAGTCAAAGCACCAGTCCCGCTAGAAACTGCCGAGTCAGCAGTTTTCGTGGAACCAAGCTCAGGAGAGGGGCATTTTAGGCTCCATGTGCCCACCGGCTGCACGTGTCAAAGAATCATGGGAGACGTATCCTTACCTCCCTTCCCACCCTCTCTTGATGTTGCCGTTGCTCTTACTGTCACTATTACACTCTCTTTTCCCTCTCACGCCCCGTCGACAATCGACTATGGACGCATCGCCTCCTCCCCTGACCGTTTCGGCGACCAAACTTGCGCCTGGCGGGCCACGTCATGATGTGGGGCCATCCGAGACTATGAAGTCTGGAATCTTCGGAGCACGGCAATGATTAACACGGCCATCATGACGGCTTTCAGCTGCCCGTCGTCGTTTGGGCAAGGCCCACACACGGCGACGAGGGCATCATCGGCATCAGTGGCGGCCGCGGGAATCTGTCTGTGGTGCTCGAGATGGAATATGCCAAGCGTCGGTGGGAGCAAATCAATGCAGGGGCGGCCGGAGCAGCAGCGAGATGTCTCATCCGCCGGGATTCCACCCCGTGCCGAGATTTCCTCCCACCCGCTTTGCTCCTCCCGCAACTGCCGGATTTGGTGACCCTCCCATGGCAGCAATGGTGTCTCTGCTGCATGCAACTTAGGCACCGACAACGGCAATGGCTACTCCCCCTGCTATAGCAGCGACTTCTCCGTCGTCGGCCAATACTGCATGTGCCGCAGCTCAAGTGTCGACACCAAGACTCGCTGTAAGTACCATGTTTCCCTTTTGATTTGGACGGTTAGGGTTTTCCCGTAGGGCTTCAATCCATGCAACTCCATGGCTATCCATACATTAGTGCTTCACGTAGTTAAATTAAGCATAGATTTGTGGGCATTTCTAAAATTAAGATCCATGTGCATGTCTTATATTAAGATCTGTCAGGTGTAGCCATTGTGTGGGTGTACCGGGGTGATCACCGATATTGGCACTAAAAGCATGCCAATGCCCTCTTTGCGGTGAGTGTCATCATGTTGTCACGATAGTCATTGCTAGTCAATGCAATGGCTTGTGATGGCTCTGACCTTAGAGCGGGCATTGACATGCTTTGAGTGCCAACGATGATGATCACCGCATCTTAAGCCTTGTCATTGATGAGGTGGATGATCTTGCGCATGGTTTTGCTAACGCGTACTTGTGACAGAATTGGGAGGAGATCGTTTCCAGCTACAATCCTCCTATTCCAGAGTTGGAGGAGTGCATCCCCTTTAACTTCTACGCTGATGAGAGGCCCGCTCTCCCTAGGCTGGTGGAGAAGGCAATAGAGCTCACGAAGGTAACAAATTAGGTGAAGGAGAAGAAGGCACGCTTCGGCCATCAGGATGTCGATGAGCAATGGATCATGTTCTATGTGCAGGTCAAGGTTTTTGACTTGCACTCCCTCACCTTAACGCGTGATATCTAGAAGCCAGTTGTCAAGGAACCGAGGCTCCAAATTGTTGTCACTATGTCGATCAGGACCGATGACTTCTGTGAGCATGGTGTCCACGCAAAGTGGCACTCCGATGGCCTGGTTTTTCTGAAGGGTTAGAAGCACTTCGCCCACAAGCTGCATTTGAAGGTAGGTGACACCCTTATGTTCAAGTTCAAAAACCAAGGGTTTAAGATATGGATCTTCAACGCAGAGACCTCCTCACAGCTGATCACGGCGTGCACACGCCATCGCATTATGTGAGCTTCTGATGATCGTGTTGATGTAAGTAAGTAAGTTAGTTCTGATGCTTTCCTATATGACATGGAGCATTTTCGTGTCAGGAGTGTATACCCCTGGCGTAATTAGTCAGGTGCATGTGATGCACCTAATAGAAACCTTCTAATCTTCTATAGCTAGGTCCTTCTTTGCCTCCAACTCAACCTCTCGCTAGGCTCGTCATGCATCTCGTGCTTCGACCATCCGACGATCGACGGTGCTTTGCCGCAATTGGTCGGCGCGTTGTTGCACACCACCGGTCATTCGTCGTTGCCTCTGCTGATTCGTAGGCCCGCGGGTTTTCCGCCAAGGCAAGGCAAGCAGCCTCACAAGCAGCGACATCTACTTCGTTCTACGTGTTTGATACGTAGAATGGTCTGTCGTAGAAAAGTGGACTTTTATATAAACATTTAGTGTTTATATAATCAATAGAGTTAACCTAATAGCCAATTTATTGTACTAGTATATTTATATAAAGTCTTTAGATGAGATGGCATAGGTATATAGTCAATAACTGACTATATTATTGTCCTTGCTCTTAGGACAAGCGCTGCCCAGATTTTTCGGCTCTAAGGTATTTCCCCTGAAGTGAACGTTTTCATTTCGTTTCAACTTCAAGGAGATGCCAAAGTACTCATAAATTATGAAACAGAAAAGGAATGGGTGTACCAAGTGTAGTGTATATGTGAGAAGATATTTGGCTCTTCCATGATTTTTTAATTTAAAAGTCCACTTTTCTATTTATACTCATTCAACAACAGTATAGGAAATTCTAAAATGAAAAATTATAAGTAGGTCTTTAGAGCATCCACCAATGACTACAAGCACTCGAATGAGCCAAAGGCATACTCCTCATTGTTCAGCTTTTGCTATTAACACGCTGACAGCACACTATGTGAGTGTTAAGCGTGAGAAAATAGAAAAATCTCATGTGGTCGAAACCACCATATAGTTCTTATAAATTGAACATTGATGGATCGTTTCACCATGATGGATCTGGTGTCGTGGGTGTGTTGAGAGATCATGAAGGAAGAACAGTATATGTACCCGCTCAAGTGTCATCCCCGTGGGCGATGATAGGGGCGCACCCTAGCCTCCCCCTCCTAAGTCGTCTTCCTCTCTCTCTACCACCACCGTCGGCAAACGCCGCCACAACAAAGTCTAGGTGGTGACGGCGATGGAGGGCCGTCCTTTTCCCGCGCGTGGGGGGGGGGGGCCTCGCGGGCGGCTTCTTCAGGTGGCGGCGCACCTTAGGGCGGCGCGTGCTTGGCGCTGGTGCGGACATGGCGTGGTGGCGGGGGTGGTTCCTGGGTCATGGACGGAGCTCTTCGGCGATGCAGGGCGGCTGGAGGTGAGGGATGGCTGGTGATGCGGTGGGACTGGGGGCAACGGGCGGCGCGGGCCTAGATCTGGGCTAGGTTGGGCCCGATCTGGGTTAGAAAGCCCTGGCCGAAGCTTGTCCTTGGCCATTTTGCTTGGTTCGCTGCGCACTCCCCCGCTGCTTTGGAGATGGGGCACCGGATTTGGGCCAGGTGGGCCTAGTTCCGCCGGCCGACCTACAGACCCACCTGGTCTCTCATGGTTGTGACTTGCGAGTGGCACGGAGGTGCCATGTTCACCGTGCTTGTTGCATCTCTGCTCTCTACATGTTGATCCAGCTCCGTCCTTGATCGGGTGGTCGCCCGGAGCATCCGCTTGGGGTGTCCCCGTGGGCGGCACGGAGACGTCGTATTCATCATGTTCATCCCATCTCAACTGTGCGGGACCAGGTGGTGTTCCTCAGACCGGCGGCGGCCCAGGGGACCACAGTGGCGATGGCATGGCTGATTGGAGACGGGGATATGCGATGATGGTGGTTCCACTGGTGGATGGAGGAGTAGGCACTAGTGCTAGGGTTAGCGACGACGGTGTCACCCTTGCTATAGTGTGGCGGCAGGGCTTCACGAGTCCTTGTAGGATCAGCCGGGCCAGAGAGAGCCTGGTTTTCCCTTGCTGTTACATCTGGTCGGCTATGACCCTCCGGTGGTGGAGTTAGTTCCCTCCCGCATGTCACTGTACCTCCAACCTTTGTCGAAGTTGCCTCTTTTCGATCGTACCAGTCCCCCATTGTGGGTCACCTTGAGACGACGATGGTGACTACAAGACCGTGGTGGCATGTGCTAGTGGGCGGCAAGCTTAGTGGAGCAATTCGAAGTGTCCGAGAGTGTGGTTTTTTTAGGGGTTAGGAGAAATCTTTGTCGTCTTGACACCAACGTGGCATCGCCTGTAGGTGTCGCCATCCTTCCTGAAGGGCGTCGGGTGTATCTCTTTTCCCACCTCCCATAGCATATCGGGGGAAATCCTAGGACCAGTTTGGACAGCTGTGTCGTTATCATCGCTTTCCTTTTTGGAGGTGTTGCTTGGTATGCGACACTTCTGATCGATAGGAGCATGGTGAAAATTCTCCGGAGGGCGCACCGATTGCGGGTCACCCTCGTTTTCGTCGAGCCACTATTGTCGGCTTTATTTTCTCTTCTTTTTTCTTCTTTTTTTTTGTTGTTTCTTTATGGGCATTGTGTTGTCTGCCCCAGCCGCAGTCTCAAATGGTTGCTATATTAATATAGTTGGCTGAAATTCTAATTCGAAGAGAGATCATGAAGGGCAAAGCTAGAGCAGGTGTGGCTACTCCAATTGATTATATGTTCTGAATGTCCCAATTGCTGAGGCGTTTGCCTTACTTAAGGGATTCAAATTCCTAGAGCAAATTGGGGTTTCTTCGGTAATCATTGAGTGAGACTCTATTGAATTGATTCAATCCTGTAATTTTAGTATTGGGGTATGAAGTCCCTATCTGGCGATCATGGTAGAGTGCTTTCATAAGGATAATATGATGAACTCTCGTTTTGAAAAATAAATATATGAGGATGGTCATAGTGGGAGTATCCTGCATATGATACTAGTGTATGACACAATTTCTATAATGCATAGTATCATTGTGAGACCCTGGCGCATGGCTCAATAGCATTGATAGGAAACCCATACCAACAAGTTGCAACTTCTTTTCCGGAAGCTCATTCGAAAAGAACTCTAAGGTTAAGCGTGTTTGGCCTAGAGCAATTCTAGGATGGGTCACCGACCGGAAAGTGGGTAACCGGGTGCGCACGAGTGAGGACAAAGTGCACAGAAAAGACTAGTGTTAGTCTGTGGGGTTAGTCTAGAGATCCTATTGAGCTGCCAGAAGTGACAGTCGTCGGTTCGGAGTGACCGGAGGTGTTACAATCATATAGTAGTTTTGTAACATTATATTATTATTGTTTTGTAGAATTTCAATGAAAATTTGTACTACCTCCATTCCGGTTTATAAGGCAAATACGTACTTCGAGAAAATGTTTGACTGGAAATTTGATCAGCAAAATATATACTATATTTAACAAAAATTATATCATTAGATTCATATTTAAAATAAGCTTCCAATAATACAATTATTGTGACATATGATTCATATATTATTGACCAAATTTATGGTCAAATTATTTTCGTAAAATACGTATTAGCCCTATAATCTGGAACGGAGGGAGTATACAGGATTTGTTTGCTATTGACGTTTATAGGTATACGTGCTATGATACGGTATCATAACATAATACTGATGGCTCAGTTGATGTGGAGCCTGTTAGGAACCCCACGAGAAAGGTGTGAAGCAGCACAGCAGCAAGTCTTTCCTCAGTAAGAAAACCGAGGTTATCGAACCAGTAGGAGGAAGGAAACGTCACACAAGTGTTGCCAACAACGTGGAGACCTGCACAACACAAACTCAGGACTTTGCCCCAACTAACAGTGAGGTTGCCAATCTCACCGGTTGCTGTAACAAAGGATTAAACGTATGGTGTGGCAGATAATGGTGGTTTGCAGCAAGTAAACAAGTAACAGTGAAAGATGTATCAATGGTAAAGATTGGACCGGGGTCCATAGTTCACTAGAGGTGCTCTCCTTAGATAAACAACATGGCATGAAGGGTAAACAAATTACAGCAGAGCAATTGTCAAGAACTAAGCAATGCATAACAATGCAATATCAAATAAATCGATCCTATGAGATTCGATTGGGCAATACAACAATATACATAGACCTCCATCTAACTGCATCTATGACTAGAAGTCCACCTTCAGGTTATCATCCGAACCCCTCGAGTATTAAGTTGCAAGCAACAAACAACTGCTTTAAGCAAAGTGTGTAAGGTAAACAATCCACTTGTTCTATGAACAAGAAACCGTTGTTTTCTTCCTAATGGCAACAACACATCTACAGCCTAAGAGATTTATGTCACTTCCCTTGGAAACTAGAGGCATGAACCCACTATCGAGCATAAATACCCCCCTTGGAGTCACTAGCAACTACTTGGCCAAGAAAGCTACTAACAACGGAGAGCATGCAAGATCACAAACAACACAGACATGATAGTATCAAATAGACAAAACCATTAATCAATCTGACATAGTAATCTCAATATCCATCGGATCCCCGCAAACACAACATGCATGATTACAAATAGATTAGATCTTGATCATGAACGAAGCTCACAAAGTCTATATGTGAAAGCACAAGGAGGAGATACAACCATATAACTACTATATGGACCCATAGTCCAAGGTGGAACTACTCACGCTTCATACCGCAGAGAAGTCCTCCAAAATGATTTCCTCTCCGGCAGGGTGCCGGGAAGAACTTCAGATCCCCCCGATCTAGGGACGACGGTGGCGGCGGCTATAGAAGGTTTCGTGGAGTTTTGATCGGGTGCCTAGGGTTTCTGCATCGAGGGATTCTTATAGGCGAAGAGGCGAGGATGGGAGGCGGCCACGGGGCCCACGCCCTACCCAGGCGCGAGGTGGGCCCACCCGCGCCTAGGGGGGTTTGGCCGCCCTGTTTGACTTCTCCGTCTCGACTTCTGGCTTCGTGTCCCCCACGGTAAAATATTGACTTCGGCTTTTGTCCTATCCAATTTCGAGAATATTGATTTTCTGTCTTTCTGGAACCAAAAACAGAAGAAAACAGGCAACTGACACTGTGGCAACTTGTTAATAGGTTAGTTTCAAAAAGATATAAAAACACCTCAAACTGTAGACAAAGCAAAGCAAAGTAGATACTAAACAAGCATGGAGCATCAAAAATTATAGATACGTTTCCGACATATCAAGCATCCCCAAGCTTAACTCCTGCTCGTCCTTGAGTAGGTAAGTGATAAAAGAATAATTTTTGAGGTGACATGCACCATCTAACCAAGATCAAACCATTTGCAAGCATTGAAAGCTGCGATCAAAGAACTCTAAACATGTGCATGAAAGATGGAGTTCTAAAAATAGGACATAGTAACTATGCATGCAACATGAAAGGCTACAAACAAAGATCATGAATAAGATGCATAGAAAGGCTACAAAAAAAGATCACATAAAACATGGCATGGTGGCATTCAGGTTGTCCCTCATGGAGTAGCAAATAGATGCATATGACACCTTCAAAGTTTACAAGGGTGACTAGAAACAAGTAGCACAAGAACAAGTAATATCACAATATGCATCAATCAATAAGTTTTGGGACACTGCACACAGAATGACAACTATGCTCTCTTAATGGTGCCTAAAATTAGAAGGTGGAGACTCAAATAATGGTGGAAGAAAGGCCCTTCATAAAGGGAAGCAGGGATTTCAAGTTTCAAAAAGAGCTTCCAAATATTATGGTACTTGTTAGCTTTCAGCCCTTATTGCCCCTATCATAAGAATCTTGGAGTGATTAAGGTTAAAGTGAACAAATTATGGAGTATATGCTTGACGAAGTATAAGTTGGCAATCTCAAGTCAAAGTTGACAATCTCAAGTCCCTTGAATACGAGGGCCACACCTCATGCTACTCAACTTCAGTCACCCGCAAGTTCTTGTCATTGTAAGTACATGCGTATCATAGAGAACCGCCAACGGGGTACCCCTTGCACATGGTACATGAGATATCCCTTAACCAAAATGACAAGGCAAGCAGACAATGAGCATCTCATCCATATTTTTATTTACTATATGCATAGCTTTTTATTGAGGATGCTTCATAGATAGCTCACTATGGTGATGCTGCAAGTTTCCACCATGATTAGGCATGACTTAGGCTAGCGTCCCAGGCGTTCCTCTAACACAAAATACATACTCCATGGACTTACAAGTTCCCTCTTTATTTCACACCGGTGACATCCATAGACAAAAGATCATGATATCAATTGAGTACAAAGTACAAGTGAAATGTTGAAAACGTTCCCCGTGATAGCACGGTTCTTCTAATTCCAACGTATAAGTGCAATCATATACAACATAGATGACACAATGGTTCAAGTTTATTAGGGGTAAAGAATATAAAGTGTTCCATCAAGTTTGTGAGGGCTTTAATCACTAAGTTTTCACATAACAAAATAGTTTTTAATTGGAAGATAGCTGAAAACAAGAATATACTTGGAATGGTGTAACACACCATGCATAGGAATTTATAGTGGACACTTTGGAATAACTTGGTTTCTTGGGAGTTGAAAGCATGAGTAGATCTTACTCGTACAAGTGGAGGCTATCAAAAGACTGGGAGCAACCAACTAAAAGAGTAATAATAGCCATAATCATGTAGAGCAACAAAGCATTACTAATCAAAGCATAGAGTGGTACTACAAGTCAAGGACTAAACGATTATAGAGGCTATGGTGACTTGTCATAGCCATAACATAGTGTGAGCATGTGCCAAGTCAACCCAAACAAAGCATCAAAGGAGAATACCACAATACTATGTTTTTGCATGCTAAAATAACGCATAATTTCTTCAAGGCACACTAAGCAATCCCAATTGTTTGGAACAAGGCAATCTATAACAATAATCACTAAGCATAAGGTCAAAACAACACCTAGCATGTCATGCTAAAGTCTAAGTCACAGTCAATGCAAGCTCTTCTTGCACTTATCAAGCAAGAACTTTCTACTCCTTTCCAACACCAAGCAACTTATTTGAAACAACACAGCGAGAACGGGGGTCCAAACTACTTTATTCAGGAAAACTAAACAAACTAAGCAAATCAAACGAAAACTAAGACGTTCCAAGAACAACACAACTGTGCATGAAACAATAAAAAAACAAAGTGTCTAGACAAACATTAGCTTTTTATTGATGAAGAAGGGGATGCCTTGGGCATCCCCAAGCTTTTACGCTTGTACCTCTTGGATATTTATTGGGGTGACACCAGGGTGGCATCCCCAAGCTTGAGCTTTTGTCCATTCTTCATCTCATTACATCATTTTCTCTCTACACCTAATTTTTTTCTTTATACAAAACTTCACACAATTTTCATTAGCAACATTAGTGTATTCAAAAGATAATAGACCTTTGGGGGAAGCTTTGGAACAACAAGACTTTTCACTAAAAACACAAGCTACAGTAGTAACTCCTTCAAAAAGCTCAATTCACCTAAAGAGAACTCAAAAAGGAATCAATAAGAAGCAAATGCAAATAATGGCAGAAATCTGTCAAAACAGACCAGCAGGTAGAAACCGATTTTTTCGAACATCTTCTGTTGCTCAAATCAAAAAGTGTTGAACTAACGAAAGTTTGCTAACATACTGGGTTTATTCGTAAATTTTCATCTCAATCCGAGTTACAGAGACTCCTCACGATTTTTTTGGTGGAGGACAGAAATCTGTTTCGGGACAGCAACTCCCCAAATCTTACTTCCCTCTCATTAGAGGTCATTCTTGGCACAAAAAGTGTCAACATCCGGATTTTTAATCCCAGATGCCTGTTATGCCATACATCGCAATCCCAGGATTACCATTTTTGCGAGACATAACAGATTTGGATACCACAGTACATCATCCATTACAAACCATACATAAGGTCTTACACAAATAAGGATCTCATGATCCAGTTCTTAATACAACTCAAGCAGCGGAAATACATAATAATAACAGTAGCGTAGGCGAAGCTCCATCTTCGGGGTCATAGGCAATGCTGACGATGGGAGATGATCCTAGTTGTCATAACCTTCCTGGGGTCCTTCGTCCTGGTACTCCTCTTCATAGTCTGGCCACGGGAATAGCCAGGGACAAAGCCATGAGTACTCTTTAAGTACTCGCAAACTAATACTAATAAGTGAAGGGGGTTTGTGTAATAGGACACTAAGCTCTAGGGTTGTTTTGCAAAAAGCCAGATTTACTTCTACTAAGTTCAGAAGCAAGAAAAGCTAGTTGAAATTTTATAACACCTAAGTGGGAACTTGTATTTCATATCACAACTCTGTTGTGGTCAAGTCAAAATCTCAATTCATTTCATAAATCATTTTGAAAACATCTGACGAGGGAACAGTATGGCCACTCCAACTGTCCATAATCGCGGACGCGGCTATTCGAATAGTTTGACACTCTACAGAGATTGTACACTTTCACCACAACATTCAATACATCCGTTAGGAACAAATCTTGAATTCACCATACTCAGTATGCGGATAATCAATTCTAACCTTTCCATTACACGCCCTAGTATAAGCACCTCTCATGTGAGTTTGGCCTTCCAACCATGACCAACTATCATCTTGGGTACTGCACAGGTGGACAATCTTCAAAAGGTAGCCTCAGCTCAGACCTTGGCCGTGAGGGAACCCATACTAAGGTATATAAGTTTCCAGTCAAGCCCTACCCAAATTTCAGGTATTGTGGATGTACGGTAATTGGAATGGTATCGCATCCAAACAACCATCAGTTTTATAACGGGCTAAGTCTCATGCCTTAACATTATCATCCAAATCATCTGGTGTTCGAAAACACATGTAAAAACATCTCAGTAGAATGACTCATCATTCTAAGGTTTTCATAACCATTTTCCACCAAGTATTCCCATCTAAAGTTGATCAAGTTTTATGCTTAGCACTAGCATCTACAAGTGGGAGTGAGTACTAATGAGGGGTGGTAAACAAGTGGTGTTTAACTAGGTACAATCTCATGCCTTAGGATGACATCACGATTATCTAGCTTAGGCCAAATTTAATGCTCTTTATGCAACCTTCAATTATCTTCCTAGAATCTACAAGTCACTTAAGTAAACTCTAAGAAATAGCTTTGATAAAGAAATAAAGTAGAAAGCTTGCAAGTAAAACTAGGAGGGGGTATCTGTTGGAGATATGCCCAAGAGGCAATAATAAAGTGGGTTATTATCATATCTTCATACTTATGATAAATGTTTACATACCATGTTATAATTGTATTAACCGGAAACATTAATACTTGTGTGATTTGTAAACTAAAATAAGAGTCCCTAGTAAAGCCTCTTGTTAAACTAGCTTGTTGGTTAATATATGATCATGGTTTCCTGATCATGAACATAGAGATGTTATTAACAACAGGGTCATATTATTAGGAGAATGATGTGATGGACATACTCCTATAGATAAGCATAGCATAAAGATCAAGTCATTTCATTAGTTCAATTGCTATATGCTTTCTGATACATAGTAACCTAATTCCTTCGACCATGAGATCATGCATATCACCTTTACCGGATGGATGCTTTGATGACATCAAACACCACACCGTAACTGGGTGGCTATAAAGGTGGCATTGAGTGTTCGGAAAGTATTGGTTGAAACACATGGATCAAGAGTGGGATTTGTCCATCCATATGACGGATAGATATACTCTGGGCCCTCTCGGTGTAATGTCATCCAATTAGCTTGCAAGCATGTGACTGGCTCACAAGGGATCACATATCACGGGAACGAGAAAAGAGTACTTATCGGTAACGAGGTTGAACTAGGTATGCAGAGATACCGACGATCATAACCTCGGATAAGTAAAGTATCGTGAGACAAAGGGAAATTGGTATCGTATGTAAGTGTTTCTTTAGATCACAAAGTAATCGTAGAAATATGTGGGAGCCATATGAATTTCCAGATTCCTCTATTGGTTATTGTTCGGAGAAGTGTCTCGATCATGTCCGCATAATTCACGAACCGTAGGGAGACACACTTAAGGATTCGACGTTGTTTGAGTAGTTATGGTATTATGAGAAAGAGACCGAATGTTGTTCGGAGTCTCGGATGGGATCCGGGATATCACGAGGTGATCCGGAATGGTCCGGAGAATAAGATTCATATAAGGAAAGTCCCGTTTCGGATTTGCGGAATAATTCCGGTGTTTTCATCGGGAATGTTCTAGAAGGTTCTGGAATGTCCGGCACTCCGGGGGGGAGGGGTACATGAATGTGTCATTACATATTGGAATGATTGCATCATGTACTAAGTGTTCTTGCTGTCCCAAATAAAGGATTAAATTGAATCCTAAAACAGAAAAGTCAAATGTCCAGTTTGAAAGTCAAACGGCTAAAACAAGAAACTGTGGGAAACAAGCAAGAGGAGTTGGAAACCAACTTGGAGGAGGAGTTCCTCTCCTCCAAGCCGGCGGCCAGCCCTAGGCCGAGTTGGGGAGGGACTCCCTCCCTCCCCTGGCGCGCCAAGCCTCTCCACCCATAAAAGGAGGGGCAGGCCTCCTCCTCTAGACACACAAGTTCCTATCTTCTACCTCCGGTTTAGAGTCGTTTCGGTTTAGAGCTTCTAATTGCTTTAGCCTTTGGTTTAGAGCCTTCTAATTGGTTTAGAGCCTTCTAATTGGTGTGTCTAATTACTAGACCACTGATAGCCTCTCTCATACTCCACCATACTCGCACCGGCTTAAGGCGAAGCCCTGCGGGATCTCCCCTCTACTTCCGGTACCACGCCGTTGTGCTGCCGGAATCGCGAGGAGAGTGCTACAACCTCCGCTGCCTGCTGGAACAAGGGAGAGGAAGGTCTTCGTCGAGTACCGAACGTGTGACCGACTGCGGAAGCGCTGCCAGAACGTGGCGCCGGAAGGATCGTCTACGCGATCTTGAGATCGGAAAGAGTACGACTACATCACCCACGAGAATCTGCTCTCGTTAACCGCTTTGGAATCTTCGAGGGTAAGTTATTCCATCGACTCGTTGCTACAATCTAGTAGATAGATCTTGGCTTGTTTGTTTGTATGCGATAGAAAATTTTTGTTTTCCATGCTACGAACCCCTACAGTGGTATCAGAGCCGTGTCTATATGTAGATCTGTTGCACGAGTAGAACACAATGGTCATTGTGGGCGTTGATGCTTTTATTGTCGATTGCTTCTTGTGTACTTTGCATCTTGCGGTATGTTGGGATGAAGCGGCCCGAGCTAACCTTACATGACATCGTTCATGAGACTTGCTCCACGCTTGACATGCAACTTGTATTGCATAAGTGGCTTTGCGGGTGCCTGTTTCTCCTAGCATAGTTAAGATCCAATTTACAACGGGTGATTAACAATACTAGTATCAATGTTGTGGTTCTTGTTCGTAAGTTAGAATGACACTTATTGAAAGCCCCAAACCACGTAAAATATGCAAATAAAGTAGAGGCGTCTAACTTTGTTTTGCAGGAGTGTGCAGTGATGTGATATGGCCATTATTGTGATTATATATGATGTATGCAATGTTCCTTATTGTAAGTCGGCAACCGGCAGGAGCCATATGGTTGTCTTTAATTTCTGTTAAGACCCGCGTGTCTATTCAAAGTAGTTGTAATAGTTGAAGCCGGTGGACGACAACCATGGAGAAGCGTCATTGACCTTGATGCAATGCCGGTGATGATGGAGATCATGTTCGTGCTAGAAGATGGAGATCGGAAGCACAAAGAAGAAAGGCCATATCATATCACATATCATGAATTGCATGTGATGTTAATCCTTTATGCATCTTGTATTGCTTAGTAGACGACGGTAGCATTATAAGATGATCCCTCATGCACATGAATTTCAAGTCATAAAGTGTTCACCCTTAGTTAGCACCGTTGCTAAAGCTTGTTGTTTCGAAGCACCACGTGATGATCGGGTGTGTTAGATTCCGCAAGTGTATACAACGTGGGCAAGCCAGATTTTCTCATGCGGAAGCTAAGGTTTGATCTTGACGAGCCTAGCATGTACAGACATGGCCTCAGGAACACGGATTACCGAAAGGTAGAGCATGAGTCATATAGTAGATATGATGAACATGTTGATTGTTCGCCATTGAAGTTATATCAACTCTCGTGATGATCGGTTTTGATGTGGTGGATTTGGTTCGTGTGATCACTAAAACAATGTGAGGGATATTGTTTTGAGTGGGAGTTCACCTAGATTAATTTAATTATTAATTAGAACTCAATTTATCATAAATTAAATCAAAGTGAATTTGCATAGTTGTTGTAGTCATTGGCATCCGTTTACCACCTTACGCTTAGTTATAATTGAGATGATAGAACTATAGAATTATGGTTAGTTACTTTACGAACTGGTATCGTATTGTTTTGAAGTGTTAATCTAAAGTTTAAAAGTCCTATTGCAAACTTTCAGTAAGTTTCGGTTACTCCATGAAGTTTAATAATTGGTATTAAAACAAGAGTGACAATTCCAAGTGTTAGTGTATAAGTATCATGTTTGTGTCCATGATTCTTGATATTCAAAGGATTGTCTTAATATCAAGGTTATCTAGGATCTGAAAGAGTTGTTTCAGAAACCATGATGTGTGGAAGATATTGTGATATCTGAAACGAAGTTTTGGTTACACCATGATATAGTATAATATGGCAAAATTCATGTTCTCATATTTGATGAGAATTTGCAAAGGGTTGGAGACACTAGTTGTCCTAATCCACCAAAAGGTTTTGGATAGCAACATTATACTCACGATTCATCTATATAAGCTAAAAGTAGCTTGATCATGGATAATTACATGATAAGGGTGAATATTTGATGTAGGTAAAATGTTTACTACACCAAGAGATTACTAAAGAAAGGAATTTGAAAGAACACCAAACATTTGATAATGGTGATCTACTTCAAAGTGCAAGTCCAAAGACATTGGTATTTAACTATACACGCTTTGGACGATGTGTCATATGTATGACTCCACTATTGATATTGATAGATTCTTTCAAACAGAAAAGGAAATATTGAAAGAGAATCTCATAAATATATGGCAGAAAAGAAAAGACTAGAATTGTTCAGTTTAAGTATATAGATGATATACATGTTATGGATATATTCTTTGCTTATTAAACAATGTGGTTATTAAGTATTTGATACTGAATTTGTTGGTGTGAATCGTCATACGAAACAACACAATTCATGAACTACAATGTCCTAAGTAACTAGCGAAAGAATATGTGATGATGTTCATCGAGAACAAATAAAGGGTTATTGTGTTGCTCGTTAAACATCAAAAGTTTGCCTTCAAGATTTGTTTTATCAGGTAATATGAGAACAAAAGGGTTGTTCAAATAATTGCCGTAATCCATAAAAGATGGATGATTCACAAATATCGTTGGAGAAATCACATCCATAAAACTAGTGCTAAAAATGTCGAAAGAAAAATTGATTAAAAGATCACTTAGGAAGTGACATCGTCGTTTAAATTATATTGGAAAGAAAACATGAAGAAACTCCATGTGGATGGAATTTTGGAGTCTTTTTGATTTTTTGATCAAATGACGCTTGTGAAACTTTTCTAGAGATAATTAAAACTTCGTTCATAGGCCAAAAGGGAAAGAATGACTAGCCTATTGGAACTTGTGCATATTGTTGTACGAAGTCCATTATGTGTAGTCAAGAGCGATGGATTTCAACTTCATATGCTTTCTCCGAAAATTTGAGTGAATATATGAATATTTACTTAATAAGGATGAAGTATGAAACATTTGAAAAGTTCAAAGACTTTCAAGATGAAGTGCAAAATCATTGTAACAAGAATATAAACAGTTTATGATAAAGATCATAAAGGAAGATATTTGAGTTACAGAGTTTAGCATAATACCTAAGATTTAAGGAATCGTTCCGTGGATTTGCATTTCCCGAAACATCATAAGAGTATGGAGCATTCGAGATATGTAATTAAACCTTGTTTGACATGGTGAGATCAAAGGTGTAATTCATAAAATTGCCATTGTATTTTAAAGATTAAAAGCTTTAGAGATTACCGTTTTTCCACTGAAAAGAGCTTCATCATAATCCGTTGAAATGACACCATATAAGGTTATGGTTTGGGATAAAACCCAAGTAGTCCTTTCTCAAACATTGGTATGCTATACATAAGAAAGATGTTTGCAACCAAAGTCGGATGAACCTGTCTTTGTTAAGTATTCCTCCATAACACCGGAGACAAAAGTGTTTGTCGCTTAGAACGTCAAGTTTCTTTGAGAAGGAATTTTTCGTGAAAAGTTAAGTGGGAGGACAATAGAACTTTGATAAGGTTAAAGGAACCTTAGCTATATGTGCAGAGTTGCGCAGCACCGAAAAGTGTTCCGGAGGCAGCAATAATGCTCATGGCTCACGTGCCTCAAAGGTTGTGGTCATGGAGATCTAAGTTCATATTGAAACAAGTAGGTCGGGTAAACAATCAAATACCAAGATTTGAGGGTTGAATCATTATTTGAGAATAATGAACCGACTACATGCAAAGAAGCGATGATGAGCCCTGACTCCGTCAAATGGCTTGAAGCCATAAAATCCGTGATAGTTCCATATACGAGAGATCAAGATTTGAACTTGAAAGACCCTCTGGGAAGGTACAAGACCTTACAGTCGTATTTGGATCTATAAAGAAATAGACATGGATGTTTCACATATATGAAATAGTCGACATGTTGGGAAAGAGTTCACAACAATGTTCAAAGGTTGACTATGACAAGATTTGATCTGTCATAGTGATATTTAGTCTAGACGGATTAATGTAGCAACCACTACATATAATTTTGTTATATGGTAGTTGAATAAACAAAACAAGTTCTTCTAATAGAATCGTTACCTAGGACATGTGCTTAACACGGTCCATAGGGTTTTGTTAATTCAAAGGATGCTAAAAGCATATGCAAACTTCAATGGTTAAAGTGAGCATCGCGGAGTTGGAATCTTCACTATGATGAAACTGTTAAAGGAGTTTAAAAGTTCATTAGAGACAATGAAGATGCTTGCATTTGCAAGAAATTAAGTGGGAGCGCTAAGACATGTTTCTAATACATTATGTGGAAGACATATTGTTGATTGGAAATAATGTATCTTTTATTAACACATATTAAGAATTTCATCCCGATGAAAGACTTAGGCAAAACCCAAATATTTGGCATCAATAGACGCTAATATGGTTGTGCCAGAAGTACATAGACAAGATATTGAATGAGTTCAATATAGAAACTACAAGAGAGGTTCTTGTCGCACAGAAAGGATTGAATGAGTTCAATGTTGATGATATATTCAAGTGTATTGACATTTGGTAAAGTGAAACAAATAATCAAGTATAGATTGATACTTGATGTATGAAATCACAAAGAGTATTTATATCAATCATACTGTGATATGTACAAATCCAGATATGTCCTATGCTCTAAATGTTGTGAGCATATACCAGAATGATTCGTAAGATGATCATTGGACAATAGTAAGGATATTCTTATGATCTTTTGGAAGAACTAAGAGTATAATATTTGTAGAAGTGACAAATAGATGGTTAGTTCATTGTAAAAGTACTACATTGATACTAGCTTTGTCACAAAGTACAAATTTAGTTTATCTCAATCTAAACTAAGGGTGGCACAATATAATGGAAAGTGAGTTCCATAATGGATTTGGATGAGTTCCAAAGTTAAGACATTGTGACAGATACTACAACAAAAGGCTAAGTATATGACTGCTATTATAGCAGCAAAAGAGGGCATTTGTGTCAAGTAGTTTGTTATCAAACTAGGTGTAGTTCACAGAGGGATAATACTATGAAGATATATTGTGCGACAATATTATCAACATGTTTTAACCCCAAAGAACTAAAGGTCACACCGAAAGACCAAATTTATACAAAGCCATCTCATTAGAGAATGAGTGATGCGTAGAGACGCAAATACATGCAATTACACACGGACCTGGAAGTGTCAGATCCGGAGATCAGTTGACCACTAGCGAACGTGTACTTACAACACCAGAAAGCCATATGTGTTGAATACACAAAAGTTTGAAACTAGATTATTGACTCTAGTGCAAGTGGGAGACTGTTGGAGATATGCCCAAGAGGCAATAATAAAGTGGGTTATTATCATATCTTCATACTTATGATAAATGTTTACATACCATGCTATAATTGTATTAACCGGAAACATTAATACTTGTGTGATTTGTAAACTAAAATAAGAGTCCCTAGTAAAGCCTCTTGTTAAACTAGCTTGTTGGTTAATATATGATCATGGTTTCCTGATCATGAACATAGAGATGTTATTAACAACAGGGTCATATTATTAGGAGAATGATGTGATGGACATACTCCTATAGATAAGCGTAGCATAAAGATCAAGTCATTTCATTAGTTCAATTGCTATATGCTTTCTGATACATAGTAACCTAATTCCTTCGACCATGAGATCATGCATATCACCTTTACCGGATGGATGCTTTGATGACATCAAACACCACACCGTAACTGGGTGGCTATAAAGGTGGCATTGAGTGTTCGGAAAGTATTGGTTGAAACACATGGATCAAGAGTGGGATTTGTCCATCCATATGACGGATAGATATACTCTGGGCCCTCTCGGTGTAATGTCATCCAATTAGCTTGCAAGCATGTGACTGGCTCACAAGGGATCACATATCACGGGAACGAGAAAAGAGTACTTATCGGTAACGAGGTTGAACTAGGTATGCAGAGATACCGACGATCATAACCTCGGATAAGTAAAGTATCGTGAGACAAAGGGAAATTGGTATCGTATGTAAGTGGTTCATTCGATCGCAAAGTAATCGTAGAAATATGTGGGAGCCATACGAATTTCCAGATTCCTCTATTGGTTATTGTTCGGAGAAGTGTCTCGATCATGTCCGCATAATTCACGAACCGTAGGGAGACACACTTAAGGATTCGACGTTGTTTGAGTAGTTATGGTATTATGAGAAAGAGACCGAATGTTGTTCGGAGTCTCGGATGGGATCCGGGATATCACGAGGTGATCCGGAATGGTCCGAAGAATAAGATTCATATAAGGAAAGTCCCGTTTCGGAGTTGCGGAATAATTCCGGTGTTTTCATCGGGAATGTTCTAGAAGGTTCCGGAATGTCCGGCACTCCGGGGGGGAGGGGTACATGAATGTGTCATTATATATTGGAATGATTGCATCATGTACTAAGTGTTCTTGCTGTCCCAAATAAAGGATTAAATTGAATCCTAAAACAGAAAAGTCAAATGTCCAGTTTGAAAGTCAAACGGCTAAAACAAGAAACTGTGGGAAACAAGCAAGAGGAGTTGGAAACCAACTTGGAGGAGGAGTTCCTCTCCTCCAAGCCGGCGGACAGCCCTAGGCCGAGTTGGGGAGGGACTCCCTCCCTCCCCTGGCGCGCCAAGCCTCTCCACCCATAAAAGGAGGGGCAGGCCTCCTCCTCTAGACACACAAGTTCCTATCTTCTACCTCCGGTTTAGAGCCGTTTCGGTTTAGATCTTCTAATTGCTTTAGCCTTCGGTTTAGAGCCTTCTAATTGGTTTAGAGCCTTCTAATTGGTGTGTCTAATTACTAGACTACTGATAGCCTCTCTCATACTCCACCATACTCGCACCGGCTTAAGGCGAAGCCCTGCGGGATCTCCCCTCTACTTCCGGTACCACGCCGTTGTGCTGCCGGAATCGCGAGGAGAGTGCTACAACCTCCGCTGCCTGCTGGAACAAGGGAGAGGAAGGTCTTCGTCGAGTATCGAATGTGTGACCGACTGCGGAAGCGCTGCCAGAACGTGGCGCCGGAAGGATCGTCTACGCGATCTTGAGATCGGAAAGAGTACGACTACATCACCCACGAGAATCTGCTCTCGTTAAACGCTTTGGAATCTTCGAGGGTAAGTTATTCCATCGACTCGTTGCTACAATATAGTAGATAGATCTTGGCTTGTTTGTTTGTATGCGATAGAAAAATTTTGTTTTCCATGCTACGAACCCCTACAGTATCATCACATATGTCTAATCAAGCATGCTTAGTGCATTGCATAGGTTATCTAACTTTGATAATTGCAAGTGTTAGCTTGCTCAATCAACTAGTAGTATTAGGCTTGCCTTGTGCAGAGCAGTGGTTGAAGTTTTCCTCGGCTTCTTCTTCGTAGTATCCTCCTTCCTCTTCGTATCCTTGGTCGGTCCTAGCGTCTATGAATAAATACGAGGTACACAATCACCAAACAATACTTAACTACTTTCAATCATCACACAAAGGTGTTCTATAGATGATCTAGCATCATCACTAATATCACAAGAGTTAAGCATCTGTCTTATTTATTTATTTTTAGAAAAGTAATTTCTACTCATTGAAAAACTACTTAAGATTTAATATTATCCAAACCAAACATGGGATCATGTTGAAACATGTCATCACCACATATTTCAGTACATGTAAATGTGATTTAAAGTGGTGTCACAATTTAATAAGGTTTAACCTTTTTATTTTAAATAATTAAAGTGACTAGAAATGCCTATGTGGTATTCTTTTATTACTTGAACATTATTTATGTTAGTAAACCCATATGTTTTTATATATTCTAAAAGGTATGATCAAATGTGATTTTTGAGAGTTGGAATCAACTCAAAAGCTATTATGGTTAAAATTTGAAAAATGTTTGAATGCAGAAAAGCTTCTGACTTGTTATTTTTACCAAGGTTGATCTATAGATCCAAATGATTTGAATCCAACGGGCTTGAATTAAGCATTTCAATACCTTCCTAACAAAATTGGTTTCATTCAATTTGGTTCAATGAATCAAGCTGGGTTGATTTTTGAAACTGGGTACAAAACTAAGTTTGAAAATAAATAGAAAACGCTAAGTTCAAACGAGTGGACTGCGCGGGAAAGGTTAATGGGCCGGCCTAGTGTCACTCCGCAGAGCGGGGCTCAGCTGATAGGCGGGTACCGCCCGTCAGTGGCTCATAACATGCGAAGCGGCACGGGGCGATCTCGGCCGCATGATCTAAGTCTAATCAAACGGCTATGGCTCATCGTCCACGTCGGGCAGCGCCGGCGAGACAGAACCCTAACACGGCAGGTGGGGGTCGTGGGAGGCTCACCGGGGCTCAGGCGAGGGTCGGCGATGGGGGCAAACGACAAAGTCGACGACGGCTATCCTCCTGGCACCGACAGCTCCTCCTGGGCGGCTCCAATCGATGGCTTCCTTCTTCTCTAGCAGCGGCAGGCTTCGGTGAAATTCCGGCGATGCGCTGCTCGCCTTGCTCCGAGAGTGAGGTGGGGTGGTTCTGGGTGAGAGGGGAGTGGAATGGTGTGAAGAAATCGAGCGAGGGAGGCCTCTATTTATAGTGGCGAGAGGGGACCGACGGGCGCAGGCTGAGCTTGTCGTGGTCGACGGCACAGAGGGCTATCGGCGTGGGCGACGGTAGGGGGCGGTGCTGTGCTCCCTGGCGAAGCTCAACGGCGTGGTGGCGAGGCGTGGGGTGGTGCTGATCGGTCAGAATGCTTCGACGTTCTGAGCGTGTCCGACGGAGGTTTTGATGGCGCACAACGCGCGTGGTCCGCGCGGCGGCGAACGGGTGTGTCTGCGGGGTTGCTGGGGTGGTGGTGATCACGCGTGCACGCGGCGAAGGCGACGCGCGGTCTGTGGGCGTGTGTCGAGGGTGGCGCACGTGCGCGCTCTCGGCATGCTCGTAGAGAGGCTTGGCATGGCTTGGGCGTGTGGTCCAGTGGCTGGCATTGCTCGAGGCTGGGACAGGGAGTGGCGGTGGAGTGCTGGCTAGCTCCCAGACAAGGTTGGCGAGGCTAGTGTTGCTCTTGGCTTGCTGTCGACCATGGGGTGGCAATGGTGCTCTTGGCCTGCTCACCATTGATGACAATGGCCAGCTTACAGTGGTGCTAGAGATTAGTTAAGGTTGCTAGATGATCTACTAAGGCTAGTTGTAACCAGAGAGGGAACAAGTTAGGCCCAAAACACTGCTCAACATAGTGTTTTTGATTTTGTTGATTTGAATCTGCAACCTGTTTGATGAAATGGCCGCATGAACTTAAGTTTTGAATTTTGAAAAGATTTTTGGTGGGTGTGCTAGGCAGGTGCTGGTGATACTATGGATGCTTGGGTTTTGAAAATTGAGCTTGTTTGAGTGGTTTTTGAAATAGTGAGATCTTCCTATATGAAATAGATTCAATTTTAAACTGTCATTTAAACTAAGCATTTGAATGTTTTTGGATGATCACAAAGTGGCATTGGTACCTTATTATGAGTACTATCAAGGGGTGCAAAGATCCATACATGTTTCTGTTAAGTTCTGAAAGTTAGGGATAGCCAAAGTAGGCATGGGAGTTAATTTGGCCAAAGTGACCATTCACTTAATTTGTTTGTTTTGACTTGTTTGTCTTTGGGAAAAGTTTGGGGATTGTTTAGATGATGTTTATTTCACCTAAGAATAATTTCACAAGCAAAGAAACACAGAATCATGGCAATTCAAAAGAATCCAAATTTTAATACACACACATATGAATGCTTTCATATTTTTAATTGGAAAAGTTTTTGTTAACCCTAATTTTGATGATTAGAGTTTGATGATCCAAGTTTAGTATTTTTGGGATGTTACAAAAAGCAAACAAAAAGGATAAGGAGAGGTCATTACTGAAGTAATAACTTCCAAGACTCAAGGAAACTCTTGGGTTATCTCTCAACAAGTACTTTTCTTTAACACCTTTAAGTTAGGCACAAGAAGCAAGAAGAATCAAGTATTTTAAAATGAAGAAGCATTAACCCTCTTGTTCTTTCCTTTCTTACCTTTCTTCTTCTCTTTAGGGGAGATATGATTGCTTACCGGAGGAGCAAAATGGATAATGCCTTTTCCCACATCTATTATTGCTCCTAGGTGTTTCAGTAGGGATCTTCAAAGTGTGATCTCTCCTTTGCCTACACATTCAATAACAAGATAATCAGTAGACACCATTTTCCCTAAGATTTTTGTAAACACACCTTCAACTATTCCAATGGGCAATAAAGGGGTATTATTAGTAAGAGAGATTTCCTCTCCTCCTTCAGAAATCTCCCAAAGACTCAAAGAATCATAAATATCTTTAGGCATGAGACAATATTCAGACATGATATCATAGCGAGCAGAAAAAAGTGTAGTATTTATAGAGACGTTGATTGTGCGAAACCACTTTGAAGGCTCGGAATTTATGGGAACATAATCATGGTAAGACCTAAGTGTGTGATAGCAACTATTCATAGCAGCAATACTGGTCTCAAGCGTGTTCAACCTAGCAAAAATATTTGTGAAGGAGGAAATAAACTTGCCAGGTGTACCATAAATTATAATCAATTTCTTTATGGCATCAAAAGCTTCATCCTCAGTATATAGAAAAATATCTTTCTCAGCCACAGCATCCAAAGCATATCTATAACAAAGAGCAATACCGCGGTAGAAACTATCAATAACCAAGCGAAGACTCATCTTAGGCTCAGTTTCCCTCTGTAAAGCTGAGATTCTAGACCAAGATTCTTTAAAACTCTCTTCACTTTTTTGCTTAAAAGTGGAGATCTCTTCCATATGTGAAATAAAGATTGGTCCAAAACCAGACATGGTAGCAACTAGGGTAGGAACTATTTTTTTGTGTGTTTTGAATAAAGAAAGCAAACCAAACTAAACTATTTTTTGGAGTTTTTGAAAAGAGGCAAACAAAACCAAGCAAACTAAAAACAAAGTAAAGAGAAAAGAAGTGGAGGACTCCCCTTGTGAAGACGTCCTTAGCCTCCCCGGCAACGGCGCCAGAAAACTTGTTGATGACTCAATTGATGTGGAGCCTGTTGGGAACCCCAAGAGCAAGGTGTGAAGCAACACAGCAGCAAGTCTTCCCTCAGTAAGAAACCGAGGTTATCGAACCAGTAGGAGGAAGTAAATGTCACACAGGTGTTGCAAGCAACACGAAGACTTGCACAACACAAACTCAAGACTTTGCCCCAACTAACAGTGAGGTTGTCAATCTCACCGGTTGCTGTAACAAAGGATTAAACGTATGGTGTGGAAGGTAATGGTGGTTTGTAGCAAGTGAACAAGTAACAGTGGAAGATGTATCAATGGTAAAGATTGGACCGGGGTCCATAGTTCACTCGAGGTGCTCTCCTTAGATAAACAACATGGCATGAAGGATAAACAAATTACAGCAGGGCAATTGACAGGAACTGAGCAAGGCATAACAATGCAATACAGACAAAAAGATCCTATAAGATTTGATTGGGCAATACAACAATATACATAGACCGCCATCCAACTGCATCTATGACTAGAATTCCACCTTCAGGTTATCATCCGAACCCCCTCCAGTATTAAGTTGCAAGCAATAGACAACTGCTTTAAGCAAAGTGTGTAAGGTAAACAATCCACTTGTTCTATGAACAAGAGACTGTTGTTTTCTCCCTAGTGGCAACAACACATCTACAACCGAAGAGATTTCTGTCACTTCCCTTGGAAACTAGAGGCATGAACCCACTATCGAGCATAAATAACCCCTCTTGGAGTCACTAGCAACTACTTGGCCAAGATAGCTACTAACAACGGAGAGCACGCAAGATCACAAACAACACAGACATGATAGTATCAAACAGACAAAACCATTAATCAATCTGACATAGTAATCTCAATATCCATCGGGTCCGCGCAAACACAACATGCATGATTACAAATAGATTAGATCTTGACCATAAACGGAGCTCACAAGATCTATATATGAAAGCACAAGAAGGAGATACAACCATCTAGCTACTACATGGACCCATAGTCCAAGGTGGAACTACTCACGCTTCATACCAGAGAGAAGACCTCCGGGATGATTTCCCCTCCGGCAAGGTGCCGGTAAGAACTTCAGATCCCCCCCGATCTAGGGACGACGGTGGCGGCGGCTAGAGAAGGTTTCGTGGAGTTTTGATCGGGTGCCTAGGGTTTCTGCATCGGGGGCTTCTTATAGGCGAAGAGGCGAGGCTGGGAGGCGGCCAGGGGGCCCACACCCTACCCAGGCGCGGGGTGGGCCCACCCGCGCCTAGGGGGTCTGGCCTCCCTGGTTCGCTTCTCCGTCTCGTCTTCTGGCTTCGTGTCCCCCACGGTAAAATATTGACTTCGGCTTTTGTCCCGTCCAATTCCGAGAATATTGATTTTCTGTCTTTTTAGAACCAAAAACAGAAAAAACAGACAACTGGCACTATGGCAACTTGTTAATAGGTTAGTTCCAGAAAAGATATAAAAACACCTCAAAGTGTAGACAAAACAAAACAAAGTAGATACTAAACAAGCATGAAACATCAAAAATTATAGATACGTTTCCGACGTATCAAATACCACTAGCATGTCTCCTTTATTATTTACACTGCCACGTCATCTTTTTGATGACATGGATTGCATGATATCATCTATGAAACTCTCACTATGACCAGTCTAATGGATTGATCTTGTTTCAGTACTGTCCAAGGAAAGTTAATAAAGTTAAACATTATTTAGTTACTATAAGTATACATATGATTCAAAGCAATTTTTAGTTTGGGATGGTGACCCTCGAGGTTACATATTGCCATACGTAATAAATCGATGTAACCATTCTTACCAATCAATAAATTGCCAATAGGCTTTTCCTAAAAAAAAGAAAAATAAAAAAAATTGATCCGATATGAATGCATCTAGTCTAAATGATTAACTAGATACATAGGAATCTATACAAAGTTAAAAACATTAATATGGACTGGAGGGAGTAAGACTAAAATTTTCAAAATTTCACAAGTATAAAATTTATTTGATCATAGACACTAGGGTTAATTGGTTTTATGCCACCCCCAACTCCACCGGTTGCACATATGCCATTACAAAAACTAGACTTGAGAATATACTACTCTAACTTTGTAATACCTCCACATATGTCATTCTCTACACTTAAGAGAATAACAATTTAGAAAATACATGTATTTCAGTGTGTATTGCAGTATTTAACCATAATAACACTTTGTTCAATTTGGTTGCACTTTTGAGTCTTTTGGGCCCCAAAAATAATTTAAAAAATCAAATTTTGGCCAAAATTTAAACTTTTCAGAAAAATCTAAAAAAAATACAGAAAATCAAGAACACTAAAATGAGCCTACAGTTCTAATTTGAGCCATTTCTAGAAACATTTAGATGGCTAAACTGAAATTTGGCATTGGTATACATCCGTATATGAATAGATCGATCTGTATATGAACTATATACATCTTGGAATTGTACATAATGGCACTGGGAGATGTATTACAAAGTTGGAGTGGTATATCCTAAAAAAAATTATATATTAAAATTCTATAGAAATCCTTTTAATGAAACGAGCCCTTAACCATGGATACTAACCAAGATCACCAAAAACACGTGACGAATGATTTTGCTGCCTCCTGGAGTCCTGGTCGCCGAGACGCCGACGCGAGGAGTGCCCCGCCTGCGAATGTCATCGCCGTCGCCTCCACACTTCTCACTATGCTACCGCCGCCGCATGTCCTTCCTCCTGATCATCCTCTTCCTGCTCTCCTGCGCGCACAGGTGCGCCTATTGACTGCCTCCATCCCCCGTATTCTGCGCTAACAACTCCACCGTGTCCGTGTATCCCCCCGACAGCAGCCTGGAGGAGGAGGCGAAGGCCCTTAGAGTCGGGGTTGAGCTGGTGGGAGAGACTCTGCCGCTTCGCCGCGGCTGGAGGCTCTACAGGCTCGCCGGCCTGCGGCCGCCCGCGTGGTACGAAATCAAGATCTCCTACCCGACCTCCGTACGATCTGACCCTTCCCACTGGGCCGTGAAAAAACAAGGAGCCTTTGCTTCATCAATGATTTGCAGCTTCTGGATCTTGAAGGAAACTTGTGCGTTTGTAGATACCATCCAGCTTTTCGATTCGGCTCCTGAACGATCCTGATGCTCTGGAGGATTGGGGGAGTAAGAACAGGAGGTTGCTCAACACGGAGAAGATAATTTTCAAGGCTGAGAGCACCAAGCCGGTTGGTATTCAGCAACTTTTTTGTCTAGGTTTGTTCTTTGGCTGCAACTATAAATTTACAATGGCTCTTTGTGATCGAGTGCAGGTTTATGTTCTTGTCACGGTTGAGCCTGAGGGCGTGGTTGCAAAGCCAAATGTTCCAGAGAGGGAGCTTGCCCTGTTCAATATTGGTATGCTACTGCTATTTATTTACACTTCATTTTCCCTTTAGTGATATCAGAACTAATTAGCCATTATGCTAGTAGTATATCTTTACGTTTCCTTTTTTCTCTGATATTCGTATCATATTTGTCTAACTAGGACAGAAACTTTAGTAACTGTAATGGCCATTAGGCTGATTTGGTTTGTAGCCTTGTCATTAGTGTGCAGTCCCATACCCATAGAATGGATCTTTGTTTTCGCATCATGTATTTTGAAATCTTGGCCGTGCACTGGTCAGTGCTCAGTGTTTGTCGATTCTAGTTTGACTAGGAAGAAAAGGTCGATCCCAATATGCTTGATACCTTTCTTAAAATTTGGGGAACATCCTTCTCATAATACAAAATAATTTACCAATTTCTACTAGCTAGCCCAAGAGCTCTAATCAGAAAAAGGGGTTAGAACCCGCTAAGCTCCTACTCTTTTAATTTTACAATCTGGTCCCTCTGATTACTATAGAGATGAACTGAATCCAGGATATGAATCGTACAAGAAAACACCTACTAAACCAATCACAGGAATATCAGTTACGGTACCTATCAGCCAAAGAGGAATTCTTTCAGTAGTATCGGCCATTTTCCCTACTTTCCTCCACATTTGATCAAGTGATCATGCTTGAGAAAAAACAGTCATGCATAGTTATAAGGACTGTATCCTTCCAAATGAGATAAGAAAATTCTTATTACTCTTGTTCTTTCTCTCAACTGAAGAATTAATCGGAAAACTGCGTGATTAATTATATGGGTGAAGCAGATGATCTGCAGCCAGAAATTTTAATGCCATGGACATAAGCCACCTAAAGTAACCACTGCCAGTGAAAATCAAAGCATTAATCAATAATCTAATAGGGTAGCAGTTGTTATCAGATCCTCCACTATTAAAATTTTCCTTGGTATGCAGTCTATGTATCCTTTGTTCGTTGTTCATGACTAATAGTCTAGTGCTACTGAGTTCTTTTTTAGTGTAAGTGCTAGTGAGCTGTGTGTTGTAGTGGTAAGTTTAGTACGAGGCTCTGCTATTCCCTTATAAGAACACAGAGCGACTTTCTTTTGTATCGTCTATTCATAAAATATAAGAAAACTGTGTTCCCATTGCTGCTACCTGATTGATCTGATGAATTTTATTACATATAATTTGCGTTGGTACATATCGAATCGCACAATTTTTGCTTCTTTTATAAGCAATCATAACTGATGGTTTTCTACATTTCTTCTTAACAAAGATAGAGGGTAGCTGAACCTGTGTTCATCTGGAGAATGATATTTCATTGGCTATAGATAAAAGATAGACGGTGATCTTGATAATGTTGGGCCTTGTAGAGATCTTGGGTTTACGAGTTATGAATTTCCACAGAAGCAGTACTCAATCTTAAATAATTAAAACATGTCCTTGCACATTGGTAATTACACAGACTTAGATTTAGGTTCCCAACTCCTTGGCCCTTGCCAATATTTACATGCAGGTAACCTTGATTACTTGAAGGCCATGTGAATTAGCATAACTGAGTAGGTGCAGTGCTACTGTACAGTGTACACATAAGGATGCATAACTATTAGTGAACTTTCATATTTGCAAAGCAGAAAGGTTTAGTTATCTGACCGTGTGATTAGCATCAATAAGTGTGACCAAACCTTTCTGGTAAGCCATCAGTTGCACGTAGTCAGTGGTTCCTTTACAAATTATTTACCATGGTAATTATGAAGGAATGCAGAAATTGATAGGATGAGCTTCATTTAAAATAGTGCCAGTCACTCTTTAAGTTTGCGAAATTATTTAGGTCCAGTTTTCCGTTCCTTCGCTTTTGGCTATCACTATGAGCACCTAAACAGTGCGTCTAATCCGAAGTGTGCTTTGTGATTTCCACGCTGCAGTTTGCGACGAACTATTGCTTGGAATCCAGCGTTTTGCCTGGTGGGTTGGAATTGCAGCACTTCTCTGCATTGTGTTGGCATCAGTAGCACCTTATTTCCTCCCTATGCAAAAGCTACTTAACTACGAACCTGCAGAGTTGAGCTATGTTGATGCAGCTAAGCTTTCGTGATACACTAAAATGTGATGCATGAATGTTCAGTTTTGCATAGCAGGGTAGTAGTGTACATCAACATGTATCTTATTCTTTCTTGTTCTATCTGTTTGCTGTCTATTAGTCGCAGTTGTACAAGCATCTGATGGTGATGGTTACTGTAACCTAGAGTAAGATGCTAGATATATCACTTCGATTTTATACGGTTGCCTCATCGATGAAATTAATTTTGGCTATGTCAGATATTTACCAGTCCTAAGTTATGGCCCTGGGGATTTCGCCACTCCATGTGGCGAAACCACAAATTTCCCATGAATTTAGATGCCATTTCCACATGTTGAGGCTATTCCTGTGACATTGATAATCACGAATGCCATCTTGACTAAAGGTCTCTTTGGATGGAATTTTGTTTGAATATATAAGTGGCAAACTTTGACTTATGTTATTTTTCCCCTATATACATGGTCAAACTTTACAAAAATTGACTTCAACTGAATCTAAAATAAATGATAATTTGAAAAGGAGGGAGTAGTTGTCACTTAGTCAAGATGGCATCGTGATTAAAACTAAAATGCAAGGTAATTTGGAAAGGAGGGATAGTCGCCGAGGATTTCATTGTCTATACTCTAAAGCTTATTGACATATTTAGAAGGAAATACAAGTACTCATAGCATCATAATACATACATATACAAGTACTCATACGAGTACATCTGACATGCACAAGTATGATCTAGACAGTTTTCCACACAAAACACACAAAGCACATTCAAACAACCAAAATTTACAGCTGGGTCTCTACACGGCAGAAACACATGTACTAGAAGAGAGTGATAGTCTGGAACAGTCGGCTCTGGCGACCATGGCCGCTACCAGGGAACGCTCGCCTTCGCCTTGTTCTCCCACCATCGGCCAGCTCCGCCTCCACGAGGACCAGATCCGGTATTCTCGCAGTGTTCTCTCCCAGTCTATCCCGAGGTCCTACGATGTTGTTGTTGGGGTCACAACAACTGCCACTGCTCCGTTCCTAGACCTGGTGCTGCTTTTGAAGGGGTAATTGTCCCTCTGTGTGGTTTTGGTGATTAATGACAATCTCTATGGACTAATGTTTTCATTAAGTTTTATATGAATGAATATTCCATAGGTCATGATTGTAGTACATGTGTTGGATTCAATTATAGATGCCATGAAGATAAATATATGCCTTGAGTATTGGCATTAAGATCATCGAGTTGAAGAGAAAAATATGATATTATCAAGACCTTGAGAGTGTGATCTCAATAGAAGAATTCAAGATATGTCTCTAAGTCGGTGTCATGATAGCCTCATTAGTTGAGCTATGATTGACTAAGATTTAGAGCATGTAATCAAATGAAGAGTCTTTTATGTACCTCAAGATATTGAGATGGAGCAATGATACATGGTTGACCAATACAAAGAGCGAAGAGTGATTTCAAGTTGGTCAACACATGAAGCATAAAGAATGTATCACATGGATCTTGTGGTATGGTAGGACTTGTCAATTATGCATCATGAACTAATCCATTGTATATATGTGTCTTTGCGTTTTCTATATGGGATAGTTATCTTTTTATAGGCATGCTTCAAAAGTGAAGATTTCGTATAGCCCATAAGAGGATGACATCAAGTGGTGATCGTCATCAAGGTTGAGAAGGGCAAGTTCAAGATAAGCATCTTGAGAAGATCATTTGCTTGAAGCTTGCCGTCCATATTGGTGATAATGGACATGTGAAGACGTGCCTTAATAAAGCTATCCCATAGTGGTGTATAGAGGAGCAAACTATGAGTCATCATGATTCATGAAGCAACAATGATCAAGTGAAGCATTCCGGCTTGGATGGAGCTTGAAGAGTTGTCATCAAGATCAAACGGGATGCGCAAGGCAAATATATGGCCTTGTTAGATTTTACTTTTACCGGTCTCAAGGTGGTTGTTGGAAGACCTGGTTATGGGATAAATAGCCGCACTATAAAGAGGGGCTTTCGGTTGGGTAACTTGATCACATCATCTTAGAGAATCCAATCCTTTGCATACTCTGCATCTTCATATTTTGTTGCTTCTTGGTGATTCTCCATGTGACGTTCTTGAGCTTGTTGCTAGATCTTCAACAAGCCCAAGTTCATTGAAAACGGAATTTATATGCATCTTCTTTTGCGTTTTCGAGTTTGGAGGTTTTACCGGTTCTTCTTATAGGGAGGCTTTATACCTTTCTTCATTTGGTTCTATCCTCCTTTATTGGACCATGATGTTTCTCTGCATCATCTTGTAGAGCTTGTTGTCCTTGTCAAAACAAGCCCAAGATCATCAAAATTAGAGTGCGGATGCAAAAGTTATTGTGTTTTTGGTGAAGTCTATTGCATCCCGGTTGTGGATCCGGTCGGACCGGGTCCCACACCGGACGGTCCGGTGCCAGCGCCGTAGACCGTCTTGAGGCCGGATTTCCTAGTTTTTGCGACCGAATCTATTCTGATTCTTTCTGAGGTGGTATACTGAGCCGTTTCGGTTTGTGGGCCGGTACTCCGGCCTGGGGACCGAGTTTCCTGGTCCCAGGGCTGGTCCGACCGACTTTTAGACCGGGTCCTCGCAGGAATCCTCCCAACACCCATATTTTCTTTCCCCTATGTAAGGGGTTCTTCCCCAACGTTTTAGAGTAGTTCTTGATCACGAAATTGACCACCATTGTTAAACCTTGAGCTTGATTCCCCCTTCCCTCCTATGAATCTTGCATCTTTTGGGGGGCTTTAGAAGAGGAGATCTAGATCTATAATCCCCACCAATCAATTCCTTCTGTAAGTGAGGGGAACCCTTTGTATCTAGATCTTAAAGTTATTGGTTAATTTCCACCTTTGTTGTTCCTCTTTAATTCCTCCCTAGCACTTGCTGCTTTGGTGGGATTTGAGAGTGAAGGATTTGAACACTCTTGGTGTTCTCGCTTTGCATTGTTGCATAAGTGTTGAACTCTCCGTTATGATTTGTTCGAGTGAGAGACCGTGAGCTTATTACTCTTGTAGGGTGACCTCCTAGTTGGCTTGGCGGTTGGTGTTGCGGTATCCTCTTCATGGAAGATTGTAAAGAGTCCCGGGCTTCTCCTTCGTGGAGCTTGTGAAATGGTTGTGGAGCTTGCCATCTCCGGAGTGGAGGAAAAGCTAGACATAAGGAAAGGGCCTATTTCTTCATGTGATAGACTCAGAGAAGAAGATGAGCCTTCGTGGCATTGAGAAATCCTTTGTGGAATCCAACACATCTCCAACGTGACGTATCTTCTTGTAAGGGAACACAGGAATACATCTTCGTCTCCGCGTGTCTCGGTTATCTCTATATCGGAGCTTACTTTTCTTGTGATGGCCATTGAGCTTGAAGTACTTATATCTTGTGCTATCTTGCTTAGCTTATCTTGTTGTTGGTGCACTTAGTTGAGCCTAGTGTATTTAGGTTTTGTGCTTATAAAATAAACGTTAGTTTAATTCCGCATTCTATCAAGCCAAAATCGTATTAGTTTTGAAATTGCCTATCCATCCTCCTCTAGGCGACATCTCCATCCTTTCAGCTTCTCCTCGGCGAGCAAGGCCGCTTGGACAAGCTTCGCCTAACGCTCCCTCGCCATCTGCTTCGACGCCACCTGTCCCATCTCCCGCGCCTATCGAGGGTCTCCAAGGCTCCAATGCAGCCGACGATAAGGACGACGCCGCGGTATGCATCATGGGCGTACGTTGCCAACGACGAGGAGGCTGACAATGAGGAGATGGCCCCTCTGTCATGTTATGGTCTGCATCATGGGCATCCACTGCGGACAAGGACGACGAAGAGGTGCTGCCCCCAGACGTCGTCGACTGCCACCAAGACCTTCAATGTTGCTGCTGAAGTCAACAAGGATGAGGACAATGAGGTGGAGATGGCCTCGCGGACGTTTCCCTCCTGTGGCCTTGGTTCTGGTGGTATGTTCCCCGTGTTGTCGCAACCCTAATGCCCTATCACGAGGGCGTCGAGTGAATGTGCTTGGCTTCGGCCGCTTGCCCGCGTGTGCAACATGCGGCCGGCGAGCGTGAGGGATGGAAGGAGGTGATGCTTCGGCGCAGCCCGCGTCGTCGGGCTTTGCTAGTCCCGCCAATTGCTCGTCGTCCAGTCCCTGCTTGGCTCACGGGAAGATGTTGTAGGTTCCTTGTTGCTCGTCACCACACAACTGTTTATGGAGAGCCCTTGAGGTGCTCTCAATGCCTTTATAACGGTCATCGGGCGCGTGAGTGCCGCAACTCTTGGCATCTGCTCAGCTTGTTGGCAAGCCTTGTCACATCATGGTCGCCCTACCTCATTACTGAGCATTGTCAAGCACAAACTCCTCATCGAGCCCAGATAGAAGTTTCGCTCCCATCCAATACACCCGAAGCTTCCCATCACTGCATAACCAAACATTCCCATAATTTCATCAACATAGACGGTGAACCAAGTTTTAGCATTGCAATAACAAAAAAAATTCCAGTAGATACAAACACATAGCCCAAGTTCTCACATAAAACACAAACAAAACAGTGTCGCACACTTCAACTAAGAACATATGTGAAATTTCCCAGCATTGAACAAGCAAAATTCAGATTACCATTGTCGTGGTATTGCCGACGAGTACGGCATGGAGGGGTCCTCACAGTGCGTGTTTAGACACGTGGGGTAAGGCGGACGGTTGACGGGTACGAGGTAACACAGCTTACCCAGGTTCAGATCCCACAACGGTGGCGGAATCCTACTCCTACTATAAATCACTATAAGGGCAATACGCCGAGTTACAGGGATTGGTTCGCCGTGCGAGGTGACTAGAGAGTCTAAGTTATCGTCTGAGATTGTGCCCTAAAGGCTCCCATAGGCCCGACTTATATAGTCGCCAGGTCCTAGGGTTACAGGGAAAAGTCCTAGCCGGACAGATTACAGAGTCCTACACTGTCTATTACTAGTCTTGTGTATCTTGTACTCCAAGGCTCCGGGTACGCTGGTGACTCCACCGTAGCCTTCCTTTATCCGGCATGGGCCTCCCTTCTGGATCCCTCTAACTGGGCCGCCCAGCAGGCCATAGGCCATACTACCTTCTATGGGCCACCCGGGTTAGCCGGATAAGAGACATGCTATAAGGATACCCATATAGCATATCCCCAACAGTAGCCCCCGGAGAACTCCGAGATCTTGCACCGTCTTGCCTCTTCACATGGAATGCTCCGTCTAGATGGATGTCGGCAAATTGTCAAGCAACATCTTGTAGTACTCCCAAAGAACCCTGCAAGGCTTTCTCCGTCTTCGACTTATAAGCCGGAGAAACGCTAAATCTTCTATTGTACTATTCCGTAGTCGGATTAAATTCGTCTATGCCGGAATCTTCTATGTGACGGCTCATTTACCCATGTCAGCTAGGACGACGTATGATTAGGTCAGCGACGCCTCGTAACTCACACATGCAGAGAACACAATCATATCCGATTTTCCCACGCGAGCGATACGAACCATTGGCGGCGACGGTTGGAGACGTGGCGAAATTTCCGCGCACGTTCGCGAACACGCCATCTACGCGGGAACCGTCCGATCAAGCTGCACGAATCTTGACGCCGAGGATGATAAATAGTAACCGTGGGGCATTTTCCACTTTTTACCTCATTCTCTTCGCATCATCGTCTTCATCCAGCCGTGCGCCTCCTCGAGCTCTCTGCGAGAAACCTCGAGAAAATCCTAGCTTCCATCTGCACTAATTGCGTCCATCCTTCACTCCATGGCGAGCAGCAGCACGTCCCCATCCATGGCGGCGTCGAGCGAAGCCGCAGCGAAGCCGGCGAGCTCTTTTGTCGTGCCCCCAGAGGGATTGGTCATCCCCGCATCAGCGGTGATCGAGTCCACCGGAGGCGACCAAAATCTGGCGGCGCTAGAGCCACTGGAGGAGGAGCCATATTCGCATAAGGGCGACTAGCGCGGCCCGGACATCATCGACCGCGACATCCAGGAGATGGTCGCCGAAGGCTACCTCCCCTCGACGGAGGGGCTTGCCTGGCGGGCGGCGCCGGCCGGCGAGGTGACACCTTCTCCCCAAGCCGGAGAAAAGGTGTACCTCAAAGCTCAGCTGGTACGCGACGTTTCCCTGCCCATCTCCCACTTCTTCCTCTCCGTCTTAAACCACTACAAGGTCCAGCCCCATAACCTCTCCCCCAATAGTATCTTAGTGCTTAGCAACTTCGCGGCACTTTGCGAGGGTTATCTAGGGATAAGGCCTAGGTTAGACTTGTTCGTGTACTTCTTCACCGTCAAACATGAAGCCGGACATAGTAAGGAGGAGCTTAGGAACTGCGGCACCATAATCTTCAAGATTCGACATGGCCGGTGGTTCCCCGATATCGTCGGCCACGAGTCCTGCAAGAATTGGCAGCGGACGTACTTCTACGACCCCGACATTCCTCTGGCGGGCCGAGAAGTGACGTACCCAGACTTCGCGGATGGAGCCGCCGCTGAAGTTTCCGCATGGAGATCCCAAGCCTCCTTTCCTTCCGACCTCGACGCTTCCCGCGCTATAAGGCGGATCGAATGGTTCGTAGAGACGGGTTTAACCGGCTTGGACCTAGCCATGTGCTGGTTCATCAGGCGAATCCAACCTCTGCAGCACCGCGCGAAGTATATGCACGAGTATACTAGTGATCGAAGGGATAGCCTCCGGATCTCCGTGGATAACTTCTCGAGCGACTCCGTCAAGCTCCGCCTTAAGGACATCGTCAAGGTGAAGGATAAGAAGCGTGGCTTCACCATCACCTACGACATGTTCGTAGACGGCAAGTGCCCAAAGGTAGGTTTTTATCTTCCGTTTATGACATATACTCCAGCTCTTCCGTCTTGCAAATGTTATTTTGTCTAACACGGTGACTTCTTACTTAATAGCTTAGCGATCTAGAGGACGGCAACCTGGCTGCCCAAATCTACGATCCAAAGATGAAGGAAGTCACGGTCGTGTCCGACGACGATGTCCCGTTGGCGCGAAAGTGGAAGAACTCCACCCCTGACGCTGCCGACGGAGGCAAGAAGAAGAAGACGGAGGGTGGAGCCTCTAAAAAGACTACCGGCGCCCTGGAGGCGGAAAAGAGAAAAGGCACCGGGATTTTTGCCAAAGCACCCCCCTAGTGTAAGCTTCTCATTCTCCGACATTGTCTATCTGTCTGTCTTGTTCCTGTACTTATGCATTTGCACGTTTCAGAAAGAAAGCCACGACCAGCCTCAAGAAGACCTCCAAAACTTTGGGGGCTTCTCGAAATATCAAGGATATGCTGCATCGCGACGCCTCCCCCGCCATCGCCCCTACTACTCCTTCCGTCAAGCCCTCGTCTGCTCCGACAAGCTCACAAGCTAAGGAGGCACCAGGCCCTTCTGTCATGGAAGTGGATTCTGGCGCCTCTACCGAACTCGCTGTTGTCGGCGATCAGGCGACGCAGGAGAGCACCGCTCAACAAGTGGCTGAAGCTCCGGCTAAGGATGCCATCGGTGGCGGCAAGGCGGTGGTGGAAGCTGGTACCTCTGACAAAGGCGGCACCCTTGCTCCCCAGAAACCCTTCGAGTTCCCAAAGATAGTCTACCCGGCGCTTACGCCGAGTAACACAACTCTGGTTCCTGGAGGAGTACTGTCATCTCCGACATGCGGTCTTGAGGAGCTCCTCCGACAAGCAGAAATATTACGAGGAAATAGCGTTTCCTTTGGCAAGCTGCTAGCCGAGAACGCTACAAACCTCAAGATCATTGCACTTGTAAGTTTACTTTGCCTTTTGCATTTCATATGAGTATCCCACTGTAGCCCCCGAGGATGTAGACGGAAAACCATAGGTTTTGCATCTATATGCTCTAAGAGTGACCAAGTTAGAAAAAACTCTCGCTGTAGCCCCCAAGCATTTAGATAGAATGAAATATTCCGACTATATGATTTAAGAGTAGCATACGCAGTGTTTATAATTTTCAATACTGTAGCCCCCAAGCCTCTAGTTATAACTGAATTAGTTCCGAGTAGATGCTTAAAGAAAATCTAAGCATTTTCCGAGTTAAAAACTTTATATTGTAGCCCCCAAGATTCTAATCGAGAACTGAATTAGCTCCGACTAGATGCTTAAAGAAAAGCTAAGCATTTTGCTAAGTAAAAAACTCTCGTTGTAGCTCCCGAGCGTCTAGGTGGAAATATTCCGACTAGATGCTCCAAGCAGACTAAACAACAGTTTACCTTTTTTCTTTTTTCCACATAACGAGAATGCTCGGAGGGGCATGGCCAATGAAAAGTACCAGAAGATGCGCACAGATCTTGAAGCCGGAAAGGGTAAAACTGCCATCTTGAAGGAACAGATCATCAAAAACAAGAGTCTGTTTTCTTTTTTTCGCATTCCGTCTTGGTTTGTGCCTTCATTCTCCGAGTACTTACTGTGTACTTTGTTTTCTCCGACTTTGCAGAACATGTTGCCAAGGCCAAGGACATTGTCGAGCAGTCCAAGCACATCCAGCAGCTGGACAGCGAGAACAAGATCCTTAAAAAGGAGAGGGAAGACATGCTGAAAATGCATGAAGAATCAATGAAGGCCTTGCAGGACTCCGCCGCCGAGGAAATAAACCGCTTGAAGGAGGAGATCGTGATCTTGAAAGATCAAAAGTGTGCTGCCGATGAGCATAATCACCGCCATGGCGAGGCGTACAAGCTCCTCCAACAAGAGAAACAATCCTTGGCGAACACCCTCTGGCAAGCCGAAGCCAGCATCTTCAGTAAGTTTCCTCCGCCTTGTATTTCTGTAGTCTAGATACTTTGAATTGTTGAACTCATGCGATCCTTGTCGGAATTTGCAGCTCCTATGGGTTTAACCAGATCGCCTCCTCCAGCCAAGGAATGCATGGTTCTTGCCGGCAACTTCATCAACACCGCCATCACCCATGCCAAAGAGATTGCCAAGCCCCTCCAGATACACATCAAGGCCTCGGACTCCGTGGCGAAGTACTCGGAGATTCTGCGCCGAGCCCCCGAGCGCATCACAAGCTGGAAAGCTTCATGTGCACAGGATGGCGCAAGGATGGCGCTGTCGATGATGAAGGCACACTACGAAGATGCCGACATCAATACGGTGACCTCTGGTATCCCCGACGTTGACGATGACGGCAAAGAAATTGATCATGAAGCCATCCTTTCGTCACTCGCAGGTTATGACACCAGAGTTGCCGAGTTGGTGGACATCGACGTCTTCGTGCCCATGAACACCATTGACAGCGTCAACCAAGACTCCTCTGAGTCCAACCACAGTGCCGATGTTGAGGGTGATTCTTCGGCTGGTGACGATGCTGCTTCCAAGTCTCCTGCGCCAAAGGAATGAAAAACAACTTTGTAATATTTGTTTCATCTTTGGTGTATGCGCGGAAAAAACTTGATGATGTAACTTAAGATGGAAAACAATGGTTGTTATTTTCTGCTACTTAAGAACTAGTTTCCGGCATGTATATATTTTTTAAGCAAGTGCTGGCTTATCCATTACTTTGGTTCTTATGCTTGACTTTTCGTGAGTCGGAAGACTCGTTGTCGGAACAATGAGCTTAGGTGATGATGCCCAATGGCAACGTCAATAACCTGAGCACAAAATCGCCGACAATAAGTGCCAAAAGTCACTACTCCAGAATCCACATAAAAACAACAAAGAACATGTAGACCAGAAAACTTAAGCTAACGCCCGTAGGCGGAATTTTCACAAGTGCAAACGCAAAGCTTGTGCATAAAGGTTTTACATGATCCAAAAATGAACACTAAAGGAGGTAAAAGACTCAGAAACATGAGTGAACCAGAGAGCTTTATTTCATTGATCATATAAGAGGTACATAATTAGATAAAAAATGCTAAATGTAAAAAGGACGTAGCTGTGCTATGTTCCATGGCCGATCAAGCTCCGGGTAGTCATCATCCGGGTCACGTCGCTTACGCTTATGATCCTCGTTGGGTCTATCCTTTAGTTCACGATTGTCAACAAGGTAGTAAGACCCATTGAGCAACGCCTTGCTTATGATGAACGGTCCTTCCCATGGCGGGGATAATTTGTGTGACTTCTTCTGCTTAATTCAGAGCACCAAATCCCCCTCTTTAAACGAGGGACGCCGAACGCAACGACTATGGTAGCTGCGTAGATTCTGCTGGTAGATGGCGGATCTTTGGCATGCCAAAACGCGCTCCTCCTCGAGAAGGTCCACATCCAGGCGTCTAGATTCTTCAGCGTCATCCTCGTCGTAGGCGGCAACTCTTGGTGCATCGTGGAGGATGTCGGAAGGCAGGATGGCTTCTGCTCCATATACCATGAAATAAGGGGTGTAGCCGGTGGATCTGTTGGGTGTAGTTCGTAAACTCCACAGCATAGATGGCAATTCTTCCGCCCAGGCTCCAGCTGCTCTATGTAGCGGTGCCTCAAGACGTAGCTTGATTCCCTGCAGAATTAATCCATTGACTCGCTCGACCTGACCATTGGATTGTGGGTGTGCCACAGATGCAAGGTCAAGTCGAATGCCTTTCTCCTAGCAATATGCCTCCACTTCTCTGAGTGATAAATTGTTGCCATTGTCGGTGATAATGCTATGTGGGAGACCAAATCTCACCACTAGATCTTGTACGAACCTGAGGGCAGTTGCCCCATCAAGCTTTCTAATGGGTTTAGCTTCTATCCATTTAGTGAATTTGTCAACTGCTACAAGCAGATGCGTAAACCCACAAGGTGCCGTCTGTAACGGTCCCACCATGTACAGCCCCCAGACCGCAAATGGCCAAGTTATTGGTATTGTTCGCAGTTCTTCAGCAGGAACATGTGGTTGTCGGTCATAATACTGGCATCCCATGCATGTCTCAACCAACTTGTCGGTGTCCGCCTTCGCGGTCAGCCAGTAGAATCCTTGCCAGAAGGCTTTCGCGACCAACGATCGGGGAGCGGCGTGATGCCCGCACTCTCCGTGATGGATTTCGCATAGGATTTCCATACCTTCCAACTGGGAAACACACTTTAGGTATACACCAGTAGTGCTCCTTTTGTAGAGTTTCCCATTGATTATGGTATAATCCTTTGCTCGTCGTACTATTTTCCGTCTTTCGACTTCGTCGTCGGGCAAAGTTCCGTGTTCGAGGTATTCCATGAACGGTTTTGTCCAAGCCGGAGGGACCTTAGTCACTATGTTGACGAAAGAGTCAGCTCTATCCGGGTTGTCGATGTCGGCTCCCTGCACGGATGGTGTGCGCAGGTGCTCTAGGAAAACTCCTGGCGGAATTCGCTTGCGCCCTGATCCTAGCTTAGAGAGCAGATCAGCCGCCTCATTTTCTTCCCTAGGAACATACTTGACCTCGTAGCCCAAGAAGCTCTTGGCTATCTCGTCCACTTCGTCTCGATATGCCGCCATCATAGGGTTCCGCGCATTCCAGGTGCCAGCCACCTGCTGGGCAACCAAGTCGGAATTTCCACAGGAAACTATGCGCTTGATGCCAATATCCTTGTCTACACGTAGTCCATGAATGAGTGCTTCATACTCCGCCATGTTGTTTGTAGCCTCAAAGTGGATCTGCAGAACGTAGTGTAGGTTGTCTCCTATTGGTGGCTGTAGCAATACACCAGCCCCCGAGCCGTTGAGCAGCTTTGATCCGTCAAAGTGCATCACCAGGTACTCTGGTTCTGGCAACGGGGTAGTGTCTGGCATCTCCGTCCAATCTGCAACAAAATCCGCCAAGGCTTGTGACTTGATAGCGTCACGTCTCTTGTAGGTGATCTCGAAGGCGGCAAGTTCAATGCCCCACTTCACGACCCTTCCTATAGTGTCGCTGTTATTGATAATGTCGGACAGTGGAGTCTTGCTCACCACTGTGATTGGGTGCTCCTGAAAGTAATGCCTCAGCTTCCGAGAAGCAAGGAATACTCCATAAGCTATATTTTGGTAGTGCGGGTAACGCTGCTTGGACTCCGTCAAGACCTCGCTCACGTAGTAAACTGGTCATTGAACTCCGTGCTCATAGCCTGGTTCCTTCCGCTCTACCACGACGACGATGCTGATAACCCGGTTGGTTGCCGCCATGTAAATTAACAGGGGCTCTCCAGGCTCGGGTGCTGCAAGGATGGGCGCTGAGGAAAGAGTCTCCTTGAGCTGCTTCAATGTTGCGGTTACTTCGTCCGTCCACGTGAATTTGTCCGCCTTCTTTAGCAACTTGTACAGCGGCAGAGCCTTCTCTCCAAGTCGTCTGACGAACCGACTAACTGCTGCAACACAACCTGTTAGTTGTTGAATGTCCTTTAGGCATGTCGGACGGTTTATGTTTAGGATGGCTTTGATTTTCTCCGGGTTGACCTCGATTCCATGTTGGGAAACGATGAAGCCCAACAATTTGCCGGCTGGAACCCCAAAGACGCACTTCTTAGGGTTGAGCATCATGTTGTATTTCCGGAGATTATCAAAGGTTTCTTTTAAGTCGGAGATTAAGTCGTTTGACTTTTTAGACATCACCGCGATGTCGTCCACATAGGCGTGAACGTTCCGACCAATTTGGTCATGAAGGCAACGTTGCATTGTCCGCTGGTAGGTAGCACCTGCGTTTTTCAGCCCAAAGGGCATCGTGACATAGCAAAACATGTCGTATGGGGTAGTGAACAAAGTGGACAATTGGTACGACTTCCTCATCTTTATCTGGTGGTATCCTGAGTATGCATCAAGAAAACACAAAAGTTCCGAGCCAGTTGTCGAGTCAATGACTTGGTCAATGCGAGGCAAAGCAAACGGATCTTTGGGACATGCTTTGTTCAAGCCGATGTAATCAACGCACATTCTTAATTATTTGGTTCCCTTTTTGGGGACAAGTACAGGATTGGCCACCCATTGGGTGTGAAGGACTTCTCAGATAAACCTAGCCTTAAGTAACCTAGCTATCTCTTTGCCAATGGCGTGTCTCTTCTCATCTCGAAAGCGTCGTAGAGGTTGTTTCACTGGTTTGCATTTTGGATCAATGTTTAAGCTGTGCTCGGCAAGTTCCCTAGGTACACCTTTCATGTCGGCAGGTTGCCAGGCAAAGATGTCCCTATTCTCACGGAGGAACTCAACGAGCGCGCTTTCCTATTTGGGATCCAGGTTCGTCCCAATGCGGTGACCTTGGAGGCATCGCCTACCACAAGTTCCACCGGCTTGGTCTCGATGGCGGCCTTGAACGCAGGAGCGGAGTCGGAGATCTGCTTCTTCGACGCAGGCATCTCTGAGTCATCGACCTTCCTCTGGATCTCCTTGAATTCTTCGCTGTAGAGTATAGCTTCTGCAATGGCTGCTTCATTGATCTCGCAGTCCCTTGCCTTGGTAAAGCTTCCGGATACGGTGATGATGCCGTTTGGTCCGGGTATCTTGAGTTTGTTGTAGACGAAGCATGGCTTGGCCATGAACGTGTGGATATGTCGCGGCCGAATATGACGTGGTACACCCTCTTGAAGGGGACCACCTCGAAGGTCATGCGCTCTTGACGGTAATTATTAACATCGCCAAAGGAAACCTGAAGTGTAATGCACCCAAGGGACCGAGCCTCCCGACTAGGAACTACGCCGTGGAAGATGGTGTTGTTCCTCCTTAGGTTTGCCTCCGTCAATTTCATCTTCTGCAGTGTATCCAGGTACATGATGTTGATGTTGCTTCCACTATCCACCATACACTTGGTGAACTCCACGCCGTCAATCAAGGGGTTGATGACCATGGCGTACTGGTTCTCCGTGGGTATAAGGTCTGGGTGGTCCGTCCTGTCCCAAGTTATTGGAACCTCCGACCAGCGCGGGTACTGGGGAACTGGGGGGAGAGTAGCCATCAGGATCCTCAAAGAGGTCTTCTATTGTCGAACGGTGGGGGTGCCAAGGAAAGTGTGGTAGACCGGGGAATTCTTTGCGAAGGGGTTCTTGCCCTTGTCGTCGCTCTTGGCGGCGTGATTGGGGTCAACGTCCTCGTCCATGTCACTTGAATCCTTGGAATCCTCCTCCTTCTTCTTCCCCTTGCCCTTGCCGCGTGGTCTATTCTTCCGACTTTGCTTGTAGCCGGACTTCGGGTCTTCCTTGAGGTCGTTAACGAACTTGCAGTGTCGATTGGTATGGGTGGCCTTGCCGTTAGCATCGAGGTGTACGAGGCACGGCATATCGCGGTACTCCTCGTAGGTTTGGGGAACGCGGAGCGGCGCCGAGGTGGTTTCACTTCCTCGTTGCTGCCCACGACCAGCTCCCCTTCCTCGGCCATGTTGTCCGCCTTCTCCTCGTCCTGCAAAAGTCATAGCGACCATGTCGGTAGATTGCTTTTCTTCTGGAGCGGTTTTCCGCTTTGTACTGCTATTCCTCCGAGCTTGAGTTGGAACGGCCGTTGCCGGCAAGGAGCCGCGAGCGTCGTCGTCGGCAGCTGCGAACTCACTAGCCAACTGAATCATCTGGTTCAAGTCAATCTGGTGATTGTCCTGCAAGCGCTTCAGCTTATGTCGGAGAAGCATGCCCCTTTCCAACCCATCGATGAAGGCGGCCATGGCGGTCTGAGCGTGCACTCCTGCGCAAGAATTCTTCATATCCAGCCAGCGGGAGAGGTAGGCGCGAGATGTCTCGTCTTTCTCTTGCACGCACCGCTGTAGATCGTCCATGGTGCAGGGACGCTTGTATGTACCCTCAAACATCTTGGTGAACGCTTCTTGCATGTCCAACTAGTTGTAGATAGATTTCTGTGGCAAGTCGTGGATCCATTGACGGGCCGTGCCTGCCAACATTAACGGGGGGTACTTGACGGTGACGTTGGGGTTGCCTCCGGCAATCTCCACCGCGTTGCCATAGTCCTGCAACCATATGGCTGGCTTGGCGGTGCCGTCATAGGGTTTGATGGTTTGTCAATCCGGAAACCTTTGGGGTAAGTTGCGGACCGTATTGCAGGTCCAAAGCAACATGGTCCCAGGTATGGTACTTCCCGGGCCTCGTGGATCTTATCTATCCGCGAACGTGCATCGTATGGCTCTGGGTTCTTCTTCTTTTTGTCAACAGGGGATGGGCTGCGTGAACGACGCGGGACTCCTCCGCCATGGTGACTGCTTGGTGGGGACAGAGGCGGAGGTGGCAGTGGGTTAGCCTTCTTGTTGTTACCCTCCTGCGACGCCTCACGCCTGTCACGGTTGCTTGTCGGACGCGGAGGGTCATGGCGTGACCTGCTCTTGTGTCCTTGGTTGCGCTCTCCGTCATGACGGGTCTGCTCCGCGTTGTCGCGGATGACGATGCCACACTGCTTTGGTGGGGGCATATCCGTACGATGGTGAGCCTTGTTCTTCGCGATGTCGGGGAAATCGGGGCGGTGGCGATGGGATACAAGGTCGGGCCTTTTCTCCGTGATCGGAGGATATGGGGATGGCATCCTTCCTATTGCGCGCATCCCTCCGTCTTCGTTCTGATGAACCCGTCTAGGACCCGACATCAAGAGGAGATCTGTCCCTTGGCGGCTTGTACTGGCTAGATTGGCAGAGCGCTGGATCAGACTCAAGACTCTGAGAGGTGGCCTTTTCCTGCTGCTTCACCGCCTTGGACACTAGGTCATAGACCTGTTCCACTACCTCAGGCGATCTATCCTGCTCCAGAAGGGTCTTGGCGACGGCAAGGTTAATGAGTGGGGTGGGCATCACCTGCTTGCCTTCACTTTCAATGTATGGCTTGGCCTGTGCCGGCTTCGAGGGAGCCCATCCTAGGTTGTGTCGTACACCAGGATCATTGATGACGCGAGCCGGAGCTTTCTTAGCCTTCTGCTACTGTAGCAGAGTCTTGTACTCGGCCTCCATTGCTCTAGCTTTTTCTATGGACTTCTGCGCGTTGACTAGATCTCGATCTAGTTTAGTGCCTTGCTCCGCGATGGCTTGCGCTTCCTCCAGCAGCTGCTGGCACTTCTCGTCAAGCTGGGTCACGTTCCGGATATGAGCAACGGTTAGTGGCTCGACGAGGAGATTGCCGTACATCACTCTATCAGCTGGAGTAACTTGGGCTGCTGCAGACGTAGATGCTGGAGGCGGCAAATTTGCGGTGTTGTTGTTGCTCGGGCTGGTGCCGAGTTCCTGCGGCTGCTACACTGGGTTAGGCGGAGGAGGCATGACTTTTGTGCAATCATCGTCAGCAGCAATAAGTGGCCCCTTCCCTTTTTCCAGCGCTGTAGGCGGAGCTCGTCCGGGTTGATCTTCCTCCATCGCCGTTCCAATGGTGACGAACACCCCTCGGGACGTGACGGCATTGTTGGCTTGCTCGTCGCGCGAGTACTCCTCCTCCATCTCCTGCATAGCAGAGTCTAGCTCTTCTGGACTGAAGTCTATCTCCTCTGAATCTGCACTGAAATCAGCATAAAGCGCGTCAATGATAGAGTCGAAGGGCACCAGGACTTCCTCGATGACGGGCGGTGGAGGTGCAACGGCCTCGACGATGACTGGAGGTGGTGGTGCTACTGCGACGATGGCGGCGGGAGGCGGTGGCGGCTGCTGAATCGGAGGTTCTCTGTCTTTGAGTGCAAGCTCCATCTGGGCTGCCGCGTCAGCTGTCGCGTAGCTGTTGACGGTGCTCACCATCTCTTCGAGGGTAAGGCGTCCTGTTGCCTGCTGCTGTCTTAAAGAATGTCGGAGAAGCGTGCCGCGGTCCAGTCCTTCCACGAAGTGATACAAAGCGTTATCATCGGGGTAGTGGGCTAGATCGGCTCATATACGGAGCCACCTGGCCAGGTAATCGCGGGGGTTTTCGCCCTCTCTCTGAACGCAGCGCGCCAGATCGAAGATGGTAACCACGCCGACGAACTTGGATCTTTGCTGTCCGGACGCACGGACGAAGCTGGCGGATTTGCAGTGATCTTCCACATTTATATCCTGCACAGGGGCGGTTTGGGTGGGCCTTGAATTTTTTCCGATCTTTGCCGGCAAACTCCAAAGAGGGATCCGACATCGATCCTTCCGCAAACGTGTCCTGCCCATAGGGGGTCCGTGCGGGTCTTGATGCTCCTCCGACTCCCAGGGAACTAGTGCCCCAGTCGCTTTCGCCGATGAAGAGGTGGATGTCTCCGATAGGAATGATCGAACACCGCGTAGGGTTCGTCTTCGCCGGGATCCAGAACTCGTCAGGAGGGACGCTTGGAACGTTGCCGGAGAAGAGAACACGGCCGATGGCTACGGTTTCGCCAATTCCCGCGAAGATCTTGGTCCTCGCCTGCTGAAGAGCCTGAAGCGCTTCTTTCCCCGTCTAGCTCAGTTGGTAGAGCGCAAGGCTCTTAACCTTGTGGTCGTGGGTTCGAGCCCCACGATGGGCGCCAACTGTCGTGGTATTGCCGACGAGTACGCCATGGAGGGGTCCTCACAGTGCGTGTTTAGAGACGTGGGGTAAGGCGGATGGTTGACGGGTACGAGGTAACACAGCTTACCCAGGTTCAGATCCCACAACGGTGGCGGAATCCTACTCCTGCTATAAATCACTATAAGGGCAATATAGGGATTGGTTCGCCGTGCGAGGTGACTAGAGAGTCTAAGTTATCGTCTGAGATTATGCCCTAAAGGCTCCCATAGGCCCGACTTATATAGTCACCAGGTCCTAGGGTTACAGGGAAAAGTCCTAGCCGGACAGGTTACAGAGTCCTACACTGTCTATTACTAGTCTTGTGTAACTTGTACTCCAAGGCTCCAGGTACGCTGGTGACTCCACTGTAGCCTTCATTTATACGGCATGGGCCTCCCTTCTGGATCCATCTAACTGGGCCGCCCAGCAGGCCATAGGCCATGCTACCGACTATGGGCCACCCGGGTTAGCCGGATAAGAGACATGCTATAAGGATACTCATATAGCATATCCCCAACAACCATCACACATGTAGCCATGCAAAAATTCAGAGAAGAAATGCTTAAAAAACTAGACTTTCCTTTACATTATAACTACACATAGTTGCACACAATCTTCAATAACCTATAACGTGCACTAAAACGTACTACTTTAACACTTCACTAGTACCACAATTACCAAAAACAGAGCACAATCCCGGACTTCGCTAACAACACCCTAATCCTACCAGTCTCACCTCTCAAAAATTCTACTAGTAGAACCCCAAGAACCAACATATGGATCATATGACACCTCAAGAACCCTAGTAGAACACCACCTCAGTCAACAACAAAACAAGGAAGGGTAAAGAAACAAAGGTGGAGATTGAAACCACCATCCACGACAAGTCACTAGGTGAGACGAAAAGGTAGGGAGATATTTATAATTACTGAAATCCTAGGTATATTTCCAAAACATTGACACGCCTCATGCGCCGAAGGACAGGGTGACCCATTTTGCTTCTCAAAAGGATTTAAGTGAAAAATTCCATACTGCATACAACATACTTCATTCGGACTACTGGACCTAACAATTGCGCATTAGCTAGTTGTTCTTTAGAGTAACTACGTATTTTATTAATAGAAAATCAAGTTATATGAGTATAACAGATAATTAAAAGAAAATAGATATCCTGAAAACTTTGTAGAGAACTATGCCTAGAGTTTCCTGCACTTATCAGTCAATACTTATCTTTTCTGCGCATTTTATTCTCACTCGTGGTCATATGGGAATAACTTTTCGGTCAGTCACCTATCCTCAAACTGCTCCAGGCCAAGCATGCTTATCCTGAAGGTTCTTTTTATATGAGCTTTCGAAAAATAAGTTCCAACTTGTTGGTATAAATATCATATAAATCATATTAAGCAATGCGCTAGGATCTCATATACACCTATCCTTAGAAGATCGATGTCCTCATAAATAAAGAACAAGCCAGAACGTCCCTTCTTGGCACACGTCTGTGCGTCCAGTCACTGGCGGATGCAGGGGCAGGCAGTACGGGCCGCGGCCCACCTAGAATTGTGGGCGAAAAAAATTGACCCCCAAGGAGAGCGTCGAGGGATCCTGGAGCGGCGAAAAAAACGACCCTGTCTCGTCCTCTCCTCGACTTGATCTCGCTGTATTGGTAACACGAGCACTGGCAGAGCACACCGCCGAGTGGCCCGAGTCCCGGCCTTCCTTCACTACTCCGGCATCAGCGTCTCGACGTGGTGCCCCCCTTTCCAAAGCCATTGGTCCCTCCCCGACAACCCGAGCGGCCGCGGGCCGCCTCCGTGATGGTGCTGACCTAGAGCACTTCGTTGAAAACCTCAAGAGCAAGGTGTGAAGCAGCAAGCAGCAAGTCTTCCCTCAGTAAAGACCGAGGTTATCAAATCAGAAGGAGGAAGGAAACGTCACATAGGTGTTGCAAGCAACGCGAAGACCTGCACAACACAAACTCAAGACTTTGCCCCAACGAATCAGTGAGGTTGTGAAGCTCACCGGTTTGCTGTAACAAAGGATTAAACATATGGTGTGGAAGGTAATGGTTTGCAACAAGTAAACAAGTAACAGTGGAAGATGTATCAATGGTAAAGATTGGACCGGGGTCTATAGTTCACTAGAGGTGCTCTCCTTAGATAAACAACATGGCATGAAGGGTAAACAAATTACAGCAGGGCAATTGACAGGAACTAAGCAAGGCATAACAATGCAATTACTAGTCAGAAAGATCCTATGAGGTTGATTGGGCAATACAACAATATACATAGACCGCCATCCAACTGCATCTATGACTAGAAGTCCATCTTCAGGTTATCATCTGAACCCCCTCCAGTATTTAGTTGCAAGCAACAGACAACTGCTTTAAGCAAAGTGTTTAAGGTAAACAGTCCACATGTTCCATGAACAAGAGACCGTTGTTTTCTCCCTAGTAGCAACAACACATCTACAAGCGAAGATATTTTTGTCACTTCCCTTGGAAACTAGAGGCATGAACCCACTATCGAGCATAAATACCCCCTATTGGAGTCACTAGCAACTACTTGGCCAAGATAGCTACTAACAACGGAGAGCATGCAAGATCACAAACAACACAGACATGATAGAATCATAAAGACAAAACCATTAATCAAACCAACATAATAATCTCAATATCCATCGGATCCCCGCAAACACAACATGCATGATTACAAATAGATTAGATCTTGATCATCAACGGATCTCACAAGATCTATACATGAAAGCATAAAGGAGGAGATACAACCATCTAGCTACTACATCGACCCCATAGTCCAAGGTGGAACTACTCACGCATCATACCGGAGAGAAAGCCTCCGGGATGATCTCCCCTCCGGCAGGGTGCCGGGAAGAACTTCAGATCCCCCCGATCTAGGGACGACAATGGCGGAGGCTATAGAAGGTTTCGTGAATTTCTGATCGGGTACTCAGGGTTTCTGCATCAGGGGCTTCTTATAGGCGAAGGGGGAGACTGAGGAGGCGGACAGGGCCACCAATCCCTAGTCAGGCGCGGGGTGGGGCCCACTCGCGCCTGGGGTGGGTCTGGCCCCCCTGGTTGGCTTCCCGGGCTCTCCTCTGGACTTCTTGTTCCCCACGGAAAGTAATTGACTTTGTCCTTTGTTCCGTCCAATTCCAAGAATATTTCTTTACTAACTTTTCTGAAACCAAAAACAGCAGAAAACAGCCATCTGGCACTGTTGCAACTTGTTAATAGGTTAGTATCAGAAAACATGTAAAAAGCACCCCAAAGTGTATACAAGTAAAGCAAAGTAGATACTAAACAAGCATGGAGCATCAAAAATTATAGATACATTTCCAACGTATCAGCATCCCCAAGCTTAACCCCTGCTTTTCCTCGAGTAGGTAAGTGATAAAAGAATAATTTTTGAGGTGACATGCACCCTCACAATAAAGATCCAACCATTTGCAAGCATTGAAAGCTGGGATCAAAGAACTCTAAACATTTGCATGAAAGATGGAGTTCTAACAATAGGACATAGTAACTATGCATGCAAAATGACAAGCTACAAACAAAGATTATGAATAACATGCATTGAAAAATGTTTGTTTGTTTCACATATAGAAAATGTAGCATAGTGGCAATCAGCTTGTCCCTCATAGAGTAGAAAATAGATACATAGGACACCTGCAAAGTTCAGAAGGGTGACTAGAAATAAGTACCACAAGAACACATAATATCACAATATGCACAAATTAATAAGCTTTGGAACACTGCACACAGAATGACAACTATGCTCTCTTAATGGTGCCTAAAGGTAGAAGGTGGACACTCAATAGTGGTGGAAGAAAGGCCTTTTTGTATAGGAAGCAGGGATTACAAGTTTCGAAAAGGGCTTCCAAAAATTATGGTACTTGTTAGCTTTCATCCCTCATTGCCCCTATCATAAGCATCTTGAAGTGGTTAAGGTTAAAGTGGAAAAGCTGGAGTATATGCTTGACGAAGTATAAGTTGGCAATCTCATGCCCCTTGAATACGAGGGTCACACCTCATGCATACTCAACTTTGGGTCCAGGTAAGTTTTTGTCACTGTAAGTATTTGCATGTCATTGAGAACCGCCAACGGGGTACCCCTTGCACATGGTACAGGAACTTTCCCATAACCAAAATGACAAGGCAAGCAGACAATGAGAATCTCAACAATATTTTTATTTACCATATGCATATATTTTTATTGAGGATGCTTCATAGATAGCTCATTATGATGATGCTGCAAGTTTCCACCATGATTAGGCATGGCTTAGGCTAGCGGCCCAGGCGTTTCTCTAACACAGGATACAAACTCCATGGACTTACAAGTTCCCTCTTTATTTCACACCGGTGACATCCATAGACAAAAGAACATGATATCAACTGAGTACAACAAGGTACAAGTGCAATGTTGAAAACATTCCCCGTGACAGCATGGTTCTGCTAATTCCAAAATATAAGTGCAAGCATCTACAACAAAGTTGTCACAATGGTTCAAGTTTATTAGGGGCAAAGAATATAAAGTGTGCCATCAAGTTCGTGAGGGCTTTAATCACTAAGTTTTCACATAACAAAATAGTTTTTAATTGGAAGATAGTTGAAAGCGGGAATATACTTGGAATGGTGTAACACGCCATGCATAGGAATTTATGGTGGACACTTTGGAAAACTTGGTTTCTTGGGAGTTGGAGGCATGAGTAGAACTTACTCATACAAGTGGAGGCTAGCAAAAGACTGGGAGCAACCAACTAAGAGAGCAATAATTGCCATAATCATGCAATGCAACCAACTAAGGGTGCAGTGATTGGCTTGGATCATCTATTGGGCCAAAGTGTGGACAGGAAAGATCGCCCAGTTGTGCAACAAGGATTTGATCTCTCATGAGTAAAGTGACGCACGTCTGCAGAGTGTAAGAACTGTAACTTGTTACTCCCTGTTCCGGGAAGGAGCTGCGAATGCGGCATGAAAGGAACTCCATCAAAGTTCTGGTAAACCCGTGAAGGCTAACGGACATAGCTTTTCAGAATAAAAGCAACCTTTGAAGAAATTTTTACAAAAACTTGCATTGCCTACGACCTATGGTCTATGGTTGTAGATATAGTGCATCAAACACTCCTTTTCTAGTGAAATTTCTGAGTACGCTCGTACTCAACGTATATTCTTAACCCTTGCTAGATTCTGAAGCCATTAAGACGACGTCTACATCAAGTCATGCTTCAGGAATCATCATCAAAAGCTAAAGCTCTTCAATGAAGTCAAGAAAGTCAACATATACATCAACTCAAGTGAATACGAAGTTACTGATTAGATGAGAATATAATCTCTAGCAAAAGAACCTATTTCTGTAGTGTATTGCAATAGCAGCAATGCCAGCCCATTAGTTAAAATATTAGTCTTAATAGTATGATAGTTTTTGAGTTGTCTATTTCTGATTCTTCTTTGTAAGAAGTTTCTTTCTCTCTCTTTAACCTAGAGTGTTCTCTGGATCTTGTGTAAAGAGTTGAGTTGTAACCTATAGTCATGTCTTGGATCTGCTATGTTTCTGTTGTACCACTCTGAGAGATGTAATACTAGTGAACGGTGTTTCATTGGTGTTATGTCAACGACTATAGTGTACTACATCATGCAGTGGTATGCTGGGTCACTGCAGCTGGTATCAGAGCATATGCTTTGACCTTAGGATTAAAATCCTTTTAGGAAGATCTGTAGGTTGGATAGTGATTATAGGAGCCATCTTATCTAAACCAAATGATCTTATGACTGGTGATGAGTATCCACTTGAGGATAAATCTTGTCACAAAATGCTGAAGTCATAATTCTTAGGAGTAGTTATCTATCTTTTCTCAGTAGACATAAACCACCAAGATACTATAGGAAAGTGTAAGACATCAATTGAACTAGCCTTAATGGTGCAGCCTAACCCTAGAATTTAAGTAAGACAATGGAATCTTATGGTTAGTTGACAATCAAGGACAACATGATGAATATCATCAGGATAAATGTTAATGTAATGAGTACTAATCATGTGGGATTCACTTAAGAATTCTACGTGATGAAGTGAAATTATGTTAGGATTTAATGATGGAGTAATGGGAAACAAAGTCATTATGGTTAGATTAGCTTTTGAATCATGATAAAGAGGTAAAACATAATAAGATCATGGTGAGATTAGCTCTGAAACCATGATATAACTGTAAATATGGCAAATATTTAGTAAGTTATGTTGAGGTAAAAGTAAGGAAATAACATGGTAGAACTATGATAGAAGTCATAGGTGCTAGAAAATTCTAACAATCTTTGGTTTAAGATAATAATAGAATCTAGTTAGTCATTTGGAGAGATCATGTGAGGTTAGTTTATTAATAAAGTAAGGATGGTTATAGCTAATCATTCCAAAAGTGAGATAAAAGGTGAGTCGAAACCAGATTGAGACCACTTTGCTTAAAAATTATCATGTTGCAATTGAGCAATATGGATAAATAGTGAGACAGAGAATAGTTTGACCCTAAGTGCTAAGTATCACGATGTAAACCTATACGAGGAGGTGTCATATACTACACAACTAATCCTGAATTCTAGAGATGTTATACTCAACTACTATATTCCGGGCTTAGAATATTGTGTGTTATATGTACCACATTTGGATTTATTGATTTTTCTTGGATCTTCTTGATTAACTAGATCTATACATAAGTTTGACTTGGTGTGCAAATGCATGTCGCAACATCCAGTTACTACTTGAGTAGTAGTTATACCATATTCATGGAGGTATCATGAATAAGTACAAAAGAAGAAGCTTTGGAACAAAATGGTATTCAAGCTTTGACAATTCAGAGAGAATGCAAATAGTATGTCGAAAAACCATAGGGTAATTCATACACCTAGGATGGTTCGCAACAGGTATCTTGTCCGCAGCTGGTATTTGGTTAACTTAGTTAACCAGATCTTCTTAAAAGTTGCATAAAGAGCATAAAACTTGGCCTAATTTAAGTAAGACATAAATGAGTATTAAAGAAATTGAAGCAACCGTCTTTCGAGATTCTTCGCGAAATCAGGCCTACCAAAGACAAAAAGTATAAACAGTAAGTAAGATAAATAATGCTGAAATATTCACTTCGGAGATCCACAATTGTGTGGATACACCGTACAATCTTTCATGAGACCCTAACTAGGTAGATTATAAGCTAAACAAAGACCTACATTCTAGTCATAAAGCCAATGGTTACTATATAGGCAGTTTAGAGACCATTAGTAAACCGTAAGGGGGAGAGTAAACTGTAAATGGAAGTATCGCTATCTGATTATCTGAGTAAAGGTTGGAGAAGAAGTATTAACCTATAATAGTGATAAACCTTATTTTCATAAGGTTAAAAGAAGATATTATTAATAAAGTACTTTCGGAAGTATGTATGGATGAAAGATCGAAGTTTACTTCAAAGTAGTAGTACTCAGACCTTAAGATAGTTAATAAATGGAAGTTGAAGAAGTACTAAAGGTAATAATAAAATATTATATAAAGCCTGCTAAAGTAAAATCTTAAAGCTAATAAAATAGATTAATCTTAATAGACTAATTCTAGTGAAAACAACTCTTAAGTGGTCCTTAAGAGTGAATAATCATATCCAATTAGATATATGTAGAGAAACAGGAAATTCCGATGGTATGGACTAAATGTGTTCAAAACCAATCTTCGGAAGGATTATCAGTATAAACCATACTAAGACAAACCAAATTTAGTCTTTTATCCTCAACTATTATCTAATAGAATTTAAAAATCCTGTTTTAGTGAGACTACCTAGACCGTATATAATATAGTAAGTAAATTCAATGATTAAGTGAAAGAGTTGGATTAGGATAACTAATCAGGATAAGGAACTAGAGAAGAGACCCCAAATTAAGGAGTTATAATAAGTACATATCTCTAAAGGAGGATTGTAAAAGGAACTTTGAAGGATTGAGACAACAAATTGGAGATTCCAAGTATGATGAGAATACAAGAAAACTATCTGGATATGGAATACTACAATTATTTCCATTTAAGGTTACCATGGAGTTGAGAAATGTCGTAACTAACAATAGTCAATTCCTTACTCTGAAACGTGAGAGTTTGCGAACTTCGAGGTCGAAGTTTATTTTAAGGGGAAGAGTCTGTAACATCTCAGCATTAGAGCTTAGAAATAAGCTGAACACAGATGTGTGCATTGCATTCATGCATAGAAAATCCGAATAATTTTCGCGCTTTTGAATAAAAACTTGTCAAAGTGATTGAAGCTTCTCTCAACTTGATGGAATTGAAGTAGATCAACAAGTTGAATGCGATAAGTTTCAATATGACCTTTGTTAAAACCTTATTTTGAGTAAACATGATTTGATCTAAGGGTAGATCAAATATAATGAAACTAAACCATTACACATTGATTAATGATTATAATTTGATCCTTAAGTGATCATATCCTAGTATTCATTACAATAACTCATGAATACCAAGTAACAAGAATTCAATAACTAAGACTTGACCTATATCATTCTTATATATTCCTACCATGAGTGTCATGGTAATACTTAACCCTAACTCTTTAGGTATAGGGAGTAAGGAGGAAACCAATTCAAAGACCATTCACCACATATCTTTCTTTCCATATTAATCCTTGTCATCTCTATTGAACCTTATTCTAATATCCATTGTTCCTCAATGTAGAGTAATCAACTATTGACCTATCAATTCTTGATCTATCAACTCTTGTTCTTATCTTGGCATTCACCTAAAGCCTATAAAGAAAGAAGTAAGAAGAGGTAAATAGTAATGCTAGCCTTAGATATCATCTATAGGATGGGAGTGTTGGAAGAGAATAGGATCAGTGTGGTAATTGATGGAGTTAACTCACTCCTGAAATGATAGAAGGGTTATTTGGAATATATAATTATATGGTGATAAAGAAGATTACAAGGATGAATCCTAAAGAAAGTTACCAGGAGTAATCCTATTGGATCAAGTAGGTATAGTCAATGAGTAATATCTCATAGTCAGGTAGAGATACTAAGAAGATAATTATAATACAACTATAATGTTGTATGGATGAAATCCTTGGTTAGCCAACTAGAAATCTAAACCATAAAGGATCAAAGGATTATAATGATGATGTTTTAGCCACCAAGATTGAATGCTTATATCAAGTATAAGTGACATTGGTGGGTAGAACATGATTGAACCTAGTATAGATATGTCATTCTAGGTTAGCCATGACAAGTCACATTAATATAATGTGAGGTTGGAGTATTAGATACTGGAGTTAAGTAGAGACAAGATAGTATGATTAAGATGATGTTAGAGCAACATTGGATTAAAGAAGTAGTATTTTCCTCTTTGGAATACTAAGCACTTGAGGTTAAGTAGGATTTGATGTATAAATCTATTGAAGTAATATTAGTGAAGGATGATTATGGAAGGGTATGAATGGAGTGGAAGTAACTACTTGTTGGATTGGAGATTATCAGCAGTAGAGTAGTTGATATAACCAAGTATGGATATCTGAAGATTATGAAAGCTTTAGTGTCAAGCTCATTGGATTTATAAATTGATTTAGAAGAATAAAAGGTGGATAAGAATATTCTTGTGAAGTAAACCTCATCATGCTAACACATGATGATGGATATATGAAGGGTTTCGCGGCATAGTAAATCAAAATTTTCTATGGATGCGAACAGAGGGAAGCCAAGATCTAATCTAGGAGATGCAAACAACGAGAGAGAGATTGGATTAGATCTTCATACCCTTGAAGATTCGCACAGCGGAACGTTCGTTGGAACGTGGGTGATGCAGTCGTACTCGCTTCTCCTCCTCGCGATCCGATCCGATCTAGCACCACAAGTGGCGGTGCCTCCGTGAGATGCACACGTGCAGCACCTCGACGTCTCCTCCTTCCTTGGTCCAGCAAGTATGGTGGAGAGATGGGTTGGATCTACAACGCGACGGCGCGGTGCAATTGGTGGAGAATTTCTGCAATAGGGCTTCGCCTACACGCAGTCGGGAGAGAGAGAGAGGAGGGCAGCAGGGCGACTGGCTTGAGGGGAAGGTGTAGGGGGGTGGTGCGCCCCCAGCCCTATTTATATAGAGGGGTGGGTGGCAGCCCTAGCCCCTCCCCAAAGCCAAGGCCGTCGGCCAAGGAGGAAGAGTGGGGGGCAAGGAAACCCTCCCTTCTACAAGCTCCAATTAGGGTTTTACCCTAATTGGCCGGTTGGGCCCTATGGGGCCTTGTGCCCCTGTCCCAATGCGGCCAGGGAACTCCCTCATAGGACCATGCCCCCTCCCAGAAGGTGGGGCCACGTTGGTCCCCTTCTGGAAGGTTTTAGAAGCTTCCGGTATAATACCGATTAACCCGGAACAATTCTGAACTCCAAAAACTGCACTGCCTTATATGAATCTTATTCTCCGGACCACTCCGGAACCTCTCGTGATGTCCCGGATCCCATCCGAGACTCCGAACAAAAACTCATAAACCAATTATCCAATCTATCCTAGCATCGAGACACGTTAAGTGTGCGACCCTTCGGGTTCGAGAATATGCAGACATGAGCTTCTATCCATAATCAACAGCGGGGTCTGGAAACCCATATTGACTCCCACACATTCATCGATGATCATATCGGATGAACCACGATGCCAGGATTCAATCAATCCCATATATATATTCCCTTCGTCTCGCGATATTTTACTTGCCCGAGATTTGATCGTCGGTACCGTCATACCTAGTTCAATCTCGTTCGCAGCAAGTACTTTACTCGTTCCGTAATCCGATATCACTTTGTGATTAACTCCTTAACCACATGCTTGCAAGTGGTGTTGATATCGATTACCGAGTGGGCCCGAAGTATATCTCTCCGACTTGGGAGGGACAAATCCCATCTCGATACATACAACCCAACAGGTACTTTCCGATCACCTGAGAGACACCTTTATGATCACCCTCTCATAGGATGACGTTTGATGACCTCAAAGCTTTCTTCCGATACCAGGGAGTTGTATTATCTCATGGTCTAAGGAATACAATATTTGACATAAGAAAAGCTTCGCAAAGATGAACACGATGACACGATCTAATTGCTTCGCTTAGTTTGGGTATGCCCATCATATCATTCTCCCAATGATATGATCTCATTATTAATCGACAACTCATGTCCATGGTTAGGAAACCTTAACCATCATTAATCAATGAGCTAGTCCATAGAGGCGTACTAGGGACACGGTGTTGTTCACGAACCACACAAGTATTAAAGTTTCCGCTTAATACAATTCTCGCATGGAATATAAACATTATCATGAACAAGAATTATAATAATAACATATTTATTATTGCCTCTAGGGCATAATTCCAATAGTCTCCCACTTGTACTAGAGTCAATAATCTAGTTTACATTTGGCAACAATCTCACACCCATGGCACTGAGGTGCTGATCATGTTTTACACGTGGAAGAGGTTTAGTCAATGGATCTGCGACATTCAGATCTGTATGTACTTTGCTAATCTTCAGATCTCCATCTGCTATATAATCTCGGATTATATGAAACTTGCGGTTGATATGCTTGGTCTTTGGATGATATCTTGGTTCCTTAGCGAGTGCTATGGCGCTAGTGTTGTCACACAATATCTCCAGTGGGTCCAATGCACTTGGAACCACGCCAAGCTCAGTGATGAAGTTCCTGATCCAAACTCCTTCACTTGACGCTTCTGCAGCAGCCATGTATTCCGCTTCTACTGTAGGTCTCGCGATCACACTTTGCTTGCAGCTTCTCCAGCTCACATCTCCTCCATTCAAAATATACACGTATCCTGTCTGAGATTTAGAATCATCCTTGTCGGTGTCAAAACTAGCATCGACGTAACCTTTTACGACGAGCTGTTCATCACCCCCATAGACTAAGAACATTTCTTTAGTCCTATTTAGGTACTTTAGGATGTTCTTCACGGCTGTCCAGTGTTCCACTCCTAGATCACTTTGATACCTGCTCGTCAAACTAAGAGCATTGGACACATCCGGTCTAGTACACATCATGGCATACATGATAGAACCTATGGCCGAGGCATAAGGCACTTTGCTCATAGCTTCCCTATCATTTACCGTAGCTGGACACTGAGCCTTGCTCAATATCTTACCTGACAACATAGGCACTGAACCTTTCTTTGAATTATCCATTCTGAACCTTTTCAGAACTTTCTGTAGGTATGTACTCTGGCTTAAAGCTATCAGGCGTCTTTGTCTATCTCTATAGATTTTGATGCCCAATATATAAGCAGCTTCACCTAGGTCTTTCATTGAAAAACACTTGTTCAAATAACTCTTCACATCGTTAAGCATGTTAATGTCATTTCCAATAATCAATATGTCATCCACATATAGTACCAGAAACGTCACCGAGCTCCCACTCACTTTCTTGTAGATGCAAGCTTCGTAGCAATTTGGAACAAATCCAAAGCTCTTGATCACTTGATCAAAACGAAGGTTCCAACTCCGAGATGCTTGCTTCAGTCCATAAATGGAACGCTGAAGTTTGCATACTTTATCAGCATCCTTAGGATCGACAAAACCTTCGGGTTGCATCGTATACAACTCTTCATCAATGTTGCCATTGAGGAACGCGGTCTTGACATCCATCTGCCATATTTCATACATGAAACGCAGCAATTGCTAATAAAATCTGAATGGACTTAAACATCGCTACGGGAGAGAAAGTCTCATCGTAGTCAACACCTTGAACTTATCGAAAACCTTTCGCGACAAGCCGTGCTTTATAGACGGTAACATTACCATCCGCGTCCGTTTTCTTCTTGAAGATCCATTTGCACTCAATGGCCTTTCGGTCGCTAGGAGGGTCCATCAAAGTCCAGACTTCGTTTTCGCTCATGGATCCCAATTCGGATTTCATGGCTTCTAGCCATTTCTCAGAGTCTGGGCTCATCATCGCTTCCTCATAGTTCGTAGGTTCACTGTCTTCTACCAACAAGACAGTCAAGACAGGGTTGCCGTACCACTCAGGAGGGGCACGCGACCTTGTCGACCTGCGACGTTCAGTAGCAGCATCGTCCAAAGCTTCATGATCCTTATCATTAGCTTCCTCTATTGTTGGTGCAGGCGACACTGGAACAATTTCAGGTGTTGCGCTACTCTCTAATTCAAGAGAAGGTTTAATAACCTCGTCTAGCTCTACTTTCCTCCCACTCACTTCTTTCGAGAGAAACTCCTTCTCAAGAAAGGAACCGTTCTTTGCGACAAACACTTTGCCTTCGGTTCTGTGATAGAAGGTATACCCAATAGTTTCCTTAGGGTATCCTATGAAGACGCATTTCTCCGCTTTGGGTTCGAGCTTGTCCGGCATCAACTTCTTGATGTAAGCTTCGCATCCCCAAACCTTAAGAAACGACAACTTAGGTTTAGCACCAAACCACAGTTCATACGGTGTCGTCTCAACGTATTTAGATGGTGCCCTATTTAAAGTGAATGTAGTGGTTTCTAATGCATAACCCCAAAATGATAACGGCAAATCAGTAAGAGATATCATTGATCAGACCATATCTAATAGGGTTCGATTCCGGCGTTCAGACACACCATTGCGCTGTGGTGTTCCGGGTGGCGTGAGTTGCGAAACGATTCCGCTTGCTTTAAGATGCGTGAGAAAATCATAACTCAAATATTCACCTCCACGATCGGATCGCAAAAACTTAATCTTTCTGTTATGATGGTTCTCCACTTCATTCTGAAATTTCTTTAAACTTTTCAAATGTTTCATATTTATGTTTCATTAAATAGATATACCCATATCTACTTAAGTCATCGGTAAAAGTGAGAAAATAGCGATATCCACGGCGCGTCGAAACACTCATCGGTCCGCATACATCGGTATGTATGATTTCCAACAAGTCTGTTGCTCGCTCCATCATACCGGAGAACGGGGTTTTGATCATCTTGCCCATGAGGCATGGTTCGCATGTGTCAAATGATTCAAAATCAAGAGACTCCAAAAGTCCATCAGAATGGAGTTTCTTCATGCGTTTTACACCAATATGACCTAGACGACAGTGCCACAAATAATTAGTATTATCACTATCTACTTTGCATCTCTTAGCCTCAATGTTATGGATGTGTGTTTCATCCCTTTCGAGATTTAGAAGAAATAAACCATTCACAATAGGTGCATGACCATAAAAGATGTTACTCATATAAATAGAACAACCATTATTCTCCGATTTAAATGAATAACCGTCTTGCAATAAACAAGATCCAGAAATAATGTTCATGCTCAACGCAGGCACATAATAACATTTATTGAGGTTTAAAACTAATCCCGAAGGTAAAACTAAGGAGAGCGTGCCAACGGCCATCACATCAACTCTTGATCCGTTTCCAACGCGCATCGTCACCTCATCCCTCGCAAGCCGCCGTCTATTCCGTAGTTCCTGTTTCGAGTTACAAATATTAGCAAGTGAACTAGTATCAAATACCCAGGCACTACAACGAGGGCTAGTAAAGGAAACATCAATAACATGTATATCAAATATACCTTTGATGGTGCCAGCCTTCTTGTCCGCTAAGTACTTCGGACAGTTGCGCTTCCAGTGACCCTTGTCCTTGCAATAGAAGCACTCTGTGTCCGGCTTAGGACCAGACCTGAGCTTCTTCTCAGCAGGGGCAGCGCGCTTGCCGCCGCCCTTCTTGAAGGGGTTCTTTGCACCCTTACCTTTCTTAAAGTTGGGGGGCTTGTTGACCATCAACACATGATTATCCTTTTTGATGTCCACCTCCGCAGCCTTCAGCTTTGCGAAGAGCTCGGTGATCGTATCAGTGGAACCAATCTGATTGTGAGTCACTACAAAACTTTTGTAGCTGGGAGGGAGTGATTGCAGAACCCTTTCAATCTTGAGCTCCTCTGGAATCTTGTAGTCCAGTTGCTCAAGGCGTTGAGTGTAGCCCGACATCTTAATGGCGTGCTCACTAACGGAACTCCCTTCCTCCATCTTCCAGTTAAAGAACTTCTCAGAGATCTCATATCTCTCAGAACGGGCTTGAGTCTGAAACATGGTTTTCAGCTCCTCGAGAATCTCAAAGGGCCCGGGATAGTCTTCAAAACGATTTTGAAGGTCCGATTCCATAGCAAACAACATGGTGCTCTTAATCACACCATAATCATCTTTGCGCGACTGATAGACAGCTTTCTCATCAGCCGGCGCAGTAGCAGCAGGGGCGTCACCTAACGCATTCTCAAGGACATAGTCCTTTTGACCGCCAGAGAGAATGATTCTCAGATTGCGGAACCAGTTGGTGAAGTTAGACCCATTGTTTTTAAGCTTTTCCTTCTCAGCAAAAACGTTGAAGTTGAAGTTGGACTTAGCCATTTGATCTACAATATTTGCAAGTACAAATTAGACTATGTTCATGATAACTAGTTCAACTTTTAATCAAATTACTATATGAACTCCCACTAAATTCAACATCCCTCAAGTTGTTTAGTGAACACGATCCAAATTCACCACACCTAATCCGATCTTCACGAGAAGAGATGTGGTTTCAATGGTGGACAACGAAGTGTCGATCATATCATTCATATGACTCATGCTTAACCTTTCGGTTCATGTGTTCTGAGGCCATGTCTGTACATGCTAGGCTCGTCAAGTTAGACCCAAGTATTTCCGCGTGTGCAAAACTGGCTTGCACCCGTTGTATGTGAGCGTAGAGTCTATAGCACCCGATCATCACGTGATGCTTGGACACGACGAACTTTCGCAACGGTGCATACTTGGGGAGAACACAGTTTTTATCTTGATCTTTAAGTGAGGAATCATCTTATAATGCTACCGTCGCGATCTAAGCATAATAAGATACATAAAAGGATAAACATCACATGCATATAACTTTATGTGACATGGTATAGCCAATCTTCGCGCAATGATCTCCATCTTGTGCGTGCCGGCATGATCTCCATCACTCCACCATGATTGCCTCCACCACGAATAGCAACTACAACTATTGCTAACTACTTAGCGATAAAGTGAAACTATTACATGGCGTATAAGAAGTTGACACACAGGTCATACATAATTATAAAGACAACCATATGGATCCTGCCGGTTGTGTACTCATCGACATGCAAGTCGTGAAACATTACAAAACATGATCATCGCATACATTATACACATCACATCTTGGGCCATACCATATCACAGAAAACACTCCCTGCAAAAACAAGTTAGACGCCTCTACTTTGTTGTTGCATGTTTTACGTGGCTTATGGGAGTAGATGCTAAGAACGATTCTTACCTACGGAAAGCCACAACGGTGATATTATGGTTTCCAAACTCCGGTGTTAATCCCATGACAACTATAGTGAGAGAAACTGGCATCCACCAGCCGCATGTGTAGAACAAGCCACACGTCAAGTGCGGAGCCGGTCTCGCGAACGACGCCGCGTAAGGTTGGCCTGGACCGCTTCAATCTCACTATCCCGCGTCATAAGAAGAACAAAAACAAGAGGCTTGCAACAGAAAACATCAACGCCCGCAACAACCATGTTGCGTTCTACTCGTGAAACACATCTACGCATAGATCTAGCTCTGATACCACTGAAGGGTTTCACGGCATAGTAAATCAAAATTTTCTACGGATGCGAACAGAGGGAAGCCAAGATCTAATCTAGGAGATGCAAACAACGAGAGAGAGATTGGATTAGATCTTCATACCCTTGAAGATTCGCACAGCGGAACGTTCGTCGGAACGTGGGTGATGTAGTCGTACTCGCTTCTCCTCCTCGCGATCCGATCCGATCTAGCACCACAAGTGGCGCTGCCTCCGTGAGATGCACATGTGCAGCACCTCGACGTCTCCTCCTTCCTTGGTCCAGCAAGTATGGTGGAGAGATGGGTTGGATCTACAACGCGACGGCGCGGTGCAATTGGTGGAGAATTTCTCCAGCAGGGCTTCGCCTACACGCAGTCGGGAGGGAGAGAGAGAGGAGGGCAGCAGGGCGACTGGCTTGAGGGGAAGGTGTAGGGGGTGGTGCGCCCCCATCCCTCTTTATATAGAGGGGTGGGCGGCAGCCCTAGCCCCTGCCCAAAGCCAAGGCCGGCGGCCAAGGAGGAAGAGTGGGGGACAAGGAAACCCCCCCTTCTAGAAGCTCCAATTAGGGTTTTACCCTAGTTGGCCGGTTGGGCCCTATGGGGCCTTTTGCCCCTGTCCCAATGCGGCCAGGGCACTCCCTCATAGGCCCATGCCCCCTCCCGGAAGGTGGGGCCACGTTGGTCCCCTTCCGGAAGGTTCTAGAACCTTTCGGTACAATACCGATTAACCCGGAACAATTCCGAACTCCAAAAACTGCACTGCCTTATATGAATCTTATTCTCCGGACCACTCCGGAACCTCTCGTGATGTCCCGGATCCCATCCGAGACTCCAAACAAAAACTCATAAACCAATTATCCAATCTATCCTAGCGTCGAGACACGTTAAGTGTGTGACCCTTCGGGTTCGAGAATATGCAGACATGATCTTCTATCAATAATCAACAACGGGGTCTGGAAACCCATATTGACTCCCACACATTCATCGATGATCATATCGGATGAACCACGATACCAGGATTCAATCAATCCCATATATATATTCCCTTCGTCTCGCGATATTTTACTTGCCCGAGATTTGATCGTTGGTACCGTCATACCTAGTTCAATCTCGTTCGCAGCAAGTACTTTACTCGTTCCGTAATCCGATGTCACTTTGTGATTAACTCCTTAACCACATGCTTGCAAGCGGTGTTGATATCGATTACCGAGTGGGCCCGAAGTATATCTCTCCGACTTGGGAGGGACAAATCCCATCTCGATACATACAACCCAACAGGTACTTTCCGATCACCTGAGAGACACCTTTATGATCACCCTCTCATAGGATGACGTTTGATGACCTCAAAGCTTTCTTCCGATACCAGGGAGTTGTATTATCTCATGGTCTAAGGAATACAATATTTGACATGAGAAAAGCTTCGCAAAGATGAACACGATGACACGATCTAATTGCTTCGCTTATTTTGGGTCTGTCCATCATATCATTCTCCCAATGATATGATCTCATTATTAATCGACAACTCATGTCCATGGTTAGGAAACCTTAACCATCATTAATCAATGAGCTAGTCCATAGAGGCGTACTAGGGACACGATGTTGTTCACAAACCACACAAGTATTAAAGTTTTCGCTTAATACAATTCTAGCATGGAATATAAACATTATCATGAACAAGAATTATAATAATAACATCTTTATTATTGCCTCTAGGGCATAATTCCAACAATATAAAGGAGTAGAATATGCAGGAAAGGAATTCCTCAATTAGAAGTCCAGGATTGTGAATTATGTAAGATAGAAATTCTTGGTAAACACTAAACCCTAAATTTAACCAAACATAGTATCCATTTCATCTGATTGATCTATCATCTTATTTCCACAAAGCTTTATAGGAATATTTTCCTATAGCAAATCACTCAAGCATATCTTTGACACTTTCAAACCTCTAAATCATGTGTACCACATAGTTGGAAATTACTATAAACCATTATCCCCAATATTATATCCATATATTAATCACACTTAAGCAAGTAACGAATAGCTAGTTCTAGAAAACAACTATGCATATTTTAATTAAGAAGGGTGGTTAGGATTCACCTGTTAGTAGATTTTGAATAATAGAATTCACCATTCTGAGAACCCTAATAATTAAATTCTCTTATATAATGATTGTTATATAATAATAAAGATGGATTAATGCTTTGCATATATTTAGCTATCTTAAACCATTATCATTACATTCATTATAAGGAAATAAAAATCATTCTATAAGGGTATAATATGATTAACATATCCCTAAAACCCTAACTCCTATATTAGTTATAATAATATATATACCTTGTTATTCTCTAGATTCATGGGAGTAATATTAACCATATTAATTCCTTTGTATATCATACATCAAATAATGATATATGATCATTACATAAAAATTTCCCTCCAAACTATAAGTTAACTAGAATTAAGTTTTATAAACAAATAAGAAAATATCCTAATATAAGTCCATGGTTTATTATGGAGAGAAAATTCATCACAAAGCTTATTACAGAATATTAAAAGGATCTATATAAAGAAAATAAATAAATATAACACTATATAATAAAAGCTAACAAAATGACTTTAAACACCATCCATTATTGCTGCAACTATTTAACAAATAAATTCTATAAAGGAAATTTGAAACAAATGTATAATACACAAATCTGAAAACAAAACAGAAAAGCGAAAAGGAAAACAGTAAGAAAAAAACTACAACCAGGCCGCAACCCATTTCCCTCTCTACCTACCGCCCAGCAGCAGCACCTTTCCTCTTCTGCTCCCTTGGCTGCAGCCCACGTCGACCCAACGTTATCCCGCATACCTTTTCGTTTCTTTTCCCTTCTTCTTCCTCTAGACAGAAAACATCGTCGGCAAAGCAGCTGCCTGGCTCGAGCTCCGCCGTCTGCCGTGGTCGTCATGATTCGTGTCGAAGATGTCGTCATCAGAAGGGGATAAGAAGTACACGACGCCGCCTCGCATATCCTTATCCCCATTCCTTTCCTCTCCTCTCCATCTCCTCTCAGAGGCCGAACCCTAGCTCGCTGAAGACTCTCGTCGCTGTTGCTCCGTAGCTCCTCTTGCTTGCCTGAGACCACCATAAGAACCACCATGTCGTCCTCGTTATTCTTGTTGAAGCACGCAAGCCGGGATGGTTCCAGACGCTTGGATTGTTATCTCACTCCCGAAGTCCGGACACCATCGATACCACCGAATTCGACCATGATTCGCAGCATCAACCTTTTTGCTGCAAACCTGGTGAGTTACTGATGCTCACGCATCCCTCAATCATCCTCCTTTCGCATTTAATTGATCGCTCATCGTGCAACCGTAGCCATCGCCGCTCGACCTCACCGTTGACCAAACTCCTACGACCTTAAGTGAGCGGCGCCGCCACCAATAGGTTTGTCTTGGATCCCTCTCTCGAACACGACCATCTTGGCTAGCCTGTGCGCTCCCAATCGATGGATTGATCACCGATCTGGGATGATCATCCTATATGACGTCATCATCGCATCATACACACATCACCCTTGACCTGGTCAGCCATTTGACTGGTCCTTGCCCTGGTGGCGGGTGACGTGGTATACGGCCCATCTGTCATTGTCTGTGAGTAGGAACAACTCCAGTAACAAAAACATTAATCTAGCTGGGCATGCCATGTGGCATGTGGCCCACCAGTCAGTGACTGTATCTAGGTTTAGCTTGGTATAAAAAGTATTTCCTGTTTAGAAAATAAATAAAACAATATACATTCAAACACAAATAAATTCTAGAAATTAAATAAAATGATTAAATATTACAAATTTAATAACTTTTGTTTTATAATTTAGAAAAATATGTGTAATATATGAAAATGTTTCGAAAAATAAAATCTACAACCTAAAACTATTATCAAACATTATTATTTTAACAATTTAAATAATTATTATTTAATAAAGATTTTATAAGTAATAAAACTTAGATAATTCATATTTTAATATTGGTAAATGTTAAAAATATAAATAAAATACCAAAAATCTAATAAAAATAAGAACTATAATCATGCATTATTATTTCACCTAATTAAATATTTGTTATTTATTAACTATTTATAAAATAATAAATCTTATAAAAATAATATCTTATTATTTATAAATCACAAAAATAAATGTAATATATCAAAATAATCACAAAAATAATACCTACATGTTAAAAATATAATATTCCACTTATGAGGTAAATAAAAATTTAAACACTTTAATAACTTGAATTCAAACCTATTTCCTTAGTTGATAATTCATAAAAGGGTAAATAAAAATTGCTAATATTTCTAAAATTAGCCCATTGAGTCTAATAAATAGTGTTAGTCTTAAATATTGATAATATGAAGTCAAAATGCTTCAACACATTTTAAATGCAATTTTATTGAATTATCATTCACCCATTAGTGTAAGTTATTTTCTAAAAGGATCCTTATTCAATATAAAATCTTCAAGAATAATTTGTGACTAAATAAAATCTTTCCATTACTTCCATCAGAAGATTATAATCATGCTAAAACACTATAGTGACTTCACAAGTAGTCACTAACATGGGTTACTTATTCCATAACCACATCTTTATGAAGAGATAAATGATTCCACTCCAGTATAATGATAAGAAACCACTACTCAAATAAAAGTATAACCATTCTTAAGTAACTTTAAGGAAACATTATAAAGTACACAAGGTACAAATAACATAAGCAATATACCTTCAGTCCATCTATGTCTTTAAAGTTAACTTGTAGAGGGAGTGTCCCAACCTTACAACAATATAAGGTGGAGTCCCCTGTGTTTACAATGCTAGTCCCTAGATCAATAGCTAGCATCCACAATATAGATGTAATATCAAGAAACAAAGGTCATAATATAACTTTATAACCAGGAATAACATAATTTTATTAAATCATACATAGCTCATTTGGCTATTACATTACATTGCAGCGGAATATCTATAGTCATGGGTCCTTCATCTTCAAAGTGCCACAGGCAGATGTTGGTTGTAGACTTTGTAATCCTAATCAATCAATCTTCACTAAAATCAATCAAACCTGCAACATACAAGTTACAGCCACAAGGGTCAATACATTTGAATTGTATTGGCAAGTGATACTATGGTAGTATGGTGGAGTCTATCATCTATATGCATTTGGCTAAGTGGAGTTGAGGCTTGCATTGCTCAAAATAGATTTTCCTTATCATTTTGAAAATACCAAGTTTTTGTTTTGACAAAATCTTTTCCAAGGCAACTCTCAATCAAAGATTGAAGATTTCAAATAACCCTTGTTCAAACCACAAGTTTTAACTTAGAAATTTGAATGATGAGATTCTTGATTGCTTCCATGTCTTGATGCTCAAATTGTCCTTTACCAGGGACATGGCTAAGTACTTAGATTTTACACTCTGCATAGGTGGTGCACTTTACCCACAAGACTTGGTTTCCCAAGACAAGATCTTTCAGAAGCCTCCCCTTAGACCAAAATGGACGCGCTCCAACCTATCAAACACTACCACCCACTGTCCATATGGCTAAGTTCTTGCAACCTATATGATCATGGCAGAGCCCATATTGCCAAGTGGTTGCACTTGAAGCTTCTCAACATTTGACATCTCAAATCTCTTTGTTCCTGGGTGGCCATCCACAAGTGAGATACATAAGGTCAACCATAGACATGGGCCTTGTGAACCACTCAACCAAAATCCACCAAGCAATTACCATTCCACCCAGGTGATTCATTAACTTAGTTGTTTTATTAAACAAAAACACAAGTCCTCAGACTTAGGAATTTTTCCATAGTGTGAATATATATTACACCCATGTTTTCTATTAGCTAGGCTAAGCTTGATAGTAATAGGAATCTTAACTTAGGAAGATTTCCACTAAGGTTTCATCTACTAGGTTTTACTATAGCAAGGTTTATACTTAGCAAAATTTCCATGCAAGTTTTACTTAGCAAAATCACTAATGCATAGTGAAAGTAATGGGACAAAAAGTATGAAGCATCACTTGCCTTTTTGGTAGAGGGTATAAGTTCACTCCTTGTCCTTGCAACAATCACACTCTTAAAGTCACTACAATTAAATCAAGCAAGGCACAAACTCAATCTACCAATCAAGCAAAACCACACATAAAATGACAAAGTCAAAGTAATGCATGCAAGCATGCAAAAGATGGTTCTAATTGCAAAGGTGGTCTCCACTAGGTTTCTAAACTTTGTAAAGTAAAAAGTGGTCATTTTCCAAAGTGGCAAAGTCATTTGCAAAAGGGTTTTGGTCCATAAACCATTTTTTAAATCTAATCATTATTTTATGTGGTGAAAATTATTTTTATCAAAGCAAAACTTTATGTTTTTCACCAAATGAGTTGCTATTGCAAAACTTGGTGTTTTTGGGTCAGTAGGTTTGGTCTAAACCATTTTCCCAAAGTTTTTACTCAAATCATTTTCATAACAAAAACCATTATTTTCATTTGGCTAGAAATGACTAAATCAAGTTTTCCATCCTAAACTTTACCAAATCCATTTTCCAAACTATGGGTTGGTTCCTAGGGTCAGTGAGTTTACAACAAACCATTTTGCAAAGGTTTTAACCTTAAAAACATTTTTAAACAATTTTTCTAATCTAAACAAGCACACAAAGTATCTGCAAAAACAAGCAAACTAACAGATACTATTTACTAAACCAAAGGCATGGTTGGTTAGGCCTTGTTCCACTGATTCCAATGATACCAAATTTGCAATTTTTGGACGTGTGGATCAAAAGTTACAAAGGTTTGAAATTGCAACTTAAATCTGATTTCCAAATTCTGTTTTAAACAGACCTGGCCACGCGTCGCAATCTCATTGGACGGTACCGGTTCGGCCGGATCGGTAACGCGGTGCGTTGGATTTAAGCATATCGTGCGGTTCAGAAAACGTACCCCTTCGCAGCTTAAGTGATCTATCGCAGGCGTTGGATCGAGATCCTACGGTGCTAGCGTGCTCGACCATTTGCGAGCGGCGCCGGCGGTGGCTAGCGGCGGCGACGGTCAGATAGTGGAGGCGCTGGCGAAACAGGAAGCGAGAGAGGGAGGGAGTAGGCTCACCGAGATCGCAGGAGGCTGGGGAAGCTCAACGTGTGGTCGACGGGGCAAGGGCGTGCGAGGGCATGAGGAATTCCTCGCCGGAGTTCGTTCTGGCGACGGTTGGCTCTGGTCGAGGTCGAAGACGATGCTACGGGTCACGGGAAGGCAAACCAAAAGCATGGTTAGACGCAGGAGAGTGAGGCGAATGTGTGAGCGTGATTTAGAAGGCACAGGGCGGTATGAAACTACCTGGGTGCTTGCCGGAGTTGAAGACGGACGCGGTGGCGAGGTCGAAGCTTGTCGAAGACGGCTCCCTGGGGCGCCCGCGGTCAAACTGAGGGCACAGGAAGATGCGTCAGGAGATGGGGAATCTCCTAGTGTGCTCAGGGAGGCAGGAGGTGGCTGTGGTTTGTCGGATTTCACCGGAGGAGCTCGCCGGAACAGCGGCGGTGCAGGGCCAATTCGAGGCAGCCTGGTGGCGATGTGGCGTTGGAGTTTGAGGGAAATGACAGAGGGAGGAGAGGTGCTTATGTACGCATGGTCGGGGCAAGATTAACACAGCCATTATTCGTGAATTGAACGCGCGGTTGAATGACAGAGAACGACAGCGCGGTTTGGGGGAGAAGGGGTCGCGCGGGTGAGGAGGATGAACATGGAGGTGGGGTCCAGTCGTCAGTGGGGGTGCGAGGAAGAAAGGAGGTCCACCGGTCAGTCTCTGCGTGGGTTCGAAAATGAGTATGAAACTTTTTCTTCGGGAGGGGAAGGCTGGGCTGTTTGCTGGGTCTTGTTGGGCTTGGTCCTTGCACTATTTTTTTTCTGTCTGAACCTTTTTCTTTTTCCAAATCTATTTCCTGTTTTGAAAATCAATTCACAAATCAAACAACAAAACAAACATTCAAACAATTCAAACACTTCCAAACTTGTAATGAGTTTTTGGTTCTGTTTATCAACATAAACCAAATCCTAAAATAAAATAATATTTTTATTCTTTTTAGGATCTATTAAATATAATAGACCATAGTTATTTAATCAAAATAGGGTTTGATTTATTTAATAAAATCTCCATTTGAAATCCAAATATTTTCAAAACCAAATCAGTAGGTTTTATTTGGAAATAAAGAATACTTGGAAACTTGTTTAAAACAAAATAACCTTTTATTTTAGGGTCCATTAATAATTAAATAGAATGGACCTTAGTTATTAAATCAAATAGGATTTGTTTTATTAAAATATTTATTTTGAAATCTAAAATAAAACCAAAACACTTCAGTAGGTTTTAATTAGGAAAAATAAAATACTTGGAAAACTTATTTTAAATAATTAAATAAGTTTTGATGTTTTGTAAATAGTAAAACCTTTATTAATAAAACTTGGATATTAAATCCTTATTAATTTAATTTCAAATAAACCTTTACTATTTTTATCAAAACAAAATGTTTTATTTCAAAAGCTTGGCCAAGGTTTAATTTGGCTCTATAAAATAATCTTTATTTATAAATCCACTTTTTCTTTTGAAAGCCAAAACCTTTTATTTAAAAGATCCAAAATAGTAATTCCAAAACATTTTATTTTCTTTCATTAAATGTTTATTTTTATAAATCCCTTCAGGATTTATTTGATCCAAATTGGTTTGAAGTTCCAATTGAATTCAAAAAGTTTCTTCTGACTCTGAAAATCAATTTTATTTTATTCATTTATTTTTCACATTACAAGATTTGGAAAATCTTGGGATGTGACATAACTTTAGTCTATAATACTTCAAATACTATGCTAAAGACTTTGTTATGTATTTTATAGTTAACTTTGGTCTGTTATAATTAAGTTATAAACATCTCAAGTCCAGACTATTCAAGCAAGCATAAACAATATCAATCACATTCTATCAACCATATTCTAAAAACTATCAGAATTGCTTAAACCTTAATAAATAAATCTTTTCTTCAAAAGTTATTCGTTTTGCCACTTCAGTCAACAGATGATAGCTAATCGTATCACATTACTTTCTACTTTACTTGAATACTTAGGATTGATAACACTTAAGTTCTTTAAAATTGACATTAGTTGTAAAGTAAAATTTGAAGATAAACACTTATAGTGTAAGCAATCTTGAGTAGCATTTCACATTTATGTATATCTCATTGTTTTATGATATTATAATTGCATGTTGGTTCACACACACTTACAAGCCTTAACAAGAAGCACAAATAAGAAACTAATATAAAATGGAAACACATTCTAAGAAAACCAATTCCAATATCCAAACCCTAGAACAACGTTATCCCCGGGATTCGAATTTATCAACTTGCATTACATTACTGATGCATAAAAGCATCTTGCTTCTTTAAACATTAGTACTTACCGGACCAATGATGCTGATTTCAGATATTGGATCTTATATTGTCTTGAAGACCGTGAGTGCATAATCTTGCAATCACAAATGGCAAGTTCACACTTGCTCATGTCCTTTGATTATTTTATGTAAAGTATTTTACAAATCCAGTGTTACCATCACCTGCATTTGAAAAAGTTCTGAAAACACTATTTTCACAATAATGTGATTATAGGTTATTACCATGAGGTAATAACCCATTATGAAAGTTCAGATGGTAAAGGAACATATTATCTAGGACTTAACAACCAATGTCGCCAGTGATTCTTGCGCCGTATATCACGCGTTAACCATGAGATTTGGAATGGGACAGAGAAGTCATCTGTATCTTCTTCCTCTCGCATGTAGCCGGATGTGCAGGTCGTGGATATTATCACATAGCGTGCATATTAATTGGCATAATGCTAAAACAACACCTAGCATGTCATGCTGAAGTCACCATAGCCTTTGATGCTTTGCTTGGGAACAGAAAGGCACATGCTTTGGAACAGAAAGGCACATGGTGTGAGCATGTGCCAAGTCATTAGCAACATTAGTGTATTCAAAAGATATTAGACCACTGACAAAGCTTTGGAATAGAAAGGCTTTTCACTAAAACACAAGCTACTGTAGTAACTCCTCCAAAAATCTCAATTTACCTGAAGAGAACTCAAAAAGGAATCAATAAGAAGCAAATGCAATTAATGGCAGAAATCTTTCAAAACAGACCATCGGGTATAAACTGATTTTTTCGAAAATCTTATGTTGCTCAAATCAAAAAGTGTTGAACTAACGAAAGTTATCTAACATACTGAGTGATTTATTCGTAAATTTTCAGCTCAATCCGAGTTACAGAGCCTCCTCACGAACGTTTTTGGTGGAGAACAGAAATCTATTTCAGGACAGCAACTCCCCAAATCTTACTTCCCTCTCATTAGAGGTCATTCTTGGCACAAAAAGCAAACAAAAAGGATAAGGAGAGGTCATTACAAAAGTAATAACTTCCAAGACTCAAGGAAACTCTTGGGTTATCTCCCAACAAGTACTTTTCTTTAACGCCTTTAAGTTAGGCACAAGAAGCAAGAAGAATCAAGTGTTTTCAAATGAAGAAGCATTAACATCAAACCTTGCTTTTAAAGGAGGAGCAAAAAGCAACTTCTCTCTCCTCATAGGGAAGTGTTCAATACCTTTCTTGAATGGAAAATGATATTTAATGGTGCCTTCTTTCATATCAATGATGGCACCAACCGTTCTAAGAAAAGGTCTTCCCAAAGTAATAGGTCAAGAAGCGTTGTATTCAACATCCAAAACATAGAAATCAACAAGGAAATAAGCATTGTTAACCATAATGAGAACATCATTAATACTCCACATGAGTATCTTATTAGCATTATCATCGAGTGGGACATCTAAATAACAATCTTCCAAAGGTGGCAAATCAAGCATTTCATAAGTCTTCCTAGGCATAATAGAGACACTAGAACCAAGACCACATGAAGCTTTGAGATCAAAGTCATTCACTTGCATATTAATAATGGGTTCCCAACTATCTTCTACTTTCCTAGGAATAGAAGCTTTGTGTTTTAGCTTCTCTTCCTTTCACAAGAGCATCTGTAATGTGTTTGGTAAAGGCAACATGCGTATCACTAGCATCGGGACTTCTAGCAAGCTTTTGCAAGAACATAATCACTTCAGAAATATCGCAACCATCAATATCAAAGTCAAACTTAGCATCACTAGTAGTAGGCATAGTAGGAGTAGGAATAGGGACTACTTGTGGTTTAGTGGTGACAGTGCACACACTATTGTTTCTATCAATTTCAGCTTCCCTTTCCCACTTAGCATGAAGTTGAGATAACAGCCTAACATTTTCATCAATAGTAACTTGTATGGCATGAGCAATAGCAAATGTGTTTTACATAGTTTCAGGTTTAGCAGCCATTTTATTAACCAATGAAGTTTGAGCTTCAGACGAAGAGGATATATTTTTCTCAGCACTCAAATTTTTTGACTATAAACTAGGAATTTCTCTGTTCAAATTCTCAAGATGAAGACTAATGTTTTTCAAGATAATAGATTATTCCTCCATAGTTTTAGTGAAAATCTTGTTTTGCTCACATTGCATTTGCATAAATTTTTTAGTGGATATCTCAACATCTAGAATCCTTTTTTCACTAGGCATTCCAGAGCTATCCTCATAGGCATTTCCACTAGGAGGATAATGCCTATAATTGTTGTTGCTACCAAAATTATTCTATAGGCATTGTTGTTGAAATTGTTGTTTCTAATGAATTTCACATCAACTTGCTCTTCTTGAGCAACCAAAGAGGCTAAGGGGACACTATTAGGATCTAGAGGATATTTCCCATTAACAATCATAGCCATAATAACATCAATCTTTTCACTCAAAGAGGAGGTTTCCTCAACAGAATTTACCTTCTTACCATGTGGAGCTCTCTCAACATGCCATTCAGAGTAGTTAACCATCATATTATCAAGGAGCCTTGTTGCAGCACCCAAAGTGAGGCCCATAAAAGTACCTCCAGCATCAGAATCCAACAGGTTTCTTGAGGAGAAGTTCAAACCTGCATAAAAATTCTGGATAATCATCCAAGCAGTGAGTCCATGAGTAGGGAAATTTTTAACCAAAGATTTCATTCTTTCCCAAGCAGGAGCAACATGTTCACTATCAAGTTGTTTAAATTTCATAATGTCACTTCTCATAGATATAATCTTAGCAGGAGGATAGTACTTTCCAATAAAAGCATATTTGCACTTAGTCCAAGAATCAATACTATTTTTAGGCAAATAAAGCAACCATTCTTTAGCTTGTCCCCTCAAGGAGAAAGGAAAAAGCTTGAGCTTAATAATATCTCCATCTACATCCTTATACTTTTGCATCTCACAAAGTTCAACAAAGCATTAAGATGGGCAGCAGGATCATCAGAACCAGCACCAGAAAATTGCTCTCTCATCACAAGATTCAACAAAGCAGGCTTAATTTCATAAAAGGTAGTATCAGGAGCAGGTGGAGCAATAGGAGTGCTTAGGAAATCATTGTTGTTTATGCTAGTGAAGTCACACAACTTGGTGTTCACAGCAGAGTTCATTTTGGTAAAGGTGGGCAAGCCAAAAACAGCAGCAGCTAGAGCAGGAACTAATTTTTTTGTGTTTTTGAATAAAGCAAGCAAACCAAACTAGACTAAATTTTTTAGGTTTTTTGAGAAGAGGCAAACAAAACCAAGAAAAAGAAACAAAGCAAACTAAAAACAAAGTAAAGATAAAGGAAGTGAAGGACTCCCCTAGTGAAGACGTCCTTGGCCTCCCCGGCAACAGCGCCAGAAAACTTGTTGATGGTGCTGACGTAGAGCACTTCGTTGGAAACCCCAAGAGCAAGGTGTGAAGCAACAAGCAGCAAGTCTTCCCTCAGTAGAGACCGAGGTTATCGAACCAGAAGGAGGAAGGTAACGTCACACAGGTGTTGCAAGCAACGCGGAGACCTGCACAACAAAAACTCAAGACTTTGCCCCAACAAATCAGTGTGGTTGTCAAGCTCACCGATTTGTTGTAACAAAGGATTAAACGTATGGTGTGGAAGGTAATGGTTTGCATCAAGTAAACAAGTAACAGTGCAAGATGTATCAATGGTAAAGATTGGACCGGAGTCCATAGTTCACTAGAGGTGCTCTCCTTAGATAAACAACATGGCATGAAGGGTAAATAAATTATAGCAGGGCAACTGATAGGAACTGAGCAAGGCATAACAATGCAATTACTAGTCAGAAAGATCCTATGAGGTTGATTGGGAAATATAACAATATACATAGACCGCCATCCAACTGCATATATGACTAGAAGTCCACCTTCAGGTTATCATCCGAACCCCCTCCAGTATTAAGTTGCAAGAAACAGACAACTGCTTTAAGCAAAGTGTGTAAGGTAAATAGTCCACATGTTTCATGAACAAGAGACCGTTGTTTTCTCCCTAGTAGAAACAACACATCTACAACCGAATAGATTTCTGTCACTTCCCTTGGACACTAGAGGCGTGAACCCACTATCGAGCATAAATACCCCCTCTTGGAGTCACTAGCAACTACTTGGCCAAGATAGCTACTAACAACAGAGAGCATGCAAGATCACAAACAACACAGATATGATAGAATCATAAAGACAACCATTAATCAAACCAACATAATAATCTCAATATCCATTGGATCCCCGCAAACACAACATGCATGATTACAAATAGATTAGATCTTGATCATGAACGGAGCTCACCAGATCTATACATGAAAGCACAAAGGAGGAGATACAACCATCTAGCTACTACATGGACCCCATAGTCCAAGGAGGAACTAGTCACGCATCATACTGGAGAGAAGGCCTTTGGGATGATCTCCCCTCCGGCAGGGTGCCGGGAAGAACTTCAGACCCCCACCCCGAACTAGGGACGACGGTGGAGGCGGCTACAGAATGTTTTGTGCATTTCTGATCGGGTACTCAGGGTTTCTGCATCGGGGGCTTCTTATAGGCGAAGGAGGAGACCGAGGAGGCGACCAGGGCCACCAAACCCTAGCCAGGAGCGGGGTGGGGCCCACCAGTGCCTGGGGTGGGTCTGGCCCCCCTGGCTGGCCTCCCGGGCTCTCCTCTGGACTTCTTGTTCCCCACGGAAAGTAATTGACTTTGTCCTTTGTCCCGTCCAATTCCGAGAATATTTATTTACTAACTTTTCTGAAACCAAAAACAGCAGAAAACATGCATCTGGCACTATTGCAACTTGTTAATAGGTTAGTACCAGAAAACATGTAAAAAGCACCTCAAAGTGTAGAAAAGTAAAGCAAAGTAGATACTAAACAAGCATGGATCATCAAAAATTATAGATACGTTTCAACGTATCACTCCGCCCCTCCGGGCTCCGGCCGCCGCTGCTGCTGGCTGCTGCCCTCCGCGGCTCTCCCGGCTCTTCCCCTCTGGCCGGTGGCCGATGCTCTGCTCCCTAGCTCCACTCCAGCGGACATCCTCAAGGTATAAACAGACTGGTGCTCCCTGCCTCCCTCCCTCCTCCCCTCATATTTTTATTAAATCCCTACCCTAATTGTCAAATTTCCAATGGGGAATAATTTGTCTGATGATTGATGCTCTAAATTTGTATGCTCTAAAGTCTTAATTGTCTCCAAATTTATCCGATTTGATGCCTAAACCAAATTTGTGTTTATGCTCCCATTGTAAGATTGAATATGAAGAGGAAAAACCACATTGCGGCACTTTTCGAGAAACATGAAGCAAAGAAGGTTGCACCTTCTTCATCACCATTGGTGGTAGATGATGAACAAGTCAAAGATGCTGGGCTTTGGATGACATGTCTTGATTCCGATACCGAGATTGAGGAAGATGCAATATCACATCCACCATCACCCCAACAACTGTCTGCAAGGTCATATGATGCTCATTTCCTTCCATATGATCCAAGAGAAAGGATTCCTATTTCAAGATATAATGCTAATGATCAAGATGATGTTCGGAGAGGATATATCTTAAAATGTGCATGCCAACCATATGAACATTCTTTCCCAACCAGAAAAATACAGGGTAAAAATCAACACTTCAACCCTGTTTGGTTTCTTAGATACAATTGGCTCGAATATAGTATAACAAAGGATGTCGCATTTTGCTTTGTATGTTACTTGTTCAAATCAAGATCCAATGGAGGGCCTAGGGGTGATTCCTTTGTTAGATATGGGTTTAGAGATTGGAAAAGGCCCGAAGCATTTAGGAAACATGTGGGTGGTGTTGGTAGCATTCACAACGAAGCTTATGAGAAGTATAACTTGTTTGTTGCACCCAACACCAAAATTGATAATGTTATTGTGAGGGTGTCTAACAAGGATCTACTTCTTTACAAGACTAGGCTAAATCATTCTATTAGATGCTTGAGGTTTCTTTTGAATCAAGGATTGCCATTCCGTGGACATGATGAGAGTGAAGAATCAAGCAACCAGGGGAACTTTATTGAACTTCTCAAATGGCTTGCTAAAAATAATGAATAAGTTGATAAGGTTGTTTTGAAGAATGCTCCAGGAAATTGTATCTTGAATAGTCCTAGGATACAACATGACATTATTGAATGTTGTGCAGCGGAACTACAAGACTAATTATTGAAGATCTTGATTGTGACCACTATGCAATTCTAGCCGATGAGTCTAGTGATGTGTCTCACAAGGAACAACTTGCTCTTTGCTTGCATTATGTTGATAAATTGGGAAGAATATGTGAGAGGTTACTTGGAGTAGTTCATGTTTCCAATACTACTTCATTGTCACTTAAGGTTGCAATTTTATCCTTGCTAAAAGATCATCATTTGAGTCCCACTCAAATTCGTGGACAAGGATATGAGGCTAGCAACATGAAGGGTGAGATTAAGGGGTTGAAAACATTAATCATGAAAGATTCACCATCTTATTATTATATCCATTGCTTTGCACATCAACTCCAATTGGTTCTTATTGCGGTGGCAAAAGACAATGAAGCATGTGTGTGGTTTTTTGATCATGTTTCTTACTTGCTCAATATTATTGGAGTTTCTTGCAAGCGTCATGACATGCTTTGAGATGTTAGAGCTCAAAAAGTTTTGGAAGCACTTGAAATTGGTGAAATTGAAAGTGGAAGTGGATTAAATCAAGAAATGGGTTTGTCTAGACCCGGTGATACTTGGTGGGGTTCTCATTTTAAAACCATTCTACATATTGTTGACATGTATCCCACAATTCTTTAAGTGCTTGTAAGTATTGGGAAAGATCCTTCACAAAAGAGTGAGTGGACAAGAATACATGGAGTTGCCGCGTCCTTTGAATCATTTGACTTTGTTTTCAATCTTCACTTGATGCTTGTTATTCTTGGCTACACAAATGACTTGTCTCAATCCTTGCAAAAGAGTGTTAATGAAATGGCACTTGTTAGATAGGCAAAGGATCAAATGCAACGCATGAGGTCTCAAGGATGGGAGGGATTTCTTGCAAAGGCGACACTACTAGGAAAACCTTCATCAGTGGCGCATCTGTTTTGGACTTCTGTGGCGCTGGACAACTTTTGTGGCGCATGGTCAGAACCATGCGCCACAGAAGGTCTGTCTATCTATAGCTAGTTTCCTAGTAGTGTGACATTGTTTTGCAACAAATATTGGCATTGAAATTCCTTCGCCGGAAGATAATTATGTGGCTCATGAAAGATCACGTCGGTATTATGAAGTACAAACAAATGATGATCGTTATAGAAGAGAAGTGTATATTGGTGTTGTTGACCAAATTATTCAAGAGCTTGACAACCGGTTTGATGAGGTTAACATGAAGTTGCTTATTTGCATTGCGGCTTTGAATCCCATAAATTCATTTGCTTCTTTTGATAAAGAGAAGGTAATGAAACTTGCCAAATTTTACCCCAATGACATAACAAGTGTTGATTTGATGAGACTTGAATTTCAACTTGATAATTTTATCGAAGATATGAGAAGAGATGATATGTTCAAATGTGTAAATCATCTTGGTGAGCTCTCTATTAAGCTTGTTGAAACAAAAAAGCATCTTGTTTATGATATAGTCTACTTGCTTCTCAAATTTATATTGATCTTACCCGTGGCGACCGCTAGTGTTGAAAGGGTATTTTCTGCAATGAGTCTTATGAAGAACAAGTTGAGAAATAGCATGGGTGATGATCTTTTGAACCATTGCTCAGTGACATTTATTGAGCGAGATGTGTTCTTGAAGGTAAGTGAAGAAGACATAGTTGATACTTTCATGACTATGCGAGAACGTAGAGTTCCCAAATAGCTATCTTAATGTCAAGTAAGACTATTATGTTATATTTTGGCTTGTAAGATTCACTTGATATTTTAGAATATTTGTATTGAAATGATGAACATTTGTATTGAACTAGAATGTTGTGAATCAATTATCTACTTATATTATTCGCTTGGTATTTTTTTATCAGATAAATTCTAGTGTTGAATTTTTTTTTGAAGCGTGCCCACCCTGAACTTCTTTGCTGCGTCCGCCACTACGTCTAGTGTCGGCACATGTGTCATGTCGTGTTCACTCTGATCCACGTGTCATGCTCCACATATTCGTGCCACTGACCAGCACGCGCCCATGTAACCACGAGGATCGGCTCTGATACCACTTGTAACACTCACGTCCACTAGACCTCTAGTATGTCATTCTTAGAAGCTTACTAGGATCTCTAAACTGGTCTCACAAATCAACACTTGAGGTTCTTTTCAGATAAGCTTTCGGGAAAGAAGTTGCAACTTGGTATGAGTATCTTATCAATCTTATTAAGCCATGCGCCGGATCTCACACATGTTGTTGTGGCACATCGACCGGTGGACGTCCTCGTGCTACCTTGAACCAAGATCTGTCGCATCCCATCGAAGAAGTCGAGGAGTAACGACAAATCCACCACCTTCGGACCAACATCCTCGCTCCAGAGCATCCACCTCGCCCCGACCCCAGCGATGTTGTGGACAGCGATGAACGCCAGCGACACATCAAGATACAGATCTTGCCAGATCTAAAGATCCACGAGAAGACCAAGCCGCTGATCTAAAGGATCGACAAGCGCATGTTGCCATCAACTCTGAGACGTCACCGTGAAGGTCGTCGTCGGTGTGGGAGAAGAGTTGAATCAAATTTATATGTCCGTGCGTCGCTCCCACCACTCCAACAACACACCACATCAAAAAGACGTGACCGCGATACCACAATTTGCAACTTATGGGACTAACTTACTAACTTGCATAGCAAGTACAAGTTGTGGTACAATGGGTGCATGTAGCTCGAGTAAAACTTCAACGCACAATCACATAAAGAAGCATAGTAGCGATATCAAGCAATCAAAAACATAGATCCTCGAGATTTGCTGGTTTAATTTGACTAGCAAAAAAAGAGGTATATATACACTTTTAGTCCTGCATCTTGCATCGCTGAAGCGTTTTATCCCACATCTTGCAAAGTGAGAAAAACTAGTCCCACAACTTGCATCCGAGGAGTATTTTAGTCCAATTTAGCCCGATTTCAGTAATTTGACCAAATTTGTCCAACTATGGAGTTATAACTTTTTAAAAATGACCCTGTGTATTTTTTTGTGACACTTATGTCCTTGGTGCTAACCAACAAGCAGGCAGTAGGCACACAAAATAGTTAAAATTATAGCAAGGGAGAAAGAAATTGAACTCATGACCTTAGCATCACTAACCGCTTGCTCAAGCCACTACGCTAACAATAATGATTATACAACTTGATAAGGCGTAATTCATTTTACACAATACAAATGCGCGCATACACATTCAAATACTCATGTCCACGGTCAAAGTAATATCGTGCATGGAGGCCTTTATTTTGAAACTCGTGCTAGATGGAGCCATTTGTTTTGAATATTTGAATAATACAATTTAAAGTATGAAACACCTTTTAAAAATACGTACATGTGTAAAATGATATAAGCTTTCAGTGTGCAAAATTTTAAACCGAATTGATTACACGGGGCCTGCACAAAAAAAAAGACTATTCTAACAAGATACCAAGGAACAACCCAGATCTCTAATTTTATTTTTTCTATGTAGCCCAGAACATAAATTATTTTAGATTGTAAATTTAGATTTTTTAGAATTTTACAACTTTAGAACACATATATTTTAATGTTCAAAACAAAGGTTTATATTACTCATGCGTATCGTGAGTTAGGATAGGTGAGCCTGAAATTAATATATAATAAACGGGTGTTCTCTTATTTAACAAATCCTGATAAGCTTATACAGGGGTTATTTTGCAAAAATCTTTAGAATAAGTTCCGCCCTACAAGTGCATAAATTCGATTAAATTTGCTGAAATCCGACTAATTGGACTAAAATGCTTCTTAGATGCAAGTTGTGCAGGGCCGGTGCTGACCCCAGGCAACCATGTGCAACCGCCTAGGGCCCATGGCTACAAGGGGCCCATTATCTATACTCCTGTCTATATATTTTATTATTTTAAGCATAAGAAAATTCAGTTATGGGCCTATCGGGGAAAGAAAGAGGAAAAAATGTAGGCACGCAGCTGAAGCTGCTGCGATCGATCTCCTCTTCAGCTCTTTTTATGCCTCTGTGTGCCTTCCTCGGCCGCCTGGACATGTAGAACTGCAGATCGTCCTCAAAACGGTGAATTTCAATTAAACGACAGATTAATCCAATCGTCTGCTGCGCTTTTTCTCTAGTCTCCTTGCCACTAAATTCCTCTTCGGCTCTCAGGCATGGCCCTGCTCCTCGCTGCCCTTGTACGTGTTCAATCGTGCACGAATGATGAATTCATGATGGTCTTCAATCGAATCATTCATTTAACCTTCCACTCTTTGGAAAATCAAGAAATCATCAAGTTTACATGTTAGATTAGGGTTCTAACTTAACGTATAATGTATACAATTCCTTCATAGTTTTAGGTGTTACAATACCGATGCATCAGTCCGGTGTTGCCGAAATATAATTGTTGATGAACTCATTGGAATTTGGTTTTTATTTGAGATAATCAAACAAGCGGGAAATACTACTTGCTACTCCCTCTGACCTAAATTAGTTGACTCAAATTTGTCAAGATACGGATAAATCTTACCCGCAAAAAAAAAAGATACGGATAAATCTAATACTAAATCATGTCTAGATACAATCTAATCTAGACAAATTCAAGACAACTAATTTGCGTTGGAGAGAGTACTATTTTAATCTTTGGTATTATATGACTCAAGTGTTTAACAAATATTTATAAACCTCTCGGACTTGTGGTTAGATGTTAATATTTAATATTTTGCAAGAGCAAAATGCACATATGTCTACGTGCGTATATACTCCCTCCATTCAGAAATATAAGACGTTTTAGCTTTGTGAATCAAATGTATTTAGACATCCATTAGTGTATATATTCGTAAAGTTTTGAAATAAACCTATACACTAAAAGGGCGTATAGATAAATTTATTTCACAAAGCTAAAATGTCTTATATTTCGAAATGGAGGGAGTATTACTCTTACGGGCCTTGCTGTTAACTCGGCCTAGGGCCCCGCAAAATATAGAGCCGCCCTGAAGTTGTGAGACTAGTTTTGCTCACTTTACAAGATATGAGACTAAAACGCTCGAGCGGTGACTAAAAATGTACTAAAGGTGCTAACACTTATTTCTTTTCCGACGGAAGGAAAGTGACAACCAAATATTACCTCGATCGCAAGAAAAGATGCGGCACTTAAGCGCTTACCTAAGCAACACCTTTGGGCTTTAAAGATTTCCTTACCTGAGCAACACTTCAATGCGCGATCAAAGATAGAAAGCATGCACCCTCCCGAAGATTTGCTTTGTTTAATTGACACCAAACATTCCCCGGTCCCGCTGCTGCAGCACTACGTACTGTACGTATTAGGAGCAACTGGTAAGCACAGGAATCTATTGTTTCCTCCTTTAACACGAGCATCCCGTCAAATCGTGACACACAATGGCACCATATCCGGCTCGTGTTGCCCCGGGGATTTCCTTGTTTAATCCACCGGATCGGGCGCTAGTGGCATGTGGTGACATCGCACGCACACTTGAGATAAGCCTCCTCCACCCAGCCGAGCCCCCCACGTTGGAACTGCGCTTTTGGGTGGGTTCTGTCGTCGATCTCATCTCATCTGGCCATCTGGGCGACGTGACCAACAGCGCAACACAAGGCAGGCACTCCACAGATATAGCAACTTATTAATAAACCTAATAATTAACGGGCGTCGTCGCTTACAAAAAGGCGGCCGCCGCGCTGGCCAGAGCCGCTGACAGGCAGTCGTCGCGGGCACCAGGCAGGCCGGCGGGCACAAGTCGCGGACCGAGTCTCGCCGAAATCGAGCCCCAAAACACCCGTCCGATCGGTGCCGAGGACATCTCCCTCTTTCCCAAACGGCCATTTTCTCCCCCTTCCAACACCGCGTATCGGCGCACAAATATCCTCCTCCTCCTGCTACTGCCTAGGCGTGGTCGCGGGCGGAGATCCGGGAGGGGGGAAGATGGCCAAGGGCGGCGGAGGGGCGCTGCTGCCGGTTTCCGGGGAGTCGGGGAAGGGCGACGGCGAGGCCGAGCTGTTCAAGGGCTCCGCCATGACCCGCCGCGGCGCCGTCGCCGCGCTCTCCTACATGGCCTGCTCCGGTAAGTTGCCTCGATCCGCGCCTCTCGGGACTTTATGCGGTTCTGGTGTTCGGTAGAATTGGCGCTTTGTATGCGTCTATTCGTTCGTTCATGGTGCTGGCTCCTTCCCTGAACGTTTGTCATGCTGATTTTGTGGTGCTCATCGTAGCTAACTCGCTTGCTTCCGATGGCCGTTGCATCCGTTGTGCAACTACTTAGAGTTGGGGCTGGAGTCAGTAAAAAAACTGCTGAATTCTGTACTACTTGTTCAGCTGCCGCAAGTTACACACGCAAAGTGCATACTGCACAAACATTATCATGATAGGTATGCATAAGTACAAACTGGCTGTTACTCTATATATTGATATTCGGGTGCTAGAAAGGCTATGTATGTCAAAAACTGCTGGAATTCAGTGAAGCCAAAAAAATTGGTTGTGGACTTTTGTAGAGTAAAGATCACAATGCCGGATCTGCCAAAAAATTCATAACGTAAGCTGATGAACTTACTTGAAGAGGTGAACGATAATTAACTGTGATGTGTGTTGCGTATTCGATCAGAGTATGTTGTTTTTTCTTGGCATGTTTGGGGTGGCTCGTTTTATGCTTTTTATGAATTTGGAGAGAGCATGTGGCCTGGTCTTGTGATTTGGCACTAACTGCATGTTGTCTCCATTATGTATTTCTCGGGTACTTGGGGTTGGGTTAAGAGCGCTCTTTGTTTACTTGTATCTAATTATAGCAGAATTTTAACTAGGAATCATTTTGAAGGTATTCATGATTATCTTGTTTTGAGGAAGAATTTGGATACCCCGTTTGAATGTAGGCTTCAATGAGAATACCTTTTCAATGCAACACATACATCTCCCATCAAACAGAACTGTTGCCCTGCATATCTGTCCAAATTATTGTAATGGCATGGCATGACAGAGCAAGTTCAGGTTGGCTCACGGACAACACACACGCACAATAAAAAGACAGAATCTGGCAAAGCCCTTGCCCTTTAGGCAGAATAAGCCAAATGATAACTGCGAATGCAATTTCTCGATGATATTATTTCTCTGTCTAGTTTTCTTTTCTCTTCAGAAGCACTACACCACACAGGAACTTCCTGATGGCATTTTTGTTTATTCTTCTTTACGTTGTAGAAGTCTGGAACTCCCTTACTGATGTTGTTTACTTTGTATAATGTGCAGTTTTGCTGGTGATGTTTAACAAGGCAGCTCTTTCTTCGTATAAGTTCCCTTGCGCAAACGTCATTACACTCCTTCAGGTACTTGATTCTGTTTGAACATACTCTGGGTGTTAATGCCCTCTTCTCATTCTAGTTCATATTGTTATTTTGTGCTGTAAAAATTCACTCAACAGAGTGCATAAACGTTGTGCGCCCGTGATCTGTCTTATCAATAGTACACCAATGCTTAGCAACAAGTTACGCAAGGACACGATATTCCAACTTTTATGGACTGTACAAATCTATGGTAGTGTCCATAATGGTAGATTTCCAAAAGAACATGTTCCTCTTCTTATTCATTTACTTGAAGAATGTCCCTATTCATTCAGGGAGCTGTGGACTATTGACCCTGTTTTATTTACAGCCTATTAAATATTGCAGTTATATAGTTACCAATGGTGTATCATGTCTTAAGTAATACTTTCTTGAACTATATGCTCTCTTGGCTGAACTTATTATCGTATGATTTGTTTCCTCCTGTTTTCTTTTCTGACATGTAATCAACATGTGCAGATGGTGTGCTCAACATGCCTTCTTTATGTTCTGAGACGGTTAAAGATCATTTCCTTCACAAATAGTGAACCATCAGTACCTTCTGATTCACTATTTTTTGTGCCGTTCAGAATGTTGTTGCGTACTTCACCTCTTTCATTGTCTTATTTACTCTACATGGTATGCTTATTCCCTCACACAATTACAGTGCTGATCTACAAATAGGAAAATGTATAACTATTTGCTCTTAATTCTGAATGATGTTTACTTTCCATGATGGTTTGCTAAAAGCTAGCTTCAATGGAATCTATCCGTGGAGTAAATGTTCCTATGTATACAACTCTAAGGCGCACAACAGTAGTATTTACAATGATAATGGAGTATTTCTTGGCAAAGCAGAAGCACACCCCACCTATAATTGGCAGGTGAATGTCCAGACATGTTGTTTTCTTTTGCTTTTGTACCGTTTCAGTATATTCCATAGCAGACAAACTCAGAATTGAATACATGTGCTAGCTAGCTACTATGAGCCTCTTTTGTGCAATAAATGTTTTCCCAGCCAGTGTCTGCATGTACTTCAATTCATTACTTCTTTTTTTTGACTACCTGATGATCGTTAATTCATCAATAGTAATAGAATCCCTGATGCTCTCATCGTTACCGCACCCTGCTTCTGTAGTCTGGAGTTAAGATACTGACATACTGTTGTAGCTTACAATATGATGATCCCCATGTTCCAGTATGCTGAAAAAATTTCAGAACCTAGTTGTGTACTGAATGTGCCATTATTCCACTTTCTGGTTTCTAACCAACTGTTTATCAGTGTGGTCTTGATTGTATTCGGAGCTTTTGTCGCTGGTGCTCGAGACTTGTCGTTTGATGCTCGTGGGTATGCCATTGTCTTCGTCGCCAATATAACTACAGCTGTTTATCTTGCTACAATAAATCGTATTGGTAATGCACCTTTCTTTTGCCACATATATTTCCAACCCAACTTGCATAATTTTCTAATCAGCACTTGCTTTGTTATTTAGGAAAATCGAGTGGCCTTAATAGCTTTGGCCTGATGTGGTGCAATGGTATCATCTTATTTACCTGTACCAAACTAAGATCCAACCTTATACTTCACGCGCCATAAAATTTACATAACTGTTTATCTGGATTTCAGGACTTGTTTGTGGACCTTGTGTACTGTTCTTGACATATATTCAGGGTGACCTCAAGAAGACCATTGAATTTCCTTACCTTTATTCTCCAGGATTCCAGGTAAATCAAATTGCGGAACTAATTTCTATGTTAGCCTCCTGCAGCACTTTTGGATGCACATAACATTCTTTCATTATAAAAAGCACGGTCATATTTGGTTGTTTATCGACTTCACTGGAGATGCTTGTATCACTGTCAATTTGTGGGCTAACCAGTTAGTGTTAAGGGTTGATCTTTGGCTGGCACACTAGGTCGTGAGGCATCAGTTTGTACCTTCCTATGATTTTTGCGATCACCTCATGAAGTATTGACTCGATCCCAGATTTTAGTCTGGTTGCGCAAATATTGTTGCAATTTAGCCAGTGCATGCTTACACTAGCTTTGGTCCTATGGCTTATGTTCACATAGTACCATCTTCTAAGCCTCTTCTTAATACTATCATATTTAGAATTTTATGGCTAAAATTTTATGATTATAATAGGGTTGCTCTTCTTGCACAACATCTTAAATCTTGTGGATTGCTGATGAATCTTACTCCTGGCTTACATCTTTACAGTATGATTAGTTCATTACAGTTAATGTTTTGACTTTTGAGGATCCTTTTAGTTACTCTTGTGAGTTTATATTGTATGCTAATTTTGTAAAGCGGACTACTTCACCTTTTTCTCAGGATAGCTAGGGCCTATGTGTATCAATCATTATGACATTATTTGGTTTGTAGGTGGTGTTGCTATTTTCGTGTATGCTAGCATTTCTGCTAAACTACACCATCTTCTGGAACACAATCTTGAATTCTGCACTCACACAGTCAATGTGTGGCAATTTGAAGGTATGATCTCCATCCAGTTCTTCCGTGCTACTCAACATGCAAAATACTTGAAATATTTTTCATAATTCTATTTCTGCAGGATTTCTTCACTGTTGGGCTTGGCTGGGTGCTCTTTGGCGGGCTTCCTTTTGATTTGGTGAGTTTAAGCTTGCTGCTCATCCGCCATCAGCTCTTTAATCTTCTTTCCTGAATAATGACCCAATTTTTTCTCTTATGGCAGCTGAATGTCATTGGCCAAGGGCTTGGCTTCGTTGGCTCTGGCACTTATGCCTACTGCAAGATCAAAGGAAAGTAGACATTGATGCCCAAGGGATCAAAGCGAAGTAGATACTGATGTTGGCAGTATGGCTTAACCCAAGTAGCGTTCATCATGCTGTTTGCTCCCTGCCTATGGGAGAGAAAATTTTGTAGGTTTTTCGTGTGTGTGCATTTATGAACTTCAGTTGTCCTTGGTGGAACATGAATGAATAGCAATTAATTTGCCAAGGAAATAGAATACAACAAGATTTGAGCACGTCTGCCGTCGTCGAATCTCTTAAGTGCAATGGTCCCTCCATCCAAAAAATAGGTGCCAGTCATAATAATCAATTTCAGGAAATGAGGACGGCATTTGGCTCTTTTGGATGAACAGTAAATTCGTAAAAATTGCTTAAGCAGTTTTTAAAAATCTGATTTTTTGCAGTGTACATGGTCTTTTACTGTGTCTGCATATTTTTTTTTGAAGAAAAGACGTGTCCTAGACAAAATAGATTTGCACTGGAACATCAATGATCAGCCATTGGTTCGCCAAGGAAACAGAATACAACAAGATTTCAGCATGTCTGTGCCACTTACTGCTGTTGTAATGCTTCCTCAAAGAGGAACATCGAGAAGTGATAACCGATTGAGAATGTTGTTCTCTTTACGGGGGAGATTTGGGCACTACAGAGAGAGAACAACCTTTGGTAGGAAAAGTTTGGAATGGACGTAAGGTTCGATATCTTCTCTTCACAACATAAATTCTCTGACCCACCAGCATCCAAGAAGTTATTCTCAAGGATTTTATCATCTCAGGCCTGGTGAAAACCCCTGCTTCAAATTAGGTGTCGAAGTTTTGTCCCATTAGCATCACCAAGAAGTTGTTCTCAAGGATTTTATCATCTCAGCCCTGGTGAAAACCTCCGCTTCAAATTAGGTGTCAAAGTTTTGTCTAGATAAATAAAAACGTGTCTAGATACAAGCGCATCTAGACAAAGCTGCGACACATAATTCTGACCGGAGGTAGTATATCAGAATGCACAAGTTTAACCGTTGTGTTACTCTATCTGCGGTTTCATGGAAAACCAAAAGGGGACAACTTTCACCGATATTATGACCGGTAAATATAGTTCACAGCACATTGGAGTATCAGATCAGCATCGGTTTCAAGGAACATAACTGTTGAACATGCAACAGATTATTGTATAGTACAGTCGTAGTACCTTACGGAAGGATACACACCCATTAAGACTGAAACCCGTGGAACAAAACTTTCATAGCTTCAAACAAAAAAGCTAAATGGTCCTTGTAGAACAAACTTATGTCTAGAGCCTACATTTGCCAACAGAACTACCCTTTTCGAACTTAGCTCAAACCCCACACATTCTATGGGAGATACGAAGATACGGGGCATTTGACACGGCCTCTATCTACCACAACACACCTCATCCAAAATTACTCGGTTGGCTTGTCTGGGTCATCTTCCTCAGGATCTTCCTTGTCAGGATCATCCTCCTGCGGTTCTTCTTGAGGTTGTGCTTCTTCCTCTTCTTCTTCCTCATCGTCATCCAGAGGATCATCAGCTGGTAGTGGATGGGGCAATGGTGTTTTCATAGGGCTGAACTTTGGGAAGATGTCGGGTCTCCTCCCAGGCTTAGGTTTCTCCCATTCCTACAAATGTTCAATAGATGGCATCAGATTCAATGGCAACACAAAAGAAGAATGGTTGATGGATCATATTCTCTAAACAATTAACTAGTATATTGACATTGTTCTCAACATTTTTTGCTAAATCACACATGAAAATAGCAGTGGCAATATTGATATAACAAACATTATAAAAAACAGTGATATGTCTATAGGAGGTTATAACCATGATGATTGTCACTGCATTGCTCAACAATTCAGCGCATCAGTAATACAGAGGCAGGACCGCAGGAGTCGACTCACAGATGGAACACAATTGCAAGCAAAAATAGAAGAGACAATATGAATATTATTTGACCTTCACCTTGAGAGAACTCATAAGTGCCCCGCCCAACATTCTACTCCCTCCATCCAGAAATAAGTGACTCGAATTTGTCTAGATTCGTATGTATCTACACACTAAAACATGTCTAGATACATGCGAATCTAGACAAATCCGAGTCACTTATTCCGGACGGAGGGAGTATCAACTTACCATGAACATGATCTTTCATTATTTGTACCCTAAAGGACTAGTGCATTCACAATATATTTGTGTTTGAAGCAAGACATCAACAAGCTCTTAGATCAGTATATGCTTCATAACTTGTTTGTAAGAAATTAAATTACTAGCATTATGACATCAAGACAACAGCTAAAATATGTAAAGTTTCTGCAGAAAATTATCTGATAAAACACCTGACACCTAAATAACTGTGATGGACTGAACAGGGCATTCTGGTCCCAGGGTGCATTTGCCCCTGTTCGAACAGTAAAATCATCGAAAATGATTTAAAATTCAAAAGACAAGCAACACAACAAAAGACAAGCATTCATGTAGAATATTTAGTGCGTGTGCATACTTATTTTTGGGATGACTTTGATATTTGAACGTCAGTTTGGACAAGTAAAAAATCTGCTCAACAACCTACTAACCTAGGTGGAAACCACCAAAATACCTTACCTTACATGCCCTATGTATGATCATTTCACTAGATGGAGCACCATATGCAAAACGTTCTCTAAAGAGTCATAACCAAATGTCAATTTTGAACTACATGTTCAACTCAGTTTCCCACCTAAATATGCAATGATGAAACCGTGATGTCACTATAACAAAACTCCATTCCGAAGGAAATCAGATAAGTAACATATACAGTATCACATATGTTCTCACATCAGGAATTCTTCTTCAAACAGACCATCTAAGACAACAACATTTCTGAAAACTCCAGGAAAGATGGAACAAGGATATCACCATATCACAACTTCATTCACAAGGCAACAGTTAGGATAAACCGTGTTTTCTCCTACAGAATTCTAATCTATCACTGTCCTAAGACACGCAAGAACGATGAAGCCGGGAATGTCACTAGCTCACTATCAGCTGAGAACCTCCGTAATATCCACACGCATAAACCAAAGTGCAGTGCACCAGAGATTTCCCTGTCCAATTCTCACCAACCTGTTCGACACGACCTATACATAGCATCTCTGTTGTCTTCATTTCAACCCCTATAATCCCTAAATCCACGCTAACCCGAGTGTCGTGAGCTAAAAAGACAACACAATTATTCTCAACGAGAGCATTCAGTTCATCATGGGTAAGGGGGGACTAACGAAAATAGCTAGGGAGGGGCAAGGAGCGGGGGGAGAATTACGATGGGGAAATCGAGGGGCGAGCGGCGCGTAATCTTCTCCTCGTCGGGGGCCATACACACCACAAGCGCGTCCCACCTGCGCCGCCTCCTCCTGGACGGGACCGCCGCCCGCGCGACGAAGGCGCCTCCGGATGCGGAGGCGGAGACGCCGAGAGGGCCCGGCGCGGCAGCCGGAGCCAAGAGGCACCACGCGGACGCCATGGGGAGAGCTCAAGGGAGCTTAAGGGTAGGATGCTTCCGGATTAGGGCTCGCTCTCCTGGGTGGAGGCCGGGGAAGTGGAGAAGTCGGGATGGAATTCGGGTGCTGCGCCTGGTCTAGTGTCTGCTACCGGCGGCCGAGAGCCGTCCTCCTTCGGTTGATAAGAGTCGGCCCCCTGTGCAGCTGCTGAGCTTGCGGAGAAATGTGTCGTGAAGTATGCAACATTTCTACGACTTGCTGGAGTCTGGCGACATGTGTGCTAGTAGGCCGCGGCACTGGCCGGCCCATTTAGCGTTTGGTTGAGGCTGAGGTGGCTTTCCTCCCGCCATAAGCAGGAGCTCCCGAGCCCACGCTGGACATTCTGCCTCGTGCCGTCGTGCGGGCCTGTGCGCTAACAAATGTAACAACAGAGGAATCAAAACTATCGGCCCATCTCATGCCCCTCCGTTTAATCGACCACCTCTTTTATTCCCTCGAGTTAGGGTTTCGGTCTCTCGTGGCGATTTTTTGCCGGCGTTGAGTTGTCACTTTTTCCCGATCGCCCCCGGGAGCTTTGCGGCTACAGTGGGGAGATCTCGGGATCGTGGTCCATGGAGGGGATACAGGAGGACTCATTGCATGGAGATGACGAGGGAATCGCTGCGATGTTGCAGCAGATGGGGATCTCGGAAGCGGATCTCGATGATGTTGTCTTCGAGGAGGAGGGACCTCCGCCAGATGAGGCGATGCGCTGGTTGGCCATTGCTAGGGTATTCACCGATGGGGAATATTCTAGCTTTTGGTTCTACAAAAATACAGATCTGCATGGGACCTGGCCCAAATCGTCAAGACGAAGGCACTGTAAATTAACTTGCACTCGTTCCAGTTCTCGTTCTTAGGAGATTGGGAACGAGTGATGCAAGGTGGTCCATGGACGTTTCGGGGGAACCCGGTTCTGATCGAGGAGTATGATGGTTTCACAAAACCATCGATGATTGAGTTATTCAAGTTTGATATATGGATCTAGATACATGACCTCCCGATTGGTTATGCCCCAATGATCAAATCGCTGGCTTCTAAGGTGGGAGAGTTCATCACGTCGGAGGGGATCTCCAACGATTTTGAAGGGAATTTTTACCGCGTCAGGGTGAAGATGGATGTGAGAAAGCCTCTCAAGAGCTTTGTGTCGTTGGTTCGTGCAAGCAAGCGGGAATTCTTTTTCATCAAATATGAGAAACTACCGAATTGGTGTCAGGTGTGTGGATTTCTTGGTCATGAATACAAGGACCACAGGGACGGGATTCATTCTCCCCAAGCCCTGGTTTTCAAAAACCTCCGAGCAGATTGGGTGTGGAGGCCGGGCGCTCGCCCTGGAAGGGAGAGAGGCGGTGCTAGAGGTGGAGGCAAATCATCTATGGGGAGGGGCCGAGGTCGCTTTACTAATGCCCCTGAATCACAAGGATTTGAGGATGACATGGTTATGTCAGATGATGTTACTGAAGCTGATAGGAAAAGAGATGCAGAGGACATGAAGTTGCAGGAATCGAGCTCAGACTTCGAGCATGCATTGGTTCCAGCCGGAAAATCACTGAAGTCTGGCCTGGATGGATCTACGATCACCTTGGACAAATACAAGTAATGTGGCTGCAAGGCAAACACAGTTCGAACCGTTAGCTCCACCAAGCCTTGTACCAGTTCGCGATCCAAAAATAAAGAAGACGGAGGACGAGGAAAGCTCAGGTGGTATAACAAAAAATGGCGAGATGGCGGGCTCCCATGGGGGGCGCCGCCAAGCCAAATGAGTCTTTTAGGACCACTAGTGGAAAAAGGGCTATCCGTTCGCGACCCCTCAGAGCATTTGTCCCGGTTGCGCCACCAACCGGGACTAATGCTGGCACGCGTCCCGGTTGGAGCGGGCACGGGGCCAGGGGGCATGCGTCCCGGTTGGTAAGGGGGAATACGTCCCGGTTGGAGCCACCAACCGGGACTAAAGGTTTGGCCACAGCCACGTGGCGTGGCACGCACCTTTAGTCCCGGTTGCTGGCTCCAACCGGGACTAAAGACCCCCTGCCCTCTATAAATGCAACGCCCCAGCCCCCTCTGCCTCCACTCTGTTTTTTCGAATGGTGAAAGGTGTGAGGGGGTGTGCTAGTTTTTTCTCATGCATGCATTGAAGGTGTTTGATGAAATATTTGAGTGAATAATCCCGTTGAATTTCTCATAGAACAAAAATATAGAAGGTGTCCGAGACGCACTTGAGCTTTCTCCTCTTTATTTCCCTCGATCGAGGTTAGAAATCTTATCTTTTATAGGTCATTGATACAATTCATGTGCCGGTGTGAATTGGTTATTTCACTATTTATGATGTCCTGTTTTTTGATAAACTTACTTATATGATGCAGATGAACGGTCGGGAATGGATGTACGGTGACCGGCGCGTAGCCGGGTATATCAAAGGCGTGGATAAATTTATCGATGTGGCTACGGCAAACAAAGAGAATGGATTTATACGTTGTCCATGTGTTCAATGTCGAAACAACAAGGAGTACTCTTCCTCGAAAATCATTCGCGGCCACCTGATTATGAAAGGTTTCATGCCCAACTATAATTGCTGGACCAAGCACGGGGAAAGAGGGGTTATGATGGAAGATGGTAAAGAAGATGATGATAACAACTATCATCATATGTTTCCTGAATACAGTGATACTGCAATGGAAGACAATGGAGAGGAAAGAGGTGAAGAACGGGCATCAGATGAGCCGGCTGATGAACTTGGTAGGGTCATTTCTGATGCAAAGCGAGACTGTGAAACAGAAAATGAGAAGTTGAAGTTAGAGGGCATGTTAGAAGATCACAAGAAATTGTTGTACCCAAATTGTGAAGATGGCAGCACAAAGCTCGGTACCACACTGGAATTGTTGCGATGGAAGGCAGAGTGTGGTCTAACTGACTCCTCATTTGAAAAGATGCTGAAAATAATGAAGCCGAAGTTTCCAAAACATAACGAACTTCCCGAGAGTACCTACGAAGCAAAGAAGACTCTCTGTCCTCTGGGATTATATGTGAAAAAGATACATGCTTGCATTAATGACTGCATCCTCTACCGCGGTAAGGAGTATGAGAATTTAGATAAATGCCCGGTATGCAATGCGTTGCGGTATAAGATCAGACGAGATGACCCTGGTGATGTTGAGGGAGAGCCCCTCCGGAAGAGGGTTCCTGCTAAGGTTATGTGGTATGCTCCTATAATACCAAGGTTGAAACGCATGTTCAGAAACAAAGAGCATGCCATGTTGTTGCGATGGCACAAAGAAGACCGTAAGAAAGACGGGAAGTTGAGACACCCTACTGATGGGTCACAGTGGAGAAAAATCGAGAGAGACTTCCCAGACTATGCAGGTGACGCAAGGAACTTATGGTTTGGTCTAAGTACGGATGGCATGAATCCTTTTGGGGAGCAGAGTTGCAGTCACAGAACCTGGCCCATGACTCTATGTATCTACAACCTGCCTCCTTGGTTGTGCATGAAGCGTAAGTTCATTATGATGCCAGTGCTCATCCAAGGCCTGAAGCAACCGGGCAACGACATTGATGTGTACCTTAGGCCATTAGTTGAAGAATTCTTACAGTTGTGGGGAAAACCAGGTGTACGTGCGTGGGATGAGAACAAACAGGAGCCATTTGATCTACGAGGGTTATTATTCGTAACCATCAATGATTGGCCTGCTCTTAGTAACCTTTCAGGACAGACAAACAAGGGATATAAGGCATGCACCCACTGTTTAGATAAGACCAAAGGTACATATTTGCATAAATGCAAGAAGGTTGTGTACCTGGCGAATCGACGATTTCTTCCGACCAATCATCCCGTAAGAAAGAAAGGCAAGCATTTCAAAGGTGAGGCAGATCACCGGAAGAAGCCTGAACTCCCTGCTGGTGATGATGTATTTGGTATGGTCAAGGACATAGAAGTAATCTTTGGAAAAGGGTCCCGGTGGTCAATCAGTTCCGAACGACGTCGCTATAGGACACGCACCCATGTGGAAGAAGAAATCTATATTTTGGGAGCTGCCATATTGGAAAGTCCTGCGTGTCCGCTCTTCAATCGACGCGATGCACGTGACGAAGAATCTCTGCGTGAACCTGCTAGGATTCCTAGGCGTGTATCGGAAGACAAAAGATACACCTGAAGCACGGGAGGACCAACAAATTATGAAAGACCCAAAGAACATGCATACACATAACAAGACGGATAAAGGGCGTCACTTAAGTCGTGCCAGCTATGCTCTTACCAAAGAAGAGAAGGAAATCTTTTTTGAAGTCCTTTACAGTATCAAGGTGTCGTCGGGCTTCTCATCTAATATAAAGGGGATAATAAATATGGCAGAGAAAAAGTTCCAAAACCTGAAGTCTCATGACTGTCACGTGATTATGACGCAATTGCTTCCGATTGCATTGAGGGGGCTTCTACCAGAAAACATTCGAGTACCCATTGTGAAGTTGTGTTCATTCCTTAATGCAATATCTCAGAAGGTAATCAATCTAGATATTCTGCCAAGGTTACAGAAGGATGTGGTACAATGTCTTGTTAGTTTTGAATTGGTGTTCCCACCATCCTTCTTCAATATTATGACGCATCTCCTAGTTCATCTAGTGGAAGAGATTGCCATTCTCGGTCCGGTATTTCTGCACAATATGTTCCCCTTTGAGAGGTTCATGGGAGTCTTAAAGAAATATGTTCATAACCGTGCTAGACCAGAAGGAAGCATCTCCAAGGGATATGGAACAGAGGAGGTCATTGAGTTTTGTGTTGACTTTATTCCTGACCTTAAGCCGATTGGTGTTTCTGACTCGCGGCATGAGGGAAGACTAAGTGGAAAAGGCACGCTGGGAAAGAAAGCAATGATATGTAGGGACGGGGATTCTTTCACTAAAGCACACTACACAGTTCTACATAATTCCACCTTGGCAGCTCCGTATATCGAGGAACACAAGAATATTGTACGCTCCAAAAACCCGGGGAAGCCTGAATCATGGATTACAGATGAACACATGAAGTCTTTCGGTGGTTGGATGCGGACACATCTCTTGAATGACACCACTGTTGGAGATCAACTATACTTGTTGGCCGCGTCACCATCTTATACTGTATTGAATTTCCAAGGGTACGAAATAAATGGGAATACATTCTACACGATCGCCCAAGATAAAAAGAGCACCAACCAAAATAGTGGTGTCCGCTTTGATGCAATAGACGAGAATGGACAAAAGGACACATATTATGGTTACATAGAGGAGATATGGGAACTAGACTATGGAGTCTCTTTTAAGGTCCCTTTGTTTCGCTGCAAATGGGTCAACCTGAATGGGGAAGGGGTAAAGATAGACCAGTTGTACGGAATGACAACAGTGGATCTCAACAATCTTGGTTATAGAGATGAACCATTCGTCCTAGCCAATGATGTGTCTCAGGTTTTCTATGTGAAGGACATGTCCTCCAGACCGAAAAAAAAGAAAAAATATGCAAACGAATACATCATATGATGAGCCAAAGCGTCACATAGTTCTTTCAGGGAAAAGAAACATCGTGGGAATCGAGGACAAGACAGACATGTCAGAAGATTATAATAAGTTTGATGAAATTCCGCCCTTCACAGTGAAAACTGACCCAAGCATTCCGTTAAGTAAAGAAGATGCTCCATGGTTACGTCTGAAGCGGTCATAAGGAATGACATATGCCAAGAAGTTCATGCTCATATTATGTAACTCTAGTTCATGTCTTTCGCGGTTTGTGGCTTGACCGAAGGATATCTTTCGCGGTTTGTGGCCTTTAGTCCCGGTTTTGTACTCTCAGTTTTTAATATTAATAAATGTCTTGAGTGTTAGTCCCGTTTTGTGGCTAGACCGGGAGTGCCTCTATGACCAGTTTCTCGGAGATGCCGGAGGACTGGGCTCCGTCGGCATCTCCCTGAAACTGGCCGCAGTGGTGTCCCTGCTCTCGAAAACCATCTTGCAGCTTGTAACTTCACTAACTAGATCAATACGCCTCGGAGCTAACTAATTTCACATATTAGGGAGTGCCTCTATGACCAGTTTCTCGGAGATGCCGGAGGACTGGGCTCCGTCGGCATCTCCCTGAAACTGGCCGTAGTGGTGTCCCTACTCTCTAAAACCATCTTGGAGATGCCTCCAACTGGCTGGAGGACTGGACTCACAAGGATGCCTATTTATAGTACAAGCAGCTCGGCATAATGTCGACACTCACGACATAATGTCGACACTCACCCCTATTATTAGTGTTGACTCATCTTTAGTCCCGGTTGGTGTCTCCAACCGGGTCTAAAGGTTCATCTTTAGTCCCGGTTGGTGACACCATCCGGGACAAGGTACAAGCCGCACGACATAATGTCGACACTCACCCCTATTATTAGTGTTGTCTGGCCCACTCTGCCGCAATCCCTTCAGTCGCGGTTGGTTTCTCCAACCAGGACTAAAGATGAACCCTCTCTTTATATAGGCATTTCCCTCTATTTATTAGGTAACACTCAAGACATTTATTAATATTAAAAACCGGGACAAACCGGGACTAGCTAACACTCAGGACTAAAGCCGCCCCCTTTAGTCATAATCATGCCCAGTCCTATAGTACGCAGCTTCAGGGTCTTCATCGTCGTCGTCATCATCATCGTCATTGTCACCTGCCACTCCGGGGATCCTCAGCCCATCCATGGCATATACCAGGGGCCATTCCAGCCTCGGATTCACGGCGGGCGGGAGAGGGGTCTCCTAGAAGACGATGTCGCTACCGCCGGGACAGTGTGGGGCCTGTGGCGGGTGGACTCGTGGGCACCGTAGGCGAGGATGGTCTCCCCCGGCGATGTAGCGCATCACTCCGATGATAGTACGGTTCGCCCATCACAGACGACGGCCGGCTTCGTTGTGGTTCACCGGTGGCGGGCCATCACCCTCGTACCTGGCAAGCTCCCTTTCCCGCCTATTAGCGAAGAAGGCATTCCAGGTGTCGTAGTTGTCGGGATCCCACTGGGGATCCATCCGCTGCTCCGGCGTGAGATCGTGGTAGAAGTTGTTTGTGATGGCCGTCTGGCGTGCGGAACCTTGAGGGACAGGAACCCCTCCAGCGCTCAGCATCCAGCCGGCGGGCGACCGGTAGCCCGGCGGACAAGGGTAGTTGGAGGCGCACAGCGCCTCGGTCTCCTCGAGGGTCAAAATGGCCCAGTAGGCGTTGTCCATTGTTCTAAGAGAGGAAGGTGTGGATGTGTGGATAGCCATGGCACGATCACCCTAAATATAGAGGGAAAGGGCGGGAAAACTTGGCGTGAAGCTTTGGGAAATGGCGGGAAATATCTTTAGTCCCGGTTAGTGACTACATCCAGGACTAAAAGCTCTAGTAGAAAGGAAAGGGTGGGAAAACTTGACGGGAAGAGGTGGGAAATGGCGGAAAATATTTTTAGTCCCGGTTTGTGACTACATCCGGGACTAAATGTCTGCCGAATCGGCAGGAAGTTATGTGCTGAATCACGGCATAGTTTGTGATGTTGTGCTGAATCATTTTTAGACTCGCAATATGTGGTTTCTTCAGAGATCCAATGCAAGTTCTAACAATGCTCGTCCCCTATCTTCATGCACACCGGTTCGACCATATTTAGAAATTCAGATAATTCAAAACGGGTATAATAAATTCAAAAAAAATCCGAACAATGAAAATCCTTCGCGTGGTGTCATATTTTGTTACATAGTTGAAAGGAAAAATACCAGACTTGGTATATTGATCATGTTTCAAAAAAACCTTCACAAAATGACCTATCATGATCGAGGTTTCATGGCTTTCGGTCCAAATGACCGATGTTATGTGCTGAATCATGGCATAGTTTGTGATGTTGTGCCCATATTATGCATGTGTGTGGACATTGGTATGGAGAACAATGTTGCAGGAGGAAGTTTTCCTTTTTGTCGCACGGAAAAGCCCTTTTCCATTTTCCGAGCGCAAAAAACGGGTCGTTTTGTGAAGTAACCACCAAAATGCCGTTTCAGAATGCTACCTTCCCATTTTCCTAAAATACTAGACCACCTTACATGGACTATCTCCCAACCGGTACATCTCAAACCTTTTCGTCCATCCCGGGTAAAAAGGACAAATGTCTGCCGAATCGGTAGGAAGTGGGTCCGGTTTGTACTACAGGTACATGATCTATCGCCCATGATTTTTTGAAAAAATCATTTTTAGACTCGCAATATGTGGTTTCTTCAGAGATCCAATGCAAGTTCTAACGATGCTCGTCCCCTATCTTCATGCACACCGGTTCGACCATAGTTAGAAATTTAGATAATTCAAAACGGGCATAATAAATTCAAAAAAAATCCGAACAATGAAAATCCTTCGCGTGGTGTCATATTTTGTTACATAGTTGAAAGGAAAAATACCATACTTGGTATATTGATCATGTTTCGAAAAAACCTTCACAAAATGACCTATCATGTTCGAGGTTTCATGGCTTTTGGTCCAAATGACCGATGTTATGTGTTGAATCACGGCATAGTTTGTGATGTTGTGCCCATATTATGCATGTGTGTGGACATTGGTATGGAGAACAATGTTGCAGGAGAAAGTTTTCCTTTTTGTCGCACGGAAAAGCCCTTTTCCATTTTCCAACACTCACCCCTATTATTAGTGTTGACTCGTGTTGACACCAACCGGGACTAAAGGTTCATCTTTAGTCCCGGTTGGTGACACCATCCGGGACAAGGTACACGCCGCACGACATAATGTCGACATAAAAATAGAAAATGGTTTTGGATTATTTATTCAAATCCATACACTTTTTATGTTTAAAGTTTTTCTAAATTCCAAATTGATATTAAAAAAATATAAGTTAATTCATTTTTAATTGTAAATGGTTCATATTTTATATGGTTACATTAATTTTTTTTAAACAGAAAATGGTTTTGAATTATTTATTCAAATCCAAACACTTTTTATGTTTAAAGTTTTTCTAAATTCCAAATTAATATTCAAAAATATAAGTTAATTCATTTTAAAAGGTTACATTAATTATTTTTTAAAAATAGAAAATGGTTTTGGATTATTTATTCAAATCCATACACTTCTTATGGTTTTGGATTATTTATAGAGGGAAAGGGCGGGAAAACTTGGCGTGAAGCTTTGGGAAATGGCGGGAAATATCTTTAGTCCCGGTTAGTGACTACATCCAGGACTAAAAGCTCTAGTAGAAAGGAAAGGGCGGGAAAACTTGGCGGGAAGAGGTGGGAAATGGCGGAAAATATTTTTAGTCCCGGTTTGTGACTACATCCGGGACTAAATGTCTGCCGAATCGGCAGGAAGTTATGTGCTGAATCACGGCATAGTTTGTGATGTTGTGCTGAATCATTTTTAGACTCGCAATATGTAGTTTCTTCAGAGATCCAATGCAAGTTCTAACGATGCTCGTCCCCTATCTTCATGCACACCGGTTCGACCATAGTTAGAAATTCAGATAATTCAAAACGGGCATAATAAATTCAAAAAAAGATACGAACAATGAAAATCCTTCGCGTGGTGTCATATTTTGTTACATAGTTGAAAGGAAAAATACCAGACTTGGTATATTGATCATGTTTCAAAAAAACCTTCACAAAATGACCTATCATGTTCGAGGTTTCATGGCTTTCGGTCCAAATGACCAATGTTATGTGCTGAATCATGGCATAGTTTGTGATGTTGTGCCCATATTATGCATGTGTGTGGACATTGGTATGGAGAACAATGTTACAGGAGGAAGTTTTCCTTTTTGTCGCACGGAAAAGCCCTTTTCCATTTTCCGAGCGCAAAAAACGGGTCGTTTTGTGAAGTAACCACCAAAATGCCATTTCAGAATGCTACCTTCGCATTTTCCTCAAATACTAGACCACCTTACATGGACTATCTCCCAACCGGTACATCTCAAACCTTTTCGTCCATCCCGGGTAAAAAGGACAAATGTCTGCCGAATCGGCAGGAAGTGGGTCCGGTTTGTACTACAGGTACATGATCTATCGCCCGTGATTTTTTGAAAAAATCATTTTTAGACTCGCAATATGTGGTTTCTTCAGAGATCCAATGCAAGTTCTAACGATGCTCGTCCCCTATCTTCATGCACACCGGTTCGACCATATTTAGAAATTCAGATAATTCAAAACGGGCATAATAAATTCAAAAAAAATCCGAACAATGAAAATCCTTCGCGTGGTGTCATATTTTGTTACATAGTTGAAAGGAAAAATACCAGACTTGGTATATTGATCATGTTTCGAAAAAACCTTCACAAAATGACCTATCATGTTCGAGGTTTCATGGCTTTCGGTCCAAATGACCGATGTTATGTGGTGAATCACGACATAGTTTGTGATGTTGTGCCCATATTATGCATGTGTGTGGACATTGGTATGGAGAACAATGTTGCAGGAGGAAGTTTTCCTTTTTGTCGCACGGAAAAGCCCTTTTCCATTTACCGAGCGCAAAAAACGGGTCGTTTTGTGAAGTAACCACCAAAATGCCGTTTCAGAATGCTACCTTCCCATTTTCCTAAAATACTAGACCACCTTACATGGACTATCTCCCAACCGGTACATCTCAAACCTTTTCGTCCATCCCGGGTAAAAAGGACAAATGTCTACCGAATCGGCAGGAAGTGGGTCCGGTTTGTACTACAGGTACATGATCTATCGCCCATGATTATTTGAAAAAATCATTTTTAGACTCACAATATGTGGTTTCTTTAGAGATCCAATGCAAGTTCTAACGATGCTCGTCCCCTATCTTCATGCACACCGGTTCGACCATAGTTAGAAATTCAGATAATTCAAAACGGGCATAATAAATTCAAAAAAAATCCGAACAATGAAAATCCTTCGCGTGGTGTCATATTTTGTTACATAGTTGAAAGGAAAAATACCATACTTGGTATATTGATCATGTTTCGAAAAACCTTCACAAAATGACCTATCATGTTCGAGGTTTCATGGCTTTTGGTCCAAATGACCGATGTTATGTGTTGAATCACGGCATAGTTTGTGATGTTGTGCCCATATTATGCATGTGTGTGGACATTGGTATGGAGAACAATGTTGCAGGAGAAAGTTTTCCTTTTTGTCGCACGGAAAAGCCCTTTTCCATTTTCCAACACTCACCCCTATTATTAGTGTTGACTCGTGTTTTGTCCCGGTTGGTGTCTCCAACCGGGACTAAAGGTTCATCATTAGTCCCGGTTGGTGACACCATCCGGGACAAGGTACACGCCGCACGACATAATGTCGACATAAAAATAGAAAATGGTTTTGGATTATTTATTCAAATCCATACACTTTTTATGTTTAAAGTTTTTCTAAATTCCAAATTGATATTAAAAAAAATATAAGTTAATTCATTTTTAATTGTAAATGGTTCATATTTTAAATGGTTACATTAATTTTTTTTAAACAGAAAATGGTTTTGAATTATTTATTCAAATCCAAACACTTTTTATGTTTAAAGTTTTTCTAAATTCCAAATTAATATTCAAAAATATAAGTTAATTCATTTTAAAGGTTACATTAATTATTTTTTAAAAATAGAAAATGGTTTTGGATTATTTATTCAAATCCATACACTTCTTATGGTTTTGGATTATTTATAGAGGAAAAGGGCGGGAAAACTTGGCGTGAAGCTTTGGGAAATGGCGGGAAATATCTTTAGTTCCGGTTAGTGACTACATCCAGGACTAAAAGCTCTAGTAGAAAGGAAAGGGCGGGAAAACTTGGCGGGAAGAGGTGGGAAATGGCGGAAAATATTTTTAGTCCCGGTTTGTGACTACATCCGGGACTAAATGTCTGCCGAATCGGCAGGAAGTTATGTGCTGAATCACGACATAGTTTGTGATGTTGTGCTGAATCATTTTTAGACTCGCAATATGTGGTTTCTTCAGAGATCCAATGCAAGTTCTAACGATGCTCGTCCCCTATCTTCATGCACACCGGTTCGACCATAGTTAGAAATTCAGATAATTCAAAACGGGCATAATAAATTCAAAAAAAATCCGAACAATGAAAATCCTTCGCGTGGTGTCATATTTTGTTACATAGTTGAAAGGAAAAATACCAGACTTGGTATATTGATCATGTTTCAAAAAAACCTTCACTAAATGACCTATCATGTTCGAGGTTTCATGGCTTTCGGTCCAAATGACCGATGTTATGTGCTGAATCATGGCATAGTTTGTGATGTTGTGTCCATATTATGCATGTGTGTGGACATTGGTATGGAGAACAATGTTGCAGGAGGAAGTTTTCCTTTTTGTCGCACGGAAAAGCCCTTTTACATTTTCCGAGCGCAAAAAACGGGTCGTTTTGTGAAGTAACCACCAAAATGCCGTTTCAGAATGCTACCTTCCCATTTTCCTCAAATACTAGACCACCTTATATGGACTATCTCCCAACCGGTACATCTCAAACCTTTTCGTCCATCCCGGGTAAAAAGGACAAATGTCTGCCGAATCGGTAGGAAGTGGGTCCGGTTTGTACTACAGGTACATGATCTATCGCCCGTGATTTTTTGAAAAAATCATTTTTAGACTCGCAATATGTGGTTTCTTCAGAGATCCAATGCAAGTTATAACGATGCTCGTCCCCTATCTTCATGCACACCGGTTCGACCATAGTTAGAAATTCAGATAATTCAAAACGGGCATAATAAATTCAAAAAAAATCCGAACAATGAAAATCCTTCGCGTGGTGTCATATTTTGTTACATAGTTGAAAGGAAAAATACCAGACTTGGTATATTGATCATGTTTCGAAAAAACCTTCACAAAATGACCTATCATGTTCGAGGTTTCATGGCTTTCGGTCCAAATGACCGATGTTATGTGCTAAATCACGGCATAGTATGTGATGTTGTGCCCATATTATGCATGTGTGTGGACATTGGTATGGAGAACAATGTTGCAGCAGGAAGTTTTCCTTTTTGTTGCACGGAAAAGCCCTTTTCCATTTTCCGAGCGCAAAAAACGGGTCGTTTTGTGAAGTTACTGTTGGAGATATTCCCTAGAGGCAATAATAAATGTAGTTATTATTATATCTTTGTGTTTATGATAAATGTTTACATTCATGCTATAATAGTATTAACAAGGAAACATTGATACTTGTGTGATTTGTAAACTTAATTTGAGGTCCCTAGTATAGCCTCTATACTTCACTAGCTTGTTGGTTGATTAATGATTGTGGTTTCCCTATCATGAACATTGAGATGTTATCAACAACAAGATCATATCGTTAGGAGAATGATATGGTGGACATACTCCTATAGATAAGCGTAGCATAAAGATCAAGTCATTTCAATAGTTCAATTGCTATATGCTTTCTGATACATAGTAACCTAATTCCTTCGACCATGAGATCATGCATATCACCTTTACCGGATGGATGCTTTGATGACATCAAACACCACACCGTAACTGGGTGGTTATAAAGGTGGCATTGAGTGTTCGGAAAGTATTGGTTGAGACACATGGATCAAGAGTGGGATTTGTCCATCCATATGACGGATAGATATACTCTGGGCCCTCTCGGTGGAATGTCATCCAATTAGCTTGCAAGCATGTGACTGGCTCACAAGGGATCACATATCACGGGAACGAGAAAAGAGTACTTATCAGTAACGAGGTTGAACTAGGTATGCAGAGATACCGACGATCATAACCTCGAATAAGTAACATATCGTGAGACAAAGGGAAATTGGTGTCGTATGTAAGTGGTTCATTCGATCGCAAAGTAATCGTAGAAATATGTGGGAGCCATATGAATTTCCAGATTCCTCTATTGGTTATTGTTCGGAGAAGTGTCTCGATCATGTCCGCATAATTCACGAACCGTAGGGAGACACACTTAAGGATTCGACGTTGTTTGAGTAGTTATGGTATTATGAGAAAGAGACCGAATGTTGTTCGGAGTCTCGTATGGGATCCGGGATATCACGAGGTGATCCGGAATGGTCCGGAGAATAAGAATCATATAAGGAAAGTCCCGTTTCGGAGTTGCGGAATGATTCCGGTGTTTTCATCGGGAATGTTCTAGAAGGTTCCGGAATGTCCGGCACTCCGGGGGGAGGAGTCCCCTTGGCCGGCGCGCCACCCAAGGCCGACTTGGGGAGGGACTCCTCAACTTGTCCGCCGGCCCCTCCCATCTATATAAGGAGGGGCAGGGCTCCCCTCCTAGCACACACAAGTTCCTATCTTCTACCTCCGGTTTAGAGCCGTTTTGGTTTAGAGCTTCTAATTGCTTTAGCCTTCGGTTTAGAGCCTTCTAATTGGTTTAGAGCCTTCTAATTGGTGTGTCTAATTACTAGACCACTAATATCCTCTCTCATACTCCACCATACTCGCATTGGCTTAAGGCGAAGCCCTGCGGGATCTCCCCTCTACTTCCGGTACCACGCCGTTGTGCTGCCGGAATCACGAGGAGAGTGCTACAACCTCCGCTGCCTGCTGGAACAAGGGAGAGGAAGGTCTTCGTCGAGTACCGAACGTGTGATCGACTGCGGGAGCGCTGCCGGAACGCAGCGCCGGAAGGATCGTCTACACGATCTTGAGATCGGGAAGAGTACGACTACATCACCCACGAGAATCCGCTCTCGTTAAACGCTTTGGAATCTTCGAGGGTAAGTTATTCCATCTACTCGTTTCTACAATCTAGTAGATGGATCTTGGCTTGCTTGTTTGTATGCGATAGAAAATTTTGTTTTCCATGCTACGAACCCCTACAGTGGTATCAGAGCCGTGTCTATATGTAGATCTGTTGCACGAGTAGAACACAATGGTCATTGTGGGCGTTGATGCTTTTATTGTCGATTGCTTCTTGTGTACTTTGCATCTTGCGGTATGTTGGGATGAAGCGGCCCGGGCTAACCTTACATGACATCGTTCATGAGACTTGCTCCATGCTTGACATGCAACTTGTATTGCATAAGTGGCTTTGCGGGTGCCTGTTTCTCCTAGCATAGTTAAGATCCAATTTACAACGGGTGATTAACAATACTAGTATCAATGTTGTGGTTCTTGTTCGTAAGTTAGAACGACACTTATTGAAAGCCCCAAACCACGTAAAATATGCAAAGAAAGTAGAGGCGTCTAACTTTGTTTTGCAGGGGTGTGCAGTGATGTGATATGGCCATGATTATGATTATATTTGATGTATGCAATGTTCCTTATTGTAAGTCGGCAACCGGCAGGAGCCATATGGTTGTCTTTAATTTATGTTAAGACCCGCGTGTCTATTCAAAGTAGTTGTAATAGTTGAAGCCGGTGGACGACAACCATGGAGTAGCGTCATTGACCTTGATGCAATGCCGGTGATGATGGAGATCATGTCCGTGCTTGAAGATGGAGATCAGAAGCACAAAGAAGAAAGGCCATATCATATCACATATATATTGAATTGCATGTGATGTTAATCCTTTATGCATCTTGTATTGCTTAGTAGACGACGGTAGCATTATAAGATGATCCCTCATGCACATGAATTTCAAGTCATAAAGTGTTCACCCTTAGTCAGCACCGTTGCTAAAGCTTGTTGTTTCGAAGCACCACGTGATGATCGGGTGTGTTAGATTCCGCAAGTGTATACAACGTGAGCAAGCCAGATTTGCTCATGCGGAAACTAAGGTTTGATCTTGACGAGCCTAGCATGTACAGACATGGTCTCGGAACACGGATCACCGAAAGGTAAAGCATGAATCATATAGTAGATATGATGAACATGACGATTGTTCGCCATTGAAACTATATCAACTCTCGTGATGATCGGTGTTGATGTAGTGGATTTGGTTCGTGTGATCACTAAAACAATGTGAGGGATGTTGTTTTGAGTGGGAGTTCACCTAGTTTAATTACATTAATTAATTTGAACTCAATTTGTCATAAACTTAGTCTAAACTATTGCAAATATGTTGTAGATCAATGGCAGCCCCTACCATCAATTTTAATGCGTTCCTAGAGAAAGAAAAGTTGAAAAACAATGGAAGCAACTTCGCGGATTGGTTCCGCAATTTGAGGATTGTCCTCACAGCTGGTAATTTGACCTATGTGCTGGATGCACCGCTGGGTGACCCACCTGCAGCTGATGCTCCCGATGAAGTAAAGAATGTTTACCTCGCTCGGAAGAATCAGTACTCCATAGTTCAGTGTGCTATCTTGTATGGTTTGGAATCGGAGCTTCAGAAAAGGTTTGAGGATTCAGACCCATATGATATTGTCGAGGATCTCAAATTGATTTTTGAGACTCATGCGGCAATTGAAAGCTATGAGGCTTCTGAAAAGTTCTTTAACTGCAAGATGGAAGAGGGCAGCTCCGTCAGTGGGCATGTGCTTAAGATGTCTGGGCACGCAAACAAACTTCAAATCTTGGGTATAGTGATTCCTAATGCTTTGGGGATTTACCGTGTCCTCCAATCACTACCACCAAGTTACAAGAACTTTGTGATGAACTACAACATGCAGAACATGAACAAGACGTTGCCAGAACTCTTTGCCATGTTGAAATCTGCAGAAGTGGAGATCAAGAAAGAGCACCAAGTGTTGTTGGTCAATAAGACCACCAAATTCAAGAAAGGCAAGTCTAAGCCAAAGGGACACTTCAAGAAGGGTGGTAAGAAAGTTACCACGCCGGCGAAGAAGACCAAGGCTGGACCCAAGCCTGATACTGAGTGCTTTTACTGCAAGGGAGAAGGTCACTGGAAGCGGAATTGCCCAAAGTACTTGGCGGATTTGAAGAACGGCAACATCAAGAAGAAAGGTATATCTGATATACATGTTATTGATGTGTATCTCACTAATACTCGTAGTAGTGCCTGGGTATTTGATACTGGTTCGGTTGCTCATATTTGTAACTCGAAACAGGTGCTGCAGAATAAACGGAAGCTAGCGAAGAACGAGGTGACGATGCGCGTGGGAAATGGATCAAAGGTTGATGTGATCGCGGTCGGCACACTACCCCTTCATCTACCATCGGGATTAGTTTTATACTTAAATAATTGTTATTTGGTGCCTGCGTTGAGCATGAACATTATATCGGGATCTTGTTTATTGCGAGACAGTTACTTGTTTAAATCCGAGAATAATGGTTGTTCGATTTATATGAGTAATATGTTTTATGCACATGCACCTTTGATAGATGGTCTATTCTTATTGAATCTCGATAGTGGAAATACACATATCAACAACATTGAGGCTAAACGTTTGAAATCAAGCGATAATTCGACCTATATGTGGCACTGTCGTCTTGGTCACATCGGAGTGAAACGTATGAAGAAACTCCATTCCGATGGACTTCTTGAATCACTTGATTTTGAATCACTTGAAAGATGCGAAGCATGTCTGATGGGTAAAATGACTAAGACTCCATTTTCTGGTATGATGGAGCGAGCTACGGACTTATTGGAAATCATACATACCGATGTGTGTGGTCCAATGAGTGTAGCATCGCGCGGTGGTTATCGTTATGTTCTTACCTTCACGGATGACTTGAGTAGATATGGGTATATCTATTTCATGAAACATAAGTCCGAAACTTTCGAGAAGTTTAAGGAGTTTCAAAGTGAGGTAGAGAATCAACGTAACAAGAAGATTAAATTTCTACGTTCTGATCGTGGAGGTGAATATCTAAGTTACGAGTTTGGCGAGCATTTGAAGAAATGCGGAATACTTTCACAATTGACACCGCTGGGAACACCACAGCGTAATGGTGTGTCCGAACATCGTAATCGAACTCTCTTAGATATGGTTCGTTCTATGATGTCACTTACAGATTTACCGCTATCATTTTGGGGTTATGCATTAGAAACGGCCGCATTCACTTTAAATAGGGCACCATCTAAATCCGTTGAAACGACACCGTATGAATTATGGTTTGGGAAGAAACCTAAATTGTCGTTCCTTAAAGTTTGGGGATGCGAAGCCTATGTAAAGAAGTTACAGTCGGACAAGCTTGAACCCAAAGCGGAAAAATGCGTCTTCATAGGATACCCGAAGGAAACTATTGGGTATACCTTCTATCATAGATCCGAAGGCAAAATCTTTGTTGCCAAGAATGGATCCTTTCTAGAGAAGGAATTTCTCTCGAAAGAAGTGACTGGAAGGAAAGTAGAACTCGACGAGGTTGTCGAACCTTCTCTCGAAATTGCGAGTAGCGCAGCACCGGAAGAAGTTCCTGTGGTGCCTGCACCAATAAGAGAGGAAGTTAATGATGGTGATCATGAAACTTCGGTTGAAGTTGCTACAGAGCCTCGGAGGTCAACGAGAACTCGTACCACTCCAGATTGGTATGATTCCGTTATGAATGTCATGTTGGTGGACAACACCGATGACCCCGAGACATATGAGGAAGCGATGATGAGCCCAGATTCCAATAAATGGCAAGAAGCCATGAAATCCGAGATTGGATCCATGTACGAAAACCAAGTATGGACTTTGGTGGACTTACCGGATGGCCGGAAGCTGTCGAGAACAAATGGATTTTCAAGAAGAAAACAAATGCTGATGGTAATGTTACTGTCTATAAAGCTTGACTTGTCGCAAAAGGGTTTCGACAAATTCAAGGAGTTGACTACGATGAGACTTTCTCACCGGTAGCGAAGCTAAAGTCTGTGAGGATTATGTTAGCAATCGCTGCATATTATGATTATGAGATATGGCAGATGGATGTCAAAACAGCATTCCTCAATGGAGACATTGATGAAGAGTTGTATATGATGCAACCCAAAGGTTTTGTCGATCCTAAAGATGCTAACAAGGTATGCAAACTTCAACGGTCCATCTATGGATTGAAGCAAGCATCCCGAAGTTGGAATCAACGTTTTGATAAGGTAATCAAAAGTTTTGGTTTTATACAAACTTATGGAGAAGCTTGTATTTACAAGAAAGTGAGTGGGAGCTCTGTAGCATTCTTAATACTATATGTGGATGACATATTGTTGATTGGGAATGATGTAGACCTTCTTAATAGTGTCAAGGAATATTTGAATAATAGTTTTTCAATGAAGGATCTTGGCGAAGCAGCTTACATATTAGGCATAAAGATTTATAGAGATAGATCGAAACGCCAAATATCATTGTCACAGAGTACATATTTGGACAAAGTTCTAAAGAGGTTTGGAATGGAAGAAAGCAAGAAAGGGTTCTTGCCCATGTTTCCCAATACGACCTTGAGTAAAACTCAAAGTCCGACATCGACAGAAGATAGAGAAAGGATGAGTAAGACTCCCTATGCCTCAGCCATAGGATCTCTAATGTATGCCATGCTATGTACTAGACCCGACATTGCATATGCTGTTAGTTTAACTAGCAGATATCAAAGTGATCCAGGAGTGGATCATTGGACAGCGGTCAAAAACATCCTTAAGTACTTGAGAAGAACTAAGGATATGGTTCTTTCTTATGGAGATGATGAACAGCTCGTTGTTAATGGTTACACCGATGCTAGTTGGAACACCGATCCGGATGATTCTAAATCACAATCCGGATACGTATTTATTTTGAATGGTGCAGCAGTTAGCTGGAGGAGTGCAAAGCAAAGCGTTGTGGCGAGATCTTCAACTGAATCGGAATACATGGCTGCTTCAGAGGCTTCGCAAGAAGCGATATGGATGAAAGAGTTCATTACAGAGCTGGGTGTGGTTCCTAGTGCGCTGGACCCAATGTCTATCTACTGTGATAACATGGGCGCCATAGCCAATGCGCAAGAACCAAGGTCACACAAGAAGCTAAAGCATATCAAGCTACGTTTTCACGCTATTCGAGAACATATCCAGGATGGGGATATAAAGATTTGCAAAGTACACACATATCTGAATGTGGCGGATCCGTTGACTAAACCTCTCCCGAGGGCAAAACATGACCAACACCAAACTGCCATGGGTGTTCGGTATATTACCATGTAATCTAGATTAGATGACTCTAGTGCCAGTGGGAGACTGTTGGAGATATGCCCTAGAGGCAATAATAAATGTAGTTATTATTATATCTTTGTATTTATGATAAATGTTTACATTCATGCTATAATAGTATTAACAAGGAAACATTGATACTTGTGTGATTTGTAAACTTAATTTGAGGTCCCTAGTATAGCCTCTATACTTCACTAGCTTGTTGGTTGATTAATGATTGTGGTTTCCCTATCATGAACATTGAGATGTTATCAACAACAAGATCATATCGTTAGGAGAATGATATGGTGGACATACTCCTATAGATAAGCGTAGCATAAAGATCAAGTCATTTCAATAGTTCAATTGCTATATGCTTTCTGATACATAGTAACCTAATTCCTTCGACCATGAGATCATGCATATCACCTTTACCGGATGGATGCTTTGATGACATCAAACACCACACCGTAACTGGGTGGTTATAAAGGTGGCATTGAGTGTTCGGAAAGTATTGGTTGAGACACATGGATCAAGAGTGGGATTTGTCCATCCATATGACGGATAGATATACTCTGGGCCCTCTCGGTGGAATGTCATACAATTAGCTTGCAAGCATGTGACTGGCTCACAAGGGATCACATATCACGGGAACGAGAAAAGAGTACTTATCAGTAACGAGGTTGAACTAGGTATGCAGAGATACCGACGATCATAACCTCGAATAAGTAACATATCGTGAGACAAAGGGAAATTGGTGTCGTATGTAAGTGGTTCATTCGATCGCAAAGTAATCGTAGAAATATGTGGGAGCCATATGAATTTCCAGATTCCTATATTGGTTATTGTTCGGAGAAGTGTCTCGATCATGTCCGCATAATTCACGAACCGTAGGGAGACACACTTAAGGATTCGACGTTGTTTGAGTAGTTATGGTATTATGAGAAAGAGACCGAATGTTGTTCGGAGTCTCGGATGGGATCCGGGATATCACGAGGTGATCCGGAATGGTCCGGAGAATAAGATTCATATAAGGAAAGTCCCGTTTCGGAGTTGCGGAATGATTCCGGTGTTTTCATCGGGAATGTTCTAGAAGGTTCCGGAATGTCCGGCACTCCGGGGGGGGGGGGAGGGTACATGAATGTGTTATATCAAAGTTGGTATGATTGCATCATGTACTAAGTGTCATCGCTGTCCGAAATAAAGGGTTTATTCAAATCCTAATTTGAAAAGTCAAACGGCTAGTTTGAAAAGTCAAACTGCCAGTTTTCGGAAAGAGGAGAAGGAGGATTGGTGGAGGCCGACTTGGGGGAGGAGTCCCCTTAGCCGGCGCGCCACCCAAGGCCGACTTGGGGAGGGACTCCTCCCCTTGGCCGCCGGCCCCTCCCATCTATATAAGGAGGGGCAGGGCTCCCCTCCTAGCACACACAAGTTCCTATCTTCTACCTCCGGTTTAGAGCCGTTTTGGTTTAGAGCTTCTAATTGCTTTAGCCTTCGGTTTAGAGCCTTCTAATTGGTTTAGAGCCTTCTAATTGGTGTGTCTAATTACTAGACCACTAACAGCCTCTCTCATACTCCACCATACTCGCACCGGCTTAAGGCGAAGCCCTGCAGGATCTCCCCTCTACTTCCGGTACCACGCCGTTGTGCTGCCGGAATCACAAGGAGAGTGCTACAACCTCCGCTGCCTGCTGGAACAAGGGAGAGGAAGGTCTTCGTCGAGTACCGAACGTATGACCGACTGCGGGAGCGCTGCCGGAACGCAGCGCCGGAAGGATCGTCTACACGATCTTGAGATCGAGAAGAGTACGACTACATCACCCACGAGAATCCGCTCTCGTTAAACGCTTTGGAATCTTCGAGGGTAAGTTATTCCATCGACTCGTTGCTACAATCTAGTAGATGGATCTTGGCTTGCTTGTTTGTATGCGATAGAAAATTTTGTTTTCCATGCTACGAACCCCTACAGTTACCACCAAAATGCCGTTTCAGAATGCTACCGTCCCATTTTCCTAAAATACTAGACCACCTTACATGGACTATCTCCCAACCGGTACATCTCAAACCTTTTCGTCCATCCCGGGTAAAAAGGACAAATGTCTGCCGAATCGGTAGGAAGTGGGTCCGGTTTGTACTACAGGTACATGATCTATCGCCCATGATTTTTTGAAAAAATCATTTTTAGACTCGCAATATGTGGTTTCTTCAGAGATCCAATGCAAGTTCTAACGATGCTCGTCCCCTATCTTCATGCACACCGGTTCGACCATAGTTAGAAATTCAGATAATTCAAAACGGGCATAATAAATTCAAAAAAAATCCGAACAATGAAAATCCTTCGCGTGGTGTCATATTTTGTTACATAGTTGAAAGGAAAAATACCATACTTGGTATATTGATCATGTTTCGAAAAAACCTTCACAAAATGACCTATCATGTTCGAGGTTTCATGGCTTTCGGTCCAAATGACCGATGTTATGTGTTGAATCACGGCATAGTTTGTGATGTTGTGCCCATATTATGCATGTGTGTGGACATTGGTATGGAGAACAATGTTGCAGGAGAAAGTTATCCTTTTTGTCGCACGGAAAAGCCCTTTTCCATTTTCCAACACTCACCCCTATTATTAGTGTTGACTCGTGTTTTGTCCCGGTTGGTGTCTCCAACCGGGACTAAAGGTTCATCTGTAGTCCCTGTTGGTGACACAATCCGGGACAAGGTACACGCCGCACAACATAATGTCGACATAAAAATAGAAAATGGTTTTGGATTATTTATTCAAATCCATACACTTTTTATGTTTAAAGTTTTTCTAAATTCCAAATTGATATTAAAAAAATATAAGTTAATTCATTTTTAATTGTAAATGGTTCATATTTTAAATGGTTACATTAATTATTTTTTAAAACAGAAAATGGTTTTGAATTATTTATTTAAATCCAAACACTTTTTATGTTTAAAGTTTTTCTAAATTCCAAATTAATATTCAAAAATATAAGTTAATTCATTTTAAAAGGTTACATTAATTATTTTTTAAAAATAGAAAATGGTTTTGGATTATTTATTCAAATCCATACACTTCTTATGTTTAAAGTTTTTCTAAATTCCAAATTGATATTAAAAAAATATGAGTTAATTCATTTTTAATTGTAAATGGTTCATATTTTAAATGGTTACATTAATTATTTTTTAAAACAGAAAATGGTTTTGAATTATTTATTCAAATCCAAACACTTTTTATGTTTAAAGTTTTTCTGAATTCCAAATTAATATTCAAAAATATAAGTTAATTCATTTTAAAAGGTTACATTAATTATTTTTTAAAAATAGAAAATGGTTTTGGATTATTTATTCAAATCCATACACTTCTTATGTTTAAAGTTTTTCTAAATTCCAAATTGATTATCATTTAAAAAACAATACAAATTTAAACCCAAAAATAATAAATAAGGCGGGAACAGAGAGAAAATACCTGATTTTTTTTGAAAACAGGGGAATATGTCCCGGTTGGAGCCACCAACCGGGACTAAAGACCCCCTACGCGCCAACCGTTGGTCTGCTGAAAATATTGGAGTATACGTCCCGGTTGGTGGCTCCAACCGGGACGTATGCCCCTTTAGTCCCGGTTGGAGCCACCAACCGGGACTAAAGGCCCTTTGGTTATAACAGCGCGCGCCTCCTCTTCTTCTTCCCTTCCCCACTCACTTCTCTGCTTCACCGACGCGCGCACAACCGCCCCCGACGCCGACAGGCTGCCCGAGCTCGCCGCCCCCGACGCCGTCAGGCTGCCCGAGCCCGCGCGTTCCATCCGCCAGCACCGTCGCCTCCGTCCGTGCGCGCACCAATCGTCGCCCATGACTCCGTCTTCCTCGACCCCGACCATGCTCGCCGGCGTCGATTCGCTCAACCTCGACCTCCCGCGCTCTCTCCGACCAACCTCGCGCGCTCAGGGTGAGCAAGCGAACCTTCTGCATGCCTCCTTCCTTCCCCTCTCGCTGTAGTTCATGCCTGCGCCGTTAGATCCTGTTCGCCGCCGTCGGCCGTCGTTGTACCACCTGCTCCGGCAACCAACAGAGGGCGGCGCCGCCAATTTTGAGTCCTCCTGGATGCGCTGATTCCAGCACGCCAAGTCCCGCAGCCCCGCTTGCTCTCCTCCGCTGCCTACCATCACCGTCTGACGTGTCTCCGGCGAGCCCAACGTGGCGTCTAGGTGGCATCCGCGTGGCCCTGGTCCCATCAGTCAGCCTCTAGGGCTAGCTCCTTCTCTGGTGACAGATGACCCTGTTTCCCCTTTGCTTGCGTGACAGGTGGCCCTGGTCCCACCAGTCAGCCACTATGGCTAGTTGTTACTATGGTGCAAAAGGTTTAAACATTTGATTTAATAATTTCAGAATTTGAATAAAACTTGTAAATTCAATAACTTTTAATCTGTAGTTCAGAAAAATACAAATAATATACCAAAATGTTCAGAAAAATGAGAACTATCTATCTATGCTATAATCATGCATTGTTCAACAACTTAAATGACAAGTTTAATTAGAACACCCTAGTAACCCTAACAGGTGATTCCAGAGTTCCTTGAGTTAGGGTTTGCGCCCCTCGGAACCCCGATTAACTTGTTGAGCATGCTTTAGGGTTACATTCCAATGCACATTAACTTGTCATATCATCATCATTGCTTGAGCATTGCATCGATGCCATGTGTTGATTGTTTCCCTTTCTTTCCGGTGATTTGGTTCTTCTCGGTAGAATACGATATCGAGATCGAGATCGAAGACCGAGATCAAGACCATAGAAGATCGACGAACAATACTTGACCAACTATAATCAAGTCAAGTATTTTGTTATTATCTAGTGTTACCTATCTGCTGGATAGTTTCCCTTTTGTAGCCTTATACTCATGTTCCCCTCTCATATGCATCCGAGGTTTCTGCGAACTAGGTTTTACACCCCTCGGAACTCCGGAATATTGATTTTAGTTGATTTTAGCTAGAGTTACCTATCTACTACACAGTTTCCTTTTTGTAGCTAGGTTTAGGGTTTAGGGTTTCTCTTCATTTTTATTATTGTGTATGTATATATTAGGGTTTCTCTGAATTAGGGTTTATATCTCTCAACACCGTACTTAACTTTCTCCTTTAGCCGCTTTGACTTATTCGTTTTTCCACCTATGCAGAAAATATGGACCCACACGTCAGAGACGAAGAAAAGGAAGAGTTTATCCAAGGTGTGATCCGCGGGGAAGATAATTTAGACGTATCAATGTTTCTGAACAACTCCGGTGAGGGTGATCCTCTTTTTACCGGAATAGACAACTTGTTTGAGGTTGAAGGTGTTGCCTTCCGCGAGGGAGAAGGCGATGCCTTGTGTAATCGAGAAGACGACCGCTCCGACGAGGTGTAATTCATTAATTAATCATCTGATATCTATATAGAAATAGTAACGACGATCTTCCTTCTTTTATCCCTCCGGATCGAAGGAATCTACTGAAAAGAGCAGACGAGGCCCAACCAAAAAGTTGCAAGACCATGAGAAGTTCAGGATCGAAGATGTCGCTGAAGACGGCAAGCCGACGGCTCCCGAAGTTGTCGCAAACAAATTTGTGGCACAATGCGGAGTAATCGTTAGGGACTTAATCCCGATCACCATTAGAAATTGGAATAGGCCTGCTAATGCAGATGAAGAGGGAACATGTTTATTTGTCCCTAACCACGCCAAAGATTTATTGTGGAAGAGGCTCATGGTTAATTTCAAACTACCGAAGATAGAGCTGGATCCAAATGCGGAGGATCCAGTTGAGGACGCCTTACAACATGGGAGAGCCATGGAGGATAAGGTCAGGGAGTGGGCTTTGAAGAAGATGGCCCAGTGTTTCACCAACTGGAAGAAAAGATTGCACCTTGACTATGTCGTGAAAGAGAAGACTCCCGATTTCAAGAATATTCAGTTTGAGAAGATAAAACCATTCTGGGCTGAGTTTGTGGAATACAAGACATCAGAAAAAGCTAAGAAAATGTCTGCAACGAATAAGCTGAATGCTGCTAACAAGAAGTATCACCATACTATGGGGCAAGGTGGCTACAGGGCTGGCATTCCTAAGTGGGAGAAACTTGAGAATGAACTGCGTGATAAAAAGATCACCCCAGAGACAGACGATTGGATAGAACGTGCAAGGAATTGGTTTTACGGGCATGGGGGCACGTTGGACTCGGAAGGGAGGTGTATATATAACATACGACATAAATAAGACCCCTTGCCAATTGAGAGGATCAGAAAAGCAGTACAGGCTGTTAAAGATGGGGACTTCATTCCCGATAGAGAGAATGATGAGCTCACACTCGCCCTTGGAAATAAGGAACATGATGGACGAACACGAGGCACAAGAGGCTCCCAACCATGGAGTACTAGGTTTCCAGAAGAGAGGAAGAAATATCCTGATAGAAGCCGTTAGAGGAGAAAGGACAGGGTGGAAGTTGAAGCAGATAGTCAGAAAGAGCGAATGCGTTTAATTGAAGAACGATTAAAGCAACAACAAGATGAAATTAACGCACTTAAAGAGCAAAGTACTACCGGCCCATCTCAGCAGCACACTGCATTCGATGCTACCGGCCTATCGAATAATCGAAAAAGTAGTGTGGCTTCCACCGAGGTCCCGGGTGATGACAATGACGATGACGATGATGCACCGACAATGGCTCCTGTTGGCTACCCAGTGGATGATATCACAAAGATGACACACTGCGAGCTACATGTCAAAGTTGTGAACATATCAATGAAGGTGGCGGTCGGCTATGCCTTACCAATTGTACCCACACCAACTTACCATTGTCGTCCGGTTCCAGAGGGCTATGCTGTTGTCGGCGTGGATGAAATCATGCCCACCTTTGAAGTTTTGGATCTTCACTACCCTGCAGGTGAAGGGGATGTGACTGTGCTGGGAGACGCAAAAAACGTCACCATTCTATGGCCGAAGAAATGTATCGTGCTTCGAAATCACACGCCAAGGCCATCTTCGCCGCCGCCTCACCCGTCTCCAGCGAGGTCGTCGCCGCCGCGGCAGCCGTCTTCGTCGCCTCACCCGGCTCCGTCGCCTCACCAATCTCCGGCGCAGCCATCGCCGTGGGAGCCATCGCCGGCGCCTAAGGGTCAAAAGCGTAAGCGTACCTCTACTGTGCCTCGTGGTAAGCGATCGCCGAAACGTAAACAAGAGCCTCTTCCAAAAGTACCAAAGGTTCCTCCCAAGAGAGCTTATGACTGTACTGAAGAGGAGACTGCGGCGATCGTTAATGCGGAAACGACAGCGTTTTTCGCTAAGCTGAGGCAGCCGAAAGAGCCAGTGTTCCCCAGCACCAAAGAAGAAAAAGCCAAAGTGTTGAAAATGCTAAAGACTCTTCATCAACCCGAGCCAAAGCTGTCATCAGACTATGAGCGTTCTATTCTCAAGTCACATGCGGCACAAAAAGCCTCGAAGAGCAGTACTGATGCAAGCGAGAAATCAGTTGCCCATCTCGGAGAACAAGCAAAACAGACTTGCGCCCCTCTCAAGGTGATTTTCCAAAGAATGTGGGGTCGAGCAAATATGGGACCGAAGAGCAGTATGATCCAGAGGTAGTTGCACAATACGGAGAAGCTGCCGCTGCTCAAGGTATGAGTATTGCCGAGTACTTATCCCAGTTAGAGTTCTTCCCCGTGAGTGAAGTAGCATACAAATACCAGTACGGCAAACCTCTCGTCAAACCTGAGGAGGTAAACAATCTTCCAACAAAAATGCGAAGATTGCATAACTGGTACATGCAGGCCACAAGGGCCGGGGCTAACTGGATAGTGCTGAGGGTTACAAAAAAGCATCATGGGAAAGATAAGGATGACATGATATCCATTGAATTTGATGAACTATTTAAATTATTCAATCAAGACGCCTTGGACAAATCGATCATCAGTGCCTATTGTCTGTAAGTACTAATTCTGTAATTCATTTTGTCTCCAGCTATATTATTTTGTTTATTGCATGTATATAATCATACTGTAATATGCAGAATGAAGATTCTCGAATGCAGCAGAGGACAAATCTATGACATTGACTTCATTGACCCATATTGGGTTCATGAAGCTAATCTCAAAATAAGCCCCCAGGATACGGAGGATAATATAGTACACGCGTTAAGGTTTCAAGAAACCAAAAGGAAAATACTATTTCCTTACAACTTCGAGTGAGTGTTATTGTCTTGTATACACTTTCTATTTCGCTTACTCGATGTTAAGTATATAATTGATTAGTTATGCATTTGCAGCTTCCACTATATTCTGTTAATCATTCAACTTGACAAAGGGCGTGTACTAGTCATGGACTCGAAACATAAACCCCTTGAGACGTGGAAGGACATGCAGATACTTTTCCAGTGGTAATTCTAATCATTACGACACTATATCGGCAACGTTCGTGAATTTTATGATATAAAGTACTTAATAACTTATTTTATTCGTTTTCTACGCCGGGCAGCGCTTGGAAACGGTTCACCAACAAGGCTAGGGGTGTTTGGAAAGAGGAGCTTACATTTCAACCACTAAATGTAAGCACCACTAGCTATATCCGCGCATCTCTTTGATTCTAGTTTTGATACAGTTATTATCATGCTTGATTATTATTTTGATTGAACTCTGTTCTCGTAAAGTGCCTGACACAGCGACCAGGTAACATTCTATGTGGATACTATGTTTGCGAGTTCATCCGGCAGACGTGCGATGACAAGGGCAGAAATTTAGAGCAACTCCACGTACGTAAACAATTTCTATAGTTTTTAATTACAATCAAATTATGTTTAGTTTCATTCATATAGGCTGACTCCTTTTTTAAATCAGATCGAACGTCTACGGGACGGTCTTCTGCCAAAGGATCGCGTACGAGCAATTCAGGAGAAATTGGCGGGATTCTTGGATGCAGAAGTCCTAGACCCAAAAGAGGAATACTACTCGGCTGTGTATAGACAATAGGAATTGTAAAAATAGCAACTTTGAAGAAATTGGCCGGTAGCATCGAATAACAACTTTTGTATGTAGTGCATGAACTCGATCCTTGTATTCAATGTAATATTGTCATCATGATGTAATATAAGGTTCCTTCATTGATAAGTGCAAATCACTAAATAAACAATAAAACAACCTAAATGAATTCTCTGCCGCGGCACAAAAAGTGGCGAAAATGCTGTCGCGGCAATAAAATGTGCCAAAATGAATTCTCTGACGCGGCAGAGAAATGGGCCAAATCTCTGCCGGCAGAAGGTTATTAGGCCCGGTTCCTGTCACGAACCGGGACTAATGCTCCACCCCCCTCGCCCTCTGCCGCTGCCACGTGTGCACCCTTTAGTCCCGGTTGGTGGGGCAACCGGGACTAAAGGTTAGGGCTTTAGTCCCGATTGCCCCGTCCCGGTTGGGTAACCGGGACTAAAGCCCCATACCAACCGGGACCTATAGCCCCTTTTCCACCAGTGGACTGAACTATCGTGTGCGGGCAATCCCGCGACAGTTCGTGAGCTTCGCGATTTGGCGAGGCAGTTTGCCCCTATGGTGTTTTGTATTGTGGACACCCAAATTGCTAAGAGAAGAGTTGAAAGTTTAGCGGGAACTTTGGGTTTTGATCATGCATATGCTGTAGGAAGTACTGGGCGTAGTGGTGGCTTATGTATTTATTGGAATGAAGGAATAAATCTTGATGTTATTGGCTACTCGGAATATCACATAGATGTTGTTATTTCTATTTCAGGAAAAGAAGACTGGCGCATGACGGTGTCTATGGGAAGCAAAAAAGTCTAACAGATGGAAAACATGGGATATGGTGAGGTCCCTAGTCTCTATCAATTTTCTACCCTGGGTTGTACTAAAAGATTTTAATAAGGTCTTAAGGCTTGATGAGTATATGGGAGTGGGACAGAGAAGTAGGGCACAAATTAATGGATTCGGGAATGCAGTTGATATATGTGAACTAATTGATTTGGGATATATTGGTAGAAGCTAGACTTTTGAGAAGAAGGTGGCTGGGGGTACGTACAACAGAGTATGGCTGGATCGGGATCTTGCTAACACAGACTGGAATTGTTTGTATCCAAACGCTACTCTTTATCATAAGACAGCAGCAACGTCTGATCATTGTACAATCTTACTTCAGCTTGAACAAAATGTTATACGATAAAAACAAAAATCTTGCTTCAGGTACGAGGTGTTGTGGGAAAGACACGCTAATTTTCGTGATGACTTGGGGAGTCAATGGGATGGAATTCCTGAAGCCCATACAGCTGGGGCACTATCGAGTAAACTGAAAGAACTATTGACCTCGTTGACTGAATGGAGTGGCCGTAAAATTGGGAATGTGCGGAAGGAAATCCGTAAGCTTAGAGGCGAGCTGGAAATTTTACGGAATGCTCCTCAAAGAATAAGGCCATCACATGCAGAGATCAAGATCAATGATAGACTGGTGGAACTATATCACATGGAGGAGATGATGTGTCATCAAAGGTCAAGAATACAATGGCTATCAGAAGGTGACAAAAATACAAAAAATTTCCACCAAAGAGCAAGTATGCGTCGTAGGAAAAATAAAATAAAAAAGCTGTCTAGAGTGGATGGTACGATAACAGAAGATGTGAAGGAGATGAAGGATATTGCGGTTTCTTTCTATCGTGACTTGTTTACATCCGAGGGGACAAGTGGTGTTGATGATGTGATTAACACAGTACCGATAAAGGTGGATGCTGAGATGAATCTAAGGATGACTGAACCATATACGCAGAAAGAAGTAAAGGAAGCATTATTTCAAATGTTTCCGACAAAGGCCCCGGGCCCGGATGGTTACCCAACTTATTTCTTTCAAAGGCATTAGGATATCTGTGGAGGGGAGGTAACATATATTGTCCTCAAGATCCTACGTGGGGAGGAAAGCGCTGATATCATTAATGAGACAAATCTGGTTTTAATTCCAAAGGTACTTGATCCTTCTAATCTCACACAATTTCGGCCTATAAGTTTATGTAATGTGTTGTACAAAATTGCATCGAAGACTGTGGCAAATAGATTGAAGGTTATTCTTTCGGGAATTATTTCTAAAGAGAAATCGGCCTTTGTCCCTGAAAGGTTAATTACTGACAATATCATATCTGCTTATGAGTGCTTACATTTTATGAAGCGGAATAAAGCGAAAAAGAATAGATATTATGCTCTAAAGCTGGATATGATGAAAGCTTATGACAGAGTGGAGTGGAGCTATTTGAGAGCTATAATGACCAAGTTGGGTTTTGCACTAGCGTGGGTTAATCTGGTTATGAGTTTGGTAAGTTCCGTCAAGTTTTCTGTACTTCTCAATGGTGCAAGACTTGAGGAATTTAAACCTACAAGGGGTATTCGGCAGGGAGATCCAATTTCTCCATAATTATTCTTGTTGGCAGCCGAGGGCCTTTCGTGCCTGTTAAAAACTAAAAGTCAGTCATCAAACCTCAGTGGAATTACAGTGGCTCAAACGGCTCCGCCGATTAGTCACTTGCTTTTCGCAGATGACAGCCTGCTATTCGTCAAGGCCAATGGTGATGGAGCGAGGGAGATTATTTCTGTGTTGAATAGCTACTGTAAGGCATCTGGCCAGTGCATAAATCATTCAAAATCATCGGTGCTCTTTAGCAAAGGATGTTCGGAGGCTTTGAGAGAGGACATTAAAGGAATTCTCAATGTTCCAAATGAATCTCTTTCCGAGAAATATTTGGGAATGCCTTCCGATGTTGGTAACTCCAAGAATGGGGCCTTTAAATTTTTGAAGGATAGAATTTGGAACAAAGTGAGAGGCTGGATGGAAAAATTATTGTCCATGGGAGGTAAAGAAGTGTTGATTAAATCGGTGGCACGGGCAATTCCCGTTTATTCCATGTCTTGTTTTAAACTTCTTCGTGGGCTATGTGAACATATCAACTCTTTGATACGAAAATTTTGGTGGGGCAGTAAACAGGGAGAAAGGAAAACTAGCTGGGTGTCCTAGGAAGTAATGGTAAGGCCCAAGTTCATGGGGGGGGGGGTCTTGGTTTTAGAGACATTGAGCTTTTCAACCTTGCGTTGTTGGCAAGGCGGGCCTGGCGCATTCTAAAGGAACCTAACTCGCTGAGTGGAAGGTTACTCAAGTCTCGGTACTTTCCAAATTCAGATTTCCTTGAGGCTGAACTCGGGAGCTCACCCTCGGTGTTATGGAGATCAATCCTTGATGGTAGGGAGGTATTAAAGGAGGGCTTAATAAAAAGAATTGGCGATGGCAAGACTACGGAGGTCTGGAACTATCAGTGGATTCCTAGGGATCACAATTTTAGACCGGTGGTTTGTCTACCTAGTACAGATCCACTAGAAGTCCCTCCTTACTTGGTTAGCGAGCTCATTGATCCTACATCAGCTACATGGAACCATGCTAAGCTGGAAAAATTCTTTCTCCCAATGGATGTTCAAGAGATTTGCGCCATACCTCTATGTACTCGCCTGGTTGAGGATTTTTGGTCATGAAATTATGAGAATAAGGGGTTGTTTTCAGTACGATCTGCTTATAGGATGCTTGTTCAAACAAATTACCGAAGGGAGGCATGGATGGAGGGGAACGCTGGACCATCGAACACTGAAGCATCTGAGAAGACATGGACAAAAATATGGTCAATTCAGGTCCCGTTGAAAGTTAAGGTTTTCTTGTGGAGGCTTGCTCAACAATCCCTACCTTCCGTTGATCTGTTGCACCACAGAAATATGGCAACTACAAGTTCTTGCAAGATTTGTGGTAGGGAGGATTCATGGAGGCATTTTCTTTTAGATTGTCATATGGCCAGGTGCGTTTGGGCATTAGCGGATGAGGAAATGGTAGAGCATATGAATATGACAACTGAACTAGATGCGAAAAGATGGATATTCACTATGATTGATTCTATGTCTCATTCGGAGTTCGTTTCCCTTGTAGTAACTCTATGGGCAATATGGTATGCTCGCCGGAAGGCTATACATGAGGAGGAGTTTCAGTCACCTATGTCTACACACTTATTTGTGCAACGGTTTGTCTCTGAACTTAATAATTCAAAACCTAAAGATGACCGCCAACAACAAGCAGTGAATCCAGTAGGTGTGATCCGGTCATGGACTCCACCCCTGTGGACCATGTGAAAATTAAAGTGGATGGGGTGGTATCCATGAATTTAGGCATTGGATCTTTTAGTGCTGTTTGCAGAAATGAAGCTGTGATTTATTTGGGATCATCGGTGATGGTCTGCCCTGGAATTACTAATCCAACAATCTTGGAGACATTGGCCTGTAGAGAAGCTTTAGCTTTAGCCTCTGATTTGTACTGTTAGAAAGTGGTCATTTCTTCTGATTGCAAATGAGTTATTGAAGATATCCAGAAAGACATTGGTGGAAGAAACGAAAGTATCATAAAAGAGATTGAAGCAATGACAAAGGATTTTGGTTCCTGCTCTTTCATTTTCGAAGGAAGAGTGTCAAATATGGAGGCGCATTGCCTCGCAAAACATGCTTTAGGCCTAGATGTTGGTCGCCACATGTGGCTGGCTCATATTCCATTGGAGAATGTTATCCCTCTAAAACAGTTGTAAATCCCGTTTTTGCTACAATTGATCCTGTTTTGCTACAAAGTATCTCATTTTGCTACATGTAGCATACAACGTTTTAGTCCAGAAAAATAACAGACATGCTAGATCTCGCCGGAGAATTCGCCGGAGACCTCGCCGACGACCTTGTAGCAGAAAAAATGTTCTAATGTAGCAAAACCGACTTCGCCGAAGACATCGCCGGAGACTCTCGCAGAAAAAATATCACCGGAGACCTCGTAGCAAAAACTTTACAATATTGTAGCAAAATCAGAAAATGGTGGTAGCAAAAAAATATGATAATGTAGCAAAAGCATGACCTCGTTGGAGACTTTGAAGCAATTTGTTGTCAAAATATAGCAAAACTGACTTTGTCACAGACATCGTCGGAGAAATTGTAGCAAATAATTTGTACAATATAGCAAAAGCATAGAACATATGTAGCAAAAAATTATGACATTGTAGCAAAAATCCGACACTGATTGTAGCACCGCCGACGACCACGCCCGTAGCAAACCTCGACGGCGTATGTAGCAGCGCCCGTGTTTTTCGGTAGCACCGCCAGCGATCGTTTGTAGCAAACTCGTGAGTAGACGTTGATGTCGTCTACAGAGTCAGATGTTGCTTTGCAGGGAGGGACGCGCGGGGTGGAGGCGGAGCAGTAGGGCTTCCCCTGAGGTGGCGCCCATGGCAGGTGGCATCCATCTCCGTCGGGCGCGGAGGCGTGGCTAGGCGGAGCATCGTGTAGGGGTTCGTAGCATGGAAAACAAAAAATTTCTACCGCATACAAACAAACAAGCCAAGATCTATCTACTAGATTGTAGCAACGAGTCGATGGCATAACTCACCCTCGAAGATTCCAAAGTGTTTAACGAGAGCGGATTCTCGTGGGTGATGTAGTCGTACTCTTGCCGATCTCAAGATCGTGTAGACGATCCTTCCGGCGCTGCGTTCCGGTAGCGCTCCCGCAGTCGGTCACACGTTTGGTACTCGATGAAGACCTTCCTCTCCCATGTTCCAGCAGGCAGCGGAGGTTGTAGCACTCTCCTCGCGATTCCGGCAGCACGACGACGTGGTACCGGAAGTAGAGGGGAGATCTCGCAGGGCTTCGCCTTAAGCCAGAGCGAGTATGGTGGACTATGAGAGAGGCCTTGGCGATCTAGGGTTTAGAGGCACCAAGGGAGGAGCCTAGCCGGCGGCTAGGGTTATGGTTTCACCCTAACTCGGCGAGTTGGTGGTGCCCTAGGCGGCGGCAGCAGCAGGAGGTGGTGGCGCCGGCGGCTTAGGGCTAGGGTTTTGGTGAGGCAAGGTGTAGTCTTGGAGGGGCTGCCCTGCCCCTTCTTATATAGGTGGGAGGGCACGGCCAAGGGGAGGGGAGTCCCTCCCCAACTCGGCCTCCTTGGCCGGCGGTGGAGGGAGAGGAACTCCTCCCCAAGTAGGTTTCCTACTCTCCCTCCACCAAGCAAACTTGCCGTTTGACTTTTCAAATTGGCGTTTGACTTTTCAAACTAGGATTTGATTTATCCCTTTATTTTGCTCAACGATGAAACCTAGTACATGATGCAACCATTCCAACTTGTTATGACACATTCATGTACCCTTCCCCTTCGGAGTGCCGGACATTCCGGAACCTTCTAGAACATTCCCGATGAAAACACCGGAACCATTCTCCAACCCCGAAACAGGACTTCCTTATATGAATCTTATTCTCCGGACCATTCCGGATCTCCTCGTGATATCCCGGATCCCATCCGAGACTCCGAACAACATTCGGTCTCTTACTCATCATTCCATAACTACTCAACAACATCGAATCCTTAAGTGTGTCTCCCTACGGTTCGTGAATTATGCGGACATGATCGAGACACTTCTCCGAACAATAACCAATAGAGGAATATGGAAATTCATATGGCTCCCACATATTTCTACGATTACTTTGCGATCGAATGAACCACTTACATACGATACCAATTTCCCTTTGTCTCACGATAGTTTACTTATCCGAGGTTTTGATCGTCGGTATCTCTGCATACCTAGTTCAACTTGGTTACTGATAAGTACTTTTTTCTCGTTCCCGTGATATGTGATCCCTTGTGAGCCAGTCACATGCTTGCAAGCCAATTGGATGACATTCCACCGAGAGGGCCCAGAGTATATCTATCCGTCATATGGATGGACAAATCCCACTCTTGATCCATGTGTCTCAACCAATACTTTCCGAACACTCAATGCCACCTTTATAGCCACCCAGTTACGGTGTGGTGTTTGATGTCATCAAAGCATCCTTCCGGTGATGGTGATATGCATGATCTCATGGTCGAATGAATTAGGTTACTATGTATCAGAAAGCATATAGCAATTGAACTATTAAAATGACTTGATCTTTATGCTACGCTTATCTATAGGAGTATGTCCATCATATCATTCTCCTAACGATATGATCTTGTTGTTAATAACATCTCAATGTTCATGATAGGGAAACCACAATCATTTATTAACCAACAAGCTAGTATTACAAAGAGGCATTACTAGGGACTCTAATTTAGTTTACAAATCACACAAGTATTAATGTTTCCTTGTTAATACTATTATAGCATGAATGTAAACATTTATCATAAACACAAAGATATAATAATAACTACATTTATTATTGCCTCTAGGGCATATCTCCAACACGTCGAGACTCCTTGGGGTGGCGCCCATGGCGGACCGCGGCAGCGCGGGCGTGGAGACGCGAGGGCGGAGGCTGGGCGGCGCCCATGGCGGGCGGCATGGCTAGGCGGAGCAGCAGGACTCCTTGGGGCGGCGCCCATGGCGGAGCGGGTGGAAGATGAGCGACGGCAGCGCGAGGGCGGGAATCTGGGCGGCGCCGTTGGCGAAGGCGCGGGCTGCAGCGGCGATGCGGCGCGACGAAGAGGGGCAGCGACACGGGACTGCTCCGACGAGTCGGTGGCGTGGGACTGCAGAGGCGAGGCGGCGCAGTGTTGCAGCGGCGCAAGAATCTTGGGCGGTGACATGGTTAGACCCCGCGGGTACATGATCTCAGCATACCTGGTCCAGCCCAAGGAAGGCCCACGGCAAATATACGCCGGCCCATGAAGATTTTCGGGTGGCCAAGGCCCATGACGCCTTCGGATCCTTGGAGAGCAAGACTAGAGTAGATAGGAAATTCAAAGGGGTAAACCCTAGAACCTGTAACCGACTAGATCTATGCCGGGGACCTGCCTAAGTCTATATAAAGGCCAGGAGGGTACGGCCTAGAGATCTCTCTCTCATACTTCCGCATACACACCTCCACGCCAGGTTGCATCTGCGCACCCCTGTAATCACCGGTTCCGCCATAATCAAGAGCAGACAAGCAGGAGTAGGGTTTTCCCTCCGGGGTCTGAACCTGGGTAAACCTCGTGTCCCCATGTTGCTTGTTTGCTAACCGTTCCGCGATCTCCAGCATCCCCATCTTCTCCAAAACCCAAGTCCATAACAATGGGCATTGGCGAGTCCAAACCTCGTCAATTGGCGCCGTCTGTGGGAACTAGGGACGCTGATTGTGCGATCGTGACGGTCCCAACCCGAGCGATCTACAACTCTGCGGCGACGGAGAGTCACCTCCTCTTCGGCGCTTTCGACTTCACCGCCCACTCACCGGCCACCATGAAGGACTTCGAGCCCGTAGGCGACGGACTCGAGATCCTGTTCGGGAGCTTCTGCTTCCAGGTGGGGCAAACTGGAACCCTCCGCCTCCCTGAGCGGGTGCCAATACCATCAATCAGGCCCGCTTCATGGGCCCCACACCCTGTGCTACGCACAACATCATCAACAGATGAGTCCTACGACAACAGCAGCTACAACTCCGATCTGTGCGATCCGCCATCGGATGAAGGGACCTACGGTTCTGGATCCGAAAGCTGCGGCAGCAGCGGACCAATCTACGAGCGCTACCAATGCGCCGTAGTCATCCATGGCGACATGGAGCAACAAACACCCAACCCGCCGCCCAACCCGACACCTAACCCGCAAGATCGAAACGGTCGGAACCGAAGAAGCCAGTCCCCCCCACCCGAAGGGGACAACAACGACCATGTCATCCGCCTTAGCAAAGAAGGATGGGCCCAGGCACGCGCCGCCGTGGCGGGCAGCATAGTCCTACCTGCAGACTCCTCACGGGACCTGCTGATGGCCTACCATCTGCTCCTGATCGAGGAGCACAAGAAGCAGGTCAAGATGCAAGAGGTTCTCGACAAACGCAAGCAAGCAGCCTCGGAGTCCAGCGTGCGACGAGCTGCGCTCTCCGCCATGGGCATCGGCTCTAGCTCGAACGGTAACCACGACAATAAGCATCGCTCCCGAACGGAGAACATGGACCCCAAGGAGCGTCGTGAGGTGACCCGAACCCTCAATGCATCCTTCATGGAGATGGATGCCGACGGCAACACCATCCCGAAGACACCCCAAGCTGCGATCATAGCAGCCACTGCATACCTCGCGGCCCACCCACCTCCGGAGGGGGACCCGAAGAGAGCAATGCACAAGTTCGCACTCACCAGACTCGGACTCGTCGGAGCTGCGCTCCATCAAGAAACTCCTACGGAGCCGAAAAAGAAAGCTACGGTCAGGTTCAACCGCAGCCCCACTCCTTCATCCGAAGAAGAGGACCATGACCTTCCTCGAAGGCATAAGAACTCGCGTCATCGCAGCCGCGATTACGACGCCAGAGACGCGCTAACACAGCGCAAAATCGACAAAGCGCGAGCCAAGCACGCATGCTCGTCTGAATCCGAGATGGACGAAGACGAAGGAGAACTCTGCGGAGCCCGGTGCTTCAGCAGATCTGTCCGACGGACACGGATGCCGCAAAATTTCAAGCTTCCTTCGGATACTACGAAGTTCGACGGCACACAGGACCCCAAGGCATGGCTCAGCGACCACCTGTCATCCGTCAAGCTGCACGGTGGAAACAAGGAAACCGCCAAGACATGAGGATTGCATGTCTGTTGGCGCTTGCTGCGTTCCTGGATAGATCAGAGGAGAGGAAGAAACGGTTGCGTGAAAGTGGGCCTACCCAGTTCGTGCGAAAGGACCGCAGAAGGAGCGACCCGGGGGATCATTTCGTTCGTTCCCCCGGGGGAACAGTATTATCTTCCCAGATCAAAGGCTCACCATCCAGAATGAAAAATAATACCCTCCGATCCATATTACTTGTTATTGAAATGGATGTATCTAGCACTAAAATATGTCTAGATACATCCATTTTAGTGACAAGTAATATGGATTAGAGGGGAGTAGCAAATGGCAGTCGTCACACGAATGGGACCTCTTAGACATACGTCTAGACTCCAGAATTCACAACGCTGCACACTCTTAGAGCATCTGCCACCCGGGGCTCAGGGCATCTCCACCGCCCGTCCGAATATTCAACCCTGGCTCGATCACGAATATTCAACCTGGCTCGATCACAGTCTTACACCATTCGTGTAGATTAAGCCGCCAATGCCCGAGCAACCACGACTAGAATACCCCGCAAGCTAACACAGACATGCAATCTACGTGTGTTTGAGACATGCATCCGTGCGCATGCATGCAAGAATACATGCGCTAGCTAGCATACAGACGAGACGAAACAAAACAGGCGTACGTGCGTACGTGTACGAGTGGCCACTGACTGCATGCCGATAGCAAGGCCCACTCCGTTTTTTTTAAAGCGAGGGAGGTAAACCTGTTCCCTCGCCGTAGCTGTGTCTGTTCTGAACTTGTACAAGCGCCCTAGCTAACCAGCCAGAGCAGCCGTGCACGAATATTCAACCCTGGCGCCATACAAGGTCCGTTTTTTAAAGCGAGGGAGGTAAAACTTGTTCCCTCACCGCGGCTGTGCTGAACTTTGTCTGAGCGAGCGAGCAGTGTGAATTTACCCGGCAAATGCACGTGTTTCACTTTTTAACCGCGCTTCCTTTTCTCCCCGGCCGGCGCGCGGCTTTGACGGTCAAAGCTTGGGCAGGAAGCACGGCGACCGAGCCCCCGGGACCGGCCGGACCTGCCCTGGCGCTAAATATTCTATGGCGCGCCGCGAATACTCTACTCGCCGCCGTTGTACCGCCGCATAGAGGGGAGCGGCCGAGGAGGATCCCATGTATGTAAGCTTATCGATCGGGCGTGCATGCATGGGGAGCCGCTACGCTCTGCTCCTCACGTGCACAGTGGAAAACAACAACGCTAGCCTTCTCCCTCCCGTGTGGATGGATGCACTTGCATTGCATTGCAGAGTGGCATGCAGTTGGCTCTCACACTCACCGACCGATTTGGCACAAGTGCTGGATCGTCGTCTGTTACCCATAGCTCACTTTTGTGCTTCTTGCGCGTAGTCAATGTATCATGCGTGGTATATATTGAGAAATATAGTTATTTGTCAGTTACCTCTCTCGTCGTTGAATAAGAGTCACGATTCGTGCCACCACGAGAGTTGCAAGTGGATTGCAATTAAATAAAAAATTGCAAGTGGGTTTCAAATGAGTTCTGTTGAGTCACAAGTAGCTAGGTTGCAACCGATAGTGCAAGTGGGTTATAACTGAGTTTATTACATGTGACGTTAAATGACTAGAAAATACTCATTTCTCAATGTGAAATGTAATTCGCCTTGTCTTTTTTCTTATCGCTCGCAACTTTGAATTTTTATCAGCTGCGTGCATCCTAGCAATGCAGATGCCCGGTGTAATATTTAAATTTTTTAAATAATAAAGCTTCCTTTATTGAAAAAAATAAAAATACTTATTTCTCATATGCCTGAGACTGACGTAGAGGCTCCCATATATATGCTTCCATCATTCGATACCCTGATGCATCATGCATGCATGGAAGCAATATCTGGCCACAGATTCTTCTTCTTCATGTAGATGCATTAATTCCCAGGTTATTAAGCATGCTTCATAAACAAAACAATGGCAAGTAGATCTATACGTACAATGGCAGCAAATAGTGGCAATGATACCACCACGCTATGGTACTGTTTAATTATTTTCCAAATAGTGGCCAACACCTACTACTACTAGTAGCAAGCAAGCTCTAGTTGCTGCAGGATTATTAATAACATTCTCTCCCTGTAATCATGTACTGGTCCCTGCCGCGAGAGATCGAGGTCGACGGACGGGGAGCGAGCTAGCTAGATCGATCGGGCATGTTCGTAGAGACGTTTAGGGCACTCCTTCAGCGCGTGCGTGCCACCACTGTTCTCCTCTCCTCCCTCTGGTGTGCCCGCAAGACAAGGGTGTGTGTCCTTGGAGAGGGCGCAGCCTGCTACCCCAGCTCGTCTACTTTAGTCAGAGTCACCGTCGTGACCTTTCTCGCTCTTTGGGGCTGGCTGGACGGGCGTTTTGAGATACGGAAAGGTAGACGCCCGGCTGATGCGGGGAAGACAGTGGGTTTGGACCATTTGATTATTGGTTCCGAGGAATGATCAAGATCAGAAGATTGCAGTGGAACGCGATATAGTACTGCATTTGTGTATGTTCGGAGTGAGATTCACACTAGATTGGCACTTTCAGTTCCCAGTCGAGCATTCTCTCCTCCAGAATATACAGTATATAGTGTTGAACCAAACAGCCTGGTGATGTTCTTCAAATCAAATGGTTAAATAGAACAAATTCTACAGGGGCCTAGCAGCTTGATCGATTCCACGTACAACCTCAAATGAAGGCTTCGATCGGTGCACGAGATTCTGATCATATATATCAGTTGTGCTCCGCGATCGACACTCTGAATTTCTTGCGGTTTTGCAGCGAAATCGATCTGGTAGCTGCCAGTCCATGCATGGCAGTTGCACAACTTGTGGCAGCCAGCAGTCCAAACAGGTCGCACCACCAGTCCATGCAATCCAGTGATTATGCCTCGGAAGCGGCGTATTATAAGGCGAGCAAGCCTAGGCTGCCGTCCCCAGCTCACGCGTAGGCGTAGCCCCTTGTGCCCTATTTCTTCTAGGGGTTGGAACTCGCGGAAGAAGAGGGGATGTGCACGCGCGCGCGCGCTCGGCACGACATGTCAGAGATCGATTTTCTACAGGTGTGGGCGCGCGACGGGTTTGACCGCTCCGTCCATGCATCTCCTAGTTTCTTTTTCCACGGGAATCTCTGGCTGGATTCGTCTCCGTTGGACGGGACGAACCGTCCACGCACGTAGAACAAATGCATGCACACGGGCGCGTACGGTTGGGCGATCGATGGTCTTCTTTGATCGGATTCTTCTTGCCGCTGGATTGGGATCCAAGGACATGTTGGAGCCACATTTTGAGATGCCTAGGCTGCCATGGCATGTCTGGGACTTCTGCAGCAAGTCACCTTCCGATTGGTAACAATGTCCTGGACATACATATAGTAGTAGTAAAATGTCCATATTGAATTGGACCATGTTATCGTCTAAAGTTCTTCAATTTAGAGTAGCTAACTTAGTTTGCTACTTTCTATAACATCTTACATTGTGGAACAGAGGGAGTACTTGATAAGATCAACGTATCTATTCTCTCTCTTTTCTAGGAAAAAAAAACGTGCATATACCTTTTCTTACATGCACTAGTAGAAAAACGATCTTTCGTTTTTTGCAGCTCCAGCCTCTAGTCCCGGTCTCCTCTGAAACCGGGACTAGTGTTAGCACTAGTCCCGGTTTGTGAATTCTGCAACGGCTACATGGCCACATATCACTAGTCCCGGTCCATGGGTAACCTCTAGTCCCGTCTGGTAACACAGGCCGGGACTAGAGCTCCTGTGGGACCCATTGGCTATATTTAGTCTGGGTTCTTGTTACAAGCCAGGACTAGAGGTCATCCTCTAGTCTGGGTTCATTTTACCACCCGGGACAACTTATTACCACTATATATGCCTGTTCGACCCAGCCCAAAAGCATGGCCATTTCCTCCAAGTAACAACTCAAGTTCATCCTCATTTTGGTGGCCACTTTCAATCCAAGATTTGGTGGCATCATCTATCAATCGAAGCTTCTAAAATGGTTAGCAACTTCAATCATTCACCTCTTATTGTTATAGTTTAGCTCAATGCTCTAGAACTAGAATAAGGAATTTCATGCTTAGAAGTGTAGAGGAAATTTTAGATGTGTAGTTTTAAGCATAGTTTGATTATACAAAAAGCTACTGAAAGTTGAGATGTGCATTTGAAGAGTTTTGGATCTCAGAATTGAATAAGGTTTTCACTGCTAGAGCAATAATTAAATAGTTAACATTTTTATGTTAATAGTTTTATCCAATTCAAAAATTAGTGCATGTAAAATTTTAATATGATAGAAAATCTTAATTCAAAAATTAGTGCATGTAAAAGTAATTATAGTAAAAATGATCCAAACTTTTTATATGATAGAAAATTTTAATTATACTGCAGATGAGCCGAGAATGGATGTATGACGTTCCCTGCATGTCTGACGCGTTCATTAAAGACGTGCATTCTTTCCTCAAGTTGGCTGAGGCAAACAAGCGGAATGGTTTTATGTGTTGTCCATGTCGTGTCTGTCGGAATGAGAAGGATTACTCTTCATCCAAAACCATTCACATCCACCTGATTCAATCAGGTTTCATGTACGGCTATATTTGTTGGACAAAGCATGGAGAAAGCGGGGTTATGATGGAAGACAACGAAGAAGAAGAAGAGAACGATGATAATTATCCAATGTTTTCTGAATACGGTGGCACTGCACTAGAAGACAATAAACAAGAAGAAGGTGAAGAACAAGCATTAGATGAGATTGCTGATGACCTTCGTCAGGCCATTCTTGATGCACGGAGCAAATGCGAAAATGAAAACGAGAAGAAGAAGTTGCAGCGCACGTTAGAGGATCACAAAAAAATTTTATACCCAAATTGCGAAGATGGCAACACAAAGCTCGGTACCACACTGGAATTACTGCAATGGAAAGCAGAGAATGGTTTATCTGGCAAGGGATTTGATAAGCTACTAAAAATTTGTAAGAAGAAGCTTCCAAAGGATAATGAATTGTCTGCCAGTACATACGAGGCAAAGAAGGTCGTCTGCCCTCTAGGACTAGAGGTGCAGAAGATACATGCATGCATTAATGACTGCATATTATATCGCGGTGAGGAGTACGATAATTTGGATGCATGCCCGGTATGCGGCGCATTGCGTTATAAGATCAGACGAGATGACCCTAGTGATGTTGAGGGCGAGCAGCGCCCCAGGAAGACGGTTCCTGCAAAGGTTATGTGGTATGCTCCTATAATACCACGGTTGAAACGTTTGTTTAGAAACAAAGAGCATGCCAAGTTGTTGCGATGGCACAAAGAAGAGCGCAGGAAAGACTCGATGTTGAGACACCCCGCTGATGGGTCGCAATGGAGAAAAATCGATAGAGAGTACCCGAGCTTTGCAGATGACGCAAGGAACTTAAGGTTTGGTCTAAGTACAGATGGCATGAATCCTTTTGGAGAGCAGAGCTGCAGTCATAGCACCTGGCCAGTAACTCTATGTATATATAACCTGCCTCCTTGGTTGTGCATGAAGCGGAAGTTTATTATGATGCCAGTGCTCATCCAAGGCCCGAAGCAACCCGGAAATGACATTGATGTCTATCTAAGGCCATTAGTTGAAGAACTACTACAGTTGTGACGCGACGAAGGTGTTCGTATGTGAGATGAGCACAAACAGGAACCATTTGACCTACGGGCATTGTTGTTCGTAACCATCAATTATTGGCCTGCTCTTAGTAACCTTTTAGGACAGTCAAACAAGGAATACAATGCATGCACGCATTGTTTAGATGATACTGAAAGTATATATTTGGATAAAGATAAGAAGAATGTGTACCTGGGGAATCGTTGATTTATTTTGGCCAGGCATCCCGCAAGAAAGAAAGACAAGCATTTCAATGGTGAGGCAGATCACCGAAAGAAGCCTATCCGCCGTACTGGTGATGATATATTTGGTATGGTCAAGAATCTAGAAGTAATCTTTTGAAAGGGCCCTGGTGGTCAATCTGTTCCAAATGACGCTGACGGACATGTGCCCATGTGGAAGAAGAAATCTATATTTTGGGAGCTACCCTATTGGAAAGTTCTAGAGGTCTGCACTACAATCGACGTGATGCACGTGACGAAGAATCTTTGCGTGAACCTGCTAGGCTTTATGGGCGTGTATGGAAAGACAAAAGATACGCCAGAAACACGGCAGGACCAACAAGGTATGAAAGACTGAGATGGCGTGCATCCAATAAAGACAGATAAAGGACGTCTAAGTGCTGCGAGCTATGCTCTTACCAAAGAAGAGAAGGAATTTTTTTTTGAAGTCCTAAGAAGTATGAAGGTCCCCTCTGGCTTCTCATCGAATATAAAGGGAATAATAAATATGGCAGAGAAAAAATTCTAGAACCTAAAGTCTCATGATTGCCACGTGCTTATGACACAATTGCTTCCGGTTGCATTGAGGGGGATTCTACCGGAAAATGTTAGACTGCCCATTGTGAAGCTATGTGCATTCCTCAATGCTATTTCTCAGAAGGTAGTCGATCCAGAAATTCTACTGAGGTTACAAAATTATGTGGTCCAGTGTCTCGTTAGTTTTGAGCTGGTGTTCCCACCATACTTCTTCAATATTATGTTGCATCTGCTGGTACACCTAGTTGACAAGATTACTATTTTGGGTCCTGTATTTCTACACAATATGTTCCCTTTTGAGAGGTTCATGGGAGTCTTGAAGAAATATGTCCATAATCGTGCTAGGCCAGAAGGAAGCATCTCGAAGGGCTATGGAACAGAGGAGGTCATTGAGTTTTGTGTTGACTTTATTCCTGACATTAAGTCGATTGGTGTTCCTGAATCACGGCATGAGGGGAGACTGAGTGGAAAAGGCACACTAGGAAGGAAATCAATAATATGTAGGTATGGACATTCTTTCACTCAAGCACACTACACGGTTCTGCATAATTCCATCTTGACAGCTCCGTATATAAAGGAACACAAGGATATTGTACGCTCAAACAACCCGGTAAAGCATGACTCCTTGATTAGAGATGAACACATGAAGACTTTTGGCATTTGGTTGCAAACACATCTCATGAATAACAACACTTTTTGTGATGAGTTGTACTTGTTGGCCAGCTCACCATCTTCGACTATATGGACTTACCAAGGGTACGAGATAAATGGGAATATATTTTACACGATCGCCCAAGATAAAAAGTGTAGGGTTTTGTAGCATGGAAAACAAAAAATTTCTATCGCATACAAACAAACAAGCCAAGATCTATCTACTAGATTGTAGCAATGAGTCGATGGAATAACTTACCCTCGAAGATTCCAAAGTGTTTAACGAGAGCGGATTCTCGTGGGTGATGTAGTCGTACTCTTCCCGATCTCAAGATCGCGTAGACGACCCTTCCGGCGCTGCGTTCGCTCCCGCAGTCGGTCACACGTTCGGTACTCGACGAAGACCTTCCTCTCCCTTGTTCCAGCAGGCAGCGGAGGTTGTAGCACTCTCCTCGCGATTCCGGCAGCACAACGCCGTGGTACCGGAAGTAGAGGGGAGATCTCGCAGGGCTTCTCCTTAAGCCGGAGCGAGTATGGTGGTGTATGAGAGAGTTCCTCGATGATCTAGAGTTTAGACACGCCGAGGAGGAGCAAGCCGGCGGCTAGGGTTTAGCTAGGCGGCGGCGGTTTGCCCTAGGGCCGGCGGCGGCTATGGAGGCGGCGGTGGCTTGGTGCTAGGGTTTATAGGAGAGGATCTTGTGTGTCTCCCTACGGTTCGTGAATTATGCGGACATGATCGAGACACTTCTCCGATCAATAACCAATAGAGGAATCTGGAAATTCATATGGCTCCCACATATTTCTACGATTACTTTGCGATCGAATGAACCACTTACATACGATACCAATTTCCCTTTGTCTCACGATAGTTTACTTATCTGAGGTTATGATCGTCGGTATCTCTGCATACCTAGTTCAACCTCGTTACCGATAAGTACTCTTTTCTCGTTCCCGTGATATGTGATCCCTTGTGAGCCAGTCACATGCTTGCAAGCTAATTGGATGACATTTCACCGAGAGGGCCAAGAGTATATCTATCCGTCATATGGATGTACAAATCCCACTCTTGATCCATGTGTCTCAACCGATACTTTCCGAACACTCAATGCCACCTTTATAGCCACCCAGTTACGGTGTGGTGTTTGATGTCATCAAAGAATCCATCCGGTAAAGGTGATATGCATGATCTCATGGTCGAAGGAATTAGGTTACTATGTATCAGAAAGCATATAGCAATTGAACTATTAAAATGACTTGATCTTTATGCTAGCTTATCTATAGGAGTATGTCCACCATATCATTCTCCTAACGATATGATATTATTGTTAATAACATCTCAATGTTCATGATATGGAAACCACAATCATCTATTAACCAACAAGCTAGTATTATATATAGAGGCTTTACTAGGGACTTCAAATTATGTTTACAAATCACACAAGTATTAATGTTTCCTTGTTAATACTATTATAGCATGAATGTAAACATTTATCATAAACACAAAGATATAATAATAACTACATTTATTATTGCCTCTAGGGCATATCTCCAACAGTCTCCCACTTGCACTAGAGTCATCTAATCTAGATTACATGGTAATATACCGAACACCCATGGCAGTTTGGTGCTGGTCATGTTTTGCCCTCGGGAGAGGTTTAGTCAACGGATCCGCCACATTCAGATCTGTGTGTACTTTGCAAATCTTTATGTCCCCATCTTGGACATGTTCTCGAATAGCGTGAAAACGTAGCTTGATGTGCTTCAGCTTCTTGTGTGACCTTGGTTCTTGCGCATTGGCTATGGCGCCCATGTTATCACAGTAGATAGACATTGGGTCCAGCGCACTAGGAACCACACCCAGCTCTGTAATGAACTATTTCATCCATATCGCTTCTTGTGAAGCCTCTGAAGCAACCATGTATTCCGATTCAGTTGAAGATCTCGCCACAACGCTTTGCTTTGCACTCCTCCAGCTAACTGCTGCACCATTCAAAATAAATACGTATCCAGATTGTGATTTAGAATCATCCGGATCGGTGTTCCAACTAGCATCGGTGTAACCATTAACAACGAGCTGTTCATCACCTCCATAAGAAAGAACCATATCCTTAGTTCTTCTCAAGTACTTAAGGATGTTTTTGACCGCTGTCCAATGATCCACTCCTGGATCACTTTGATATCTGCTAGTTAAACTAACAACATATGCAATGTCGGGTCTTGTACATAGCATGGCATACATTAGAGATCCTATGGCTGAGGCATAGGGAGTCTTACTCATCCTTTCTCTATCTTCTGCCGATGTCGGACTTTGAGTTTTACTCAAGGTCGTGTTGGGCAACATGGGCAAGAACCCTTTCTTGCTATCTTCCATTCCAAACCTCTTTAGAACTTTGTCCAAATATGTACTTTGTGATAATGATATTTGGCGTCTCGATCTATCTCTATAAATCTTTATGCCTAATATGTAAGCTGCTTCTCCAAGATCCTTCATTAAAAACTATTATTCAAATATTCCTTCACACTACTAAGAAGGTCTATATCATCCCAATCAACAATATGTCATCTACATATAGTATTAAGAATGCTACAGAGCTCCCACTCACTTTCTTGTAAATACAAGCTTCTCCATAAGTTTGTATAAAACCAAAACTTTTGATCACCTTATCAAAATGTTGATTCCAACTTCGGGATGCTTGCTTCAATCCATAGATGGACCGTTGAAGTTTGCATACCTTGTTAGCATCTTTAGGATCGACAAAACCTTTGGGTTGCATCATATACAACTCTTCATCAATGTCTCCATTGAGGAATGTTGTTTTGACATCCATCTGCCATATCTCATAATCATAATATGCAGCGATTGCTAACATAATCCTCACAGACTTTAGCTTTGCTACTGGTGAGAAAGTCTCATCGTAGTCAACTCCTTGAATTTGTCGAAACCCTTTTGCGACAAGTCGAGCTTTATAGACAGTAACATTACCATCAGCATCTGTTTTCTTCTTGAAAATCCATTTGTTCTCGACAGCCTTCCGGCCATCCGGTAAGTCCACCAAAGTCCATACTTGGTTTTCGTACATGGATCCAATCTCGGATTTCATGGCTTCTTGCCATTTATTGGAATCTGGGCTCATCATCTCTTCCTCATATGTCTCAGGCTCATTGGTGTTTTCCACCAACATGACACTCATAACGGGATCATACCAATCTGGAGTGGTACGAGTTCTCATTGACCTGCGAGGCTCTGTAGCAACTTCGACCGAAGTTTCATCATCATCATCATTAGCTTCCTCTCTAATTTGTGCAGGCACCACAAGAACTTCTTCCGGCGCTGCGCTACTCGCAATTTCGAGAGAAGGTTCGACAACCTCGTCGAGTTCTACTTTCCTTCCAGTCACTTCTTTCGAGAGAAATTCCTTCTCTAGAAAGGATCCATTCTTGGCAACGAAGATTTTGCCTTCGGATCTATGATAGAAGGTATACCCAATAGTTTCCTTCGGGTATCCAATGAAGACGCATTTTTCCGCTTTGGGTTCAAGCTTGTCCGGCTGTAACTTCTTTACATAGGCTTCGCATCCCCAAACTTTAAGGAACGACAATCTAGGTTTCTTCCCAAACCATAATTCATACGGTGTCGTTTCAACGGATTTAGATGGTGCCCTATTTAAAGTGAATGCGGCTGTTTCTAATGCATAACCCCAAAATGATAGCGGTAAATCTGTAAGTGACATCATAGAACGAACCATATCTAAGAGAGTTCGATTACGACGTTCGGACACACCATTACGCTGTGGTGTTCCCGGCGGTGTCAATTGTGAAAGTATTCCGCATTTCTTCAAATGCTCGCCAAACTCGTAACTTAGATATTCACCTCCATGATCAGAACGTAGAAATTTAATCTTCTTGTTACGTTGATTCTCTACCTCACTTTGAAATTCCTTAAACTTCTCGAAAGTTTCGGACTTATGTTTCATGAAATAGATATACCCATATCTACTCAAATCATCCGTGAAGGTAAGAACATAACGATAACCACCGCACGACGCTACACCCATTGGACCACACACATCGGTATGTATGATTTCCAGTAAGTCCGTAGCTCGCTCCATCATACCAGAAAATGGAGTCTTAGTCATTTTACCCATCAGACATGCTTAGCATCTTTCAAGTGATTCGAAATCAAGTGATTCAAGAAGTCCATCGGAATGGAGTTTCTTCGTACGCTTCACTCTAATGTGACCAAGACGACAGTGCCACATATAGGTCGAGTTATCGCTCGATTTCAAACGTTTAGCCTCAATGTTATTAATATGTGTATTTCCACTATCGAGATTCAACAAGAATAGAACATCTATCATAGGTGCATGTGCATAAAACATATTACTCATATAAATCGAACAACCATTATTCTCGGATTTAAACAAGTAACCGTCTCGCAATAAACAAGATCCCAATATAATGTTCATGCTTAACGCAGGCACCAAATAACAATTATTTAAGTATAAAACTAATCCCGATGGTAGATGAAGGGGTAGCGTGCCGACCGCGATCACATCAACCTTTGATCCGTTTCCCACGCGCATCGTCACCTCGTTCTTCGCTAGCTTCCGTTTATTCTGCAGCACCTGTTTCGAGTTACAAATATGAGCAACCGAACCAGTATCAAATACCCAGGCACTACTACGAGTACTAGTGAGATACACATCAATAACATGTATATCAGATATACCTTTCTTCTTGATGTTGCCGTTCTTCAAATCCGCCAAGTACTTTGGGCAATTTCGCTTCCAGTGACCTTGTCCCTTGCAGTAAAAGCACTCAGTATCAGGCTTAGGTCCGGCCTTGGTCTTCTTCGTTGGCGTGGTAACTTTCTTACCACCCTTCTTGAAGTGTCCCTTCTGCTTAGACTTGCCTTTCTTGAATTTGGTGGTCTTATTAACCAACAACACTTGGTGCTCTTTCTTGATCTCCACTTCTGCAGATTTCAACATGGCAAAGAGTTCTGGCAACATCTTGTTCATGTTTTGCATGTTGTAGTTCATCACAAAGTTCTTGTAACTTGGTGGTAGTGATTGGAGGACGCGGTTAATCCCCAAAGCATTAGGAATCACTATACCCAAGCTTTGAGTTTGTTTGCGTGCCCAGACATCTTAAGCACATGCTCACTGACGGAGCTGCCCTCTTCCATCTTGCAGTTAAAGAACTTTTCAGAAGCCTCATAGCTTTCAATTGCCGCATGAGTCTCAAAGATCAATTTGAGATCCTCGACAATATCATATGGGTCTGAATTCTCAAACCTTTTCTGAAGCTCCGATTCTAAACCATACAAGATAGCACACTGAACTGTGGAGTACTGAGTCTTCCGGGTGAGGTAAACGTTCTTTACTTCATCGGCAACATCAGCTGCAGGTGGGTCACCCAGCGGTGCATCCAGCACATAGGTCAAATTACCAGATGTGAGGACAATCCTCAAATTGCGGAACCAATCCGCGAAGTTGCTTCCATTGTTTTTCAACCTTTCTTTCTCTAGGAACGCATTAAAATTGATGGTAGGGGTTGCCATTGATCTACAACATATTTGCAATAGTTTAGACTAAGTTTATGACAAATTGAGTTCAAATTAATAATAAAATTAATCTAGGTGAACTCCCACTCAAAACAATATCCCTCACATTGTTTTAGTGATCACACGAACCAAATCCACCACATCAACACCGATCATCACGAGAGTTGATATAGTTTCAATGGCGAACAATCGACATGTTCATCATATCTACTATATGATTCATGCTTTACCTTTCGGTGATCCGTGTTCCGAGACCATGTCTGTACATGCTAGGCTCGTCAAGATCAAACCTTAGTTTCCGCATGAGCAAATCTGGCTTGCTCACGTTGTATACACTTGCGGAATCTAACACACCCGATCATCACGTGGTGCTTCGAAACAACAAGCTTTAGCAACGGTGCTAACTAAGGGTGAACACTTTATGACTTGATATTCATGTGCATGAGGGATCATCTTATAATGCTACCGTCGTCTACTAAGCAATACAAGATGCATAAAGGATTAACATCACATGCAATTCATAATATGTGATATGATATGGCCTTTCTTCTTTGTGCTTCCGATCTCCATCTTCTAGCACGAACATGATCTCCATCATCACCGGCATTGCATCAAGGTCAATGACGCTTCTCCATGGTTGTCGTCCACCGGCTTCAACTATTACAACTACTTTGAATAGACACGCGGGTCTTAACATAAATTAAAGACAACCATATGGCTCCTGCCGGTTGCCAACTTACAATAAGGAACATTGCATACATCAAATATAATCACAATCATGGCCATATCACATCACTGCACACCCCTGCAAAACAAAGTTAGACGCCTCTACTTTCTTTGCATGTTTTACGTGGTTTGGGGCTTTCAATAAGTGTCGTTCTAACTTATGAATATGAACCACAACATTGATACTAGTATTGTTAATCACCCGTTGTAAATTGGATCTTAACTATGCTAGGAGAAACAGGCACCCGCAAAGCCACTTATGCAATACAAGTTGCATGTCAAGCGTGGAGCAAGTCTCATGAACAATGTCATGTAAGGTTAGCCCGGGCCACTTCAGCCCAACATACCGCAAGATGCAAAGTACACAAGAAGCAATCGACAATAAAAGCATCAACGCCCACAATGACCATTGTGTTCTACTCGTGCAACAGATCTACATATAGACACGGCTCTGATACCACTGTAGGGTTTCGTAGCATGGAAAACAAAAAATTTCTATCGCATACAAACAAACAAGCCAAGATCTATCTACTAGATTGTAGCAACGAGTCGATGGAATAACTTACCCTCGAAGATTCCAAAGTGTTTAACGAGAGCGGATTCTCGTGGGTGATGTAGTCGTACTCTTCCCGATCTCAAGATCGCGTAGACGATCCTTCTGGCGCTGCGTTCCGGCAACGCTCCCGCAGTCGGTCACACGTTCGGTACTCGACGAAGACCTTCCTCTCCCTTGTTCCAGCAGGCAGCGGAGGTTGTAGCACTCTCCTCGCGATTCCGGCAGCACAACGCCGTGGTACCGGAAGTAGAGGGGAGATCTCGCAGGGCTTCGCCTTAAGCCGGAGCGAGTATGGTGGTGTATGAGAGAGTTCCTCGACGATCTAGAGTTTAGACACGCCGAGGAGGAGCAAGCCGGCGGCTAGGGTTTAGCTAGGCGGCGGCGGCGGTTTGCCCTAGGGCCGGCGGCGGCAGCGGCTTGGTGCTAGGGTTTAGAGGAGAGGATCTTGTGTGTCTCCCTACGGTTCGTGAATTATGTGGACATGATCGAGACACTTCTCCGATCAATAACCAATAGAGGAATCTGGAAATTCATATGGCTCCCACATATTTCTGCGATTACTTTGCGATCGAATGAACCACTTACATACGATACCAATTTCCCTTTGTCTCACGATAGTTTACTTATCTGAGGTTATGATCGTCGGTATCTCTGCATACCTAGTTCAACCTCGTTACCGATAAGTACTCTTTTCTCGTTCCCGTGATATGTGATCCCTTGTGAGCCAGTCACATGCTTGCAAGCTAATTGGATGACATTTCACCGAGAGGGCCCAGAGTATATCTATCTGTCATATGGATGGACAAATCCCACTCTTGATCCATGTGTCTCAACCGATACTTTCCGAACACTCAATGTCACCTTTATAGCCACCCAGTTACGGTGTGGTGTTTGATGTCATCAAAGCATCCATCCGGTAAAGGTGATATGCATGATCTCATGGTCGAAGGAATTAGGTTACTATGTATCAGAAAGCATATAGCAATTGAACTATTAAAATGACTTGATCTTTATGCTACGCTTATCTATAGGAGTATGTCCACCATATCATTCTCCTAACGATATGATCTTGTTGTTAATAACATCTTAATGTTCATGATATGGAAACCACAATCATCTATTAACCAACAAGCTAGTATTATATATAGAGGCTTTACTAGGGACTTCAAATTAAGTTTACAAATCACACAAGTATTAATGTTTCCTTGTTAATACTATTATAGCATGAAGGTAAACATTTATCATAAACACAAAGATATAATAATAACTACATTTATTATTTCCTCTAGGGCATATCTCCAACAAAAAGAGCACCAACCAAAACAGTGGTGTCCGCTTTGATGCAACAAACGACAATGGGTCAAAGGACACATATTATGGTTATATAGAGGAGATATGGGAACTTGACTATGCACCTGATTTGAAGGTCCCTTTGTTTCGGTGCAAATGGGTCAAGCTAACAGGAGGCGGGGTTGAGGTAGACAAAAATACGGAATGACAATAGTGGATCTCAACAATCTTGCGTACATGAACGAACCATTCGTCCTAGCCAACAATGTGTCTTAGGTTTTCTATGTGAAGGACATGTCTACCAAACCAAGAAAAAGAAAATATAAGCAATTAAATACATCATCAAACGATGAGCCAAAGCACCACATAGTTCTTTCAGGGAAAAGAAACATCGTAGGAGTGGAGGACAAGACAGAGATGTCCGAAGATTATGACAAGTTTCATGAAATTCCGCCGTTTGTAATGAAGGATGACCCAAGCATCATGTTACTTGATGAAGATGCTCCATGGTTAAGGCCACACGGTCATAAGAAAGTCATATGATGTATTCAGAATTTTGCGTGCGGCCGTTTTTTAGATGCAATCAATATGTACATATGCATGTATATCATTTTGTGAAGCTTTTACAAAGTTTGTTATTTTTTCTGTTTTATAAGAATAATTATACTAACTTTCCATTTGACCGAAGCTTTTAGTCCTGGTTGTAGCCACTAACCGGGACTAAAGATATTTCCCGCCATTTCCCACCGCTTCTCGACATGTTTTCCTGCCCTTTTCCTCTGACCGGAGCTTTTGGTCCTGGTTGTAGCCACTAACCGGGACTAAAGACATTTCCCGCCATTTCCCACCGCTTCTCGCCATGTTTTCCTGCCCTTTTTCTCTATATTTAGCCCGACCGCGCCATCGCTATCCACACATCCACACATTCCTCTCTCACAACAATGGACAGCGGCTACTGGGCCATTCTGGCCCTCAAGGAGACCAAGGCGTTGTGCGCCTCCAGCTACCCTTGCCCTCCGGGCTACCGGCCGCCCGCCGGATGGATGCTGAGCGCTGGAGGGGTTCCTGTCCCTCCTGTCCCTCAAGGTTCCGCACGCCAGGCGGCCATCATGAACCACTTCTACCACGAGCTCACGCCGGAGCAGCGGATGGATCCCTATTGGGATCCCGACAACTATGACACCTAGAATGCCTTTTTTGCTAACCGGCGAGGAAGAGAGATCTCCAGGTACGAGGGTGACGGCCCTCCCCCGATGAACCACAACAAAGCCGGACGCCGCCTGTGGTGGGCGAACCATACTATCATCGGCGTGATGCGCTACATCGCCGGGGGAGACCATCCTCACCTGCGGTGCCCACTAGGCCACCCGCCACAGATCCACAAGAAGAAGGCCCCTCTCCCGCCTGGCGGTAGCGGCGTCGTCTTCCAGCAGACCCCTCCCCCGCCCGCCATGAATCCAAGGCCGGAGTGGCAGGTGCCCCGGTATATGCCATGGCTGAGCTGAACATCCCCGGAGTGGCAGCTGACGATGACGATGATGATGATGACGATGACGAAGAAGACCCTGAAGCTGCGTACTATAGGACAAGGCATGATTATGACTAAAGGGGACGGCTTTAGTCTTGAGTGTTAGCTAGTCCCGATTTGTCCCGGTTTTTAATATTGAGTGTTAGTCCCAGTTTGTGGCTGGACCTGAACTAATGGGAGCCTTTATTCCTGATTCCGTAGTCTCAGTTTTTAAATATTAATAAATGTCTTGAGTGTATTAGTCCCTCTTTATGTCTTGAGTGTATTAGTCCTGATTCGTACTTACCATGAAGATCTGATCTCCAAACACGTGCGGTCACATATTAGGGAGTGCCTCTATGACCAGTTTCTTGGAGATGCCGGAGGACTGGGCTCCGGCGGCATCTCGCTGAAACTGGCCGCAGTGGTGTCCCTGCTCTCGAAGACCATCTTGCAGCTTGTAACTTCTCTAACCCTAATCAATATGCGTATGAGCTAACCTAATTTCACATATTAGGGAGTGCCTCTATGACCAGTTTCTTGGAGATGCCGGAGGACTGGGCTCCAGCGGCATCTCCCTGAAACTGGCCATAGTGGTGTCCCTGCTTTCTCAAACCATCGATCTTGGAGATGCCTCAAACTGGCTGGAGGACTGGCCTATTTATAGTACAAGCATCTCAGTATAGTATCGACACTCACGACATAATGTCGACACTCACCCCAATTATTAGTGCTCACTCGTGTTTTGTCCCGGTTGGTGTCTCCAACCGGGACTAAAGGTTCAGCTTTAGTCCCGATCGGCGACACCATCCGGGACAAGGGAAAATCTGCACGATATAATGTCGACACTCACCCATATCATTAGTGCTGCCTTCCCTAGCTTTCCTGTCCTAGTCCTGTCTTCCCTAGCCTGCCGCAAGCTTTAGTCCCGGTCCATATTTAGTATGCTAATAGATTTACATAATAGATCTTTTTTTCTGCAAAATTTGATTTATAATACAAATTTTGCAGCATCACAGAATAAAAGATAAAGAAATAATAATATTAATAAATTCAAACTCTAGTATACAAAAGATATTTTTTAATTCAACAAAATATTAGTTTTATAACAGAATATGCTAATATATTTACATTATATATCTTTTTTTCTGTAAAATTTGATATATAATACATATGTTTCATCATCACAGAATAAAAGATAAAGAAATAATAATATTAATAAATTCAAACTCTAGTATATAAAAGATATTTTTTAATTCAACAAAATATCAGTTTTATAACAGAATATGCTAATAGATTTACATTATAGATCTTTTTTTTCTAAAAATTTGATATATAATACATATTTTTCATCATAATAGAATAAAAGATAAAAAAATAAATAAATTTTAAAAAATTAACCTCTAGTCCCGGCCCCAGCCTCCAACCGGGACTAGAGGTCTTTTCTCGCGCGCAAAGACCTCTAGTCCCGGTTGGAGGCTGGGGCCGGGACTAGAGTTGGTGGGTATAAATACCCACCGCCCTCCTCCCGGCCTGAGCCACGAGCCGGGACGCCCTCTTACAATTCCGACGCTGCCAGGACGTCGCCCACGCCTGCGCCCCGCCGTCAAGCTCGCCTCCGCCCGCGCCATGGTGCTCGTCGCCGGCCGCCAGGCCGTCGCCGTAGTCACGCTGAGCCCCACGGAGCAGCCCTCGATCACCCGTCCCCGCGCTTCCGTCGTGGTGCTCCCGTCGCCGCAGCCTCTCACCGGCGCCCGTCCCCGCGTGCCACCCTCACCGCCTGTTCCCGCACGCCGCCGCCGCCGCCGTTCCTCGTTCCCGCGATCCACCGCTGCCGCTCGTGCCGGCCCGTACGTGGTCGCCTCCGGCCCCCATCGATCGATATGTTTTTTTCTTTTTTATTTGTTTTATAGTTTTAAGTATTGTTTTAAGTATATATAATTTAGTTTAGGGTATATAGTTTTAAGTATATATAATTTAGTTTTAAGTATATATTTATAGTTTTAAGTATATATAATTTAGTTTAGGGTATAATGTAGAAATATTTGTTTAGTTTTAAGAATATATAATTTAGTTTAGTATATAATTTAGATATATATCGTTGTTTAGTTTTAAGTATACATAATTTATTTTAGTATATAATTTAGATATATCATTGTTTAGTTTTAATTAAGTATATAGTTTAGATGTATCTTAGTTATTAGAGATAAATTTGTTAGTATATTATTTAGGGATTTAGGAATATTTTAGTTTTTAGTATATATAATATTTAAGGATATTTTAGTTTGATATATAATTTCATTTAGACATATTATTATTTAGTTTAGCGATATTTATGGATTTATATATACTATTAGTTAGTATTTAGGATATTTAGAGATTTGTATATAATATTTGTTAGTATTTAAGATATTACTGCTAATATTTAGGAAATTATTACTATTATTAGAATATAATTATTTACCGAATTATTTCGATCAAATCCATACCTACTTTAGGATATGTCCGGGCATCCTCGTAGCCAACTCGGCTAGAGCGAGGGAGTACTACGCTCTAGCGGTGTTGTACGAGACTGGGCTCCGCCAGGCTGGCACTGGGAGGTGCTACCGTCAGGGATGCATAGCTTGATGAGGAATCCGGGTGTCGTCGTCGACCCATATCTTCTTTGGTGGAGGTCATGTGGCCCAGGCAGGGTGCAGAGGGAGCCGGTCCGCGAGAAGGTGGTACGACGTCCCGTCAGAGAGGAGGACGAGCACGTCCATCGCTATATGGTGATGTTGGACGCTAGGGTGGCCCCCATACCTGGCAGGTTATTCAGGGATCTCACCCTAGTTATAGTCCGGTGATGGTTCCGACTATTTGGTTGGTCACATCCTGCGGTTCAGGAGCCGGTAGTAGACATTGAGTTTGAGCGATGTTATCAGACAAGATGTTGTTTTTTATATGATATTACTACTTTGTCGTTATTCGAGATGTATTATGACTTCTTTGTTGTTTTCTGAGATGTTATTCGAGATGTTATATGCTATTGATACTTTTGTTGTCATTCGAGATGTTATACAATTTTATTACTCATATATGCACATTATGTCATAGCAGTTATTCTATGGATCACTTCAACAGTAGAGAAGGTGAAGAGCCTTTATTCGATATGATACTGGCTGGTGGAGGACCGCTCCCCTATCAGGATGGAGCAATCGTCGATCAGGGTGGGGAAGAAGACTATGGAGCAGAAGATGGCTCACAGTTTCTAAATGAGTCCGGTGAGGGAATAGAGATAGAACCTCAAGTCGAAGCGCATACTAGTTTTAATTTCGATGATGGCTTGGAAAATGATGGACCAGCCTTGACAAAGTCTGGCGAGGTATATTATTAAGCCTTTTGATCACTAGTAGATAGATGCATTAATTGATTTGTGTATATATATATTAACGAATGTTGTTTCTTATTTTAGACATCCACATCGACCGCGCCAGTTAAAAATAGTAAACGAGGACCGGCCAAAGGGATGCCCGATGATGCGCATCTCACAATTGTCGAGGTCTCTCCAGTGGGAGTCCCGTTGCTTCCCATAAAGAACGCAAACACATTTTGAAGGGAATATGCCCGAGAGGCAATAATAAAGTGGTTATTATCGTATTCCTTATTTATGATAAATGTTTATTTTACATGCTATAATTGTATTAATACGGAAACGTTAATACATGTGTGTTTAATAAACAAAAAGGAAGTTCCTAGTTATGCCTCTCTCATAAACTAGCTCGTTGATTAACAAGATGATCAAGGTTTCCTGATCATGGACATTGGATGTTGTTAATAACGGGATCACAACACTAGTGTAATAATGTGATGAACATTCATCCGAAGTATAGCATTACGGTCAAAGTCATTGAGTTTATATTGCTATAACAACTTACGAAGTGATCCTAATCCTTAGACCATGAGATCATGTCAATCACTAACACTGGAAGAGTTTCTTGATAACATGAAACATCATACCGTAACAGGGTGATTATAAAGATGGATTCAGAACTAATAAAGTGTTATGTTGAGGCCCATGGATCGAGAGTGGAATTTGTTCATCCTGATGACGGATAGATATACTCTGGGCCCTCTCGGTGATATCACATTGGTTAGCTTGCAAGCAAGTGATTTGATCACTAGAATGTTATATCACGGGAACGAGAAAAGAGTGCATGTCAGTAACGAGATCAAACTAGGTATGGAGATACCGATGATCGAATCTCGGACATGCAATATATTGTGAAACAAAGGGATTAAGATACTAGCGTAAAAGGTTCCGACGATCACAAGAAAGTCATCGTTGAATGTGTGGGAGTCAGTATGGGTCTCCAGATCCCGCTTATGATTATTGATCCGAGAGGGGTCTCGATCATGTCCGCATTATTCACGAACCGTAGGGTGACACACTTAAGAGACACCGACATCCAATTGGAGCAAAAGTTTCATGCCGAAAGAATGAACAAGCGCAGGAATTTATTTCACTAGATACCGAAACAGGTTTTCGGGTGAAATTGCATAAAGTGGTTATGCATGTGAAATAGAATTCTAGCAAGGGGTTATTTGTTAATGTTTGTCATTAAAGTAATTGACAAAATTCTGAATAAAATAAAAGAGTTTTATTTAATGAGAGTTTGCATTAAATTTGGTGGAAATTTAATGGGAATTTGAGTGGGTTTTTGAGTGGAGAAAATTGAAGGGCCATTTTGTGAGTGGAGTGTCCACCCACATGAATGAGGGAGAGGTGGGGGCACCCTCCATGGCCGGCGGCCATGCCCCCTTGGGTTGCCCCCCTCGCCTATATAAGGAGCCCCTCCTCTCACTTCTCACTCACACCTCCTCGTGAAGGATCTCTCTCCCCCTCTAGAATTTATCCCCCATGGTCTCGGACTAGCAAGATACATGTTCCCGGTGGTTATTCGGCAAGAAAGAGTTGTGCTTCCGCTGCATCGCTGGAGCGAGGAGGCGGAGGTTGCTCGGTGCCTCGAACGTGTGTGCGAGCACGGATGCGCTGCTGTTTTGCGGCGCTAGGACTTCCTCTTGATCTTGAGATCGGCAAGAGATCGTCTACATCAACCACGAGTTTGGACTCGTTAAGCTTTGTCGGTCTTCAAGGGTATGTTCTCTATGGATATACATCCGCCTGTTATTTGTATCTAGTAGATAATCTTGGTACATAGGTGTTCCCATCATAGGAATTTTTTGTTTTCTATGCTGCGAACCCTACAGTGGTATCAGAGCCGGATATATGCGTAGATACTTTGCACGGGTAGTACACATATGAGTATGTGCGCGATGATGATCATTTTATTGCTTCTTAGTTATACTTTGGATATTGGTGGCATAGTGGTGTTGGAGATATGCCCAAGAGGCAATAATAAAGGTGGTTATTATCATATCTTCATACTTATGATAAATGTTTACATACCATGCTATAATTGTATTATCAGGAAACATTAATACTTGTGTGATTTGTAAACATAAAAGAGTCCCTAGTAAAGCCTCTTTTTAAACTAGCTTGTTGGTTAATATATGATCATGGTTTCCTGATCATGAACATAGAGATGTTATTAACAACAGGGTCATATCATTAGGAGAATGATGTGATGGACATACTCCTATAGATAAGCGTAGCATAAAGATCAAGTCATTTTAAATAGTTCAATTGCTATATGCTTTCTGATACATAGTAACCTAATTCCTTCGACCATGAGATCATGCATATCACCTTTGCCGGATGGATGCTTTGATGACATCAAACACCACACCGTAACTGGGTGGCTATAAAGGTGGCATTGAGTGTTCGGAAAGTATTGGTTGAAACACATGGATCAAGAGTGGGATTTGTCCATCCATATGACGGATAGATATACTCTAGGCCCTCTCGGTGTAATGTCATCCAATTAGCTTGCAAGCATGTGACTGGCTCACAAGGGATCACATATCACGGGAACGAGAAAAGAGTACTTATCGGTAACGAGGTTGAACTAGGTATGCAGAGATACCGACGATTAAAACCTCGGATAAGTAAACTATCGTGAGACAAAGGGACATTGGTATCGTATGTAAGTGGTTCATTCGATCGCAAAGTAATCGTAGAAATATGTGGGAGCCATATGAATTTCCAGATTCCTCTATTGGTTATTGTTCGGAGAAGTGTCTCGATCATGTCCGCATAATTCACGAACCGTAGGGAGACACACTTAAGGATTCGACGTTGTTTGAGTAGTTATGGAATGATGAGTAAGAGACCGAATGTTGTTCGGAGTCTCGGATGGAATCCGGGATATCACGAGGAGATCCGGAATGGTCCGGAGAATAAGATTCATATAAGGAAAGTCCCGTTTCGGAGTTCAGAAATGATTCCGGTGTTTTCATCGGAAATGTTCTAGAAGGTTTCGGAATGTACGGCACTCCGGAAGGGAAAGGGTACATGAATGTGTCATTGCAAGTTGGAATGATTGCATCATGTACTAAGTGTCATCGTTGTTCCAAATAAAGGATTAATCGAATCCTAGTTTGAAAAGTCAAATAGCTAAATTGAAAAGGCAAACGGCTAAATTTGGAAAGTGGAAAAGAGGAGGAGGAAGTTTGAAACCGAGTTGGGGAGGAGTTCCCTCCTCCAACCGACGGACCACCTCCAAGCCGAGTTGGGGAGGGACTCCCCTCCCCTTGGCCGCACCTCCCACCTATAAAGGGAGGGGCAGGGCTGCCCCTCCAAGACACACAAGATCCTCTCCTCTAAACCCTAATTTGGTGCCGCCACCTCCTGCAGCTGCCGCCACCTCCTAGGGCTCCCCTTGGCGCCGACTTGGGCAAGACCCAAACCCTAGCCACCGCCCAAGCTCCTCTTCCTCGGCTTGTCTAAACCCTAGATCGTCGAGGGCTCTCTCATAGTCCACCATACTCGCTCCGACTTAAGGCGAAGCCCTGCGAGATCTCCCCTCTACTTCCGATACCACGCCGTCGTGCTGCCGAAATCGCGAGGAGAGTGCTACAACCTCCGCTGCCTGCTGGAACAAGGGAGAGGAAGGTCTTCGTCGAGTACCGAACGTGTGACCGACTGTGGGAGCGCTGCCGGAACGCAGCGCCGGAAGGATCGTCTACGCGATCTTGAGATCGGGAAGAGTACACTACATCACCCACGAGAATCCGCTCTCGTTAAACACTTTGGAATCTTCGAGGGTAAGTTATTCCATCGACTCGTTGCTACAATCTAGTAGATAGATCTTGGCTTGTTTGTTTGTATGCGGTAGAAATTTTTTGTTTTCCATGCTACGAACCCCTACAGTGGTATCAGAGCCGTGTCTATATGTAGATCTGTTGCACGAGTAGAACACAATGGTCATTGTGGGCGTTGATGCTTTTGTTGTCGATTGCTTCTTGTGTACTTTGCATCTTGCGGGATGGTGGGATGAAGCGGCCCGGGCTAACCTTACATGACATCGTTCATGAGACTTGCTCCACGCTTGACATGCAACTTGTATTGCATAAGTGGCTTTGCGGGTGCCTGTTTCTCCCAACATAGTTAAGATTCAATTTACAACGGGTGATTGACAATACTAGTATCAATGTTGTGGTTCTTGTTTGTAAGTTAGAGCGACACTTATTGAAAGCCCCAAACCACATAAAATATGCAAAGAAAATTAGAGGCGTCTAACTTTGTTTTGCAGGGGTGTGCTGTGATGTGATATGGCCATGATTGTGATTATATTTGATGTATGCAATGTTCCTTATTGTAAGTTGGCAACCGGCAGGAGCCATATGGTTGTCTTTAAATTCTGTTAAGACCCGCGTGTCTATTCAAAGTAGTTGTAATAGTTGAAGCTGGTGGACCTCAACCATGGAGCAGCGTCATTGACCTTGATGCAATGCCGGTGATGATGGAGATCATGTTCGTGCTTGAAGATGGAGATCAGAAGCACAAGAAGAAAGGCCATATCATATCACATATTATGAATTGCATGTGATGTTAATCCTTTTAATGCATCTTGTATTGCTTAGTTCACGACGGTAGCATTATAAGATGATCCCTCAAGCACACAATTTCAAGTTTTAAAGTGTTCATCCTTAGTAAGCACCGTTGCTAAAGCTCGTTGTTTCGAAGCACCACGTGATGATCGGGTGTGTTAGATTCTGCGAGTGTATACAACGTGAGCAAGCCAGATTTGCTCATGCGGAAGCTAAGGTTGATCTTGACGAGCCTAGCATGTACAGACATGGTCTCGGAACACGGATCACCGAAAGGTAAAGCATGAGTCATATAGTAGATATGATGAACATGATGATTGTTCGCCATTGAAGCTACATCAACTCTCGTGATGATCGGTTTTGATGTGGTGGATTTGGTTCGTGTGATCACTAAAACAATGTGAGGGATATTGTTTTGAGTGGGAGTTTAACAGCAATATGATTTAAAGTTGAACACTATTTATCATAAATTAAATCAAAGTGAATTTGCATAGTTGTTGTAGTCATTGGCATCCGTTTACCACCTTGCGCTTAGTTATAATTGAGATGATAGAACTATAGAATTCTGGTTAGTTACTTTACGAACTGGTATCGTATTGTTTTGAAGTGTTAATCTAAAGTTTAAAAGTCCTATTGCAAACTTTCAGTAAAGTTCTGGTTACTCCATGAAGTTTAATAATTGGTATTAAAACAAGAGTGACAATTCCAAGTGTTAGTGTATAAGTATCATGTTTGTCTCCATGATTCTTGATATTCAAAGGATTGTCTTAATATCAAGGTTATCTAGGATCTGAAAGAGTTGTTTCAGAAACCATGATGTGTGGAAGATATTGTGATATCTGAAACGAAGTTTTGGTTGCAACATGACAGAGTATAATATGGCAAAAGTCATGTTCTCATATTTGATGAGAATCTGCAATGGGTTGGAGACACTAGTTGTCCTAATCCACCAAAAGGTTTTGGATAGCAATATTATACTCACGATTCATCTTTATAAGCTAAAAGTAGCTTGATCATGGATAATTCCATGATAAGGGTGAATATTTTATGTAGGTAAAATATTTACTACACCAAGAGATTACTAAAGAAAGGAATTTGAAAGAACACCAAACATTTGATGATGGTGATCTACTTCAAAGTGCAAGTCCAAAGACATTGGTATTTAATTATACACGCTTTGGATTATGTGTCATATGTATGACTCCACTATTGATGTTGATAGATCCTTTCAAACAGAAAAGGAAATACTGAAAGAGAATCTCATAAATATATGGCAGAAAAGAAAAGACTAGAATTGTTCAGTTTAAGTATATAGATGATATACATGTTATGGCTATATTATTTGCTTATTAAACAATGTGGTTCTTAAGTATTTGATAGTGAATTTGTTGGTGTGAATCGTCATACAAAACAACACAATTCATGAACTACAATGGCCTAAGTAACTAGCAAAAGAATATGTGATGATATTCATCGAGAACAAATAAAGGGTTATTGTGTTGCTCGTTAAACATCAAAGCTTGCCTTCAAGATTTGTTTTATCAGGTATTATGAGAACAAAAGGGTTGTTGAAATAATTGTCGTAATCCATAAAAGATGGATGATTCACAAATCTTGTTGGAGAAATCACATCCATAAAACTAGTGCTAAAAATGTCGAAAGACAAATTGATTGAAGAATCACTTAGGAAGTGACATCGCCGTTTAAATTATATTGGAAAGAAAACATGAGAAACTCCATGTGGATGGAATTTTGGAGTCTTTTGATTTTTGATCACATGACGCTTGTGAAAATTTCATAGAGATAATTAAAACTTCGTTCGTAGGCCAAAAGGGAACGAATGACTAGCTTATTGGAACTTGTACATATTGTTGTACGAAGTCCATTATGTGTAGTCAAGAGCGATGGATTTCAACTTCATATGCTTTCTCCGAAAATTTGAGTGAATATATGAATATTTACTTAATAAGGATGAAGTGTGAAATATTTGAAAAGTTCAAAGATTTTCAAGATGAAGTGCAAAATCATTGTAACAAGAATATAAACAGTTTATGATAAAGATCATAAAGGAAGATATTTCAGTTACAAAGTTTAGCATAATACCTAAGATTTATGGAATCGTTCCATGGATTTGCATTTTCCCGAGACACCATAAGAGTATGGAGCGTTCGAGATATGTAATTAAACCTTGTTTGACATGGTGAGATCAAAGGTGTAATTCATACAATGCCATTATATTTTAAAGATTAAAAGCTTGAGAGACTACCGTTTTTCCACTGAAAAGAGCTTCATCATAATCCGTTGAAATGACACCATATAAAGTTATGGTTTGGGATAAAACCCAAGTTGTCCTTTCTTAAAACATTGGTATGCTTTGCATAAGAAAGATGTTTGCAACCAAAGTCGGATGAACCTATCTTTGTATGTTATTTCGAATAACTGTTAAGTATTCCTCCATAACACCATAGACAAAAGTGTTTGTCACTTAGAATGTCAAGTTTCTTCGAGAAGGAATTTTTCGTGAAAAGTAAAGTGGGAGGACAATGGAACTTTGATAAGGTTAAAAGAACCTTAGCTATATGTGCAGAGTTGTGCAGCACCGAAAAGTGTTCCGGAGGCAGCAATAATGCTCATGGCTCACGTGCCTCAAAGGTTGTGGTCATGGAGATCTAAGTTCCTATTGAAACAAGTAGGTCGGGTAAACAATCAAATACCAAGATTTGAGGGTTGAATCATTATTTGAGAATAATGAACCGACTACATGCAAAGAAGCAATGATGGGCCCTGACTCCGTCAAATGGCTTGAAGCCATAAAATCCGTGATAGTTCCATACATGAGAAATCAAGTTTTGAACTTGAAGGACCCTCGAGAAAGGTGTAAGACCTTACAGTTGTGTTTGGATCTATAAAGAAATAGACATGAATATGGTCGACATGTTGGGAAAGAGTTCACAACAATGTTCAAGGGTTGACTATGACAAGATTTGATCTTTCATAGCGATATTTAGTCTAGACGGATTAATGTAGCAACCACGACATATAATTTTGTTATGTGTTGGATAAACAAAACAAATTCTTCTAATAGAAGGGTTACCTAGGATGTGTGCATGACACGGTCCAAAGGGTTTTGTTAGTTCAAAGGATGCTAAATGCATATGCAAACTTCAATGGTTGAAGTAAGCATTACGGAGTTGGAATCTTCACTATGATGAAACTGTTAAAGGAGTTTAAATTCGTCGGAGATAATGAAGATGCTTGCATTTGCAAAAAATTAAGTGGGAGCGCTAAGACATGTTTCTAATACATTATGTGGAAGACATATTGTTGATTGGAAATGATGTATCTTTTATTAACACAAGATAAGAATTTCATCCTGATGAAAGGCTTAGGCAAAAACCCAAATATTTAGCATCAATAGACGCTAATATGGTTGTGCCAAAAGTACATAGATGATGTATTGAATGAGTTCAATATAGAAACTACAAGAAAGGTTCTTGTCGCACAGAAAGGATTGAATGAGTTCAATATTAATGATATATTCAAGTGTATTGACACTTGGTAAGTGAAACAAAGATTCAAGTATAGATTGATACTTGATGTATGAAATCACAAAGAGTATTTATATCAATTATGCTGTGATATGTACAAATCCAGATATGTCCTATGCTCTAAATGATGTGAGCATATACCAGAATGATTCATAAGATGATCATTGGACAATAGTAAGGATATTCTTATGATCTTTTGGAAGAACTAAGAATATATTGTTTGTAGAAGTGACAAATAGATGGTTAGTTCATTGTAAAAGTACTACATTGATACTAGTTTTGTCACAAAGTACAAATTAAGTTTATCTCAATCTAAACTAAGGGTGGCACAATATAATGGAAAGTAAGTTCCATAATGGATTTGGATGAGTTCCAAAGTTAAGACATTGTGACAGATACTACAACAAAAGGCTAAGTATATGACTGCTATTATAGCAGCTAAAGAGGGCATTTGGGTCAAGAAGTTTGTTATCAAACTAGGTGTAGTTCATAGCGGGATAATACTATGAAGATATATTGTACGACAATATCATCAACATGTTTTAAACCCCAAAGAACTAAAGGTCTCACCAAAGGACCAAATTTATACAAAGCCATCTCATTAGAGAATGAGTGATGCGTAGAGACGCAAATACATGCAATTACACACGGACCTGGAAGTGTCAGATTCGGAGATCAGTTGACCACTAGCGAATGTGTACTTACAACACCGGAAAGCCATAGGTGTTGAATACACAAAGGTTTGAAACTAGATTATTGACTCTATTGCAAGTGGGAGACTGTTGGAGATATGCCCAAGAGGCAATAATAAAGGTGGTTATTATCATATCTTCATACTTATGATAAATGTTTACATACCATGCTATAATTGTATTATCAGGAAACATTAATACTTGTGTGATTTGTAAACATAAAAGAGTCCCTAGTAAAGCCTCTTGTTAAACTAGCTTGTTGGTTAATATATGATCATGGTTTCCTGATCATGAACATAGAGATGTTATTAACAACAGGGTCATATCATTAGGAGAATGATGTGATGGACATACTCCTATAGATAAGCGTAGCATAAAGATCAAGTCATTTTAAATAGTTCAATTGCTATATGCTTTCTGATACATAGTAACCTAATTCCTTCGACCATGAGATCATGCATATCACCTTTGCCGGATGGATGCTTTGATGACATCAAACACCACACCGTAACTGGGTGGCTATAAAGGTGGCATTGAGTGTTCGGAAAGTATTGGTTGAAACACATGGATCAAGAGTGGGATTTGTCCATCCATATGACGGATAGATATACTCTGGGCCCTCTCGGTGTAATGTCATCCAATTAGCTTGCAAGCATGTGACTGGCTCACAAGGGATCACATATCACGGGAACGAGAAAATAGTACTTATCGGTAACGAGGTTGAACTAGGTATGCAGAGATACCGACGATCAAAACCTCGGATAAGTAAACTATCGTGAGACAAAGGGACATTGGTATCGTATGTAAGTGGTTCATTCGATCGCAAAGTAATCGTAGAAATATGTGGGAGCCATATGAATTTCCAGATTCCTCTATTGGTTATTGTTCGGAGAAGTGTCTCGATCATGTCCGCATAATTCACGAACCGTAGGGAGACACACTTAAGGATTCGACGTTGTTTGAGTAGTTATGGAATGATGAGTAAGAGACCGAATGTTGTTCGGAGTCTCGGATGGAATCCGGGATATCACGAGGAGATCCGGAATGGTCCGGAGAATAATATTCATATAAGGAAAGTCCCGTTTCGGAGTTCGGAAATGATTCCGGTGTTTTCATCGGGAATGTTCTAGAAGGTTCCGGAATGTCCGGCACTCCGGAGGGGAAAGGGTACATGAATGTGTCATTGCAAGTTGGAATGATTGCATCATGTACTAAGTGTCATCGTTGTTCCAAATAAAGGATTAATCGAATCCTAGTTTGAAAAGTCAAATAGCTAAATTGAAAAGTCAAACGGCTAAATTTGGAAAGTGGAAAAGAGGAGGAGGAAGTTTGAAACCGAGTTGGGGAGGAGTTCCCTCCTCCAGCCCGCGGCCCACCTCCAAGCCGAGTTGGGGAGGGACTCCCCTCCCCTTGGCCGCACCTCCCACCTATAAAGGGAGGGGCAGGGCTGCCCCTCCAAGACACACAAGATCCTCTCCTCTAAACCCTAATTTGGTGCCGCCACCTCCTGCAGCTGCCGCCACCTCCTAGGGCTCCCCTTGGCGCCGACTTGGGCAAGACCCAAACCCTAGCCGCCGCCCAAGCACCTCTTCCTCGGCGTGTCTAAACCCTAGATCGTCGAGGGCTCTCTCATAGTCCACCATACTCGCTCCGGCTTAAGGCGAAGCCCTGCGAGATCTCCCCTGTACTTCCGGTACCACGCCGACGTGCTGCCGAAATCGCGAGGAGAGTGCTACAACCTCCGCTGCCTGCTGGAACAAGGGAGAGGAAGGTCTTCGTCGAGTACCGAACGTGTGATCGACTGCGGGAGCACTGCCGGAACGCAGCGCCGGAAGGATCGTCTACGCGATCTTGAGATCGGGAAGAGTACGACTACATCACCCACGAGAATCCGCTCTCGTTAAACACTTTGGAATCTTCGAGGGTAAGTTATTCCATCGACTCGTTGCTACAATCTAGTAGATAGATCTTGGCTTGTTTGTTTGTATGCGGTAGAATTTTTTTGTTTTCCATGCTACGAACCCCTACAAGTGGGATGAAGCGGCCGGACAAACATTACATGTCCTCGCACATGAGACCTGTTCCACGCTTGACATGCAACTAGTTTTGCATAAGTGGCTAGTGGGTGTCTGTCTCTCCTACTATAGTCAATATCTAATTTGCAACGAGTTGTCAACAATTTGGTTATCCTCGTTGTGGTTCATGTTCGTAGGTAAGAACGGTTCTATCTTCGAAAGCCCTAAGCCACGTAAAATTTGCAATGGATAAATTAGAGGCGTCTAGTTTAGATTGTTGTTGGGCTAGTGATATGATATGGTGATGTTGTAAGTAGAAGTATGAGATGATACTCTTACAACACACATAACGTGTAATCTCCATAGACCTTGGACTTACACATATAGGTATGATAGTGATCATACCACGGTGCACATGATAGAGATCATATGCGGGAACCATATCATTCCACTAATAAACATGTGATGTTCGATTGCATCTTATATTGCTTGTTTGGCGTTTTATTAGCATAATAAGATGATCCCTCATTTAGATATCAAGATAAGAATGTGTTCTTCCTTTAGTATGCACCGATTGCGTTCTCGTCGCTCCAAGACATCACGTGATGATCGGGTGTTTTTGGATCCACGACCATATTTCGGGTGTAAGACAGTTACACATGCGAATACTAAGGTTATTACTTGGCGAGCCTAGCATGTACAGACATGGCCTCGGAACACGGACCGAAAGGTTAAGAATGAGTCATATAGTAGATATGATGCCCATTTGATGCTCGCCTTTGAAGCTACACTGACTCACGTGATGATCGGACTTGGTGTAGTGGATTTGGTTCATGTAATCACCAAAAGGACACGAGGGATGTCATTTTTGAGTGGGAGTTCATTTATAATTTGGATTAGTAGAACTCAATTTATCATAAATTAAATCAAAGTGAATTTGCATAATTTGTTGTAGTCATTGGCATTCGTTCACCACCTTATGCATAGTTGTAATTGAGATAATAGAACTGTAGAATTCTAGATATATACTTTACGAACTGGTATTGTATTGTGTTGAGTGTCAATCTAAAGTTTAAAGTCCTATTGCAAACTTTCAGCAAACTCTACTTACTCCGTGAAATTTAATAGTTGGTATTAAATCGAGAGTAACAATTCCAGTGTTAGTATCTTAAGTATCATGTTTTGCCTCCATGATTCTTGATTGTTTTAATATCAAGTTTATCTAGGAGCTGAAAGAATTGTTTCAGAAACCATCATGTGTGGCAGATATAACGATATCTGAAACAATGTTTTGGTTGCAAAATGATAGAGTATAATATATGTTCTCATATTGGATGAGAATTTACGAAGGTTGGAGATGCTAGACATCCTAATCATCCAAAAGGGTTTTGGAAAGTAATGTTATACTCACGATTCGCCTTTATAAGCTACAGTAGCTTGATCATGAAAGTCGTCATGATAAGGATGAATAGAAGATGTATGTAAAGTGTTTACTATACTAAAAGATTACTAAAGAATGGTTTTTGAAAGAATACCGATCATTTGATGATGGTGATCTACTTCAAAGTGCAAGTCCAAAGGTATTATTATTTGAATATACACGCTTTGGACTATGTGTCATGTATATGGCGCCACTTTTGTTGTTGATAGATTCTTTTAAAAAGGAAAAGGAAATGCTGAAAGAGAATCTATAAAATATATTTGGCAGAAAAGAAAAGATTGGAAATATCCAATTTAGGTATATATATGATATACATGTTATGGTTGTATTCTTTGCTTGTTAAACAATGTGGTTCTTGGGTATTAGATACCGAATTGGTTGGTATGAAATTTCATACAGAACGACGTAATTCATGAACCACAATGGCCTAAGTAACTAGCAAGAGAATATGTGATGATGTTCATCGAAAACAAAAAAACCGTTGTTTGTATTTCTCGTTGACATCAAAGCTTGACTTCAAGATTTTTTTTAATAATTGTTATTTGAATCAGGTATTATGAGAACAAAGGTTGTTCAAATAATTACCGTATTCTATATAAGATGGATGATTTACAAATCTAGTTGGAGAAATCACATCCATAAAGCCTAATGCTAAAATGTCGCAAGACAAATGATTGGAAGATCACTTACGAAGTGACATCGCCGTTTAAATTATATTGGAAAGAAAACATGAAGAAAATCCATTTTCATGGATTTTTGGAGTCTTTGATTTGATCAAGTGACGCTTGTAAGACTTTCCTCGAGATAATTAAAACTTCGTTCAAAGGCCAAACAAGAACGATCGACTAAATTATTGGAATTTATACATATCGATGTATGTAGTCCATTATGTATAGTCGTAAGCGATGGGTTTCAACTTCATATGCTTTCTCCGGAAATTTGAGTGAATATTCACTTAATGAGAAATAAGTATGAAATATTTGAAAAATGTTTCAAAGACTTTCAAGATGAAGTGCAAAATCATTGTAACAAGAAAATAATTGGTTTATGATTTTATCATAAGGGATTTGTTTGAGTTACAGGTGTAACAAGAAAATAAATGAATTATGATCTTATCATAAAGGGATTTATTTGAGTTACAAGTTTAGCAAAACACCTAGATTTACATCTCCCGAAACACCATAGGAATATGGAATTTTTGAGATTTGTAATGAAACCTTGTTTTACATGGTTGGATCAAAGGTGTTGTTTATAAAACTGCCATTATGTTTTAAAAGATTAAAGCTTTAGAGACTACCGCTTTTACACTGAAAAGAGCTCCATCTTGATCCATTGAAATGACACCATGGAAGTTATGGTTTGGGGTAAAACTCAAGTTGTTATTTCTTAAATTTTGGTATGCTAAACATAAGTAAGATGTTTACAACCGAAGTCGAATGAGCATGTCTTTGTAGGTTATTTCGAATATCAATTGGTTATTCCTCCATAACACCAAGGACAAAAGGGTTTGTCGCTTGAAACATGAAGTTTCTTGAAGGAGGATTTTTTCTTAAATGTTAAGTGGGAGGACAATAGAACTTTGATAAGGTTAACGAACCTTAGCTAAATGTGCTGAGTTGCGCAGCGCCGGAAATGGTTCTGGAGGCTGCCATAATGCTCATAGCTTATGTGCCTCAAAGGTTGTGGTCACGGAGATCTAAGTTCTTATTGAACCAAGTCGGTCGGATAAAACAATCAAATGCTAAGATTTGAGAGTAAATCATTATTGTTTGACAATGATGAACTGACTATATGCAAAGAAGCGATGATGGGCCCTGACTCCATCAAATGGCTTGAAGCCATAAAATCCGTGATAGTTCCATACACGAGAAATCAAGTTTTGAACTTGGAAGACCCTCTAGAAAGGTGTAAAAACCTATCGGTCGTATTTGGATCTATAAAGAAACAGACATGGATGTTTCACATCTATAAAATAATCGATATGTCGTAAAGTATTTTACGACAATGTTCAAGGAGTTGACTATGACAAGATTTTATCTTTCATAGCGATATTTAGTCTGGACGGATTAAAGTAGCAACCACTACATATAAATTGGTATATGGTAGATGAATAAACAAAACAAAGTTCTTCTAATAGAATGGTTACCTAGGACGTGTACAAGACATGGTCCAAAGGGTTTTGTTAATTCAATGGATGCTAAAAAGGGCATGCAAACTTCAATAGTTGAAGTAAGCATCGCGGAGTTGGAATCTTCACCGTGATGAAAAGAGTTTTTCATCAAGAGACGATGAAGATGCTTGCATTTGCAAGAAATTTAGTGGGAGCGCTGAGACATATTTCTAATATATTATGTGGAGGACATCTTGTTGATTAGAAATGATGTATATTTTATTGACAATGGTTAAGAATTTCATTTCGATGAAAGACTTAGGCAAAACCCGAATATTTAGCATGAATTTCTATAGTGGATAGACTGAGATGCTAATATGGTTGTGCCAAACATACATATATGAGATATTGAAGGAGTTCAATATAGAAACAACAAGAAACGGTTATTGTCGCATGGAAAGGAATTGAATCAAGATTCAAGTGTATCGACACTTGATAAGTGAAACAAGATTCAAGTACTTTGACACTTGATGAGTGAAATCACGAAAATGTTTTGATCAATCATACCATGATATGTACACATCCAGATATGTCCTATGCTCTAAGTGTTATGAGCATATACCAGAATGAATCATAAAATGATCATTGGACGATAGTGAGGATATTCTTATGATCTTTTTGAAAGAACTAAGAATATATTTGTATAGAGATGACAAACAATTACAAATAGTTCATTGTAAAGCGTTACATTGATACTAGTTTTGTCACAAGATACAAATTAAGTTTATCTCAATTTAAACTATGGGTGGCACAATGAAATGGAAAGAAAGTTTCCATGATGGATTTGGATGTATTCCAAAGTTAAGACATTGTGACGAATACTACAACAAAAGGCTAAGTATATGACTGCTATAGTAGCAGCAAAGGAGGGAATTTGTGTCAAGTAGTTTGTTATCAAACTAAGGTGTGGTCCACAACGGTCTAACACTAAAGATATACTGTACTACAATAGTATCAACGTGTTTTAACCCCAAGGAACTAAAGGTCTCACCGAAAGACCAAATTTATACAATGCCATCTCGTTGGAGAATGAGTAATGCGTGGGGACGCAAAGATATGCAAATACACACGGACCTGAAAGTGTCAGATCCGTAGATTATGTTAACCACTTACAATCGCGTATATGGAACACCGGAAATCCATAAGTGTTCAATACGCAAAGTTTTCAAACTAGATTATTGTCTCTAGTGCAAGTGGGAGACTGAAGGGAATATGCCCGAGAGGCAATAATAAAGTGGTTATTATCGTATTCCTTATTTATGATAAATGTTTATTTTACATGCTATAATTGTATTAATATGGAAACGTTAATAAATGTGTGTTTAATAAACAAAACGGAAGTTCCTAGTTATGCCTCTCTCATAAACTAGCTCGTTGATTAACAAGATGATCAAGGTTTCCTGATCATGGACATTGGATGTTGTTAATAACGGGATCACAACACTAGTGTAATGATGTGATGAACATTCATCTGAAGTATAGCATTACGGTCAAAGTCATTGAGTTTATATTGCTATAACAACTTACGAAGTGATCCTAATCCTTAGACCATGAGATCATGTCAATCACTAACACCGGAAGAGTTTCTTGATAACATCAAACATCATACCGTAACAGGGTGATTATAAAGATGGATTCAGAACTAATAAAGTGTTATGTTGAGGCCCATGGATCGAGAGTGGAATTTGTTCATCCTGATGACAGATAGATATACTCTGGGCCCTCTCGGTGATATCACATTGGTTAGCTTGCAAGCAAGTGATTTGATCACTAGAATGTTATATCACGGGAACGAGAAAAGAGTGCATGTCAGTAACGAGATCAAACTAGGTATGGAGATACCGATGATCGAATCTTGGACATGTAATATATTGTGAAACAAAGGGATTAATATACTAGCGTAAAAGGTTCCGACGATCAAAAGAAAGTCATCGTTGAATGTGTGGGAGTCAGTATGGGTCTCCAGATCCCGCTTATGATTATTGATCCGAGAGGGGTCTCGATCATGTCCGCATTATTCACGAACCGTAGGGTGACACACTTAAGAGACACCGACATCCAATTGGAGCAAAAGTTTCATGCCAAAAGAATGAATAAGCGCAGGAATTTATTTCACTAGATACCGAAACAGGTTTTCGGGTGAAATTGCATAAAGTGGTTATGCATGTGAAATAGAATTCTAGCAAGGGGTTATTTGTGAATGTTTGTCATTAAAGTAATTGACAAAATTCTGAATAAAATAAAAGAGTTTTATTTAATGAGAGTTTGCATTAAATTTTGTGGAAATTTAATGGGAATTTGAGTGGGTTTTTTAGTGGAGAAAATTGAAGGGCCATTTTGTGAGTGGAGTGTCCACCCACATGAATGATGGAGAGGTGGGGGCACCCTCCATGGCCGGAGGCCATGCCCCTTGGGCTGGCCCCCTCCCCTATATAAGGAGCCCCTCCTCTCACTTCTCACTCACACCTCCTCGTGAAGGATCTATCTCCCCCTCTAGAATTTATCCCCCATGGTCTCGGACTAGCGAGATACATGATCCCGGTGGCTATTCGGCAATAAAGAGTTGTGCTTCCACTGCATCGCTGGAGCGAGGAGGCGGAGGTTGCTCGGTGCCTCGAACGTGTGTGCGAGCACGGATGCGCTGCTGTTTTGCGGCGCTAGGACTTCCTCTCGATCTTGAGATCGGCAAGAGATCGTCTACATCAACCACGAGTTTGGACTCGTTAAGCTTTGTCGGTCTTCAAGGGTATGTTCTCTACGGATATACATCCGCCCGTTGTTTGTATCTAGTAGATAGATCTTGGTACATAGTTGTTCCCATCGTAGGAAATTTTTTGTTTTCTATGCTGCGAACCCTACACATTTATTCATCAATGTGGATTTGTTGTTAGGGACAACGTCCCGATCAGCATTATCAACTGGAATAAGCCAGCAAAGGCCGATGAATATTCTATGAGTTATGTCGAGGACAGATACAAAGACATACTATGGGAAAAGCTCATTCGCCATTTCACCCTACCGGTCTTAGATACTAAGGAGGCCACGAATGATATGAGGTCTAAAGTTAAGCGTTTCACTCTTAAGAAGATGGCCCAACAGTTCAATAACTATAAAAAAAGATTGTACAATGAATATCTCGAGGAAGGAAAAGTTCCAGCATTCAAGGACTCACTAGAGAAGCAGCGGCCTCACTGGGAAAGATTTCTAGACTACAAGAAATCTGCAATAGCAAAAAAAAGGTCCTCAAAGAATAAAGAAAATGCTGCAAAAAAAATATCACCATACGATGGGGACATGTGGCTATAGGACTTCCGTTCCTAAGTGGGAGGAAGCCGAGAAAGCCTTGCATGCCCAAGGGCTCACTCTAGCTACAGAGGACTGGCCCATCAGAGTAAGGAATTGGTTACTTGCCCATGGGGCAAAGTATGACAAGGAAAAAAGGGAGTTAATATTCGATAAAAAGTCCAATGTTGCTACACCCCATGGAGAAATTGTTAAAACAATTGAGGAGGTTAAAAAGGGTGACTTCAAACCCGACAGAGAGAACGACGAGCTGACAAAGGCCCTCGGGAATCCTTAAAAACCAGGACGAACACGAGGCTTTGGACCTTCTGTGCCGTGGAAGACTGGGTTTCCTCGGAACACTGAATCCTATAGAATCCGAGCGAGGGCAAAGAAGCGAAAGGAGATAGAGGAGGCATCCCGGTTGCGTAGCGTGGAAAGAAAGAACAAGGAAATATATGACATGCTAAAAGAGCAACAGAAGCAGATGGACGAAATGCGCCAGCAAGGTCCAACTCATCAGCGGCTAGAAGAAAGTGTCGGTGTCCCATCACAGCGGAGAAGTAGTGTCGCTTCCACGGCGGCCGATCCGATAGATCGCTATCCCGTGGACAATATCACTGAGAAGACAAGCTGCGAGCTGCATGTGGGAGTGATGAACTTATCCTTCAAGGCGGCTCTCGGTTATGCTTTATCTTGTGAACCTGAAGCACGCTGGCATTGCAAAGAGATTCCAGATGGCTATGCTCGTGTTGGGGTGGATGAGATTCTACCTCGATATGAATCACTACAACTTGACATCCCTAGACCTGAAGATGAGAGCACGCTAGGAGAAGTCAGGGGCTCTATCATTCTATGGCGCAAAAAATACATCGTGTTTCCAGGCTCACCCAAGCCACCAATGTCTCCTTCGCGTCAGCCGAGTCTGCCGCCTCCAGCAAGTCCACATGAGGAGTGGGACGACCACCATAGCGCGAGTCCACCGCCGCATCAGCCCACTCCTCCCCCACTGCGTCAGCCCACTCCGCTGCCGCCGTGTCAGACTAAGAAGGCGGTCTCTCAGTCAACTAGTATAAATACTAGTCAGAAGAAAGCCAAAGGTAAAAAGGTGAAGAAAATCCCGCCGCCTCCTCCCAAGTTACCTTACGAGATGACTGATGAGGAAACCAAAGTGATCAGTGATGCCCAAGTTAAAGCCTTCTTTGCACCCAAAGCTCCCGAGCCAAAACAAATATTTGATCCGAAAGCCAAAAAGTGGGCTAAGGGGTTTCTTGAGCAACCATCGCAATATGAGATAAATAAGGCTGATGACTACAAACGCTGTCTGCTGAGAATTGGTAGGAAGAATTCAAGAAATACTATTGCAAGCAGCGGTAATACTCCAGGAAATACTACTGCAAGCAGCGGGAAAAGAGAGGTTGCGCAACTCGGAATGCAGGAAAACAAATCGATCGCCCCGCTCAAGATGTTATCCAATATTGATCATCAGAATACTATAGCAATGGAATTTGCCAAAGGTGCTAATATTACAGTTGATCAAGCGCTAGGCGGGCATATCCCCATACAATAGGAATTTGCATGGAGATATGAATACGGGAAGACTCTGGTTAGACCTGATGAGGTCAAATTTCTACCAACTCAAATGTGAAGACTGCATGAGTGGTACGAGAAAGTCTCTACATGCGATGAAGAAGATCAATTGTCAGCGCTGCTTGTGAAAATTACAAGTGAGCATTTTAATGGTGAAGACCAGTTGCAAATTTATTTTGAGGAATTCTATATCTTATTCAAACAATATTCCCTTGACTTGAGCCTCCTCGCTGCCTATTGTCTGTAAGTGGTTCATTTATTTCTATGATAAAGTCTATAACCCAGCTCTTTTATTGCATGTAATTATCTTCACTATATGCTATTATGCAGAATGAAGAGCGATGAATATGACCGGAAGAAAATCTTTGACACTGGGTTCATCAATCCACACCGGTTTAATCAAAGATTGCTAATGGAATACCCCAAGGACACGGAGTGTAACTTGCTAAGGGTCTTATTGAGGCAAAATTACGAACGAAGAATATTGTTTCCCTACAACTACAGGTAAGAGTGTTACTGCCTTGTACACATTCATTTGATTCTGCTAAGTGTAATTGATGAGTTACTGACATATATGAACGTGCGCAGCTATCACTGAATTCTTCTAACCATTGAAGTTGACGCTGGAAGAGTTGAAATCAAGGACTCACTAATGAGAGACGAATCACAATACGCATTCATTAAAGATGCGCTCCAGAGGTAATTTCAGTCATTATCGCATTATATCGGTCTCTTTCGTTCATATATATATCCTGAGATATCAAGTAACTAATAACACATTTTTTTTGTCGGGCAGGGTTTGGAAAGCTTTCACCAATGCTACGGTTGGTGAATTTAAAGACGAGCTTAGTTTTCATCGGATCGATGTAAGTAGTACGAGCTAGATCCGCGCATCTCTTCAATTCTAGTTTCAATACCATCATGTCATGCTTGATTATTATTTGATTGAAACCTTTTGTCGTAAAGTGCAAGAGGCAACCACCAGATACTAACCTATGTGGATACTTCGTGTGCGAGTACATTCGCTCCGAGGTCAGTGAGCGGGACGGAGAGACATTTTTAGAAGTACGTGAGCAATATATTCAAAAAAATTGTTGAGTGTCATTCATAATATTTGTTATGACTATTGATATTCATATTGACATCCTTATTTTATATATAGTTGGAAAGATTGCGGGAGAATATCGATCCAAGGAAGCGTCTAGTAGTAATTCAAGAGGAATTGACGGGATTTCTTGTCGACCATGTCATAAACCCAGAAGGAAAATACCATACCTCCGGCTTCCCGTGATTTAACGAACTTGTAACCGAATAGACGGGTTGTGATCTCCATTTATGTATATATTTATGTCATGTAGAATTATATGTAATGTAGAATTATATCTATATTAGACGGGTTGTGATCTCTTCATTGCATGTCACTTTACGCCAAACGCAACCCTCATCTACCTATCCTCTTGCCGCGGCAGAACCCCGCATCGGCTGCCGCAGCAGAAAACGGCCCCAAAACTCTGCCGCAGTGGAAACACACATCGGCTGCCGCGGCAGAAGTGGGCCCCAAAACTCTGTCGTGGCGGAAACCCCCATCGGCTGCCGCGGCAGAAAATGGCCCCAAAACTCTGCCAGGGCGGCCGAATAGGTAAAATGCTGCCGCGACAGAAAGAAACTAGTCCCGGCCCATAATACGGACCGGAAATAAAGACCACCTCCCCTCGCACTGCTATGCTGCCACGTGCACATCCTTTAGTCCCGGCTAATAACTGGACCGGGACTAGAGGCTGGGACCTCTAGTCCTGTTTCCGTAGTCCTGGCTGGCCATCCGGGACTAGAGGCCCTCTAGGACCGGGACTAGTGCCCCGTTCTCCACTAGTGATGGTAATGTATATATACTCCACCGAATGAATATGTATGTCAAAACTTAATCTACTGTCTTACATGATTGTGTAAGAAACACAACAATATTTATGTGGGCTATATGGAATAAACTAAACAAACGAAGACATGGGGTTTGCCAGCCAAACATCAATCACGGAGTCGGTAACTATGTAAGAAAAGATGATGAAATCACCAGAAGGACGGCCAGCCGGAGTTCTCCGTATTAAGGCTGGATGAAGATTAACAGTGATGCAAGCTTCCTTCAGAACTCTATTTGTCGATGTGTAATAAGAGTTCAATCATATGCTATTTGCCTAGGTTAGAGAGATCAAGAGAGTTTTAATTGGTTTTAGCATTTCTTATGTTGGCCGAGACATTTATAATGCAACCGGTTTATGAGCAAAACATGCTAGTGTTGGTACTAATTATGTGATGATGAAGAATCCATCCATCACCTGTTATTCTTGTGCCCAGCTGCAAAATATGTATGGAGTTCTTTTGCAAAAGCTATAAGTGCAAAAGGCATGCCTGCTTATTTTTCACAGTTCTTTAGGTGGTTCCTAAGACATACTTGTGCTAGTAGGAATACTCAGATTGCTGTAATCTTCTGGGTGATTTGGAAACTTTGAAACAAAGCTTGTTTTGTTGGAAAACTTATTAAATCGCCTAATGATCTTATTTGCTCCTCTGCTATCTTTATGAACTATTGGGCAGGTTCGCACAATCCTTCAGACCAAGCTAATTTGCGAGCTGGGGTGAATATCCTGATGAGCATTGCTGTCGATCGTCAACTTGCTACTGCCGGAGCTGACTTCCCCCATAACTCTTCTGATTATTGGTGGCTATGTGTCGACATCTCGTGAGCAAGATGATGAACCTTGATCTTGACTCGAATCACTGATGTTCTCTACTGCCCCCACCCCGGGGGGGGGGGGGGGGGCTTTTGATGTCCTGACGTTTGTAGCTCTATGTTTTGTCTCACTATTTGGTCTTCTTCCTTTCTGACTCTAAATGGCCTTGGGTGCTGGTTTGGAGTTTAGACTTTATTCTTAGGAGTGTTCTGCTAGCATCTTAGGCGGCAGTTTTCTCGTGTTTCCTTTTGAGCCCTATGCTAGTTTTTATTTCTATTGTTGCACATGAATGCTTTTGATGTTGAACCTCTGTGTATTCCTATGAGTAATGGAATTCGGTCCCTTCTGGGATCGCATGGAAAAAAAATGCTAGTGTTGGTAGGAGATGTTCGCGGAGCAATTATCCCAAGCTTTCTGGATGATACTCTTATAGTTGATCGCAATCTTGTTGATTAGATAATAAATCTCTCTGATTTTGTAAAATGATATTTTTGAAACAAAGACTAAAGATTTGTCTCGCCTCCTTAGTTAAGAAGAAAGGTGCTCATTTAATCAGCAGAAAACCTAGCGAAACCCAAAACAACATCCACAACAATCATCATGGAACATGTCAGCCTCGAGGGCGGCCTGGCACAAAAACACGCCATGCACATTGGCTAAAATAAACACACAAGAAAGGTTGCACGCAAGTATTATCGGCATCGATCCTCCTTTAGCAAGGAACTTTTACTTCATTGCAGGGACCATATATGAAGCCATCACCACAAGAGTTTCCTGAAGCAATGCTAAGATTTGACGTATAGCCACCACACATATGTTGAAAACAACTTTGAATTTGATTTAGACCTACAAATGGGAAATATGCAAGCTTAGTGACTACCATCATCACCATACGAATGTTGTGGCCGCACTCTGGCTCCATAATGGAAAAAATAAGACAAGCATGTCTACAAATGGAAGAGCTGGCCACAACAACAATATCGCAACCCCTAACATCACTCGTCCCCTTCATCATCACAATGCAAGCCACAGACAAAATTGGGGCTAAGGATTTTTCATTACAAATGGAATCTTTTAAGTTTGTCTATCCACACAACCGATGTATAGCAGCTAAGGATTTTTATTATATGTTAAGCACTTGACGCTATGATTCCCATCTTTTTATTAGTCAGATGATGCCATACAATCTTAGTTGTAAACTCACTTATAATTAGAAATATCTTAGTTGCAAACCCACTTGTAACTACAATAATACCTTAATTGCAGGTCCACTTATAACAAAAAAAATCTCAGTTGTAATCCCACTTGCAATTCACAGGAAGCATGAGTCACGAGCAAATTCAATGGAATACGACATGACTAAGCTCTAACTTAATTATCAATTGATTGAGAATTAGCAAAACCCTTTTAATAATCATTTTGTAGGCGAAAAAAGTGTATGGAGGTAAACTCTTTTGAAGATTTGAGGTAATCATGAAGATGGGGAGAAGACATGAACTAAAAGATCCATATGCTTGCGAATGCAACCGAAACCCACCTTTTCTTCAAAAATCCGATTTGATTATTTTGAATACGTTTTCCTAGACACTATCCATTTTCCCACTTTGAACTGCTTATCCTAGAGTACCAAAAACATGACTGCTACCGGTACTCTGTTCTCATATAAATACTTACCCCCGGGAGCATTTTCCCCTTCTCTCGGGTGGCCAGGATCAGGAGTTTTCTGGCCACTCTCCCTGCCCTCTTCTCACATTGACCCAAATGTAGTGTTCTAGCTGCTTCCGGATGAGCTACATCTCAGCTTCCACCTTACCAACTCACCAATGCGTCCTCTGGTCTGATCAGAAAGCAACCAACCCTCACAGCTAGCTCTCGCGGGCTGCTGTATCAATCAGCCTCCCCAGAATGGCTTCTGGAAACAACTGGCTGGAGTTCTCCCTCTCCGGCCAAGAAAATCATCAGGATAGCTCGCCGTCCGCCGCCATCGACGTCTCTGGGGCCAGCAACTTCTATCACCTACCAACGATGCCGACTCCCGATGCTCAACTTGGCGAGCCAGAACATCATCCTTCATACGGGATCATGGAGGCCTTCAACAGAAGAGCTGATGAAACCCAAGGTGAGAGGAATAAGCTATAGCTAGCTGCATGCAACCCGATGGGTCCAACGATCTGTAGATAGCTATAGCTAGCTAGTAGCCTCGTATGTAGGCCCAGCCCGTTCATGGTTTCTTGTTATTTGATGTGGTTGCAGAGTGGAGCATGAGGGGTCTGGACTACAACGGCGGCGCCTCCGAGCTCTCAATGCTCGTCGGGTCGAGCGCCGTCGGCGGAAAGAGGGCCGTTGAGGCCGAGGCCGAGCCGAAGCTAGAGGATTTCCTCGGCGGCAACTCGTTCGTCTCCGAGCAAGATCAGGCCGCCGGTGGCTTCTTGTTCCCTGGCGTCCCCATGGACAGCGGCACCAACAGCAACAGTGGGGGCAACACCATGGAGCTCTCCATGATCAAGAGCTGGCTCCGGAACAATCAGGTCCCCCAGGCGCCTGACCCGCTAACCGTGGCGGGCTCCGAGCAGCAGCCGCAACCCCACGAGGAGATCATGAGCACGGCGAGCGGGAGCAGCCTGGATGCGCTGGAGAGGAGCGGCGCGGTGGCGGCGAAGGGGAGCCTGGCGCTCTCGATGAGCATGGGCTCGGGTTCGCACCTGCCGTTGGCGCCTGAGGCAGGGGCCGGCGTTAGTGGGGGAGCTGCGGAGAGCACCTCCTTGGAGAACAAGCGGGCGAGCGGCGCCATGGATTCACCCGGCGGCGCAGTAGAGGCCGTCGCGAGGAAGTCCATCGACACGTTCGGGCAAAGGACATCGATATATCGAGGTGTAACAAGGTTAGAAGGCTAATTAGTTTCTTCGCGGATTAAATTTTGATGGGATCAATCTAATGAAGAAGGTAACCGAGATCACAAGAGATCTCTATGCATGTGGTAGACATGATAATGCAATCTACTCCCTTCCTCCAGAAATAACTAATTTATATTTATCTAGATTTGAATGTATCTGTGCATTAAAATATGTTTAAATATATTTGAATCTAAATAAATCCAAGTCGGTTATTTCTGAACGGAGGAAGTACTATGCTTTTGAGAGCCTAGAAGTGTTGCGATACTACATAGGATTTTTTGTGTGCGGTGCTAGACTGGAGTAATCGAACTAATTGCTCATTTGGAATAGTAAACATATATTCCTATTTTCCATTCACCAATATAGGTGACTGGAGAGCACAAACGCACAATATAGCTCATTGACTAGGAAACAATGAGTGACTTGAACTAAATTACTTGTTCATATGGCATATGATTCATAATTTCATAGTACTCTGTTGTTACCACCCAATTTGCGTGGCTAAAAGTGTTTTTATTTTTTGGAATTCTACAAGCTTTTGTAACCTGAGGCCACCAGAAGAATAGGTGTAATTTACGTAAATTGTTATAATTGGCCCAACAAAAATATAAGTATAGACCCAAAATATTTCTTTTAGCTCCTAAGCTCTACTGAGCTCATTTTTTTCCTCCAAAAACTTCATTTTTAGGTCTTAGTAAATTCTTAAAATAAATATACAAAACATTTCTAGTATGTACAACCAAAATTGCATCAAAAGATCATTTCATACTCAATCTTCACAGAAAAGCCAATTCTTGGAAGCAAAATATAATAGAGTTATGGTTTTATTTTGGGGCAATGATTTTGTGTTTTATGTTTAAAAAATACAACATATTATTTAGTAAAACATTGCATATATATGTAGGTAACATGTGATATATCCACATAAAAACTTCAGGGATTTTTTAAAGTTAAAAATGTCATTTATTTTTGAAAATACTGATTTCACTAAGCTCTGGAGCCAAGACACTACCATATACCTTTGTTTTTTTTTTGCCACAATCAGTATGAGATTCTCCCCCTCTTTAAAGGAATATTTTTGTTGAAGAAGGATGAATACCAAGAGAATTACAAATAAAAAATGATGAGATCTAACTACATGTGTGTGTTTTCATGTGAAACGACGTGTATAATTTTGTTAATGTGCTAACTATATTACCTTGGTCATGTTTATTTATTCATTTGTTCATTTTAGACATAGATGGACAGGGCGTTATGAAGCTCATCTCTGGGACAATAGTTGTAGAAGAGAAGGGCAGAGTCGCAAGGGTAGGCAAGGTAATGGCTATATACCCTTTAATTTTTCCATCCATATCTACACTCTTGCTTTGCTAATAAAGCATTGTCTCGTGTTTTGCCTCAACACTGTACCTCCACCATTGCCTTCGAAATGGCATTGTATTGTCCTCGACAATCCATAGTTTATCTTGGTATGCTTTCTGAACTCTGGTTATTTTTATTTTCATTGTGTTTTACTACTATAGTGATTTCACCCGGTGATTGTATTCATGAACATATAGGTGGCTATGACAAGGAGGACAAGGCAGCAAGGGCTTATGATTTGGCAGCTCTCAAGTATTGGGGCACAACAACAACAACAAATTTCCCGGTAAGCAAGTTATGCATAAATAATAATATTGTTGTTCCTTTTCTTGCATTGTTATTTTTTTGCAATACTCAAGTTGGTGTTGATTAGATCTATAATTTTTAGTTATGTACATTTGCAGATAAATACCTATGAAAAGGAGGTGGATGAAATGAAACATATGACCAGACAGGAATATATTGCATACCTACGAAGGTACTAGCTAGTTGATGTTCCACATATTAAATTATCACACACTTAACTATGATAGTTCACTAGCAATAACTTGATTCAACAATTACAGAAATAGCAGTGGATTTTCTCGTGGCGCATCAAAATATCGTGGTGTAACTAGGTATGTAACTAGGTAATATGGTCGGCCATGTTTTACAAATAAGTTTATTATTCTTGAAATTTGTACGCACTAAGAAAAATGTATGTTAGATAGCCATCCAAATTGTTGTATGGAATTCCTAAATAAAGAGCACATCTATTTGTGTGATGGTGTCCGAGCCACTCTTTATGAAGTTTTCAATCACTCCTTGTGAAGATTCAATCACCTCTGCGAAGTTCCGTTCACTTTTTTAATTTCTATTTGGTAGTTATCATACTTGCACTTATTAGTGAAATTCTACTTTTCGTGGAATTGCATTTATACTCTCATGTTTTTCTTGTCTCTATGTTCCGATTGCATTCTTTGTGGAATTGCATTTTTATTTTGGTTTCAGTTGCATTTTGTATTTCTACACTTGCACTTCAATGGTGGGAAATGGCGAAAGATTTCAAAATTTCAGTAGTCTAGACACTCCTTTGTAATATTGTTTCGATGTCCTAATCAAAGGCTGAGATTTTACCAGGCACCATCAGCATGGTAGGTGGCAAGCAAGAATAGGGCGGGTTGCAGGAAACAAAGACCTCTACTTAGGGACCTTCAGTAAGTTATTAATTCCCATGTCCCTAAATAGGTGGCTAAACTTAGTCAAAAGTCAATATTTCTAACTTGGACCAAATATATTAAAAAAACATCAACAACTAATAAGTATATTATGAAAATATAACTTATATTGAATCTATTGATATTACTAATAGAATAGATCTTCACATTCTTGTATATATTCTTAGTCACATTTTGAAAACATTGAGTTTTTATCTAAATTTTATACGCCACCTATTTAGAGAGGGAGGGAGTATTGATCGTAGGATATAATTAACTATTTCATCGTAAGAGATCTAATTGCTGGACAAACGAAGATCATTAAGACTAATCTATGACTACTCGCTCCAAGATCTTCCATCGACTTGTACTTGTTTACTCAATTTTCTTGAACCTTTCGTCTCGTAGAGCCGAAGGTTTAGATATTCTAGATGTAGCCCTATGGGGCAATAAAATAGGGATTACTGCATTAACTATGTCTCCCAAATGTACCTTTCCAAGTTTTTGTCTCAAAGTTGTCTAAAATAACGGTCATAGGGTCAAGGTCCAAGCTGAAAACCCTAGTTTTTTTTTCTTTGCGGCAAGAAAACCATGATGGCTTGAATCACACACTTGTACCGTTACTACCCTTGGAAGTTCTCTATGCATGCATGCGATATGAAACATATACCAGGGTGAACCCGCCCTAGCTAGTCAGGCATGCATCCTAACCGCGTGCACATCCTCTCGCATGTACGTAGGCACCGAGGAGGAGGCGGCGGAGGCCTATGACATCGCCGCGATCAAGTTCCGCGGCCTCAACGCCGTCACCAACTTCGACATGAATCGCTACGACGTGAAGAGCATCCTCGAGAGCAGCACGCTGCCAACCGGCGGCGCGGCGAGGCGCCTCAAGGAGGCCGCTGAGCACCCGGAGGCCGGCGCCACGATCTGGCGGGCCGGCATGGACGGCGGCGGCGTCATCTCCCACCTGACCAACGCCGGGATGAGCGCCTACGCCTCCTACCACCACCAGAGCTGGCCGACCATCGCGTTCCAGCAGCCGTCGCCGCTCTCTGTGCACTACCCGTACGCCGCCCAGCCGTCCAGCGGGTGGTGCAAGCCCGAGCAGGACACGCAAAGCCTGCAGGACCTCCAGCAGCTGCACCTCGGGACCGCCGCTCACAACTTCTTCCAGGCATCGTCGAGCTCTACGGTCTACAACGGTGGCGGGTACCAACACGGCCTCGGTGGCAACGCGTTTTATATGCCCGCGAGCACCGTTGTGGCTGAACAGGGGCACAGCAGCACGGCGACCAACCAGGGAAGCACTTGCAGCTACGGGGAGGAGGAGGGGAGTAAGCTCGTCGGTTACGATGCTATGGCGATGGCTAGCACCGTGCCGGAGCCGGAGCCGGACCCATACGCGGCAGCGGCAGCGGTGAGTGTGGCGAGGGCGAACGGGTACTCCTCCAACAACTGGAGCTCGCCGTTCAATGGCATGGGATGATGGTAAAGGGAGAGGGGGCAGAAGATGCTCCTGTAGCTTGCTAGTAATTGGGGGAAAGTGCTAGCTAGAGTCTTGTTCTTGGCCGGGTGAGTGACAGTAGTCAAAGTGCTGTGCAGGAGCCATGCTTTCTGGAAGCTGGTAATGGCAAGTCAGGCTATAGCTAAGTAAAGCTTATCCTCACATGCTGTTAGTTTTGGGTAGTTTCAGAAGGATCAAGTTAATCTCCATAGGACAAAAACTGATGCTGCGATGATTATAAACTTTATAATTTCTTTTTTTTGATAGGTATAACTTTATAATTTCTGTTATTCGAACTTGATCCATTTAGTTAATGCTAGATCTAATGAGGATCATTCCTCTGCTGAGTAGTCTGATTTATGTCGCAGTATGTCATACCATATCGACTATGTTATCAAGCCAGTGGATCACTACAGGACGCGCGCTACGCCGAGGGCAAAAAGCCGTCGGCGTAGTCTAAAATGCCCTCGGCGTACGGTACGCCGACGGCTGTCCTCGGTGTAGCCTCCTCGGCAAAGGACTCCCTCGGCAGAACACATAGAGGCCGTCGGCGTATCAAAATACCGTCGGCGTAGCGGCCGTCAGCATAGCTTGTCGACAGGTTGTAAAAACATTTAAAAAAATTATTATTTTTCTCAATTTTTGAATCTTTAAATTGTTTGACTCGTTAATCTCTCACATTGAACAATTTTAACACTAATTACACTTAATATTTAATTAAATTGCAGTCTTGGTCAAACTTTCCGGCCGGTCTCCCATCCTAATACTACTCCAGCTCCAGCACGCTTAACTTCCTCGTTCTTTTAATATGTTTCCGCAAAGTAATTCATGCATTGTTGTCAATACTATAGTATCAATCCTATTAATCCTTATATCAACATGTCACATGTTTGTATTTTTTGAAATTACAAACAATTATTTAAGTAAACATTAATGAATAAGTAAAAAATATTATTGAATTCAAATAAAAATATAATAATTTTACTTTTTTGTATTTTTCTATTTAATATGGAATAATTAATATCTTTAAATCTGTAAATCGGAATTTAACAAATAATATGTCTAAATTGATCAAAAAAATGAGAGGAATCCAATTATGATATCCATATCAACTAATCAAAAACCCTCCGTTTTTGAATTATCTATTTGGTGGTTGCTTTAGAAAATTCTCTTTTTGCGCTCGGATAATAAAAAATGGCTTTTTGGTGCGATGAAAAGGGAAACTTGCATTGGATCTTTGATAAAATAGCATATTGTAAACCTAAAAATGATTTTTGTAGAAAAACATGAGCATTGTATCATGTACCAGTAGTTCATATCTGACCCACTTCCTGTCGATTCGGTAGGAATTTGTCTTTTTCACCAGAGGTGGACGGAAAGGTTTTGGATCCCCCTGTTGGGACATTTTCCATATAAGGTAGTATAGTATTTTTGTAAAATGTGGTGGTAGCATTTTGAATTAGCCATTTGGTGGTTGCTTCACAAAACCGTCCATTTTTTGTGTTCGGAAAATGGGAAATGGCTTTTTGGTGCGATGAAAAGGAAAACTTCCTCCTGCAACATTGTCCGCCATCCCATGATGCATGTGTATGCACAGTATGGGCACATTATCACAAACTATGCCTTGATTCTATCCATAACATTGGTCATTTGACCCGAAAGCCAAGAAACCTCGAATGAGAGGGGTCATTTTGTGAAGGTTTTTTTGAGACATAATCAATATATCAAGTTTGATATTTTTACTTATAACTATGTCATATAATATGACACCACGCGAAGGTTTCGCATTGTTTCGATCGTTTTTTAATTTTTTATGCCCGTTTTAAACTATCGTCAAACTTTGTCGAACGGCAGGCATGAAGATTCTTAGCTCGGGGCCGAGCCTCGCTAAACTTGCATTGGATATTTGATAAAATAGCATATTGTGAACCTAAAAATGATTTTTTTAAAAAAAATTGAGCATCGGATCATGTACCTGTAGTTCATATCTGACCCACTTCGTGCCGATTCGGAAGGAATTTGTCTTTTTCACTAGAGGTGGACGGAAAGGTTTCGGATCCCCTGTTGGGACATTGTCCATATAAGGTGGTATAGTATATTTGTAAAATATGGTGGTAGAATTTTGAATTAGCCATTTGGTGATTGCTTCACAAAACCGTCCTTTTTTATGCTCGGAAAATGGAAAATGGCTTTTTGGTGCGACAAAAAGGAAAACTTCCTCCTGTAACATTGTTCTCCATCCCATAATGCATGTGTATGCACAATATTGGCACATTATCACAAACTATGCCTTGATTCTAGCCATAACATTGGTCATTTGACCAGAAAGCCAAGAAACCTCGAATGAGATAGGTCATTTTGTGAAGGTTTTTTTGAGACATAATCAATATATCAAGTTTGATATTTTTACTTATAACTATGTCACATAATATGACACCATGTGAAGGTTTCGCATTGTTTCGGTCGTTTTTGAATTTTTTATGTCCGTTTTAAACTATCGTCAAACTTTGTCAAACGGCGGGCATGAAGATTCTTAGCTCGGGGCCGAGTCTCGCTAAAATTGCATTGGATCTTTGATAAAATAGCATATTGTGAACCTAAAAATTATTTTTGTAAAAAAATATGAGCATAAGATCATTTACCTGTAGTTCATATCTGACCCACTTCCTACCGATTCGGCAGGAATTTGTCTTTTTCACCAGAGGTGGACGGAAAGGTTTCGGATCCCCTGTTGTGACATTGTCCATATAAGGTGGTCTATTATTTTTGTAATATGTGGTGGTAGTATTTTGAATTAGTCATTTGGTGGTTGCTTCACAAAACCGTCCGTTTTTTATGCTCGGAAAATTGAAAATGGCTTTTTGGTGCGACAAAAAGGAAAGTTTCCTCCTGCAACATTGTTCGACATCCTATGATGAACATGTATGCACAATCTGGGAACATTATCATAAATTATGCCTTGATTCTAGCCATAACATTGGTCATTCGACCCGAAAGCCAAGAAACCTCGAATGAGATAGGTCATTTTTAAAGGTTTTTTGATACATAATCAATATATCAAGTTTGATATTTTTACTTATAACTATGTCACATAATATGACACCACGTGAAGGTTTCGCATTGTTTCGATCTTTTTTGAATTTTTTATGCCCGTTTTAAACTATCGTCAAACTTTATCAAACGGCGGGCATGAAGATTCTTAGCTCGGGGCCGAGCCTCGCTAAACTTGCATTGTATATTTGATAAAATAGCATATTGTGAACCTAAAAATGATTTTTGTAAAAAAACATGAGCATCAGATCATTTACTTGTAGTTCATATCTGACCCACTTCCCGCCGATTCGGCAGGAAGTTGTCTTTTTCACCAACGGTGGACGGAAAGGTTTCGGATTATCCTGTTGGGACATTGTCCATATAAGGTGGTCTATTATTTTTATAAAATGTGGTGGTAGTATTTTAAATTAGCCATTTGATGCTTGCTTCACAAAACCGTTCGTTTTTTATGCTCGGAAAATGGAAAATGGCTTTTTGGTGCGACAAAAAGGAAAGCTTCCTCCTGCAACATTGTTTGCCATTCTATTATGAACATGTATGCATAATATGGACACATTATCATAAACTATGCCTTGATTCTAGCCATAACATTGGTCGTTTAACCCGAAAGCCAAGAAACCTCGAATGAGATAGGTCATTTGTGAAGGTTACTTTGAGATATAATCAATATACCAAGTTTTATATTTTTCCTTCTAATTATGTCACATAATATAACACCACGCGAAGGTTTCGCATTGTTTCGATCATTTTTTAATTTTTTATACCCGTTTTAAACTATATATAATGTTTTATGTTTTACTTAATTTTTATTTACAAATGTGTAATATTTGAGTGTAGATAGATAGGTCTTATTTTTTGCAAGTTTTGATATATTTTTTATATTTTTCCGAATTAGAATGATTTAGTTATGATTTTTTAAAGTTTATTGAGATAAAATAAAAACAGCTACGCCGACGGCTGCTTGGCGGGGCTGGCTTAGACGATGGCTACGCCGACGGCCCCGACGATTGGCCGTCGGCGTAGCGATCGGCTATCGGCGTAGCTTCCCATTCTTGTAGTGGATGCGTAAGTTTCAAATACATTGCACGTATTGGTAATGCTCATGGGGTTTCAATGTCGTATTATGTCACTAGTACAAAACCGATTACTTTCATGTATTCGGTTTTGGTAGTTAAGAAACGAGCGGACTGGAACACATTTTTCTGCTTGGGAACAACATTTTTCTCTCGTTACTATCAAAATCCTGGTTAAAGGGTTTCTGACCATCAGGGCCAGGGGGATGGAGCCACCCTAGATATGTGCTGCATATATAAGTTATAATAGATTTTAATAAATATATAAAATAAACAGTTTAAAGTTTTCTATTGGGCTACCCTCTACTTTGGTAGACACATGTACGTTTTAGATTTGGAGTCCTTCACGGCAGTACGTACGTAACATGTGATCAGATCAGCTATCCATTTCTTTGATCATATAGGAAGGAACGTCGCACGTCGGTTCCTGCCTCGACATCGACTCCACGCTGCGCTCTCGATCATAGGAAGGTCCGCACGCGGCAAGTAGCACGTCGTCGCCCGTCGGCCGATCGCCGCCTATCGCCTCGCACCCTTGTCCTCTGCCTGCGGCCTACCTCTCTTCTTGCCTTGGCCGTTCAGCGTTTGCAGGTCCGAAATCTGAATTTCTGATCTCAGTCTTTTACAGTCTACGTTGCCTCTAATTTTTGTTCTAATTAGTAGTTCTTCTTTATATTTATAATGTGGTTAATTGGTTATGATTTCAGTGCTATGAAAAGGAAAAAGAGGAAGGAAAACCAGAAGTTGATTGACTCACGTAGAGGATCCCTTCACAAATTTTTAAAGAGTAACACGAGTAATTCGAAAAATTCAGTTGAATTAGCACTAATTCTTGTTGGGGAACAAAGTAATGTTGATCTAGAGAATGATATAGATACAGAGAAGAACGATGGCATCAACACGGGTAATAACAATGTAAGTGATCACGATGCCGCGTTTGATTCATCTCCTATAAAATCTGCTAGTGTTGATGAGGAACCAATTAGTACAGATATTTATGTTTCGGCATCCAGAAGAAGTTATTGGATAAGATTGATATCGATTCTACTGTCACTGACTTTGCTTTTAGGAATACACGGAGAAATTTTGAAGGTAATATGTAAACATTATCATTTTTTATAAATATTGTAAATGGGTATACTTAAAGTATTTATTCTTTACTATTTCATACGTGTATATAAAAAAATTAGCAAGGGGCCCTAAATCTTAGTTTCGCCCGGGCCTCTGAAATTTCAGAACCGGCCCTGCTGACCGGCCCATGGCTCTTATTGTAGATATTTGGAATAAAAGATCTATACCTTTTAAACAATTTTGTTTTGAGTTGTGTTGGTTTAATAGGTGTGACCGTAGAGATGTAGTTGCTAAAGTGTGGAATCGTGTTTACAAAAGAAATAGTTTGCTGGATTTTTCGCAACAAAGAATGAGAGTTCTTAGAAGAGTTTTAAAAGGTTGGAATCTTAATACAGAAGGGGCCCACATGAAAGAGAGAAAGAGGATCTTGGCTCAATTAGATATCATTGATATTAATGTTGAGTTTGTTGCGCTATCAGCTAACTATGAGCTTAGAAATTCTCTACAAAAATAGCTAAATATTTACTAAGAGAGGAAGAGATTAAATAGAGACAACGAGCTAGGGAGAGGGTTATCAGGGTGGGTGACGGTGATACAAGATATTTTATGGTAAAAGCTAGTGGCGGCAAAAGGAGGAATAAGGTTTTTCGCTTTATTCAAGTTGGAGGCATTACTAATACGCCGACAGTCGTGCCCTGTTGGCATAGCCTTAAAATCCCGTCGGTGTAGGCTGCACCGGTAGATGTTATCGGTGTACTAATCCGTAGGCGTAGCCCCTCTACCCGTCAGCTTAGAAAAATCGTCGGTATATATAGCTACGCTGACGGCAAAGCCGTCGGCCTAGATTTTTCTAAAAAAATATTTTTTCTAAATTTTTAAATTGTTTAACTCGTTAATCTCATATGAACATTTTTAATTATAAGTACACTTAATCTCAAGTCAAATTGCATTAGTAGTTTTCCGATCGATCACTCATCCTAACACTACTCCAGCAGCAACACGCTTAACTTCTGCATTCCTTCCACATGAGTTTCCAACTAAGAAATTAAACTTGTTGTGAATATTACCATATCAATCCTATTAACCATTAGACTATAATGTTAGACGTTTTTATTTTTTTATATTTCATACAATTATTTAAGTAAAAAACAATGAATAAGTAATAATAATCTTGAATTCAAATAAAAATAAAATAAATTTTATCTGTTTTGCCTTTTTTTCCATTTAAAATTGAATAATTCATATCTACAAATCTGTAAATCGTAATTCGACAAATAATATATCCAAATCGATCAGAAAAATGAGAGGAACCAAATATGACATCCCTATAATCTATTTAATTATGTATTGTATCTTCTTAATACTATACCAACAGAAACTATGTCACAATTCATGAAATACCCTGTTTTTGGCACTCAGAAAATATAAAATGGATTTTTGTTGCGACGAAAAGAAAACCTTGCATTGGATCTCTAATGAAATAGCATATTGTGAATCTAAAATTTATTTTTGCAAAAAATCATGAGCATCAGATCATGTACCTGTAGTTCAAATCTGACTCACTTCTTACCGATTCTGTAGAAATTTGTCTTCTTCACGAGGGGTGGACGGAAAGGTTTGACATATCCCGGTTGGGACATTGTCCATGCAACGTGGTCTAGTATTTTTGAAAAATGGGATGATAGCAGTTTAAAACTTTCATTTGGTGGTTGCTTCACAAAATATTCTTTTTTTTGCACTCGGAAAATGAAAAATGGCTTTTTGGTGCAACAAAAAGGAAAACTTCCTCTTGCAAAATTGTTCGTCATCCCATGATGCACATGCATGCACAATATGGCCATATTATCGCAAACTATGTCGCGATTCTGGCCATAACTTTGGTCATGTGACCTGAAAGTCTGGAAACCTCGATTGAGATAGCTCATTTTGTGAAAGGTTTTTTGAGACACTGATGACACACAAGTGTAGGGGATCGCGACAGTATTCGCGGGTAGTATTACCCAATTTATTGATATGACACAAGGGGAGCCAAAGAATAATTGCAAGCCTTAACAACTGAGTTGTCAGTTCAGCTGCACCTGGAAATAGTTCTTGCTCACAAAAGTTTATCAGTAGCAACAGCTTGGTAGTAGCAATAGCAAAGCAACAGCAGCAGTAACGGCAACAGTAACATCAATAGTGAAACAGGAGCAACGGTAATAGTAACGGTAACAGTGTGATTCAAGTGCGGTAGGTATAGGGATGGATGGACGGGCGTTACATGAACGAGTCTAAACATGTAACTTCAAGATCTAGGGCATTGCAAATAAATAATAACAAGCATCCAAGTACTAAACAATCCTAGGCATGTGCTCCAAATATAGTCATACATGCTCGCAATGAGAACTTGCACAACATCTTCTGTCCAGCCAGCCCGTGGCAACAGGGCCTCTAGGGAACTACTGGCAATTAAGGTGCTCCTTTTAATAGAGCACCGGATCAAAGCATTAACACTCCGTGAACACATATGATCCTCACACTATAGCCATCCCCTCCGGTTGTCCTAATTATTGTCACTTTGGGGCCTTTGGATCCGGACAATGATATGTGTACACAACTTGCAGATAAGATCACAAACAATACTATCATAATGATTCAATAATAAGTTTAGATCTGAGATCATGGCACTCAGGCCCTAGTGACAAGCATCAAGCATAACAAGTTGCAACAAAGTCAAATAGCACAAGAGATACTAGGCACTATGCCCTAACAATATTATTCGATTACATGATAGAACTCATCCAATCCCTACCATCCCCAAGCCTACAGCAGGGGATTACTCACTCATGGATGAGGGAAACATCGGTGGTTGATGGAGATGCGTTGGTAATGACGATGGCGATGATCCTCTCCAAATTCCCCGTCCCGGCAGGGTGCCATAACGGAGTTTCTGGATCCGAATCTTGGTTTCTGGTGGCGGCGGCGGAGCGAAACTCTTTCTGGAAAACTATCGAACCCCCCTCGGTTTTTAGGTCGAAAGGCAACTTATAGGCGCAGAGGGAGGCCAAGAAGCTGCCTGGAAAGGCTGCACCCCCTCCAGGCGCGGCCAGTGGTGGGCCCGTGCCTGGGGTGGGTCTAGGCCCCCTAGGCCTCCCCTCCGTCTCTTCTTCTGACTCCGTGGATCTTCTGGTGAAATATAATTTTTGGCATATTTTCTAGGATTTTTCCTGATAGTTGATTTTCTGCACAAAAACAAGACACCAAGGTAATTCTGCTGAAAATAGCGTCAGTCTATGTTAGTTGCATCCAAATCACATAAGTTTAGAGGAGAAACAATAGCAAAGTGTTCGAGAAAGTAGATACGTTTTGGACGTATCAACTCCCCCAAGCTTAGCTTATTGCTTGTCCTCAAGCAATTCAGTTGAAAACTGAGTGCGATAAAAGAACTTTCACAAACACATTGCTTCATATGATGTAAATATTCTTAGCATAGGAGTAGATGCTTAGACAATTCATAATAAAGAGTATGCAACTAAGTCTACTCAATAGTCATTGCAAGCTATGAAGAGAAACCAACTCAATAATAATAAGTAGCATGAAACATAAACATAAGCAACATTGCAATGCTCATAATAAGGTATGATAGAGTGGTATCTCGCTTGCCTTTGTTTGAAGGGCACGATATAAATGTCAAGGCACCTCTGAAGTTCACATAAAGACTAGAGATAAAGATATCAGAGATACAAGCATCAAAGTCATGACATAATTAACCAAGTTTTGGAACAAACACAAGAATGACAACTATTCTCTCAAGAAGGTGCTCATAGAATAAGTGGTGACTCAACAAGGTGCTCATAGAATAAGTGGCGACTCAACAAGGTGGTGAAAACGGTTTTGGGAAGTTTGAAAGGCTTCCAAATGTTGAAAGGAAGGTACTTATTAGCTTTGAGCTCCCATTGCTCCTATCATAAGCATATTTATGTGGTTAAGGTGAAAGTAAGGTCCACTCTGAATTATATGCTTGACAAACCATAGACTGGAAATCCCAAGTCCCATGAGTGCGAGGGCCACTCCGCATACTACTCAACTTTGGGTCCAGGCAAGTTCTTGTCATTGTAAGTATTTGCATATCATAAAGAACCGCCAACGGGGTACCCCTTGCATATGGTACAGGAGCTTTCCCATAACCAATATGACAAGGCAAGCAGACAATGAGCATCTCAGCAATCTTTTTATTTACTATATGCATAGTTTTTTATTAAGGATGATTCATAGATGACTCACTATGGTGATGATGTAAGTTTCCACCATGATTAGGCATGGCTTAGGCTAGCGGCCCAGGCGTTTCTCTAACACAGAATACAAACTCCATGGACTCACAACTCCCCCTTTCATTTCGCATCGTTGACATCCACAACAAAAGAGCAAGGTATCAACTAGATATAAATATATCTAAAAGGTGTTGAAAGTGTTCCCCGTGACACACAGTTCTGCTGACTCCCGGCATATAAGTTGCAAGCATATAACTTTCATGGACTAGTCACAATGGTTCAGGATTATTAAGTGCACAGAATAAAGTGTGCCATCAAGTTCGTGAGAGCTTTACTAACTAACTTTCTCAACACAGACAAACATTTTATTTGGAATAAAACACATCATATAGAATATGCACTGAAATAGAAAATGACACTAAAAGGTAGTTATGGTGGACACAGCTGGCAATATTGGTTTTGGGGAGTTGGAAACACAGGTAGAGCACATACTCAGTGCAAGTGAAGGCTAGCAATAGAGAGGGGGCGACAAACGAGAGAGCAATAGATGTCATAATCATGCTTGCAACAAAACAGGACTAATTATGGCATGAAAGTGATACAAGAACTCTGAGGCAAAATAAATCAACGAGGCTTACTGACTATTGATTAGTCATATCCATGCGTGAGCATGTGCCAAGTCGATTCACATGAACAATCAGAGGAGGGTACCACAATATCATACCAAAGTATGAATAAAACAATGCAAGCAAACATTCATGTGACATGCTACAAACTATTAGCAAGCTGGAGCTAATCATATACAAGCAAGAACTACTAAGCATCCATAATGACATACACCTTACACAAACAGGCTAAGCATGCTCACATAATGAGTATATGTACAAGAATGAAACAAATAGAGTTCGTTACCAGTCTCTTATCACTCCTCGAGTTGTCTTAATCTTCATTATTGCCCTTCACTTGTGTGACTTGAATGATAACATGAAACCAAAATCCACTGAGAACGGCTGAACCCTGCAAAGAAATCACAAAACCAAAGAAGAACAACAAATATTTTTGGTGTTTTCGATTTTTTTAGAAACAAGCAGCAAAGAAAAAAACCAAACAAGAAGCAAACAAAGCAAAATCTTTTTGGGTTTTTCTTTTAAGGCAAACCAAAACCAAAAAGCAAAGAAACAAACCAAGAGAAACAACGAAAATATTTTTGGTATTTTTGTGTTTTTGAGAAAGAAGCAACAAGAATAAAAAAGAAAGCGAAAACAATGGATATACAAAGAACCGACCGAATATGATATATATATATATATGAGTGTGATGTCGGTATACCTCCCTTCAAGCTTAGGCTTTTGGCCTAAGTGGGGATCAATCCCATGGTGTCCAAGAGGACGAACCTCCGTAGTATGTCGAGGAAGCTCCCTCGTCCTGGTATGAGCTCGAGGCCTCCTCCGTGTAATACACAGAGGGGTCGTATGATGGTTCTTCCTCCTGATAGTGCACGCGTGTAACACCCCTAATTCTACTAATAGTAAATAGGGTTTGTTTGTGCATTCATTTAGCATCATCATCATTTGAAATGTGTGCAACAAATACATCAAACCCTAAACCCTATTTCTCCCTCTCTCTTTGAAACCTCTCAAATGGTTTTGAATTTCTAAGAAGTACAAAAAAAATGTGGAGCCCAAATTGTTACAAGGGCCCCTCAAGTATTTTGAAATGTTTGCAAAGCTCTTGTATTTTGGAAATATTCAAAACATAATTACACATGGAAAATACAAAAGAGAAAAGTCAAAATAGAAAACAAAAATGTTTCTAAAATAAAAAACAGTTTCTAACCTAACCTGGGCCGAGCCCAACTCCTCTCTCCTCTCTCCCTGCCACCCAGCGTAGCTGCCAGCAATCCTTCTGCATCTTTGCTGCGGCCCAAGAGCAGCCCATCTGGCCGTCTCCAGCCTAGCTTGGCCCGCGTACCCCTTCGATCCTTCTGTCTGCATTGTCGTCTTCGTCCCCGACAGAGGAAGCTCCTCGCTGTCGCCGCGCTCGCCGTTCGCCGCCGCGGCCGAGCCAAGATGGGCGCCATCGATGGTCCCGATGCCTACAAGAACCCCCTAGCCGGCACCGATGAACCCTAGCACGCCACTCTCCCCCTTCGCCTTATCCTTTTCTTGCCATGGCCTAAACCCTAGCTCGGCCAGTTTCGCATGCCGCCGACGTTCTGGGCCACCCCAAGCTGAGTGGAGTAGCCTAGGAGAAGCGCGGTGTCGCCGCCATCGTCCTCGTCAAGCCACGCAAGCAGGGGAGCTGCCCTCTCGCCGGAATTGTCCCTGAACCGACGTCGGCCGTTGAGGTTTCCACCATCGATTCGCCTTCTTCCGGCGTCCCCTCTCTCCACCGACCTCACCATCGTGCTCCTAGTGAGCAGCTGGTCCTCGTGGACCCTCTCTCTTGCCTCCTCTCGCTCTGGTTCGTCCACTCCGCGAGCACCTGCCACTGCCGTCGCTCGCCGCCGTCGTGATCCCCTCTCCGGTGACCTATTCCGAGCGGCGCCGCCACTTTCTGGCTCCCCGTGCTCGTCCGCTTCCAGCACGCCCGCTCCAACAGCCCCGCGCGCCCTACCACCGAGCCCGAGCTCGATCTGTGAGCAATGGCCAAGCTGACGTCAGCATGACGTTATGCTGACGCCATAAATGTTTTACTTTTGTTTTCATAATTTCTATAAATCATTTTTGTAAATAAGAAATACCTGACTGGTGGGTCCACCCTGTAAGTGATAAAAATATTACCAGAAATGTTTTCTGTTAAATAAAATTATTAAAGTAATTCCAAAATGTAAATTATTTTTATAATATTCTAAAAATGAATTAAAAATGGACAAATTCATAACTAATTCATTTTAAATCAGAAAAATACAAATAATATATCAAAATGTTCAGAAAATTAAGAGCTACACAATAGATCTATAATAATGCATTATTAACCAACTTTCATAACAAGTTTAATTAGAAGAACAAAACAACCCCTCTCATATGCCTCCGAGGTTTTCCCGAGTTAGGGTTTGCACCCCTCGGAACCCTGATTAAATCACCAAGCATGCTTTAAGGGTTTATTTAAATGCAATTTAACTTGTCATATCATCATCCTTGCTTGAGCATTGCATCGATGCCATGTGTTGATTGTTTCCCTTTCTTTCTGGTGTTTGGTTCTTCTCCCGTAGAATAGGATATCGGAATTGATATCAAGGTCAAAGCCCGAGATCAACACCGTCGAAGCTCGAAGACCAATACTTGACCAATTGTAATCAAGTCAAGTACTAGATATCTGAAGCTCTGCTTTCTGGATATCAACTGGCAAAGGCAAGCGAAGCCCCACACATGATATAATCCTATGTTTTCAAGTATTTCAATTCTTGCCATGCGCATACGATTCTAAAGTCTTTTATCGATAGATAGAGTAATCCTATTTGATGCATGTTCCCTTTTAGCCTATATTCTCTGATCCACTGTTCCTAGCATAACTAGGGTTTGGCTTATGAAGCGTTGCTAGATCTGTTACATCTATTGTGCTTAGCCATGCTTAGCTGTTACCACTAGTCCATCCGGTTGATGAATCATAGCTGCGAATGAATCTAGTTTGACATGATGACGTGGTAAGATCAGAGATGAAAGCTAAACATGCTAAGGCTTGTATGGGAGGCCACGGTGGATTATGGTTTTTGTAGTCCCATACTTGCCACTACTAGGACCTGAGTTCTTGCCTATAGACCAAGACGAGCGTACAGCCAGACGGGGGCCTGGAAACCTCCTCGACCAACTAACTTGCTGAGTAGATTCCATGAGTCACATAGTTCGGGCGTTCCATTAGACATATGCATTCTGGATCTTCTCGAAGGAGGTGAAGGAGGTGCATTCATACAGGTAGGTAAGCGTGGCAGGGAATGGGAGATGCCCGGCATCCGTAAACCATGTTCACATCATTAGGGACCAACTTCGGGACTCGACCCATTACGGCGGCATCTCCCTAGTGCGTGACTCATGGTCTCGGTGAAAGCAAGGCAAAGGTCGTGGTCAACCACTCTCTGTCGGCCTTCCCAGGAAGAGGGCTAATGTTAACTGGCATTAAGAATCGGTTGGTACGTATGGGTAAAGTTGTACACCCCTGTAGGGTTAAATCTTTTCGAAAAGTCGTGTCCATGGTTATGGACGACTTGGAAACCAGATTCAAAGATCATAGAGAACTTGAACCTAATCGTAAAACTTGGCAAGTTAAGTAATGTGTGATTAAGGATGCTTCCTCATGGGTACGAGGGGGTGATCCTAGTTGGTAGGTTCAGCTGATGATGATTCGGTGGATATCAAAAGATGATCAAATCTAGTGATACCGCTCTCTTATCCCCTTTTAAAATATCCCGATTAGTCGAGATTCTTCTCCCTCTTGTTTTACAAACAAAGATGGCTTTATGCAAAATAACTCCACCAGCCATAAGTCTTGCGGAGTACACCCTGTACTCACCCTTCCTTTGTTGATACTTTTGTAGCAGATTAAGTGTTACCATATAAGATGATTTCTTCACAGCATCGACATCGACGAGTAGTTTGGATTTCCCAGTCGGCAGTCTGGGATCTATGGATTGGACGTCATTGTTATGCTTCAGGCCTCTTAGGCCATTTGTTAAGTTTGCTATACTTTATAGCATAATTTGCCTTCCGTTGTTTGATGTTTGTGGTCAGTGACCTCTGCTTGTAATATTCTGGTTCTCTTCTCAATTATGAGCTTGCTGTAATAATTTTTTTGTCATAGGGTCACTGTTGTGTTATCAATTCTCCCTCTATACGCTCTTGAGATTTAGGTTAGGCTTATATCAGACGGAGGTATGGGATTTGTCTATCCCTAATCCCGGGGGTGTCACACCGTGGAAGTTAAGAGAGCGCATCGTGTCATCCATCTCCGCCTTCGAGCATGACAAAGGTCCCTGAGAAATACTGAGCAAAGTAGTTTGGGGTAGAGGGATCTCTCTCTCTCTTCCCTGTCAGTAAACGACATTCTATAAACCAAGTTCTCAAGGGTAGAGCTAGTGGTGACAAAGTGGCGTGCCTTCATGGTAGCAAGGTCAAGCCTCTAAGGAGTCAAAACTATATCATGTGGATCAACAGCAATATTCAAGGCAGCAGCAACGCGAGTAACAATAATTCCCCCATAAATGGGTCCCTTAGCAGCTAAACGACGAGCAATGAGAGAACCAAGATTATACTTGTCACCATTGTTAAGCGCAGCAGCTAAGAAGGCCAAATGATATTTGGAGATATTACTAGTGTTCTTCCTACCGAAAACACTGGTGGCAAGATAGTAGGCAAAATGTCTGATGGCTGGAAGTTGAATGTTCTTTATCTTCCCTCGCTGAGCTCTACGGTCATCATCATTGGTTATTCCTCGGTAAAGCTCTAACAAATCAGTAGGTAGAGTTGTAATCTTCTTTGATGATCCAGTTGTACCAAGTCCCAGGGCCTTGCAAAATTGCTTCACAGTCATAGAATGAGCCCTGCCATAAATTTTGAAAGACACGATAGGCTTGAACAAGCGATTATTAAAGGAGAAACTCTCCACTAATGTTTTAGTAAGCAAAGCATATTGTGCGCTCTCATCCTGCATGTAACTTGTTAGTCCAGCCATCTGTACCAAGGTCATGAAATCATTAAGAATCCCAACAGCTCGCAAGAAAGTTTGGCAAGGAAAGGCGGAGGGGTGCGCATCCGCTTCATCTCCCTTGTCACCAAATCGCGGAGTGATGAGATCCTCATTGTATGAGGGTCTAGAGATGTTAGATGACCTTGGAAGCCTTGCCCTTATAGGTGCATCACTCTCAAATATATCACCAAATGTGTGGTGGTCCATGACTTTCCTTTTCTGAAATTTTAAACAACCATCAAACCAAGTGATTTCTAAGTTAATAAATGATGAGCAACCACTATAGGAACTTGCTAGAGGACTACACATGCATCAAAACAAAGTTTCTAAGCATAGAACAAGCATGCAAGCTCAAATAACCTGACACCTATAGCAGCAAAATACTCAAGATACAATCTACCAATCACAAATCTAATTGGACAAGTGGAGGAGGCACATACCAAGGAGAAATCCCTCCAAAAATCAGCACTTGACATGGGCTGAAAAAGGAGATCAAAAATCGCGAGCAAGAACAACAAGAACTCGAGCTTGAGCAAGTTTTTCGGTGTTTTTCGGGAGAGAAATAAGGTGGCTTTGAGGAGGCGGCCTGGAGGGGCCCAGGTGGGCCAGACCCCCCCCAGGCGCCACCTCCTGGTAGGACGCGCCTACCATGGGTGTGGGGCCCAGGGGTGGCCCCCTGGGTCACTTCAGGTACCTCTCTGCTCCTTTTTTTGAGGAAAAAATATTTTGAATTTTCTGGGATTTTTCAGAAACTTTATTTTTGGCCAATTTTCAGGGTATGAAAATTGATTTTCTCGCAGAAACAGTTTTTTCAAAAGAAGCAAAAGCAAACCAAAAGCCAAACTACAGAAGCTCTAAGAAACTCAAACAAACTAACAACTAACAAAACTAAAACTAAAGCACGGACTAGGAAGGAGAAAAGTAAAAGAAAGAAAGAATAACCATAGTGAAAACATTATTTTGTTCATTAAAATCCTTTTGTTAACAAGGCTGATCAAGTCTTGTTACCAAAACAATCTTAGATGAAGCAAAACTTTGTATTCCACCAAGTGATTATGTTACCTCAAGCTTGATAGCAATGGTTCCAATCATAATAGTTTCAAAATTTTCTTGTGGAATGGGACAATATATTTCTCCAACCTTGATGCTCTCAATATTTTCAATGGAATTCACGCAATAGCTCTTAGCAACCTTCTTGGGGAAATAAACAATATTCTCTTTGTAATTAATATTGAATGTTACTTTTCCTTGAATGCAATTAATGACAGCACCAGCAGTATTAAGAAAAGGTCTCCCAAGAATAATAGACATATTATCATCTTCAAGCATTTCAAGCACAACAATGTCAGTTAAAACCATGCAATTATGAGCTACTTGAACAGGAACATCCTCACATATACCAACAGGAATAGTAGTTGACTTATCAGCCATTTGCAAAGATATATCAGTTGTTATCAACTTTTCTAGCCGGAGTCTCTTGTAGAGAGAAAAAGGCATAACACTAACTCCAGCTCCCAAATCACATAAAGCAGTTCTAAAATAATTATTCTTAATAGAAGAAGGAATAGTTGGTATACCTGGATCACCAAGTTTCTTTGGAACCTTACCATTGAAGGAGTAATTAGCAAGCAAAGTAGAAATCTCCTCAGTAGGAATCTTCCTTTTATTAGAGACAATATCCTTCATATACTTTGAATAAGGAGGCAACTTAATAGCATAAGTCAAAGGAATTTGCAAAAATAAAGTTTTCATCCACTCACAAAACTTGTTTTAGTGTTCTTTCTCCTTTGACTTGTGTTTCTTACCTGGAAAAGGCATAGGTTTCTGCACCCAAGGTTCTCTCTCTTTACCATGTTTATTAGCAATAAAATCTTCCTTGGTGTACCTAGTGTTCTTAGTGTGCTTCTCAGGTTCTTCCTCAACTTCCTTATTATCAGGAGCATCATGTTTATCATTACCACTCTCAGTTTCAGCATCAGAGACATGTATACTATTAGGATATAGAGTAGGTTCAAGTGGTTCCTCAACTATCTTATGTTTCTTTTTCTTTCTCTTACGAGGACTACCACTATATACTTGTTGGGAATCCTGCTCAATTCTTTTAGGGTGTCCTTTAGGATATAAAGGATCTTGAGTAGCCATACCACTCCTAGTTTTAATTCCATAAGCATGTTTATCTCGTAAAGCATTAACTAGCATATCCTTTTGTACCTTAGCAAGTTGATCAAGTTGGGTTTGAACCATTTGAAAGTGTTTACAAAGCATTTTAATATCATTAGAAGTTCTTTCCACAATATCTTTCAACTCATTGATAGCTCTATTGTTTTCCAATAAATGATTCTAAACTTGTTTATTAAAATTACCTTGTTTAACAATAAAAATGTCAAGTTCCTCTAAGCATTGATCAGGAGGCTTACTATAGCGAATATCACCTTCATCAAAGTGTTGGAGAGAGTGTACCTCAATAGTAGATGAGTGGGGAATTGGCTTACATAATTCTTCTATAGGAGGTAGATTCTTCACATCTTCGGCTCTAATACCTTTCTCCTTTAGACACTTCTTAGATTCCTTCATCACTTCATCATTTAATGCAATAATTCCTCTATTATTTGGTGTTGGTGTTGGAATTGGTTCAGGATCATCTGGTACAGGAGTAATAGGCTCAGGTGTAATCAGCTCAGTTGAAGTCCAATCATCATAATTCTTGCTTATCGTAGCCATTAATTCTTCAACATCTGTAGGAGTTCTTTTCCTGAAAACACAATCAGCAAAGCTATCTAGGTAGGTCCTAGAATCATTAGTTAGTCCATTATAATAAATATCAAGCAACTCATTCTTAGGTAATGGACATCCAAGATATGCATGAATCAAGGCACAAAACCTTGTCCATGACTCAGGCAATTTTTCTTCTTCTCCCTGTTTAAAATCAAAAAGTCTCTGCAAATCAGCATGTCTAGCACTGGGAGGAAAATATTGATGGCGCCTAAGTTGATGTAGGAGCGCTTCGTTGGAAACCCCAAGAGCCAGGTGTGAAGCAGCAGAGCAGCAAGTCTTCTCTCAGTAGAGACCGAGGTTATCGAACTAGAAGGAGGAAGGAAACGTCACATAGGTGTTATAAGCAACGCGAAGACCTGCACAACACAAACTCAAGACTTTTCCCCAACGAATCAGTGAGGTTGTCAAGCTCACCGGTTTGCTGTAAGAAAGGATTAAATGTATGGTGTGGAAGGTAATGGTTTGCAGCAAGTAAACAAGTAACAGTGGTAGATGTATAAATGGTAAAGATTGGACCGGGGTCCATAGTTCACTAGAGGTGCTCTCCTTAGATAAACAACATGGCATGAAGGGTAAACAAATTACAGCAGGGCAATTGAAAGGAACTGAGCAAGGCATAACAATGCAATTACTAGTCAGAAAGATCCTATGAGATTCGATTAGGCAATACAACAAGATACATAGACCGCCATCCAACTGCATATATGACTAGAAGTCCACCTTCAGGTTATCATCCGAACCCCCTCCAGTATTAAGTTGCAAGCAACAGACAACTGCTTTAAGCAAAGTGTGTAAGGTAAACAGTCCACATGTTCCATGAACAAGATACCGTTGTTTTCTCCCTAGTAGCAACAACACATCTACAACCGAAGAGATTTTCGTCACTTCCCTTGGAAACTAGAGGCATGAACCCACTATCGAGCATAAATATTCCCTCTTGGAGTCACTAGGAACTACTTGGCCAAAATAACCACTAGCAACGGAGAGCATGCAAGATCACAAACACAGCATGCATGATTACAAATAGATTAGATCTTGATCATGAACGGAGCTCACAAGATCTATACATGAAAGCACAAAGGAGGAGATACAACCATCTAGCTACTACATGGACCCATAGTCCAAGGTGGAACTACTCATGCATCATACCGGAGAGAAGGCCTCTGGGATGATCTCCCCTCCGGCAGGGTGCTGGGAAGAACTTCAGACCCCCCCTCCCCGATCTAGGGACGATGGTGGCGGCGGCTACAGACGGTTTCGTGGATTTTTGATCGGATACTCAGAGTTTCTGCATCAAGGGATTCTTATAGGCGAAGGGGGAGGCCGAGGAGGCGGACAGGGCAGGCAAACCCTAGCCAGACGCAGGCTAGGGCCCACCCGCACCTAGGGTGGGTCTGGCCCCCCTAGCTGGCCTCCTAGGCTCCCCTCTGGTCTTCTTGTTCCCCACGGAAAGTAATTGACTTTGACGTTTGTCCCGTCCAGTTCCGAGAATATTTCTTTACTAACTTTTCTGAAACCAAATATAGCAGAAAACAAGCATCTGGCACTGTTGCAACTTGTTAATAGGTTAGTACCAGAAAAAATGTAAAAAGAACCTCAAAGTGTAGACAAGTAAAGCAAAGTAGATACTAAACAAGCATGGAGCATCAAAAATTATAGATACGTTTCGGACGTATCAAATATTTCTGGAAGAAAGAAACAATCAGGGCTATCAATGGAACCATGAGGTAATCTATTAAACCAAGCCCTAGCTTCTCCTTTTAGTGAAAAAAGGGAAGATCTTAGCAACAAAGTACATGCGCATCTTAAAATCATCAGAGAATAAATCACTCATAGTAGAAAGCTCATTCATATGAGCCACAACACTCTCATTTTCAGTCCCACTGAAAGGTTCTTTCTCAACAATATCTAAATAAGACAAATCAAGAGAGAAATCATAATCTTTATCTTTAATGTCTATGGGAGAAGTGGCAAACTTAGGATCAGAGGACAACTTAGGCATAATAGTACGTCTAGCAAGGAGACTCTTAATAGCACTAGTATCATGTGTGTTCTGGCATTCTTCAAAAAAATCATCAGTGAGCTCAATGTAACCATCATTAATATCATAACTCTCACTAGACTCACGTGATCTAACAGGTGTAACAGTGTCTTCACTAGGAGTTTCGGTATTTCCTAGACTAGCCATAGTAGCATCTAGAAAAGGACCTAATAAACCACTCGCATCAAGCATAGTAGAAGTAACATCATGAGTATCAAAAGCAGTTTCAGATTCAGCAGTAGTAGCAGTGTGTGTAGCATGAGCATGTGGTGGCGGTGTGACAAGCTTACTTATAACAGACGGTGAATCAAGAGCAGCAGAGGTGTTTAGGATAGTACCTCTTCTTGTAGTGGATGGTAAAATAGGAAACTTTCCATCACGTGTTTTCCCCATGATGAAAGGAGTAGCAGTGAACAATAATAGATCCAAGTGAACTTACAAATAAAGCTATGCTCCCCGGCAACGGCGCCAGAAAATAGTCTTGATGACCCACAAGTGTAGGGGATCGCAACAGTCTTCGCGGATAGTATTACCCAATCTATTGATTCGACACAAGGGGAGCCAAAGAATACTTGCAAGACTTAGCAACTGAGTTGTCAGTTCAGATGCACCTGGAAATAGTTCTTGCTCACAGAATTTTATTAGTAGCAACAATTTGGTAGTAGCAACAACAAAGCAATAGCAGCAGTAACAGCAACAGTAACAGCAATAGTGAAACAGGAGCAATAGTAATAGTAACGGTAATAGTGAGATTCGAGTGCGGTAGGCATAGGGATGGATGGACGGGCGTTGCATGGACGAGTCTAAACATGTAACTTCAAGATCTAGGGCATTGCAGATAAATAATAACAAGCATCCAAGTACTAAACAATCCTAGGCATGTGCTCCAAATATAGTCATATGTGCTCACAATGAGAACTTGCACAACATCTTCTGTCCAGCCAGCCCGTGGCAGCGGGGCCTCTAGGGAACTACTGGCAATTAAGGTGATCCTTTTAATAGAGCACCGGAGCAAAGTATTAACACTCTGTGAACACATGTGATCCTCACACCACAGCCATCCCCTCCGGTTGTCCCAATTATTGTCACTTTAGGGCCTTTGGACCCGGACAATGATATGTGCACAACTTGCAGATAAGATCACAAACAATACTATCATAATGATTCAATAATAAGTTCAGATATGAGATCATGGCACTCGGGACCTAGTGACAAGCATTAAGCATAACAAGTTGCAACAAAGTCAAATAGCACTAATAGAGATACTAGGCACTATGCCCTTTACATGATAGAACTCATCCAATCCCTACCATCCCCAAGCCTACAGCGGGGGATTACTCACTCATGGATGAGGGAAACATCGGTGGTTTATGGAGATGCGTTGGTGATGACGATGGCGATGATCCTCTCCAAATTCCCTGTCCCGGCAGGGTGCCAAAACGGAGTTTCTGGATCTGAATCTTGGTTTTTGGTGGCAACGGTGGAGCGGAACTCTTTCTGAACAACTATCAACCCCCCCTCGGTTTTTAGGTTGGAAGGCAACTTATAGGCGCAGAGGGAGGCCGAGGAGATGCCTGGGAAAGTTGCACCCCCTCCAGGCGCGGCCAGTGGTGGGCCCGTGCCTGGGGTGGGTCTGGGCCCCCCAGGCCTCCCCCCGTCTCTTTTTCTGGCTCCGTGGATCTTCTGGTGAAATATAATTTTTGGCATATTTTCTGGGATTTTTCCTGATAGTTGATTTTCTGCACAAAAACAAGACACCAAGGTAATTCTACTGAAAACAGCGTCAGTTCGTGTTAGTTGCATCCAAATCACATAAGTTTAGAGGAGAAACAATAGCAAAGTGTTCGAGAAAGTAGATACGTTTTGGACGTATCAGACACAACCAATATACCAATTTTGGTATTTTTCCTTGCAACTATGTCACATAATATGACACCAAGTGAAGGTTTTGCATTGTTTTGATCGTTTTTTAATTTTTTATGCCCGTTTCAAACTATCGTCAAACTTTCTAAATCGGCGGGCATGAAGATTCTTAGCTCGGGGCTGAGCCTCTCTAAAATTGCATTGGATCTCTGATGAAATAACATATTTTGAACCTAAAATTGATTTTTTCAAACAAATCTTGAGCATCAGATCATGTACCTGCAGTTCAAATATGTCTTACTTCCTACTAATTTGGCAGAAATTTGTCTTTTTTACGAGGGGTGGACGGAAAGGTTTGAGATACCCTAGTTGGGACATTTTCCATGCAAGGTGGTCTACTATTTTTGAAAAATGTGGTGGTATTATTTTGAAACTTTCATTTGGTGGTTGCTTCACAAAACACCTTGTTTTTTGCACTCAAAAAATGAAAAATGGCTTGTTGGTGCGACGAAAGGGAAAACTTCCTCCTGAAATATTGTTCGCCGTCCCATGATACACTTTCATGCACAATATGGGCATATTATCACAAACTATGTTGCGATTCTCGCCATAATATTGGTCATTTGACCTGAAAGCCAGAAAACCTCGATTAAGATAGGTCATCTTGTGAAGTTTTTTTTGAGACACAACCAATATACGAAGTTTGGTATTTTTCCTTGCAACTATATCACATAATATGACACCACACGAAGGTTTCGTATTGTTTCGATCGTCTTTGAATTTTTTATGTCTGTTTTAAACTATCGTCAAACTTTCTAAATCGGTGGGCATGAAAATTCTTAGTTCGAGGATAAGTCTCGCTAAACTTGCATTGGATCTCTCATGAAAAAGCATATTGTGACCCTAAAAATGTTTTTTCCAAAAAAACATGAGCATCAAATCACGTACATGTAGTTCAAATCTGACTCACTTTCTACTAATTCGGCAGGAATTTGTCTTTTTCATGAGGGGTAGACAGAAAGGTTTGAGATATCCCGGTTGGGACATTGTCCATGCAAGGTGGTCTACTATTTTAAAAAAATGGGATGGTACCATTTTGAATCTTTCATTTGCTGGTTGCTTCACAAAACACCCCGTTTTAGGCAATCGAAAAATAGAAAATAGCTTTTTAATGCGACAAAAAAGAAAACTTCCTCCTGCAACATTGTTCACCATTCCATGATGCACATGTGTGCGTAATATGGGCACATAATCGCAAACTATACCACGATTCTGGCGATAACATTGGTCATTTGACCTGAAAGTCACGAAACCTCGATTAAGAAAGGTCATTTTATGAAGGTTTTTTTGAAACTCAACCAATATACGAAGTTTGGTATTTTGCCTTGCAACTATGTCACATAATATAATACCACGTGAAGGTTTTGCATTGTTTTGATCTTTTTAAATTTTTTATGCCCGTTTTAAACTATCGTCAAACTTTCTAAATCAGCGGGCATGAAGATTCTTAGCTCGAGACTGAGTATCGCTAAACTTGAATTAGAACTCTGATGAAATAGCATATAGTGAACCTAAAAATGATTTATCCAAAAAATCATGAGCATCAGATCATATACATGTAATTCAAATCTAACTCACTTCCTACCGATTCGGCAGGATTTTGTGTTTTTCATGAGGGGTTGGCAGAAAGGTTTGAGATGCCTCGGTTAGGATATTATCCATGCAAGGTGGTATAATATTTTTTTTAAATGGGGTGGCACTATTTTAAAACTTTTATTTGGTGGTTGCTTCACAAAACACCCCGTTTTGGACACTCGGAAAATGGAAAATATGTTATACGAAAGTATTTGTATTATATATATAATTTTGAACAAAAATATGTAATATTTTAGTTTATATAGATAAATCTTATTTTTTCTGCAAATTTTGATATATTATATGTATTTTTCTGAACTGAAATGGTTTAGTTATGATTTTTCTAAGATTAATGTGGCAAAAAGGAAAAATAGCTACACCCACGACAAAGCCGTCGGCGTTGATGTGCCGTCGGTGTAGACTTGACGTCATCGCTTTGCTGTTAGCCTAATCCACTACGCCGATGGCTTTTTCTATGTTGACGGCTGCCGTCAGCCTATCCATAGTACGCCGATGGCAAAACTGGGCCAACGGTCGTGTGGGCCGGCTGACGAGCCCGGACAACTACGCTGACAGGCCCGACCTTTTGCCGTCGGCGTATAAAAAGTCCGTAGGCATATCAGGTTATTCATGTAGTGGGGTTTAATTCAAGGAGATGATAACTTTCTGAGATATGCAACTAACTACTATAAGGGTTTGTTTGGACCACTGGAGTTGTTCCATGTCACTCTTTCTAGGACTATAAAGGAGGTTCTATCTAACGAGGAAAAAACTAAATTAGTTGCTAGATTCCATGTGGAAGAGATCAAGGAAGCCATCTTTTCTGTGAAACTTAATAAATCTTTAAGCCCTCATGGGTTCCTAATCGAATTTCACCGAAATTTTTGGGATTTGGTTGCTGGGGATCTTTTCAATTTATTTCAGGGTTTCTATGATGAAAATTTGACATCTCTAGACTTAACTATGGTACTATTATTCTAATTCCTAAAGGGATGGGTGTAGATAAAATTTAGATGTTTAGACCTATTTGTTTGTTAAATGTCTTGTTCAAAATATCTTTACTAAAGTTATGAATAATAAAGCTATTATAATTGCTGATGAGGTTGTATCAAAAGTTCAACTAGCTTTTATAAAAGGAAGATTCATTTAGACAATGTGGTGGTTCTAAATTAGACTCTGCATTACATTCATTAGAAAAATAAATCTGGTGTGCTTTTTAAAGTTGATCTCGAAAAGCCATATGATAAAATAAACTAGGAATTTATGTTTTTCAGTGTTGGAAATGAAAGTATTTTTAACAAAGTTTGTTTAGTTGACTAAGAAAGGAGTTAAGAATGGCGAGGTAAATATCATGTTAAATGATAATGTAGGACCCAGTTTTCTTACAAGAAAGGGTTTAAGGCAAGGAGACCCCCTATTCCCAATTTTCTTTTAATATTGCTGATGATGTTCTTGCAACTCTCATTTTGAGAGCACAAGAACAAGATTTTATTATAGGGTTGATTACTGAGATGTATGAAGGAGGGTTGTTTGTGATACAGTACATAGATGATACCATTTTTATGTTTGAGGATAGTCTAGAGACTGCCAGGAATTTGAAGATTATTTTGTGCACTTTTGAACATGTGACAGGTCTAAGAAATATTTTCTCTGTCCTAAAATATAAAGCGTCTAAGGATTAGTAAAAGGTCAATATTTTCCATGTTTGACCAAGTTTATGCAAAAAATCTAAACATTTACAATATTAAATTAATATCAATAGATTCACCATAAACTATATTGTACTAATGTGTCCATTTAGTATCGTAGATATAAATATTTTTTACTTAATATTTGATCAAATTTAGTAAGATTTGATTTTCAACTAATCCTTATAGGCGCCTTATATTTTGGGACGGAGGGAGTAACTTTCTGAAAACCTAGGTCCAATGTTTCGGCTCAGCTAAGGAAAGGCAAGAGGAATATGCTTATATATATTACTACATATATGAAAGTGAAGTGTTTTAGCAATTGATTGGTACATCTAAAAAAATATAGAGAAAAATGCCCTTGTGGGCAGTGAGGTTTGCCTTCTTATGGTTGCGGACTTGTTCTGGCAGAAACTTTCCCGGGTAGCATACCCAGTTTTATGTTGTCCTTCTTTAGAGTATTGAAAGGTGTATTTAAATTTTTTCAACTTTTTAGAGCTAGAGTTCTTTGGCAGGAAAAAGACGGTTTTCATACCACCTTCTTAAGTGGGCTGATGTGTGTCATCCAGAAATCAAGGGGGTCTAGGAGTTACTAACTTAGATATTAAAAACATTAATCACTTTGTAAGTGGCTATGGCGTTCAGAAAATAAGGAAGGGGACTGGCAGAATATTTTGAAATACAAATACCTCCGACATGGCACTCTTACCCAAACTAGAAGATGTATAGGGTGCTCACACTTATGGTCTGGATTGATGGAAGTGAAGGACAATTTTTATAGCTGTTGTAAAAAAATATGTGATGGATGTAAGAATTGTATTTCGCAAGATGTTTGGTTGTTGATAAACCTGTGTGTGTTCTTTTCACTAGATTATATAATCTAATATTCCCAACATGTTACTGTAGATAAAGTTTTCATGATTTTGATTGTATTAGATTAGATTTATAAGATGCTTATATGATGAACCTATAGAGATGTGGAACAAGCTGCTGGTTTTGTGTATCAATACAGTTCTTACCGAGGAACCTGATAGAGTAAGTTGGTGTTTGACCAAATATGGCAGTTTTTGGTCAAATACTTGTAGAATTACTTGATTTCTAGGAGAGTGTTGTTTCCTTATAAAATGAGTTGGAGGATGAGAATCCCTCTTAAAGTCGGAACTTTTATTTTCTAGTTGTTAAGAATAGAATCTTAGCCAAGAATAACTTGGCTAAGAAAATATGGAAATGGGGTACTTTGTGTGAATTTTGTGGAGGTGAAGAGAATATTAATCATCTCTTTTGAGTGCTCTTTGGTGAAATATAACTGGAGTGTTGCTAGATGTGTACTAGGAGTAGATACTAAGCCTGAGAGTGGTTTTAATCTTTGCCAAAATTGGATAACTAGATTTAATGGTATGGATAGAGTGATTATTTTGGCCAGCCCTGCTGTTTTTCTTTGAAATTTATGGAAAACAAAAAATTCTGCTTGTTTTCAAAGAAAGTTTCCGAATAACCCAAATGGCGTGATTTTCTCTATGTGTCATCTATTGAATGATTGGAACCTTCTATAGAAAGAAAAGGTACAAATAACCGTGCGACGAGTGTCTAAGCGTTTGCGGAAGATTGTCACTGAATTTTTCGGGAGGAGGCACAGCTGGGCTCCGGTGACATGAAGAATTTGCGACGTTTGAGATTGTCAACTATGATGTTGCAAAAAATAAGAAATCTCGTCGCCCAATGAGAAAGCCCTAGAAAACGCTGTGAAAACTCCTTTTGTGTCTTTAAGGATGGTCTATGTAATGAGTGATTTTTTATCACTAGATTTTAGTGTTACTTATTTTCTTTGACCCGTAGTAGTTTGCACGATCCTTTCTCTTTTTAAGTTTAGTTTCCTTAGGGGTTTCCGTTTGGCTCTCTCTGGTTTTGCTTGTAACAAAACACTACAGTTTCTTCATGAAACTGGGAGCCGAGAGGCTCGATCAAAAAAATGACAGAAACACACACACACACTCCACTCCACTAGAGGAATAACCATAGTCGTTATTTTTGTAAAATACATGAACTAGATATTGCAAATTTTTCAATTGATTTATTATTAAAACGACTAAGGTTCAATACTAAGTCGGCTTATAATCTAATGATGACCTTAGATGGTCCACTAAAATGTTAGATATAAAGAGAAGTGTTCATGCGTCTGGTGTATAGTGTAAGGGATATAATGACTACTTCCAACTGACAAAAGATTGCACTAGACTAATTGAGTTCTGTTCTATTCGGAAATGCATGCCTTTTCCGCAATATTGCATATGGAGCTGCTGCAAATGCACAAGGTGACTACCTTCGCATGGCTGAGTCGATGTGCATTGAAGCCATGTACATATTTTGTGTCGTGATGGTGAATGTATTTGGACCGGAATATTTGAGACAACCAAATACAATACACACACACCTCGTCTCATGGAACAAAGTGCAACGGGAGGATTTTCTAGGATGCTTGATAGAATCAATTGCATGCATTAAAAATAGAAGAATTATCTATTTTCTTGACAAGGGTTGCATAAAAGTCATGTTGGAGCATGCTATGTCATACTTGAAGCTGTGATAGATTATGATATGTGAATTTCACACTCTTTCTTCGGCATGTCAGTATCTCTTGCAACGTTCTCCGGTGTTTGTAGGAATTGCTAAAGGCCAAGCTCCGTCATGCAACTATGAGATCAATGTCCAAAAAACGCCAAGGTGCGCTATCTAATCGATGTCATATATCCTCATTGGTCGATATTTGTGAAGACAGTCTCCAACCCTATATGTAACAAAAAATCTCTCTTTGCTACACAACAAGAGAGTTGTAGGAAGGATATAGGATGGGAATTTGTTGTGCTCCAAGCTTGTTTACTTTTGTTCGGTACCTATTCAAACATGGTCACTAGATCAGATGTGAGAGGTCATGACAGTTTGTGTCATCATGCACAACATGACATGAAGAGTGAGTGTGACATGAATCAATCGTTTGATCAACATGAGGACTACCATGCCCCTCTTGCCCAGCCAATTCAAGCCTCCCCGCCCCGACTTCGCTCAATTTCCGGCCATGCATCAGGAAATTCGATACAAACATGTTCATTGACAACTAGAAGATGATCTAGTTGAGCACTTGTGAACGCTCAAAGTAAATCAATAGTTTGAGTGCCATGTGTGAATTGTTGTATGAGCTATCTTTGTTTAGAATTTGCCAAATTTAAATTCAATTTAAATTGCTATATTAACAATATTATTTCCATGTTTGAATTTTCACTGAATTATTTATGTGTTTATAATATTATGTAATATAATTGTATCATTTAGATATAGTATGGACAAATTGATGTGAAAATTGAAAAAGTGAATATGGATGTCTAGTTGGGAGATGATGTAGCAGTTGTGGCCCAAAGTGGACATTGTTTGGGGAGGTACGCACACACATTATTGATGGAGATGCTCTAAGGAAGAAAAGAGGATGAGTTTGGACTCAATATAATGTTTGTAGGGACATATACCGGTAAGGTGGAAGGGAAGAAAGTTTAATTTTGATGAATTTTATCCAGTTCATCTTGAACTAAGTTTCTGTTATTATTTCCTCCCTATTATTGTTCTTTTATCCTGTAGTGTTTGTTTAAACTCTTTTTACTGATTCAATTATAATTACCTCCTTGGAAACGCGTAATTTTTTCAACCGTGGCATGTATATATCTCCGACAATGCCATAGGGGATATCCTTTGCGTCGCTATGTACTGGTCTTTGACTTGCAAGGCCACAAACAACAAACCACAAGTGTAATATAGGATGTAGGGTGTATAGGCATGGCTACAAGGTATACATGTAGTAGGAACGAGACCACTAAAGCATCACAACATAAGGATAGAATAATAGAGGAAAAGTTGTAAAACTATATTGTATGCAAATGGACACATTTGTTAAATCTATCAAATAGGTCATTACATATGTGTAGATGTGATACTATTATGTCCAAATGCTCTACTTTATTAGTTCATCTGTATATAACTAAAAATTGTGTTTAGATGGAAACTCTGAAAGCTGTGTGGGTTGCTACTGTAGCTAGAATTTTTTGCGAGTGTGCCACCGAACAAGTAAGGCTCGGAAATAGGCAAACCAATTCTTGACTCCCACGGGCTATAAAAACTTGCTGGAAGATTTCAATACGCGGACCTAAATAAACTATGAAATAAAGCAACATGAAAATTGTTGTGATGATTTGAAAGCTTTGTGTGGGTGTTCTATAGATGCTACCCCAACCATGATGGATGATGATTCTCATTGGGCTGGATTGATCAAGGTTTTTTTGTAATGCCATGATTACTTTTATAGTTCCATAGTATATAATACATTCACAGATACTAATTTTCAAATGTATGTACATATTTACAAGCCAATTAAAGATATTTGCAAAGGCCCCTGAGACAACTGGGAGTTGATGTACAAAATTTCTGAGAGGGCTAATGTTGACGGCACCTCATTTATGATGACTGGAGTGGAAGAGGTAGTTGCTATTGAGGTTCAAGAAGATTTAATTGATGTGGAAGATGAAGATACCGAGTATGCTACTCCTAGCCCATTGACCAAAACTAGTCTCAAGTGTCCAACAAGTGGAATACCTTGTAGTCCATCCAAGTTGAATAATAATAATTTGCCAAAAGATTTCAGGAGGTTAGTTGACCATGTGATTAGTGAAGGTACTAACACTACACAAGATAGTAAGATTAAAGCCATCAAGGGGGAGGTTGCCAAGTGTGGGGCATCCGAGATGAGTGATGAGTACTACGTGGCTAAATTTTTTTTGCTAAACCATCAAACATAAGCTTCTTTCATCCATGAAGACAAATGAGGGAATCGCTCAGTTGCCTCAAGAGACAATTTGAAGACATGAAGAAAAACTAGTGTATCCTATTGTACTTCCTTTAGAATAATTTATTTCAACTATGTATTTCTATGTACTGTTATCGATTAGCTGATGTTATGTGATACTAACTTCTTGCTATGTATTTTCTATGTTTATAGATGAGCACAACAACTAACAGTGACACTAACACTTTTTCAAGTGTAAGTAATAGTGATAATGGATCTAAAGTGAAAAGGATGAATATTAGAGAGATGCTATATCAAAAATACATGTATTTTTTTATCGGTATCAAAAATACATGTATGATGCCTTTGTTGCTGCCAATCGCTTTTTGAAGTATCTCAAAAAAAGTAAAGAGGAGAGTTGCGGGACAACAATAATGGGCCTATGATAACTTGGGGTCTTCCAAAGATTGCTACTAGTACAAGATGTTCAGAATGAAGCTCAAACAAACCCAACCTAATTCCGGTTTCGTCAGATTCAACCCGTTTCGACCCAGCTAGTGTTCTTTTCAGTCCGGGTCGAAACTTAAACCAGCGAACCAGTGATGAACCGTTTGACATGGTTATACCCCGCAGGTACACGACTTCAGCATATCTAGTCCAGCCCAAGGAAGGCCCACGACAAATATACGTCGGCCCATGAAGACTTTCGGGTGGCCAGGGCCCATGACGCCTTCGGATCCTTGGAGAGCAAGACTAGAGTAGATGGAAAATTCAAAAGGGTAAACCCTAAAACCTATAACCGACTCGGTCTGTGCCTGGGACCTGCCTAACTCTATATAAAGGCTAGGAGGGCACGACCTAGATCTCGGAACTCATATTTTCGCATAGACACCTCCACGCCAGATTGCATCTGCGCACCCCTGTAATCTTCGGTTCCGCCGTAATCAAAGAGCAGACAAGAAGGAGTAGGGTTTTCCCTCCGGGGGCCTGAACCTGGGTAAACCTCGTGTCCCGTATTGCTTGTTTGCTAACTGTTCCGCGATCTCCAGCATCCCCATCTTCTCCAAAACCCAAGTCCATAACAATGGACATTGACGAGATTAAACCTCGTCAATTGGCGCCGTCTGTGGGAACTGGGGATGCTGATTGTGCGATCGTGACGGTCCCAACCCGAGTGATCTACAACTCCACGGCGACGGAGAGTCATCTCCTCTTCGGCGCTTTCGACTTCACCGCCCACTCACCGGCCACCATGAAGGACTTCGAGCCCATTGGCGACGGGCTCGAGATCCTATTCGGGAGTTTCTGCTTCCATGTGGGGCAGACCGGCACTCTCCGCCTCCCAGAGCGGGTGCCTCTACCATCGATCAGGCCCTCTTCGTGGACTCCACACCCTGTGGTACGCACCACATCGTCAATAGACGAGTCCTATGACAGCAGCAGCTGCAATTCCGATCTGTGCGGCCCGCCATCGGACGAAGGGACCTACGGTCCCGGATCAGAAAGCTGCGGCAGCAGCAGACCGATCTACGAGCGCTACCAGTGCGCCGCGGTCATCCAGGATCAAGAACACAATCCGCCACCCAACCCGCAGGGTAGAAATGGTGGAAACAGAAGAAGCCAGTCCCCCCACCCAACAGGGAAAACAACAATCGGGTCATCCACCTCAACAAGGAGGGATGGGCTCAAGCACGCGAGGCCGTGGCAGGCAACAAGATCCTGCCCGCTGATGCCTCACGAGATCTTTTGATGGCATACCACATGCTCCTCATCGAGGAGCACAAGAAGCAGATCAAGATGCAGGAAGTGCTGGACAAGCGCAAGCAGGCAGCTTCGGAGTCCAGTGCAAGGCGAGCTGCGCTCTCCGCCATGGGCATCGGCTCCAGCTCACATGGCAACAACGGGAACAAGCACCGTTCTCGGATGGAGAACATGGACCCCAAAGAGCGCCGCGAGGTGACCCGAGCCCTCAACGCGTCCTTCATGGAGATGGACGCCGACGGCAACGTCATCCCAAAAACGCCGCAAGCTGCGATCATGGCAGCCACCGCGTACCTCGCGTCCCACCCACCTCCGGAGGGGGACCCAAAGAGGGCCATGCACAAGTCCGCGCTTACCGGGCTCGGACTCGTTGGAGCTGCGCTCCACGGAGAAGCTCCTGCGGAGCCGAAAAAGAAGGATGCGATCAGATTCAACCGCAGCCCCACACCCTCATCCGAGGACGAAGAGCATGACCTTCCTCGAAGGCATAAGAGCTCACGCCATCGCAGCCGCGACTACGTCGCTCGAAACGAGCTAACGCAGCGCAAGATCGACAAGGCACGCGCCAAGCGCGTATGCTCGTCTGAATCCGAGATGGTCAAAGACGAAGGAGAACTCTGCGGAGCTCGATGCTTCAGGAGATCTGTCCGACGGACAAAGATGCCGTGAAACTTCAAGCTCCCTTCGGACACTCCGAAATTCGACGGCACATAGGACCCCAAGGCGTGGCTCAGTGACCACTTGTCGTCCGTCAAGCTGCACGGCGGAAGCAGGGAAACCGCCATGCAATGCCTTCAGCTACAGCTGACAGGCGCAGCTCGGATCTGGCTAAGCAGCCTATCCTCAGGGTCCATCCGAAGTTGGGAGGAGCTGGCGTACAGTTTCGTCCGAAACTTCAAAGGCACCAGCAAGAGGTCTGCCTCGATCGAAGAGTTGTGAGCCTGCACTCAACGAACGGGCGAATCCATTCGCTCGTACATACCACGCTGGTCCAACACCAAGAACTCCGCGGCGCATATCTCCGAGGAGAGAGCTATCGACGCCTTCAAGGACGGTGTCAAGCGCCAGGACTTCAAGGAAGAACTTGGGCGCGTCAAGCCCAAGACACTCGACCACCTCATGGACATCGCCAACAGGTGGGCTGACGGTGAGGACTCCGTCCACCGAGCACACTCGGAGGAAGAGGACGACTATGGCTGACGGCGAGAACGCCGTAGCAAGAGGAGACCGCGCGTCTACGACGATCGCGATGGACCCGACATGGTCGCGGCTGGCTACGCCGACCGCCGCAGCGATGCCAACCGCAACAGCGGCGGATACCGTGGAGGTAATTTCCGCGACGGAGGACGACCAACACAGTCGTGGCAGCGTCGCGGTCGCGACGACGGACCCTCAGCATACGAAAGACTATCGGGTCCATGCACCATCCACTTCTACATCGACAAGCAGGATGGTAAGAAGAAGGCAAGCCACATGCTCAATGACTGCCGTGAGTTCCAAAAACTCAGGGAAAGCATGGCTCAGATGAGGCAGCAAGCCCCAAACCCTGGATTCGGGAACACGCCCGCACCAGGCGAGATAGCGCATGGAGCTCTTCCACCACCACCTGTAGGTGGCCCGAACCAACCAGTCGCACCCGCACAGAATAACGGTGGGCACGGGTATCCCCCGCCGAAAGGAGCACTGATGATCCAAAAAGGGCGCCCAACGAATAGGGTGTAGAAGAAAATCACCCGTCAGATCAACCTGGCTATAACAGCTCCACCCGCCATCCCTGAGTACCTCAGCGGATCGGAGTCCTGCATCACGTTCAGCCGTTCGGATCACCCTTGCCAGGTCCCTCGCCCAGGTCATGCTGCCCTGGTGCTTGAGGCGCAGATCAGAGGGTTCAAGATGAGCCGCGTCTTCATGGACGACGGCAGCGGCATCAACCTAATGTTCGCCAGCACCCTAGCAGCAATGCGGATCCCGCTGTGCAGCCTGGAACAGTCAGACACAACGTTCCATGGCATCGTCCCAGGAAAGGGCATATTCCCTCTAGGAAATATATGGCTCAACGTCATCTTCGGCAAACCGGATAACTTCCGATGCGAGCGGCTCGAGTTCGAAGTGGTAGACTGGCCATCACAATACCACGCCATCCTCGGGCGTGTAGCATTCGCAAGGTTCTTGGCAGTACCACACTACGTGTACCTGCTACTGAAGATGCCAGGACCCAGGGGCGTCATCACGGTCCACGTGAGCTTCACCCGATCGGACCACTGCGACAGGGACTTCAACAGAATTTCCCAGTCATTCGGCATGCAAGAGGAGCTCGTAAGACTCCGCGATGTGATAGACAATGGGGCACCCCCAGTCGCACGGCAAAACGCACCTGATATGTACTTCGACTCCACCGTCAACACAAAGAAGGTGCAGGTCCACCCGACGGATGCCTCCAAGACGGCGCCGATCGCCTACGATCTCAGCCCCGCATAGGAAAGCGCGCTCGTCGAATTGCTCCGTGAGCACTGGGAAATCTTCGCCTGGTGTCCTGCGGACATGCCAGGATTTCCCAGGGAATTCGCCAAGAACGCACTCAACGTCTTTCCAGACACCAAGCCCGTCAAGCAGTCCATCCGGAGACTGTCCGAGCCCCGTGCCGAAGCCATAGGGATTGAAGTCAACAGACTACTCGCTGCAAACTTCATCAGGGAGATCAAGGAAAGCGAGTGGCTCGCCAATACTGTGATGGTCCCCAAAAAGGACACGGACATCCTGCGGATGTGCGTGGACTTCACGTCGCTGAATAAGCACTGCCCAAAGGACCACTTCCCTCTCCCTCGGATCGATCAGATCATCAATTCGACTGCAGGATGCGAGAAACTCTCCTTCCTCGACGCCTACTCAGGCTACAACCAGATTCGACTCAAGGTCGAAGATCAAGAGAAAATGGCGTTCATCACGCCGTTCGGGGTGTTCTGCTACAACACAATGCCCTTCGGGCTAAAGAACGCAGGTGCCACGTACCAGCGGTGCATGCAGGCATGCCTAAAGGACCAGATCGGTCGCAATGTCTAAGTCTATGTCGACGACATAGTCATCAAAACCAGGGAGGCGAGAACACTCATCGACGATCTCTGCGAGACGTTCGATAATCTCGACCGCTACAGGATCAAGCTTAACCCCGAAAAGTGCGCCTTCGGCGTCCCATCGGGTCAACTGCTTGGTTACTTCATCTCCCAGCGAGGGATCGAGGCGAACCCGAAGAAAATGCGGGCCATCATGGCCATGGAGAAGCCGAAAAACGTCAAAGGTGTCCAGCAACTTGCAGGACGAATAGCGGCATTAAGCAGGTTCATCAGCCACATGGGCGAGAAAGCACTGCCATTCTACCAGCTGCTGCGCAAAGCCGACAAATTCGAGTGGACGCCTGAGGCGGATGACGCATTCGAAGAACTAAAGTGGCTGCTCTCTACCTCACCTATCTTGGTCACTCCAAAGGAGCGCGAGCCCCTACTGCTGTACATAGCAGCCACACACTAGGTGGTGAGCACCGTACTGGTGGTCGAGCGACCCGAAGAGGGCAAGACCCATGGGGTCCAACGCCCAATCTACTACCTCGGCGAGGTATTGACGCCAATAAAGCAGAGGTACCCTCACTACCAAAAACTCGCCTACGGCGTGTTCATGACGGCTCGTCGGTTGAGCCATTACTTCCAGGAGCACCAGGTGATGGTCGTCAACGAGGCACCCCTGAATAACATCCTGAACAACCCAGAGGCCACAGGACGTGTGGCCCTATGGGGTATCGAACTGTCACCTCTCGACATCATCTATGAGAAACTCCACGCGATCAAGTCTCAAGTCCTGCCGGACTTCCTTGTACACTGGATGGAGCTGCAGCTGCCAGACACCCTAGACATGTCGCAGTCATGGACGATGCACTTCGACGGCTCCAAGCGCGAGGCCGGAGCAGGAGCCAGGGTCATACTGACCTCCCCGCAGGGCGACAAGATGAAGTACGTCCTCCGGATGAAATTCCAAGCTTCCAACAATGAGGCCGAATACGAAGCCCTCATCCATGGCATGAGGATGGCAAAGATCTGCGGTGCAACGCGCCTGGTTATCTACGGAGACTCGAACCTCGTCGTCCAGCAGACAATGAACGAGTGCGACGCACACGCCGAAAACATGATCGCGTATCGCGCACTCTACAACTCACTCGAGGGGGAATTTGACGGCTGCGAGCTTCGACACGTTGGAAGAGAAAGCAACGAGGAGGCTGACAGACTCGCCAACATCAGCTCCACCTGCGCACGGGTGCCGCCAGGTGTGTTCCTCGAACAGATCTGCGTGCCATCCATCAAGCAGAAATTCCCCAAGGGATCACCCGAAGAAGCAGAACACTTGGGGGTTGCGCTACCCGAAGGACAGGAAGGACCCGAAAAGCTGGATACAGAGGTCGCTGTGGTCAACCTAATGCAGGTCATGGCAGTCGAAGAAACTTGTACACGGCCATACCTCCGGTACCTGATAGACGGAGAACTGCCTGATAGCCCGACGGATGCCCGGCGCATATCTCGTCGGTCCAAAGCCTTCACCATCATCAATGGCGAGTTGTACAAGCGCAGCATTTCGGGTGTACTACAAAGGTGCGTCACCATCGGCGACGGAAAAACCATCCTCCAAGACATCCACGAGGGCATCTGCGGCCATCATGCAGGCAGCCACTCCCTTGTCGCCAAAGCTCTACGAGCTGGATTCTACTGGCCAACGGCCATGAGAGACGCCAAGGACATTGTCTGAAGATGCAACGGGTGCCAAAGGTTCGTCGACAAACCGCACACACCTGGGTCAGAGCTCAGGCCCATTCCATTAGCCTGGCCTTTCGCCCAATGGGGCCTCGAAATGATCGGCAAGCTGCCAAGGTCCTCGAAAGGAGGACACGTCTACCTCCTGGTCGCAGTTGACAAATTCACCAAGTGGATTGAGGCCATGCCGGTCACTAACCAAAAGGGCAAAACTACCGTCAAGTTCTTTGAATCCATTGTCTACAGGTTCGGCGTGCCGCATAGCATCATCACCGACAATGGATCGAACTTCATCTCCAAAGAATTCCAGGATTTCTGCGAAGGCCTCGGAATCAATATCACATATGCCTTAGTGGCGCACCCGCAAACAAACGGGCAGGTGGAGAAGGCCAACGGCCTAATCGGCGCTGGCATCAAGAAGCGCCTCATGATCCCACTCGAGCAACTCGCCGGAGCCTGGACGAAAGAGCTACCCTCCGTCCTATGGAGCCTGCGTACCACGCCAAATAGCTCAACCGGCTACACGCTGTTCTTCATGGTGCACGGAGCCGAAGCCGTGCTACCAGCTGAAGTACGCCACCAGGCCCCCCGGGTTGTCGCTTATAGCGAAGCCGAATCCACGGCTGCACTCGAAGACGCCATCGACACACTCGATGAAGCACGATACATAGCAGCAGCTCGATCAGCGGTGTATCAGCAGAATCTCCGCAATTACCACAGCCGACGGCTGCGCCCAAGGTCCTTCGTCGAAGGAGACCTAGTCTTGCGACTCAAGCAAGAGCGACCTAAGAAATTCGAGTCGCCATGGGAAGGACCCTACATCGTCACCGAGGTCATCCCAGGTGGCGCCTATCGCCTCAAGCACGTGGAGTCTGGAGTCGCATACTCCAACCCATGGAACGTCGCACAACTGCGACGGTTCTACCCCTAGATACCTTCCTCTTTACTTTCAATAAGGCTATTCAGCCAAGGCTACCCAGCCGAACAATGTACCTCCTCCATTACGATATGAATAAAGCTAAGTGTCTCGCCCCAAAATTTTGTTTACTACTCGCATTTTTTACTCCATGCTACAAACGCACTCGGGGGATCCCCCAACCTCACGACTTCGTAGACTGAGGATAACGCGTGTACACCTGAGTAGCTGACCACGTCAGGCTAACGAAAAGGGCAAGCATACGAACAAAGCACTACGTGCTAAAACAACAACCAAACCTTTATAACAATGGGCAAAACACGCGCAGTCAAATGTATACAAATTTTACATCTATCTTTTTTACAAGTACTACCTACTCTGAAGAATAACCTGAGCACGCTGCTCAAACAGATCTACGATCTGTTCGGCATACTGCCTTACAGCCGCGTAATGCGGAAACATATCCCACTCGCCACCATCTGGCCGAAGAGGCGGCCCAGCCGCCACAACAGATAGATCTAAATCAGGACGATGTAGCCTCACAAGGGAGAGCGCAACCTTCACCCCTGCGACGAGCTGATGCCGCACCAATTCCTTGACATGATGCACGTTCCGAAACTTCGACAGCAGACCAGAGAGAGTCGACGACGCATCATCTAGTGGAAACATTACATGCAGAACCGACGCGAGCAAAGTCTTCACCTGACGAAGCACCCGCGATACCTGATGAACGCGATCCTGCAACGTCGCAAGGACCACAACACGCTCACGGTCAATCCAGAAAAACCCGCCGGCCTCCATGTCCTGCTGAGTCAAGCAGTTGACCCGAACAGCAACACGCTCCTTCTCCTCCCTTGGAGCAATGTTAGCACCTGCAATACTTGCAAAAAAGGTAAGATGCAAGGCCAGCAGGCGCATCCGAAGTAACGAGCAATAGCTCGAAAAACTCACACTGAAGATGTTCGGACAAGCGAAGCAACTCTGCCATCAAGTACTCCTCTCTGGAAGCACCTCGATCCGCCTTGGATTTCCAAACTTCAGCATGGCCACGCACCCCAAGCAACTCTTTCTCGAGGCTATGAACATGGTCTCGAAGAAACGCAAGTTGCAACGCATCATCCAAGGATGGCCGCAGCTGCGCTGTAGGCAAAGTGTCAACGGGATCAGCACCCGAAGGACCCTAGATTAACAGAAAGACAAGGACATGAACAAGCAGATGAAGGAGCACGAAATTCAGCAAATTCATTAAAGTGCAGCAAAAGCCACCACGTGGCACAAGGATTGTTCATCAAAACATTTACAACAAAAGAAGCTACAACTATCCTATAACTACAGCGCCTACAAAGCTGCACCCTGGGTAGCCTTGGAGCCGGATTGCCTCGCCTTGGCTTCCCCCTGCTGCCTTAGCACGTACTCGGCCAACAGATCAATCAGCTTCGGCCCGTAATGCTTACAGCGAGCAGCATAGGTGGCGAAGGCTACCTCGGATCCATCAGCAGTCGTCGGCATCCGGGAAGTGACCTGGGGAAGGTCCAGCTCCGCTCCAGCCGCCAAGGCCATTGCCAGCCCGACGGATGCGCCGATTCCCTTCTGCTTGCGCTTGTACGCCGCAGGTGCTTCGGCTGACAGCGCCTCCGCCAGGGCATCAACATCTTCGAGGGCCACGCCCTTGGGGATAAGCTCCTTGTAGAAGCGCCCAAGGTCCTCCTTGGCCTTGGCAAGCAAGTTGACAACGGTACTGCAGCGGTCTTCGACCGCCACAGTAGCATCATCCAGAGCACTCCTGTGCTCCAGAGCACAGCGATCAAACTCGATGCCCGCGGAATCTAAGAAAACAAAGGAGGCAGAATGAATAACAACACTGCAAAAGAAAGACGATGAAATCAAAAAGAGGAAGGTGCATACACTCACCCAAAATGGCCTTGGCAGCCGCCATAAGCTTGTCGGCCACCTCTCTCTCGCACGAAGCTGTGGTGGTGGCGAGCTGCTCCTCGCGGTCCGTAGCCTCCTGCTGCAGGCGCTCCTTCGCCTCAGTCGCGTTGGCCAACTCCAGCTTGAGGCGCTCCCTTGCACCAACGGCGACCTCGGCATTTTTCTCCGCTTGACAAAGGCTCTTTTTCAGAGCATCAATCTCACGAAGAGAGGCGTTGTGATCCTCTGCAGCAAGCAATACAAATGTTGGATCGAAGGACAAAATGCAAGAAGAAACAAAAGACCAAGGCATAACAATACCTTGAAGTTGTTTGAGGCTTGCCTCTAACGCCAGGTGCTGCTGCACCATTTGATTGACACCTTGCACAAAAGGCTGCAAAAAAGACCTAGTCAAAAGAAGGGCTTGGGGGCTACGCCCAAAAGAACGAGCAGAAGCAAGTTACGCACATGAAAGTGCTCGGGGGCTCCCCCCGAGACTCGAAGGAAGAACGAACAAACAAACTACCCTACAGATGCCCGGGGGCTCCCCCCGAGGTAGGAAGAAAGGAGATAATCAATAGATCATCCAAAAAGGCTCCCCCCAGTGGCAGGAAGCAGAATTACTTACATGATTCGACAGCGACTCCGAAGGTCCGCTTGTAGCCTTCTGAGGCGCAACCACCCGAACCTCCTGCGGAGAAGGGTCTGGAGCAGAACCTTCAGAGGTGGCCACCGTCTGAGGAGGAGGAAGCACGACTTTCGACTCCCCCATCATATCCCGAGCACCATCACTCAAGGAGTCGCTGGAGGAGTGGCTGCACAAGGACAAATTAGCACAAGCACAAAGTAAACAGGCAAGAAAAGGCAATACAAGACTAAGGAAACTTACGAGTCAAGCTCGCTCAAGTCAAAGACGGGAGGGGTCCTCCGGACCTTCTTCTCCTCTTTCTTCTCTTCCTTCTTTTCTTCCTTCTTCCGCTTCGCCGGCAGATGCGGTGTCACAGCCCGCACGGGAACGGCAGGAATCAGAGAGGAAGAGCCCCCATGCCCATCACTGTGACGTTCAATCCACAGTGGGTTCCTAGGAGTCGGCGGAGTCGAGGCATCCGAAGACTCGCTGGAGCTCCGTGTCCGCTTGCGAGTGTGGTCCTAGCTCGAATCGTTGGCCTCTTCAGCCGGAGACCGCGCCGATGGCAGCTCAGACATGGAATCCACCACTTCATTGTCTGGCACAGCCGGAAACAATTTGGGAAGCGGTGGCGACATGCCCGCAACCTTGAACTCCTGCACAAAAGAAGAAAATTTGTTAGCAAACAAATGCAAGTACAATGCAGTCGAAAATAGCACTACGCGCACGTCCCGGATCTACACCTGTGGAACATGACGTGAAGCAGAGAACGGAGAAGTCAGCGACTTCCTCGAGATATCCTCCCCAGCCTTGAACTTCAGCAGCGGACGAAGGACCCCATCGAGATCTCCCTTGGAGAATTTTTCGACCGAAACCCTAGTCGGATCACGACGACCAGCGTAAAGGAACATCGGGTGCGCCCTAGCCTGGAGCAGCTGCACCCGGCGTTTGAGAAAGGTGCGGATGATATCCACACCATTCACCTCCTTCTCCGGAGTCAACTGGAGATCCTCCACCCGACGATAGAGCCCCTCTATCTCCGCTACCTCGCCATCCAAGATCTGGTTTTTCCAAGACCTTTTCGGCAAGACCAAAATCCTGCCCAGCTACTGTGGAGTAGCAGATGTAAAACCATCGCCTCCGCCAGTACTGGACATATTCGCACATGGAAAAGGAGAAGACAAAAAGATTGGATCGAAGGGAAATGATGCAACCCCCAATGGGATAAACACAATCAGAACCAGATTGCCTCTTCACGGAATAGAGTTTTCGGAAGAGGCCAAAGTGCGGCTCGATACCGAGCCAGCACTCGCAGAAAGTAATGAAACAAGCAATGTGAAGAAGAGAGTTGGGGGAAAGATGATGCAACTGGATGCCATAAAGAAAAAGCAGTCCACGAAGGAAATTGTGGACTGGGAAGGAAAAGCCCCGAAGGACAAATGCGAGGAACATAACCCGAAAACCAGCGGGGGGACGGTGAATTACCTCGTTGCCAGGGAGTTTGACGGCCTCCCTATCTTGCGGGATTAAGCCCCGCTCACGAAGCTTACGGAGATCGCTCTCCCGCGTCTCCGATCGCCGCCAGCCACCGTCGGTGACACGGGTAGCGGCAGCACTCTTCTTGCCTCCAGCAGCGCTGGTACCTACCGCAGAAGAAGACTTCTTAGGCTTCCCCATTACAGTGCGACGGCGCCGGCGGCGAGAACGCAAGATCAAAGAAGGAAATGTCCGAGGATATTCCAGCGCGCAGCAAGAAATCTCAGAGAAGATTGGAGCAGTTAAGCAAGAATGGCTACGGTGAAAACAGACTAATTTCTCCCAATGATTATAAGGACGAAGACGATGCACGACAACCGTCCATCAATAAGACCTAACGCCAATGGCAAGATCTGACCATAAACGTGTCAGCATAGCAGCGAACTGTCGCTAACACACCGTCCACTACGCGCGAAAATCGAGGCAATGCCGTAATTATCTCCACGCCGCGTGTGGCCGGTCAATTCAAGGTCAGAAGGTGGGACCCATGTTCGTCCAGTCACGTTATCTCTGGCGCAGCAGGCGCTTGAGGTCACCGATCGTCAGCACTGACGTCATCAAAAGCTATACTAGCAAAACTCACAATTCTTCGGCTGCAAAACTAAGAGTACCCACTCGAATCTACGATTCGACTAACTACTCGGGAGCTAATCCTATCAGGAGCGCTGGCCGCGCAGCCAAAAATAAACAAAATACTACGGCACTGAACTATTTCTTCGAGTCCTACGTCGAGTCTGCGACTCCACTACGGACTCGGGGGCTACTCCCATAGGGAGCGTGGATTCAAGCATCCGAAAAAATTGTGTCCTACGGACCTGAAGCTGAACAGCGGCTGAATCAAAGTCTCCGCTCCAGTCTACGACTCGAACAGACACTCGAGGGCTACTCCCATAGGGAACGCTGGTCGCGCACCCTATGAATTCTTCGATTGCGATCCTTCGGATCGGCATGCAAAATTTTTTCGGCAACTTAGCCCCAATTAACGCTAAGTGAGCAGCATTCTCCTTGGCCACCCGAAACACCTCCGCGGTGATAAAAAATCGGATGTTGTGTCTGCGATGCAAAGATAAGACCTACAGATATCATCTGATGGCCTAGCAACGCACACGACTGTGCTCTGCTAGTAAGAATCCATGCCAGCAGGCGCGATAAAAAATCCCGACGGACACGTTGGGTACATCATTTAAATTCACTGGAATTCCACTCCTGTAAGTCCTCCGTGACCTGGGTCGAATTACGCCAGCATGTGTTCCGGGTTCGAGTCGAGGGACTCGAACCTGAAGAAGATTGTGTTGTTTTGTCCTAAGATAATTAACTGACCCTTATTGTAACACCCTCAGAATCGGCCCTATGCAAATTTTAGCGAAACCCGCCAAACCCGCATAGAAACGATTCAAAGGTACCCACCAGGCACTTTCGTACGGGTGGAAAACGAAGTAATATCATTACACAATAGTCCATGATGGAACCCACAGAACAGATATATACAACGGCGACTCAATGAGTCAAGAATACAGATATACAGTACAAAGATCCAAATCACCTTGAAAACGATACAGCGTCCGAGTACGGACAAGATGCAAATTGAGCTAAGAGCCCTGAAGAATAACCAAAGGCGTCCATAACCCTGCCCAGGCTAAGCCGGAAGGGTAACCCTGCTAACGACGTCGATCTCGAAACCTGCTTACACAAAAGGGGTGCCGACAAAGGGCAAAGGAAAAGGAGAGCGGTCAGTACTGAGGCCAGTACACGGCGAGACTAGAATTCGGCGGTCCTCGCCTACATAGGTATGGTGGACTGAAGCGGCACCGCAGCATGCACTAAACAACCTATAGAGACTCAATATAACTGGCGACTATCAGATAGAGATAAGAAAGACCTATTCGGATCCAACCTTTAACTATCACCAAGCATACCCATCCTGGAATTTCCCCCTCGATACCAAACGAGGAAGTCAACCGAGGAACTCACACAGTTGGCAGTTTTATTCGTTCTGTTATAGTTGCGGCAATTACTAGTCAGGTATAGATAGTCATCCTGATATAATAAGCAGTGGGCACTTTTAGTTAACCGTTCTGTTGTAGTTGCAACACTTACTAGTCATATACAATAAGCATGAGATATCCCAAACCCAGCAGTTGTTGGTACTTTTATTTAGCCATTCCGTTATAGTGAAGCTGATTACTAGTCATATCGGATACAAGTCAAATTATAACAGTAAACTTTAGTTATAGTTGTCTATGATCGAGAACTGTGCTCCAATTAGTCCATAACCGCGGACACAGCTTTTCGAAAAGATTTAACCCTGCAGGGGTGCACCAAAGTATCCACACGCACTTCGACCCTTTTTGCCAGATCAGTTAACATACACCCATCGGTATGTCGGCGGGGCCTAAGTCATGACGTTTCCCAGACCCAAAGCAAGTACATGGGGGCCACCCCACTAAGCTACCCGCAACGAAGTCGGCCGGTCTCCGAGACGGACTCAGGGTTTGCGTCAATGGCTGTAAACGATTGGGAACCCGAAAGTGTGACTGGGCTTGTCGATACCGCGAAAACACTCCGCTTACCTAAACAGTACAGGCGCTCCACGCGCAATCGTAAATAAAGCAGTAAAGCATGGCATAAGTACAGGATAGTAATAAAGCCCCAAACTACTTTGTGGCCCCCAGTACAATACTTGGAATCATGTACTAATCGATGGGGGTGCCCACACACCCCACCTATGGTTAGCGCGCTCGATCTCGGAACATGTGTCAAGAACTCGGGGTCCTACGAGACACCAGTGAGCGGTTAAGAACCAAATATTGTCTATCACCCACCGGTGCCTCTGCATTTACCTACTTCAATTTTAGTTATTAAACGATAATTGAATTAAACGATAATTAAAGCCATGATCATCTCCAACATAAAGCATATGGCCGTCTTCCAACAACCGTGGTACTGGACGACACGCAACAGCACTTGAGCAAGCGACTACGACGCGCAAGTCCAACTATCTACCAATCAACAGGTAATAGGATGTGTCCAAGGCAATATAAGGCTGCAAGGGATATCACGGGTACGAAAACTAGAGCATCGCAACACAGATAGCAATAGATCAACAGGGGGAATAAATACTATAAAAGTAAGATAGGTAGAAAGGGGGAGATGCTCGCCTAAAACATTGCTGAAGGTTCATCCGAAGGTCGGGTCGACACTCGCATCAACTCATCGGCCTAATCCGTGAAGAAGCAAAGCACTAGAAGAAACACCGGATGGACTATTTAATACTACGGCAAAAGATCGGGCATGATGCATGTATGATGTATGACATGGCAAAGGTGCGATGCATTAGGACATATTAAGCGGAACCGGGGTCCCGACAGTTTATTGGATGGTTCGTGTTGTTTAGATACCCCGCAAATTAAATGTTGGATTAGCAAGACAAAACATGGCTTCGGTTCGCTATGCCAATTTAAATGGAGTCCGGAATAAGAAAAAGATATCCCGCATATAGACTCCATATTTAATTATGAAATGAATTGGCATAATGCCCCCAAACCACAGACAAGTATGCATGCATGAACAATTTAATATGCATCGGTTGATAATGTCATATTATAAAAAATAATGGGGTCTCGGATAGGGAATCACATTAGGGTTCGACGAACTTGGGCTCCGCGGGGTTCGGGGTTGGGTCTCAGGGTCCGGATCTGGGGTTCGGTCTCGGCGGGATCGTTCTCGGATAACGGAGTAGATCTTGGCGTTCCATGAAGAAGGACTTGGTTCGGCGTCGGGGCGCATCGGATTCGTCCTGGTCGGTGTCGATCTTGTCGTTGCGAAGATCTTGTCGGGTCCGCGCCATCGAGTCGGTCTTGGCATTCAGGGTGAAGAACTTGGCGTCCTCGAGGAAGTACTTGGCGTATCCGAGTCGACGACCTGGGCGTCCGGTTTCTCAGGCATCAGATTCGGGAAGAAGTACTTGTCGCATCTGCGGTCTTCGGGTTCAGGTAGAAGAGCTCGTCGTCCGGGGATTCTCTGGGTCCGTGATCTTCGGGTAGCTAGTCTTGGCGTTCCGTGAAGAAGACCTCGTCGCTCCAGGAAAAGATCTTGGGGTTCCGCGTCGAAGGCCCTCGGGTACGGGGTCTCGGCGAACTTGGCGTGTCGAGGTTCGGTTTTCGGTTCCGGCGCCGTGGTCTTGCATAGTTCCCCGGGTCTCGACTCGTGTCGGTCTTGTCATTAGCCGAACTTGGCATCGTGGCGGTTTCTTCTTGTGGCGTCGGTCTTGTGGTTCCCGGCGAAGATCTTGGAATGAGGCATAGGTGGTTGGGTCGGACTTGGTACTCTGCAGATCTGGTCGACGAGAAGGTTACGCCAACCCACGGAGGGAGAAAAGTTTACAACACACGATGCGGACCAAGCGTCCCCGTTCTAGCACAAACAGACAGGCACTTGCAAAAGCATCCAGGGGAAGACGACGCGAGGCCGCGGAACAGGTCGGGGAAGAGAGCGCGGCCGGCTCGATGCGGAAGGGGTCGCCGGGGAGGGAGCCCACGAGGCGGCGGCGGTGCTCGCTGGCGGGAGAGGCGGCCGGGGCGGCGCGGGACCGGGCGAGGCAGAGGGCGCGGTCGGGCGGCGAGGTCGCGGATCGAGGCGTGCTTGGCGGCAGCCTCAGGGCTGCAGAGCGCAAGGTGCGGCGGCGACGCGCTCGAGGGATGGCGGTCGTAGGAAGAAGCTCGCGGCGGCGGTCGGCCAGAGGCGGGGTCGCCACGGAGCTCGGGGTCGCGTCGGGGGAGCGGAGACGAGGCACGGCGGCGGCCGCAGCGAGCTCAAGAGGAGGGCAGAGCACGGCGGAGGAGGCGGTTGGTGGGGATCCGAACGAGAGGTAGGTGAGGAGCAGGGTGCGGGGCGAGGAGGGCCGGCGGAGCTTGCGGTCGAGGGGAAGGGCGCAGGCAGTAACCGGAGCTCGGCCAGAGGCGCGGGCCAGCGGTGGCGGCCGGAGGAAGGAGGCGGGAGGGAAGCTCTTGGCGGCGGAGGAACCGAGGCCGAGCGGGGGTCGCGCGGCGGCGATGCAGAGAGGAGCGGGGAGAGGGACGGGGAGGGATCCCTGGCGACGGGCTCGGGGAAAGGAGAGAGAGGGAGCGGGGATGGCGACGGGTGGTGGGCCAGAGGGAGTGGTTGGAGGTGGGGCCGAGCGGGAAAAAAAAGGAGGGGGATGGGGCCAGACGGGGGAGAGAGAGAGAGGGGGGTTGGGGCAGGAGGCTGATGTGGCGGCATGGGAGTGGAGGGAGTTGGGGAAGTGGTGAGGTGGCGGGACGGGGTTGCCCGGGGTGATGTGGAGGGGGCTGGGTAGGATTAGGTGTAGGTAGGATTAGGACTAGATATTTTTAGACTAGGGTTTGGAGGTGGCCGGTCGGGCTTTCGGGCCTGGCGGGCTGCCTCCTAAAAACAATTTAAAATTTTTATTTATTTAAAACGGGGCTTTTGCAAACCGCGGGTAGACAAAACAGAATATTCCGGAGACCCAGGTTTTGTGTTTGAACAAAGACGGGGCGTTCGGAAGACAAAAATAGATTTTTCGAAGATAGTTTTATGCAAACAAATGCAAGATGACATGACGATGCTCAAATGCAATTTGGCATGATGACATGAGCATGCGGTCATGATGATGCAATGCACAAAAACAACGCGATTTTCTAGTAGTGGTTTTTGCGGGGCGCCACAATTCGACACCACTAACAATGGATCTCGCCCTCGAGATCCGCCTCATGGTACCGGGAAGAAGGGCGGCGATCTGAATCTTCTCGCATCGTGTAGATCCTCGCGACACCACTAACAAGAGGTCGTTGTCCGTGATCGTCGAGAGAACACTCCGGGAACAAAAGGTCGAAGGTAGAGGTATCAACAAATAAAGCCACCTCTAGCTTCGATGGAAAGAGGGAACCGATGCATTCTCATCCACTTCAATGTACACAAGCGAATAGAGTGAGTAGTCGGCATGGGGGCCAATCCATCACGCACCCAAACTATTACTCTGCACAATCAGTAGAAAAGCGTGAAACCATTCTCGGAATCAGACTGAAGATCTCGACAATCGAGGTTCAAAAACAAAGGAGTGATGCAGACTCTGCATCGGATCGGGCGTAGATGATGTCGTCGCGTCAGAAAACACCGGAAGGCACAAACAAGGAACAAAGAATGGTACCACAGTAGATGGATTCCTCAGACAGCATGAACACCGGATGGTAGAACACCGTTATCAAAGGAGGAAGCGAAACCCTGAAGGTACGACGGAACCCAACCACGAGAAATCCTGGACTTGAAGAAAGGTAAGAGAGTGGATTCATAACACGCAGAGGTAAGAGGAGAGCAGCAGAGGGGTAAGGAGTAAAATCAGACCTAATCAGAACTATCCAACCGATTTTGCAAAAATAGTTTTGACACTCTACTTCGGTCGTTAGCTAGGTTATCCTACAGGCTGGACTTGTGGGGTATCGCAACTGCTGGGCTCTGATACCACTCTGTAACACCCTCAGAATCGGCCCTATGCAAGTTTTAGCGAAACCCGCCAAACCCGCATAGAAACGATTCAAAGGTGCCCACCAGGCACTTTCGTGCGGGTGGAAAACAAAGTAATATCATTACACAATAGTCCACGATGGAACCCACAGAACAGATATATACAACGGCGACTCAATGAGTCAAGAATACAGATATACAGTACAAAGATCCAAATCACCTTGAAAACGATACAGCGTCCGAGTACGGACAAGATGCAAATTGAGCTAAGAGCCCTGAAGAATAACCAAAGGCGTCCATAACCCTGCCCAGGCCAAGCCGGAAGGGTAACCCTGCTAACGACGTCGATCTCGAAACCTGCTTACACAAAAGGGGTGCCGACAAAGGGCAAAGGAAAAAGAGAGGGGTCAGTACTGAGGCCAGTACACGGCGAGACTAGAATTCGGCGGTCCTCGCCTACATAGGTATGGTGGACTGAAGCGGCAGCGCAGCATGCACTAAACAACCTATAGAGACTCAATATAACTGGCGACTATCAGATAGAGATAAGAAAGACCTATTCGGATCCAACCTTTAACTATCACCAAGCATACTCATCCTGGAATTTCCCCCTCGATACCAAACGAGGAAGTCGACCGAGGAACTCACACAGTTGGCAGTTTTATTCGTTCCGTTATAGTTGCGGCAATTACTAGTCAGGTATAGATAGTCATCCTGATATAATAAGCAGTGGGCACTTTTAGTTAACCGTTCTGTTATAGTTGCAACACTTACTAGTCATATACAATAAGCATGAGATATCCCAAACCCAGCAGTTGTTGGTACTTTTATTTAGCCATTCCGTTATAGTGAAGCTGATTACTAGTCATATCGGATACAAGTCAAATTATAACAGTAAACTTTAGTTATAGTTGTCTATGATCGAGAACTGTGCTCCAAGTCGTCCATAACCGCGGACACGGCTTTTCGAAAAGATTTAACTCTGCAGGGGTGCACCAAAGTATCCACACGCACTTCGACCCTTTTTGCCAGATCAGTTAACATACACCCATCGGTATGTCGGCGGGGCCTAAGTCATGACGTTTCCCAGACCCAAAGCAAGTACATGGGGGGCACCCCACTAAGCTACCCGCAACGAAGTCGGCCGGTCTCCGAGACGGACTTAGGGTTTGCGTCAATGGCTGTAAACGACTGGGAACCCGAAAGTGTGACTGGGCTTGTCGATACCGCGAAAACACTCCGCTTACCTAAACAGTACAGGCGCTCCACGCGCAATCGTAAATAAAGCAGTAAAGCATGGCATAAGTACAGGATAGTAATAAAGCCCCAAACTACTTTGTGGCCCCAGTACAATACTTGGAATCATGTACTAATCGATGGGGGTGCCCACACACCCCACCTATGGTTAGCGCGCTCGATCTCGGAGCAGGTGTCAAGAACTCGGGGTCCTACGGGACACCAGTGAGCGGTTAAGAACCAAATATTGTCTATCACCCACCGGTGCCTCTGCATTTACCTACTTCAATTTTAGTTATTAAACGATAATTAAAGCCATGATCATCTCCAACATAAAGCATATGGCCGTCTTCCAACAACCGTGGTACTGGACGACACGCAACAGCACTTGAGCAAGCGACTACAACGCGCAAGTCCAACTATCTACCAATCAACAGGTAATAGGATGTGTCCAAGGCAATATAAGGCTGCAAGGGATATCACGGGTACGAAAACTAGAGCATCGCAACACAGATAGCAATAGATCAACAGGGGGGAATAAATACTATAAAAGTAAGATAGGTAGAAAGGGGGAGATGCTCGCCTGAAACATTGCTGAAGGTTCATCCGAAGGTCGGGTCGACACTCGCATCAACTCATCGGCCTAATCCGTGAAGAAGCAAAGCACTAGAAGAAACACCGGATGAACTATTTAATACTACGACAAAAGATCGGGCATGATGCATGTATGATGTATGACATGGCAAAGGTGCGATGCATTAGGACATATTAAGCGGAACCGGGGTCCCGACAGTTTATTGGATGGTTCATGTTGTTTAGATACCCCGCAAATTAAATGTTGGATTAGCAAGACAAAACATGGCTTCGGTTCGCTATGCCAATTTAAATGGAGTCCGGAATAAGAAAAAGATATCCCGCATATAGACTCCATATTTAATTATGAAATGAATTGGCATAATGCCCCCAAACCACAGACAAGTATGCATGCATGAACAATTTAATATGCATCGGTTGATAATGTCATATTATAAAAAATAATGGGGTCTCGGATAGGGAATCACATTACGGTTCGACGAACTTGGGCTCCGCGGGGTTCGGGGTTGGGTCTCAGGGTCCGGATCTGGGGTTCGGTCTCGGCGGGATCGTTCTCGGATAACGGAGTAGATCTTGGCGTTCCGTGAAGAAGGACTTGGTTCGGCGTCGGGGCGCATCGGATTTGTCCTGGTCGGTGTCGATCTTGTTGTTGCGAAGATCTTGTCGGGTCCGCGCCATCGAGTCGGTCTTGGCATTCAGGGTGAAGAACTTGGCGTCCTCGAGGAAGTACTTGGCGTATCCGAGTCGACGACCTGGGCGTCCGGTTTCTCGGGCATCAGATCCGGGAAGAAGTACTTGTCGCATCTGCGGTCTTCGGGTTCAGGTAGAAGAGCTCGTCGTCCGGGGATTCTCTGGGTCCGTGATATTCTCTGGGTCCGTGATCTTCGGGTAGCTAGTCTTGGCGTTCCGTGAAGAATACCTCGTCGCTCCAGGAGAAGATCTTGGGGTTCCGCGTCGAAGGCCCTCGGGTACGGGGTCTCGGCGAACTTGGCGTGTCGAGGTTCGGTTTTCGGTTCCGGCGCCGTGGTCTTGCATAGTTCCCCGGGTCTCGACTCGTGTCGGTCTTGTCGTTAGCCGAACTTGGCATCGTGGCGGTTTCTTCTTGTGGCGTCGGTCTTGTGGTTCCCGGCGAAGATCTTGGAATGAGGCGTAGGTGGTTGGGTCGGACTTGGTACTCTGCAGATCTGGTCGACGAGAAGGTTACGCCAACCCACAGAGGGAGAAAAGTTTACAACACACGATGCGGACCAAGCGTCCCCGTCCTAGCACAAACAGACAGGCACTTGCAAAAGCAGCCAGGGGAAGACGACGCGAGGCCGCGGAACAGGTCGGGGCAGAGAGCGCGGCCGGCTCGATGCGGAAGGGGTCGCCGGCGAGGGAGCCCACGAGGCGGCGGCGGTGCTCGCTGGCGGGAGAGGCGGCCGGGGCGGCGCGGGACCGGGCGAGGCAGAGGGCGCGGTCGGGCGGCGAGGTCGCGGATCGAGGCGTGCTTGGCGGCAGCCTCGGGGCTGCAGAGCGCAAGGTGCGGCGGCGACGCGCTCGAGGGATGGCGGTCGGAGGAAGAAGCTCGCGGCGGCGGTCGGCCAGAGGCGGGGTCGCCACGGAGCTCGGGGTCGCGTCGGGGGAGCGGAGACGAGGCACGGCGGCGGCCGGAGCGAGCTCAAGAGGAGGGCAGAGCACGGCGAAGGAGGCGGTTGGTGGGGATCCGAACGAGAGGTAGGTGAGGAGCAGGGTGCGGGGCGAGGAGGGCCGGCGGAGCTTGCGGTCGAGGGGAAGGGCGCAGGCAGCAACCGGAGCTCGGCCAGAGGCGCGGGCCAGCGGTGGCGGCCAAAGGAAGGAGGCGGGAGGGAAGCTCTTGGCGGCGGAGGAACCGAGGCCGAGCGGGGGTCGCGCGGTGGCGATGCAGAGAGGAGCGGGGAGAGGGACGGGGAGGGATCCCTGGCGACGGGCTCGGGGAAAGGAGAGAGAGGGAGCGGGGATGGCGACGGGTGGTGGGCCAGAGGGAGTGGTTGCAGGTGGGGCTGGGCGGGAAAAAAAGGAGGGGGGTGGGGCCAGACGGGGGAGAGAGAGAGGGGGGGTTGGGGCAGGAGGCTGATGTGGCGGCATGGGAGTGGAGGGAGTTGGGGAAGTGGTGAGGTGGCGGGACGGGGTTGGCCGGGGTGATGTGGAGGGGGCTGGGTAGGATTAGGTGTAGGTAGGATTAGGACTAGATATTTTTAGACTAGGGTTTTGAGGTGGCCGGCCGGGCTTTCGGGCCTGGCGGGCTGCCTCCTAAAAACAATTTAAAATTTTTATTTATTTAAAACGGGACTTTTGCAAACCGCGGGTAGACAAAACAGAATATTCCGGAGACCCAGGTTTTGTGTTTGAATAAAGACGGGACGTTCGGAAGACAAAAATAAATTTTTCGAAGATAGTTTTATGCAAACAAATGCAAGATGACATGACGATGCTCAAATGCAATGAGGCATGATGACATGAGGATGCGGTCATGATGATGCAATGCACAAAAACAACGCGATTTTCTAGTAGTGGTTTTTGCGGGGCGCCACACTTATCCGTCGGGAGAGTCAGGCACACGCATCAACAATCCCTACACATTCTCTTGAAAGACAAAGTTGCACCCGAAGGGTTTAAGAGTCCTCGGCCAAATCTGCGATTCGACTGAACGCTCGGGGGCTACTGACATGGTTATACCGCGCGGGTACACGACTTCAGCATATCTAGTCCAGCCCAAGAAAGGCCCACGACAAATATACGTCGGCCCATGAAGACTTTCGAATGGCCAGGGCCCATGACGCCTTCGGATCCTTAGAGAGCAAGACTAGAGTAGATGGAAAATTCAAAAGGGTAAACCCTAAAACCTGTAACCAACTCGGTCTGTGCCTGGGACCTGCCTAACTCTATATAAAGGCTAGGAGGGCACGACCTAGATCTTTGACCTCATACTTTCGCATAGACACCTCCACGCCAGATTGCATCTGCGCACCCCTGTAATCTTCGGTTCGGCCGTAATCAAAGAGCAGACAAGCAGGAGTTGGGTTTTCCCTCCGGGGGCCTGAACCTGGGTAAACCTCGTGTCCCATATTGCTTGTTTGCTAACCGTTCCGCGATCTCCAGCATCCCCATCTTCTCCAAAACCCAAGTCCATAACAATGGACATTGACGAGATTAAACCTCATCACCGTTGATTGATTCGGTGCGGTGCGGTGCGGTGCGGTGCGGGCTGGGCTGGGCTGATAGTTCAGCCGGGTTGAGTCCAAACCAAAACTGGCCAACGGGCGGCCCAGGCCCGACACGCGCCAAACGGGCCAGGCCCGGCACGGCACGTGCCGGCCCGTGTAGCTCGCGTGCCGGGCCGTGCCGGCACGGAGGCCTGCTTCCCAGGCCCGAGCACGGCACGTCGGTTTAACGGGCCGGCCCGTGACACGTGAAACATGCCAGCCCGTTGCTGTTTTCCGCTGGTCCGTTGAATTTACCCTTCAATATTCGTCGAATCTGTTCCTTTTTAGCTAACTTTCGGTGGTCAGTTGGTTAGGTGTAGCGTGGGCGACCCACAGGTCACGAATTCAACCCCTGGATGACCCCTTTTTGCGTGTATTTCGATTAATGCTCAGGAACATATGCTAAACGGGCCGTGCCGGGCTTGTGCCGGGCTTTTTTCGCGGGCTGCGAGCTGGCCCGCAAAAGCCCGGTCCGTTGGCCAGGTTTGGTCCAAACCGTGAACGGGTTGAGTCCTATCCTCTTCCCTTTCCTCTCGCAGGTCTTCAGTCCTGACCTACCCCAATCCGACCCGATGCGACTCTGAGCTGCCGCCGTGCCCTACCTTAGCGTCTCCGCCGGCGCCTCCCCCAACCCCTCCGCCATCCCCTACCTCCCTCCGCCTCCCACGCGCGTCGCCTCCATCGCCGTCCTCGTTGTACCTCGCCGTGTCCCTGCTGTCTCAACCCTACCCGCAAGTTTTGCCATCAGTTCTGAGGTATGAGCACTTTTGTCATCAGTGATTAGTTCAACCCTACTGACCTCCGGCACATGCCCCTGACTGCCACCGTATGATAACATCTAGTCATGCGTCCACACTGGGCGTATCCATGCTAACTGGATTAGGGATTTAGTCATTCGTCCACCACCGGGTTTATCCATGTTAACTGAATTTGGGGTGAACTGACTGGGAACATTTTTGTTAATGGTTCACGGTTATCATCCGCTATTTCTTCCTACTCCCTCGTGGCCCAGATGAGATGCGATTTTGTCTATTAGTTGCGACTGCTCTAGGCTAGGCTAATGTTTTCTTTTATTAATGCAGATTTTGTTCAAGGTTCTGCTTTGCACACGATGCTGTCTTGCCAGGGAGTAGCTACCGGGACTGCAAATTCTCAGCTGTTTGGTTTCCCTGCCACGAGCCGCTATGGTTATCCTTCAAGATCATCAGTTTGTTCTAAACCAGGCTTTCTGAAACTGCAGTCGCCTGCACTTCGTTGTGACAAGAAAATCCTCCCTTTGAGAGGTACTGATTTCTTTCTTATGTATATTTTACTCAAGCATAAGGCTGTGACTGCACTCTGAGTTCCTGTGCACTTTGTGAGGGAGTTTTTCTTTTCCACAACATACATCGATGCTAAATCCATTTGCACTCTTATATATTTCTCAATTGAATAAATGTATGGATATGGTTGGATGTAATCATATGGTGCTTAACTGATTAATAAATGTCTGGATATGGTGGATGTAATCATATGGTGCTTAACTGATTAATGATCCCATTCACTTGGTTGGCCACAATTTCTAGGCTTTCATGAGTAACATAGGCTTTGACATATTGCACAGTATCATTCTACAGTGTTTCTTTTTCTGATTTAAGTTTTATTACTAAAGCTCTTGAACACTTGTTAGAAGTAGGAAGTTATGTGATGGAAGCTCTAAGTTGATTTTCATGATCTTATGATTTTCCTGGCAGAAGAATTGTGTGATCCTGTAAGCTCACCGGATAGATGTTATAGATAGAGTATATCAGGCCATATCTTTATTGTTATGTTATTTCCAAATATCTAATGTGCTTGTTAGTCCCTATGTTTATGTTAATATATAGACTGGGAGGGTTAACGATTTGGGAGCATTAATCTGTTAGTTACAGCAAAATCTTACTACAATTATGTTTGCACAGTTTACAGTTTGTCAATGTAGCATTGGCATGGCACCTTATCCTCAGTCCCTTTTACATATGCCTTGTAAATAACCTTTTAATTATTTGTATGAACTCCTCCCATCAGAGTTTCTCCTACGATTTCCATTTAAAAAACATTAGACTTGAAAGCAAGAAAAGTTTCTAGCCTAGTACAGTTATAGCATGCAGCATAGTGAGGACAATTCTACATAATACATGCATTGCAAATATCTGGGTTGCTGGTCATGTCATGTTGATTGTCGTTATCATGAAATTATAAGCGGAATATTTCATATTAACTTTGTTGTAATAAGTATTCTGAAATTTAAGTTGTAGTTCAAGTATACAAATTTATAGTTATTGTGAATGCAACTTCCAAATGATAGAATATTTGCGATTTCCTGCACAGTGCATGATATGTGCTAATGTTACTTGTTAATTAATTTATGTAACTGGATTATATCAAGCTATTATCGTTATTATGCAAAAATGGTCTTGGATAGTTGGAACTCGATTTTAAGCTTTGATATGTTACCTTACAAGGCATTTCTTGATTTCAGCTTGTGTTGATATTTCCGCTCGTGCCGTATCTTCGTCCTTCCTAAAGTATGATTCTGTAAAGGGCAGCAACCCAATCAAGCCATTGCCATCAATCCACAGCTTGCACCCAGGAACTCAATTTCGCTGTCAAGCATCTTTATCATCATTCAGCTACCCTGAATTAACTTCTAAACCAAAATGGTGGTGGAGGACCCTGTCATGTGTACCTTATCTTCTGCCACTGCACAACATGTGGTCGCACGCAGATGCTGTGTACCAGCTCCATCCATACTTGCAACAATTTAGTCTGTTTTATGCCTTCATTGATACAATGGCATTAGTCCCTGGATGGCTTTTTCTGATGATCTTCATGACTGTCTACTTCTTTGTGGTGAGACGGAAGTGGTCTCCACACTTTCTGCGGTATCACATCATATTGGCTATTCTTCTTGACACTGGCTCTCAAGCTTTGGCCACCATGTGCAACTGGAACCCAAGCATTGTTTTTCAGGGTAAACCAATGGCATATTTCTGGATGACACTGGCCTTCATTCAGATCTTCACAGTCCTCGAGTGTATGAGGTGTGCCCTTGCAGGAGTGTATCCTAATGTTCCATTCATATCTCACACGGCGTTCATCCATTCTGATCTGAATCTGTTCAGATAATCAACTAGTGCAGTGTGTTGAAAATGTAAGAGTGGCTGAGGAACTGTGAGAGGGAGATAAAGAAATTGTTGAGGCTATAAAATGATTGGGAAATGCATTTTGGGACACAGAAAACGAAATGCAAGGATATGCAAACATGGGTAGTCTTATTAGTAGCTTCTGAGCAACTCTGCAGTGTTGTTGGCAGTGCTATAACTGCATATGTTATCTGAAGTTTCGGGGGAACACCTGACATAAATTTTGTTGGCTTGTTTGCAAATGGCAAGCAGTTTGAAATGATATTTAATTTGACTATTAAGCTTATATTGTTGCTCCTAAGGCTATTCTGTATCTTATCGTGTTTTGTTTTGGGAGCCATTGAACTTAGTTTCAGTTCTCAACTTTCACACATTTTGTCAATGATGACTGCTGTGTCGTTCTGTTTGATTTGTGAATGCGTCGGTAAATGGCCTGCTTGCACTTACTAGAGCAGGCTGTTTACTGAATTCCTGATGCTCAGGAGCAGGCTGTCTTTTGCATCAATGTTATTTTGAAGGACACATATGTTGATTATATTTTGAAGTGGAACAAACGAGTTTTTATTTCATTAATCTGGCACATAAATCAAAGTAAAGTTGAATACATTGAAATATCCGATGGTTGGCACTCACTTATATTCAGGAGCGTAACGATGTACTTCCTCAATTCCAAAATATAACATGTTTTAGCCTTTTTTTAAAACACATGTATCTAGATGAATTTTAATGTATAGGTTTACTTATTTTGCTTCAAACCTACACACTAAAAGGCATAGATACAATTCTAAAAAAAAAAGGCATAGATACATAGTTTCAGAAAAAGTTTAAAACAGCTTATGAAAAAGTTTAAAACAACTTATAATTTGGAACGGAGAGTACTTCATGTTATCACTTTGTTCAGAAGAAAGTTGGCTCAACAACGGGATTTCATAATCCACAACAATACACATATGAAGCTTATGGCACCTCTCCATATAACGTGTTGTGATATCAGTGTCAAACTACGATTGGTTAGTTGATAAACTCTGCAGAAAAAATCGCAGTTACAGGATGAAATATTGTAAAAACATCTTCCCACTTGGTGGCCGTGATATATGTATCTAGACAAATTTTCGGCATCCTTTTGAGGACAGAGGGAGTAGAACAGTAAAGTCAATTCATTTTGCCCAGATACTGTCGTCCTGCTATGACTACACTTTTAAGAAAGCATCTAAAAATATGTATGAAAAGAATAAATCAGATTGTGGTAACTCTCTGTTCAATAAGTACTAAAACTAATAATAGTTGGAAAACTTTGCATTACTAGTCTCAGTCCTCAGACTTTCTGACCAAGCTCAGATTGCGATGACAGCATGCTGTGCTTCTGTATTTTCTCGCTGATTGGTATGTAAACCTGCCGCTCTTTACCTCCCGGTTTGGATGACGCATTCCCATACCAAATCATGCCAATCACAGATACGGTCATGCCAACTGCGACATGGAAATTAAGGCCCTCTTTTCCGAACAAGAAGAAGCCCAGGGTCAACACAAGAATAGTCTTCATGTGGCCTAGTACTTGAAACGACACAGCTGTGAACCGTCCGATGCATATGAACTGGCTTAGATTGGTACCGACAGCAATTATGCATGACAATACAACGAAGAACTGAAAAATCAAGTTGGAAAGGAAACATTAGCTCCCAATTTAGATCAAACAAATCTCAAAACTGATACAAACTAAACTATGTATCCCATGTTCATATCACAGAATGTCAAGTAACCAAATTACTTCATACATGTATAAGAAGCACCTACATGGAGCGGTATGCTGCCTTTTTATGGTAGAACTTCATTAAGTATTCTCAATCAGGCATTTTCTACCTATACGCTTCTGTACTATTTGAGGCAGCTCCCATACTGTAGTGAGACATACTGGAGTTGCAAAGGGCATTACATGGTAACTTATTAAATTAAGTAGGTTGATCAGTGTCGATGCATGCTCAATCTTTTTCCTTATGATCTTTTGACATTAATAGAAATTGATATGCACAAAGGAGATGACTACTGACAGAGACATTTTCTGTACCGTAACACAGATTATAGTTGGGATAATACAAGACTGAAATCATAAAGCAATACCCCATTTGTCACTTCTAGGCTGTAATATTCTTATCACATTCCACACTAAATCAAAGTTCTTGGACTAAACCCAGCAGATAAATGTTCATAGTAAGAAGTTCTACAGATCTCATGCTGATCATCAATGTCCAGCACAAATGGAATCATCTATAGAACAAATATATATTATAATGCTAAAGTAACTGGGAATGACAAAATAAGTTTCTAATGCAACTAATTTCTGCATAAATAAGAGAACCAATTCAGAATAAGGCATCACATACCGTAACTACCATGGTATAGTTAAAGATATCAACTCTTTTGTTGGTCAACCATAAGTCCACAAAAGGACCAAATATTAGCAATGACGCTGCCTGAGCAGGAGCAGTATGACCCAAGAGGTTGAATGAGCCAAGCGAATACTTCCTCTGAAGGTGATGAACATACTGTGACAGAAAAAGGGTATAAAGTGTGTCCCCATTAGGACATGCACCCCATACAAATGAGCACAATAAAGAACAAATTCAAGTATTCATGATACTCACGTGCTGTTGTAGTGCAGTACTCCAGACTGCCACTATTGCAGCTATCAGCCCTTGAGAGTTCACACTAACATCAGTTACAGTACACACAGCAACACCAATTAGCACAAGCATTATACTGAGCTTTGTATCTCTCGAGTAACGCACTTTGTCAAACAGGATTTCTAGAAAACACAAAACTGGAATAATGCACAACTTGGCAATCTGAAACAGCAGAATGTGCAGGTTAGTATATGCATTACATTCTAACATTGGATATCGAAGAACTACGGTTATTCTCTTCACCTGATAGAATCCAACAGAGTTCCACATCAAGCTAACATTCATCCCAACAATTGATAGATTTGCAAAGAAGACAAATTTTACTAGTTCTGGCAATGGTAAGTACGACGGCTGGATATATCCCAACCATTTCATTACTGATGTCATCAAGGTCGTTGTTGCAAAATGCAGCCCAGTTAATGTTGTAGCTATGCAAGCAAACCATAGAAAACAGTATTAGTAGAAGAATTTTTGCAAGTTTGCTGCATAATCATAGTTTAGTCATAGATCCAAGTAATAGCAGGCGCGAAGGAAGTTGAACATATGAGCATTGTCTCACCAAAACTAAAACCGTGTGTGGCCATTAAGGCCTTGTTGACCATGATTATACCAACAGATGTCACAACATTGAACATCCATGCTCCAGCATCTAATGCTGCTTTTCTCTCTGCCTTGCTTCCTGCTGCCACACCCATACTTTCTTGTCATGTAGGGTCTAATCCAATTTTGTAAGTAGCAGAGAGTGAACCCTCAGTGGAAACTGCTGTCAAGAGATGAGTTAGATAACTACATGAGTATAAGTACAAGTCAGCATTCCAAAACAAATCTTAAGTATTCCAAAAATAATCTTATGGTCATTTTTTTTGTATTGGCAGATTTGTTAATATTAGTATAGAACAGTTCCATAAATTGGTGGATATGAAGGGGAGTTCAAGAATGGATGCATTAGTTCTGATGTTGAGTTCATAAGTGGCGAATGGAGAACATACAAATTTCAAGCATCACAGAACTTCTAGACAAGGTAAGCACATGTCATCAGTACAAATTAGCAGCAGCAATGCATTTTAAAATCCATACCCTATTGTAGCTGGACAGTGAATCTGCAGCTTTATAAATTTAAAGGCACAGACTAAAAGATAGTGTGCGCATAAAGGACAAAACAAATCTGGGAGGTTTAGTTCACTACCTGTTGCAACCTACGCATTAAGTGCATAGCATGCAAATTCAGACGATAGAGGAGTCAACACAAATCATCTTTCCGTCAGTAGAGTTTGATCAAATTAATTTGTCTAAAGCCTACTGATTTCTAAGCATACGAAGTTAGTGGTACATGCCAAAAATTCATTTTATAAATGGCATTAAAGTTTAACAGGTCGAGGATGTATTACCCAAGGAATCAAGACCTACCACAGGGCTTGGCGGTTCAGCAGAACCCCCAGTTTCTCTTGGAAAATGAACTAGTACTACTAATCAGCTACGCAGCAAAGAAATCCGCACGGAAAGGGTGGATCGAAGTGTCCATTCCAGAAAGAAGGTTAGGGTTCATCACCTACAAAAGAAATCGATCCATTTCCAGGTAAGATTTCCGCTCCACGCTTGTCCAGTAGAGGAGAGGTGGAGGACGGCGGCGGCTTTGAGACAAGAATTCCTCGAAGTGACGGAGTACGGTAGAAGGAGGCGGGCGTGTACAGTTCAAGGGAGGGGATTCGACGACGGTAGCCTACGGGAGAGGAAAAGGAAGGAAGAGAATGAAAGACTGGAGGAGTGAGGACCTGAGTGAAGTATCTTTTTTTTCGTTTGTACGAACGTGATGCAAAAAAGAGAAAACTAGTGGGGGCCTTTTTACGAGTTCGGTTTTGATAATCATCCGTCGATTGACGAAAACTCTCTTTGCCTCTCGAGATCAAAGGGCCAGAAATCATTAGTTTGCCTCTGTTTTTAAATATAATCATTTCTAGCTGTTTAAATTTAACTACTCTTCAATTTATAATAAGTGTTATCAATATTATATAAATACAAAATAAGCGACACTTTAAGCCTCGAGAGATACCGAAAGTAGCTGATCTAGAGTTCAGTGCGAGAATTCTTACCTTTTTTTCATTTGAGAATAATACCAATACTTTTCTTCACTATGAAGTAATTTTTTTCATCACGACCAAGAAAAACTTAGGGAGTTTACTCGCTAGCACACGAGGTTGGTGTGCTATGCAGCCCAAATTCAAGCCTTACCACTATCTTAATAAAAATATCACGGTGGCCATTTCACCATGGCCATTTCATAGATATGTATGAATAAATTTGTAAAATTGATTAAGACTTAGTTAATTGCATCTCAACCAAGACTTGGACACTCCCTTCTAAGTTTTCTAATAGAGTGTAGACATTTGAATTGTGTAGTAATCTCAGGCTCTAACAATGTGACCGCTACGTAAGGATTGTGTTCTTGGTCAATAGTCTATCATTGCTGATCTTAACGATGGCCAACATTCATTCCTTGATAACATTAGCTGAAAGCCAAACATATCAATTGCGATATTGGTTTGGAAGAGAGGCCATGAAGACAACTCGGTTGTTCGTTCCTATATAAGGCGCGCGAATTGTAAACCGCGAGTACAACTGTCTCTACTTGTGATTTACAGTTTTTTCGAGCGAGACGCGAATCAGAGCCAACCCCTAATTGTATCCGTAATTTCTTACAAAATTAAGCATACGGATAGATTAGTTCATCGATCATATATCGATTACATCCTATTTTAAAGCAAAACTAGCCTAGATTAACCTAAAACTACACAGCGAGCTCACCGAAGGACGCCGACTCGTCCTTGTTTGGGCAAAATCAAGCTCGCGGGGCGCCGGAGGTACGCCGAAGCTCCGGCTAGTCGATGATGATGATGTCCACCATCTCCTCGTCGTCGATGACACCGGAGGAGGAGGCCACCATCTCCTCGTCGCGCACGGCTGCGATGGCCGCCTGCATCTCCTCCTGCTCACGGTGGACCAGCTCGTCGTACGCAACCTTGGAGGCTGCAAGCACCGCCTGCAGCTGCGCCTGCTCCTCTTCATCGCCACGGCGCCGACGACGCTCACTCACGGAGGGGGGAGGAAGCAGAGCTTGACAAGGCCCTGACGCCGGCATCTAGTTGGCATATGCTACCAGCGAGGGAGGCGGGCGTAGCCCCCAGTTGGTCCAACGCATCGCGGTGCTTCGCCCCGATGGAGCGAGCGAGCTTCTTCCGCTGCTCGTCGGCGCAAGGGTACGGAGACGATGACGGCGGCCTTCGACCACCGCCTCCTTCGTCGCTACAACTGCCTCGCTCCCTGGACGCATCCACCATGGAGGTTGACCATGCCATTGGCGGATCTGCGATGGGTGGTTGTGGAATCTCTCGCCGGAGTAGGGTAGGGTTTGCATGGCGGCGGCGGTGTAGGGTTTGCGCGGCGGAGCGAGTACGGGTTCCGACCCGTGAACGCTCGTTCGACCTCTACTTGTTGGGGTCAACGAGGCCATTTCACGGGGGGCCCATTAAAATATTTTATGGCCCGGCCCAAGTAGGGGCTCTGTTAGCTCGCGCGTTAGGCCCAGAACCCCTACCCTCGCCGGAAAAATACGGGTTTCACACGAGTAGAGGTTCTGTTAGTGATGCTCTAACACCGACTTAGGTTATCTAAGGCCTCTATCGACCACATTACAATTGTTTGCTTTCCAAGATATGGATCTAGATGCCATCCTGATTGAAAAGAATGCTAGAGTTGTTGGGCCACGTAGAGATAAACAAAACCATTTTCTATGAGGTGTTCCTAAGATCTTGCCGAGGTAGAAGACCACAATGATTACCACTAGACGCGCAGGTACAGATTATCGATGTAGCTCGTCGGTTGATGCGGTGCAGTCCCACGATCCGATCCAATTTCACGCCCGTCAAAGTGATGAACGTACATCACCTCTACCGGTATCCAAACGTATGAGAAGAAGCGCCGGAGGTGGACTGTTTGGTCTGGTATGACGGTTGGACTGAATGGGGCTAGGGTTTCCAACACAAAGAATAATCTAACCATACCCCCTGGGCATCCTGCGCCTCAATATACCCTCAATATATATACAATGACAGCGGGCTACACAACATTGTGTCCTATCCACTAAAACGCATATTCTCGTCACCGCGAGTCCAACTCACTGACCCAATATATGTCTGGTTCAGGTCTAACTCAAATGACATACTTCTCAGTCGAATTCTCATCCAACTTGCTTCCGCTCTTAAGTGTGTGACCCCGCAGGCTCATGGCGACTTGGACACGATTTGAGTCTGACTCATAACCGATCAATCGGTAGCGGCTCCTGGCAGAACGTGACAACTCCCAAGTGTCATAGAGTCATGATGGCATACCTTTTCAATGCGAATTATTCCCGAGTCCATTCTGGCTCACGATATACCTTGTTGAGCTATAGGTGAATAAACGTCCTCCCTTTAATATCTCAACTCTCTTTACGATCTATGATAGGTGATTCATCCAACTAACTCTTAGTCGATCGGTTAACACTTAATCGAGTCACGCATAGCCATGCTTTCTGAATCATATTGCCCTAGAGGGCCTAGAGAATATCTTTGCATTTAGAGGGGCAAAATCCGATTTTGGTTATCATATCACGCAGCTTGATTCTCAGCCAACCCGAACTCTGATTTTATAATTTTCCTGTGACAGAACAATATTGATAGAATGGTTGGTCCATAACTTGGATTGTGCGACAACCTCAGGCCTAAGGATTATATTGATTGAGACATATAAATAACGACTTACTTGTTGTATCTCAATATAGGTTAGTCTGACTCGCTAAACTCTTTAGTCGAATATGTGTAAGTCAGAATAATATCACCATGCCCATGACAAGTGAATCCGAGTCATCAACTGACTTTCACATCAGTTTAAGTTGCGTGTCTAGCATAACCTCGATGACTAAGGACATCTAATATGAGCAACATGAATATATAATTCCACAACTAAATCACATATTCAATGATACATATCAGATGTTCATATAAGGACAACTTAATAACTTTATAAATATATTAAAAATTACTTCATACATGATTGTCTCTACGGCATATTCCCAACAAGAGTAGGCCATCCATGATTCAAAGAGTGATCCCTTTTTTATATAAGCCAATTAAACTAAGAGGAAGGCTCAAAGAAGATGATTGGATTGTTGATAGATCCCCTCTACATCCTAACCAAGAGGATCAAGTCTAAACCCCTCTCTCCAAGTCCTTCTTGCTAGGTGGAAATGTTATTCTTTACTAATACCGCCTACCGCAGGAAGAATCGCAGAAGCATGAGGACACTTTCAACATGAATTGCAACTATGGGATAACACACCCGATTGAATCGATCAAGAATCAACTACCCTTGTTAGTCGTTCACCATACATGTCTAATGCATTTGTAACACAATAAGATGATATATTTGTGTTGGTGCAAACTTTGGAGTGGTTATGGAAATATCGATCAAGGCCAATTGAGAATGTGATCCAACGGATTGGCGCTGCTAGGAGTGAAGTTTGATTTATTGTTAATGGCATATTTGCAGCTTCTAATTTGGTTGTTTGCTTTTCTTAATGGAGAGGTAGTTATAAGAACTAGGAGATCCCACTAGTGTAGGGTAGACGACAATGCTAATAAAAAGGTAGAGAGGAAATAGAGGATGTATAGGACGACATGATGTCCCGTCTAAAAAGAGTAGTGGTGGAGCGAGTCGAGCAGAAGATCGACAACCCAAGATAGGGCAAAACACAAAGGTAGCTGACGTTTGTTTGAAGTGATGAACTAACACATCGCAGGTGCAGCTGAGCGCAGCGTGGTGGACCGTGTGCACTTCTAGCCGCCACATGATAGGGCAAAACAATAAAGGTAGCTGAGAAAGTGACGCTAACTAGCTCATTATTGAATACAACGATTGCTTAAGGCTTACATATACTTTATCCATTTCAAATATAAGATGTTTTAGTTTTGTGAAACAAATATACTCCTTCCATCCCAAAATAGATGTCTTTGTCAAAATTTGGATGAATCTAGACACTATTAGTGTATATGTTCGTCCAAATTTTGACAAATCTAAGACATCTATTTTGGAATAAAAGTAGTATGTAATTTTCTTTTAGTATGTAGGTTCACTCAGATTTGGAGTAAATCTATTAAAAAAAGTATAGATACATTTTCTTCACAAACCTAAAACATCTTATATTTTGAAACGGGGGAAGTATAATTTACTATTTAGAAACGAATTTTCATTGAATACAACAATTCCTTTCATCACATAGAAAAACATTTTTCAAAGAAAAAAAAAGGAGCTTACGAAAACAATGTTTCACCACACGCCGCCACCAGCCGGCGCACGTTTGGACTTCAGATCGCCGCCGCGCCTCAGCATCAGTGACCGCTCCCTCCACCGAGAATACCTGCTGGGGCGGCATATGAGATCTGTCTGAGGACTGCGGAGCGGATTAAGACCAGGCATCAGCTCAATTTGGACGCGCAAGCCGATGACAACTGAACCTTCTTGACATTACAATCTGGGAGGAAGCGTGAGCTGTCTGGCCCGGCAACCACATGACACGAACCAGCCAGCAGAGTACCACGGATGATCTGACTTGCTTGATTACAAGAGGACCGGCCGCACGGACGTCGCCATTTGTGACCACCAAGAAAGAAGGACCGCCATCTAAAAGAGAGAAAAGAAAAGAGAACTCGCCAGCAAGAATGACAAGAGGTTCTAACCATGGCAGACCTTTTCTTGTGGACAGAATGCAGCATAATAACTTGGTAGACGTGATAGAAAGCTTGTTCATCAGCCCTTTGCGGCCTTTCATGTACGTGCAAAGCACCTCACCTTGGCAGGGCCTCCCCTAGCTAGGGTAATACGGAGAATAACTAGATTGCAATCGCTCATCAGCCACCGCGCTGAATGAAAGATTAGCTGATTACATCCACTACTGAGACCGACGACGACGACAGGTTAGTATTTTTGTTCTGAAGCGAGCTCGAGACAGGTCTGGTGCGGAGCTTTACTTCACACAAGACCCACCAACCTCTCTGCACTACACACAGTAGAAGTATGATGCTTACCTTCCCAAGATCAATGCAATCCTCCAATTAATTTCTAGGAGTACCATGTCATTGTGTCCAGATCGAAGCATCTAACAAAGATTGTACTAGCAGTGATGATAGATACAGTCAGTGGGTGCTTATGTTTTTATAAAAAACAAAAAGATAATATCCGTGCTTATAAACATAGGGCATGACCTGGTTGGTTTAAACTTTAAACATCTATATTCTGGTTGCCTTTTGGTACCATCATACCGAACTTATGACCTTTTTCCTTTCATTTGTTAGACTAGTATATATGTGCTTACTTAATTCATGGATTCTCTGCATTTGATTTTTGAGTTCCCTTTGCTTTCTTGACAGTCTAATAGCTTTACGCCATGTAAATACGGTCTCTGGTGATTTTCTTCTTAAACATCGAGAGTTGACAGCATCTTTTGACCAAATTGTCTCCATTAGCCTACCGAGTACCGACCACGAGCTAGCTGCATGCCACGAAGAAGACTATAGCTAATAATATGCTATTGCTATAGGTAGTTCAGATTGCTCGTCAGGTATCACCGCGCGCGTACGTACTTCAGGGGAAATAAAGCTCCGGAAGGGTGCCACTTCCTTTCCCGGTGGGGTCGCGTGGTCGGACAGAACTTAACAGCCCAACCGCCTTGAGCTGGGAGGATTTTGTCTCTGAGATCGACACCATGCCTTTCTTCCCTCGACCCATCGCCTTCTTCACTCCCGGAAAGAGCCACTCGCTCTGCAATACCCTCCACTTCCCCACCCCGCCCCATTCCCTCCGACCCCTCAGCTCGCCGGCCGAACCGCCCACCTTATTTCCCGGCAAGATCATGGTGGCTTGGAGATAGAGCGCCGCGGGCGAGCGAGCGAGATCGATCCTGTGCTCCACTTCGCTACCTGGTTATCCCCCTCTTCCTGCCCTGCACGCCGGCCTATGTCTGCTCTGTTCGCAGCGAGGAGCCGTGAAGAAGACCTGTGCTGTAGCAATCATGAGCTAAGCTGCTTATCCAGGTTCGTACTGGAACATCTGTTACCTCTGGTTGCATTGATCTTGCAGCAATTTCCCTGCTCTCTTAGCAGCCCTCCTTGATTTTTTGCGACTCGATTATTTTCTTGTTCTGCACTTCATTCTACTCACGAACTCCAGTTGATGCAATCCCGCGGGGTTGGTCGATTTATACCTTTTCTTTTTTTTCACTGTATGTAGAACATTGTTTCTTCAAATTATATGATCGATGAAGAGGCACAGAGGATATAAGGTTTTTCCATTATCTAAGGAATTTTGGTACAGTCTACAACATTTCGTACTGATTCTACAACATTATGTAAGAAAAAAACAGTCGGGGCAAAATGGTGTAAAAACAGGGTACAAAACTAGTGCAAAAATGCAGTATACAAAAATGGCATAAAAACATATCGTGTGAAAAAGATCACGCCAAAACAAAGGTAATTCTGTTTAAAAGAAATTTCTATGTGAAAACTCTGCTTGAGTGCGGGCATTTTGGATATACTTTAAAGTCGATTTAGACTGACATCATATGTTCTCTTTCCGGCCAATATTAATGTGGGCACACACAAAATTAAGAAATTTTGAACTCATGCCCGGAAAATTTCTGCCTGGAAGCAACATATTCCAATAAAGTGGAGTTATATTTTAAAATATCAAATTAATACTCCTATAAAGTAGAGTATGGTTTACATTTAGTTTACTTTGTGCTAATAAATAAGCATTTGATTAATCTCATCTCCAACTCAGTTGTTGCACTTCTTCTCTTTCATAAAGCGTCATGTTGATCTATTAGCAATAAATACTCTATCTCCCAACAATTTTATGCTTATAGCAAAAGCTCTTAATAAGTCAATGGTTATTTATAGCCATTATTCTAAACAAAGGAGTACAAAAACATAAGAATTAACAAGCGGTATTAGAATGCCATGGAACGCTGAATCCTACACGAAATAAAAAACGTAGAAATTGTTGAGAAGAAGCATTTAAACCAAATGACTTTGAATTGAGTACCAGTATATTGAAGAGAGAAGGGAGTAATAGCATCTTCATATGTGCCCCCAACGACTGAGGAACAGGTACTGGTTAAGCCCCCGTGTCGTCCCCCAAGGCGGCACCGGGGCGAAACCCTAGCCGCCGAAAAACTACAAGCCGGTAGCCTCCCCTTCCGCCGCTGCCGCCGGCAAGGGCCACGGTGGCGGCGGGCCCCAGGGCCGAAGGTGCTGGGGACGGCGGCGTGGCAGCAGATCTCCGGTGGCGGTTGGGGACGGCGGCGAAGATCTTCTGCGTGCGGGATCTCGGGCGGCGAACCCGATCATGCGACGGCGGTGGCGTTCCTTCGGGTGTGGTGTCAGCGGGGGGTGCTCAAGGCCATGGGGCGGCGCCCCGGTCACGGCGACTGGAGACTTCCCTTGGGCATCCACGCTTGAGGTGGAGACGGCGGCCGTAGGCCTAGGCTCCCGCCTAGACCCGCCATCGGTGCGGCCTTTGGTCACCTGGAGGTGCGTGGGGAGGCGGCACGATGCTCGCGGTCGACCATGCTGGTTTCCAGTGGGATGACGCCTGCGTGTGGTTCGGTCGCAGACTTGCCTCCTTTTCCGCCGGAGGGGGTCGGTTGGCGGGCGGCGGCGTGGGGGCCTGCCGATCTGCCCAATAAAGGGGGCGATCCTTCAGGGCTTCTCGCACCTGGAAGATGGTCTGCTTGATGTCGGATCTCATTTTCTGGCCGGTGACGAGTTCCAGAAGGCTCCGCCGGCGATCTCTTTTGCGCACAAGTTGCCCGCAGATTGCTGGATCTGGTGGGATTCGGTCGTGTGTTCCTGTTTCAAAGGAGCGACACGAAGCTGCGCTGACTGTTGCCAACATGGGACATGTCGGTCTTCGATTTCCATGGAGGACACAGTGGTGGAGAATGTCAGTCGACTGAGATATGAAGCTACTGATGGTGGGCTAAGTCTTGGTGGTGATGAGGACCTTGCTTGATGACTCTTGACTTGTAGCAGCGACAGTGAAAAGCGGAGGCGGCAGTACATGAAGAGTACATGGTCTTATCTTTCAGGGTGAAAATCCAAGGTCTGGCCTTAACTGGTTGTGCCTGGCATGGTCTTGAAGGCATTGTTTTGAGAGAGATAGACTTGCTCCAGGATGAAAATCCAAGGTCTGGCCTTAATTGGTTGTGCCTGGCAATGTTCTTTTTGAAGACATTGTTTTGTGAGCACGGCTCTGGGTGTTGTCTTGGTGGTGTTTGGTGTTGCAGTTACAATGTCTTGATCACCGTAGCGGGATTTTTTTTTTTCTGTTCTTCTAGTTCTTTTGTAATAGGGCTGTGTGCATCCGTAATGTTTTTAGAACATTGCGTTGTTGCAGAGGCCGGGTGTAATTGGTATCTTTCGTGATATTAATATATGCTCCTTTTCAAAAAAAAAGTGCCCCCAACGCACCTTGGGGCTAGGGGTTGTCCCCAAACACTGTCGATAGCACGGGCGGTCCAAAAAACTGTACAACACTCCCTGCTAGATCGGACCCGCAAGGCATGGCCTGGGGCGCCGACAAACGATGCCACGTCGTATTGGGTGCGCGTGGCCCCACTTGGTAACGACACAAAATCTTCCTAGTGAGGCCTCTTCTCTCGAATCCGGAGTTATTGACGTCGCCTCTCCACTCACCTGACACTTTTCTCATTTTCTCGCCGCTTCTCTCGTTGTTCCTGTGGTTTCGTGTCGCTTCTCCCGCCCAGCCTGGGAAATTAATCACATAAGAAGGGGGCAATCCATGGGGTGAAAATTACACACCATGCCTTATCGCCTTACCACTACCTGGACGCATCTCTCCCAGGCCGTTCACACTGGCTACCCACCCACGGACAACGATGCAGAACCAACTCCCCACCATCGAAAGAGGGGGAAAAGGAGGATGAGGAGGCGTTGGCGGAGTTCGACGACGACGAGAAGTTTGACTTCCATGATGTTGTCGTCCATGAGGAGCTAGTTGACCAGCTGATCCTCCTCACTGCCATCGAAATGGCACGCTGGGAGACGGCGCACCGCCATCTGCGTGACGAGCGCAACCCTTAAGGCGGCTTTCATGGAGCTCTCCCGTGAAATCGCGAAACTGCGAGAGGACGTGACCGTGAGCTACACGAGGCGGCAAGGATGGACAAGAAGTGTTGAGTCCTCGACGGAGGCGGCTTGCGAGGCCACGGTGGAGAGAAACAACGGTAACAGGACATCAGCTGAAGGCGCATGAGCCTCGAAGGATGATGCGGCTTTCTGCCGAGGCGGAGAGGCATCGCCAGGCGAGGAAATCCATAGAGGCGGTGAGGCGGCCAAGGAGAGAGACAACTTTAGGAGCGAAAATTGCGAGCATTTTTTTCTGCCGAACTATGTAGTAATCTATGAAACAAAATTTTTTTTGGACTAAAATAATTTGAGATGGCATATTTGGGGGGACACGGTGTGGGAAACCCATAACAAATTTTCGGAAGTTTGAGCCGACACCCCCATAGTGCTTGTTCGGGGCTATTGCCGGCCACCCATGTGGTCTCGACGGCGGAGGTGCATGGGACGTTGTTACCTTTTTGGAGGCGTTGTTGTGAAGATCCGGTCTCCTTAACCTCGTCGTCTTCAGTGGCAAGCTAGATGCTTCTTAGGCTTCGGAGTTTATCTTTGATCTGCTTGTAAGAGAAACTTCTCATTACTTTGTATCGGTTTAGCTATACGGATTTATTTATAAAGCGGGACGAAAGCCTATTTCAAGAGAGATGCTAGAAGAGAGACATAAAATGCATTGGAACTAGCTCTCAAATGAATTTTTTTTCATGAGGTTAAATCTCCTCCAAAACTTGTACCGTAGGAAAAAATCACATCTAATGAAAAATTCCTTTGGTGCAATCTACAATTCTAAATGGTAGAAATATAAAACTTTTCCTAGAAAATTTCTTTGATCTAGTTTTTTTTTGGAAAGAAGCATATATTAATATCAGAGAATACCAATTACACCCAGACTCTGCAGCGACGTATTGCCCTAGTGGCCACACGGATACACACAGCCAAAAAAAGAAAGAAGAATTATAAACAAAGTCCCGCTACAGTGACTTATTTATTGAAACAGCGGTACTACCACCACCCAGACAGTACCAGAAATCCAGCTTCTTAAAAAACGACGCCTCCAAGAAGAAAACAGTGCACAAACACCGTCATCGCCCGATCAAAGATCTAGGTTTTCACCCCGAAGAAAGTCCACGCTCTCAAAACAATACCTTCAACAAGGCCATTGCCAGGCACAACCAATTAAGGCCAGACCCTGGGTTTTCACCCTGAGAGATAGGACCATAAACCTCTCTTATGCAGTCGCCCCACTTGCACGCCACTGCTCCAATTCACAAGTCACCTAGCCAATTCCTCATTACCACCCAAACTCGAACCACCATTGTCGCGTCCTCACATCTTGGTCTCCATGACTTTCTCCGTCAGCACCATGAAATGAGAACATGCCCCATGATAATAACAGCCAACAAAACTTCGAAGCACACCCTCTGAAACCAAACGGTCAGAGTAAAACATGGGTGCGAACGACCGAATTCAATCCTTCCAGCAAACTCACGGCATGATAACACTTGAGTTCGTTGGTGGAGCCTTCCAAAACACGACACAGAAACCAGATCAATGGAGACCAACATCCGGTAGATCACCGTCTTGGCTTGAGAGGGATCCAGGACCACCTCCTTTATTGAAACCGAGCCAGTAGCCTCCATGCCACCCGCCGCAAGACGGCAAGACCACCCTCCCGACCATTTCGACGGAGAAGGAGGCCACCACCACCATGCCAGGGGCAGATGCCCCAAGCTCCCTAGTGTCGCGGACAAGGCATGGATCGCTTGGAGCCGACGTCGAGGCCAACGGACGGGACAGATCGCGGCTAGGCCCAGATCCCCGTCTCCGCCTGCCGCCATCTGGGACGAGGATCACCGGCCACCGCTCCCGCAACACCACCGCCAAACCAGCCGAGATGAACGCCGCCGCCTTTCGCTAGATCACGATCAGGGACATCGCCGCCACGCCCCCAGGTCTTTGCCTGTCGACGATCTGGGCGGTGGCGGCGGGGAGAAGAGGACACGGGAGGGAGGCTCGGCGGAAGGGAGGGGAGGCCGCCCGGCGTGGCGCCGCCACGCGAGTGCGGGAGGAGGAGTTACGTGCCTTCTGACAAATTGTCAAGTACCACTACGGAGTATACAACAGATAAATTTATCTGGACATTCTTCTACTCCCTCCGGCCCATATTAGTTGACTTGGATTTATCTAAATTTGACGAATCTAGACACTATTTAGTATATAGGTTCATCCAAATTTTGACAAACACAAGTCAAGTAATATGAGTCGAAGGGAGTAGTTAATTGAATCAATCTAGTCTAGCGGTTAAAAGATGTAGGGGCACTTGTTATAATTAATGTGGTACTCTGTCGTTAATAACACGAATGTCAAATCTGATTTATTTTCAGGCTGAGACGAATGATATGCTAAGAAGACCGTTGCTCTCGTAAAAACTGTTGGGTGATTCATCTTAAGAACAATGGCTGAAATGGAGGATGCTCTGAGATCCTGCATGGAGCAGCTGCTCATTGCGAGAGAAGAGCGGGAGCAAATCATCGTGGAAGCAGCCCGCGAGATATCCTCCCAGCAAAAAAATTTGCTGGATGTACAGCACAGCCTCGAGGTCGCGAACAAGAAGGCCGCAAAGCTAGCTGCCGAGAATAACAGCCTCTGCAAGGTCATCGACGCCAAGGACACGCTGGCCAGAGAGCTGAGGGAATCCAAGGCAGCCTCGGAGGAACAGCTCGCCGGCGCGACGGCGAAGCTGGAGGCGGCGCAGAAGCAGAGCGCGTCGCTGCGGTACGAGGCGCGCATGCTGCAGAAGGAGCTGGAGGTGAGGAGCCAGGAGCGGGAGTACGACCTCAAGTCCGTGGACGCCGCCCGCGCGCAGCACGCGGAGAGCCTGAAGAAGATCGCGCTGCTGGAGGCCGAGTGCCAGCGGCTGCGCGCCATGGTCCGGAAGCGGCTCCCCGGACCGGCGGCCCTGGCCAAGATGAGAGACGAGGTCGACCAGCAGCAGCCGCCATCCAGGGCCGTCGGGGCCAGCCCGAGGAGGCAGCGTTCCGCGACGCCGACGATGTCGCCGTCCAGGTCCGTGACGCCCAGCATGTCGCCGCGGTCCGTGACGCCGCGGCGCAGTCCCTCTGATCTTCCCGACCAGAGCTACGCCGTCAGGCTGCGCGCGATCGAGGACGAGAACAACGCGCTGAAGCGGGTGCTGGCGACCAGGGACACCGAGCTGCAGTTCGCGCGGATGAAGTACGCCGACGAGGTCTGCAAGCTCTCGGCGGTGCAGGGGCAGCTCAAGGAGCTGACGGAGGAGAGCAAACGGCTGTGCGATGCGAATGCGAAGACCGAGTCGTGGGCCTCTGCTTTGGTCTCTGAACTGGAGCACCTCAGGGCTGGGAAGCATGGACAGGGAGCTTCGTCTGTCATGGTGTCTGACATGAGCTTGCTCGATGATTTCGCTGAGATTGAGAAGCTAGAGATGGCATCAGGATCGGCTATGTCAGAGAAGAACGACAAGTTTCCTGATCAGAATGGCAGCGTCTCCAATGGTCATCCCGAATGGGTTCATGATGTTTGGGAACTCGTAAACCGAAAGCATGAAGCAAGTGGGGAAAGCATTGGCGCCATTCTTGACGAAATCAGGCGTGCATTGGACCAGAGTCCTGATCATACCAAAGGAGATGCTTCCGAGGAACTGTATGACCGGACCAAAGTAAGAAAAATGGTGAGCAATCTGATTGAAAAGATCACCGCCGTGATTCGCAATTCTGCCAAAGACAATGCTGCGAGATCTGGATCGTTGTTGCATGACAAGCCTGAATTTGTTGCTCGCCTTGAGTACCTTGTTCATGTCTGTCATGATGTGCTGCATGAGAAGGCCAAGCTTGAAAATTTCATTGAAGAGGTCTGCCTGGTGCTAGAGTATATAGTGAGCCAGTACTTTTCAAACCAAGTTCGATCAGATACCGTGGATGATTACAAAAAGAATTTTGATGGAGACGAGTCGTCAAGTACAATAAACACAAATGGGGAACATGACATGCAGAGTGCAACATCCACAGCAGCACTAGACATCCCAACAGAAGCACATCAAGAACAGATTCAATCAGGAGGTCAGCTACCTCAAAAGGTTGAAGAGAGACAGCTTAATGAAGAACTTGCAGTAGTGATGCTGCATAGGAATTATGATATGGAACCAGGGAGGAAGTCATCATACTATGAAATAGAAAGGTAAGTATCCTTTTTTTCTCTATATTTTTAAATGCGTCAAGTAATAATTTTTACAGCAATAATTTTCAATCATGATATCGATTCTCTGTAAAGCAGTCACATTGGTGATGGAACAGAAGACTTGGAACAAGAGGGGAAACAGCTAGCAACAGTATGTTCTCATGCTGATCCTTCCTTTGCCAGTAAAAACAACAAAAGCACAACTGTACCTGATATGGTCATTTCATAAAATTCAAACTTTATCTATATGTCTCTGATATGTTTATTCCACCATTTTCTGTTTTCACCTTTATAGCCATCATTCCATCAGGAATAAGATTTACTAACATTTTTGTGCTTCAGCAGAACTCGGAGATATCTGCAGCAGCGGACAAGCTTGCAGAGTGCCAGGAGACCATCACAAATCTGAGCAAACAATTGCAGGCTCTCGATTTCTCATTGTACAGCCCGAGGCCAAGCTCGGCCGCCGACTACAGGCCCCAGTCACTTGGAAGCATCCTCGCCGACGAGGGCACTGGCGTAACAGAGCCTCTCAGCTCCCCCGCACCAAACCAAGTGCACACCAAGAAGGAACACGGCGAGCCTGACGCTGCACCACGGAGGAGCATGGCACAAGAGCAGGCTGTTGACGCCGACGGTGAGGCGTCGGCGCAAGCTGCAGGTCAGCCGGTGTTACTGGAGCCGCGCCGCGATGAGACTCCTGCTGATCCCAGGAAGAAGAAGAGGGGTCCGAGCTTGCTAGGCAGGATGATCTTCAGGAAGAGAGTGGAAGGCAGCTCCTCCTAGACTGCTCCTGCCTGCTCCTAGGGTGCATCCTTTTTGGCCATATGTTTCATTGCAGAGTCTGAAGACTGGTGTCGAGAGAGGTTCTGGCACATAGTGTGCATCTGTTTTCGTTTGACATGAACATGTTTTTGTTTGACATGAACATGTTTTTCCTTTGGGTATTTATGGAATCCGCTATCGTGTAAATGTTTATTTAATAAGAAAATATATTTATTTTCAGACTATATTTTGTATTTTACTCTATCGTAGTTGTGATATCATGACAATATTTATCCCCTTACTGGAAGTCTTGCCACACCCTTTTCTTGACATGGACATGTTTTACCTTTGGGTATTTATGGAATCCGCTATCGCGTAAATGTTTATTTAATATATTTATTTTTTAGACTATATTTTGTACTACCTATGTTAGTGTGTGTTTAACACGATTTTTTCTACTTTTGTCGCTTATTTTGAATATTGGTGATAGAATTAAGAACAACACGATAGAGATCAACAACCGCAAACTGAGCCTTGTTTTGGATTGTGGAGGGAGTTGGTGGAAAGAACCGACCAGGATAATCTTAGCATATAGCTTGTTTGGAGGGAGTAGTGGTCAGTGGGGGCATACTTGCAAGAGGTGAAAAGCGAGGTGATGTTACCGCTGCCACGAATTACCTTCTTTATTTAATAGTGCTATTGGTAGTTGTATTGTGTTTTTGAGATAGTTGTATTATGTATACTTGTGATATATTTTATACCTTTATAAAACATTCCTCAATTCACTCATAGTTGTACTGACCTCGTGACATCGTTTACCCATTTCATTGTTTTCTTCGAACAGAAAAAGGTTGAGAAACTCACACAAGTCAGCGCCATATTCACCATATGCATACAAAGTATTGTGCCAAATTCATTAAATTTCATTAACTCCAATCAAATAGCGTAAAGAGTACTCAAACGGGTGTCGTGCCGTTATGACTTCTCTTACCATTTACCAGTCAGCTATCGCGTTATGTTGACATATATGTTTGCCTTGTTGGATCAGTATGTTGTCCTTTCTACAATCAACAGAGAAGCGCGATGATTTGGCCTGGGTGCAACCTTCTATAGGTGGGTACTCGGGATTTATACAGCTAGTATGTAGCTGACGTTTTGATCATAGGTTGATATGTAAGTGCAGAGCCATTTCCTTTTTTCCTTTTTTGAAGGTTGATTCATGTATCGATCCTTGCGATCCATGATGTAATTTTTTATAAGATTCAACTCTGAATAAATTGACAAAAAACTGTATGCATTAGTAGATGCAGAGGTCGGAGCTTAGTCTCCGTTTCGAAAAACATGGCATGCACCAAACGATGTAGCCTCGTACAAAGTGCTTCTCACATAGAAGATATCTGTCGTGCGGAGTACAGGATAAACGATTCCAAGAAAAACACTCGCGTAACGAAGCGGACACCCTCGTCCCGCGTCCCTCGCCTCCCCGAGGGTGATGGCGCCCGATGTTGTCGTGGGACGCTTTGTTGGAAACCCCAAGAGCAAGGTGTGAAGAGCACAACAACAAGTTTTCTCTCACTAAGAAACCGAGGTTATCGAACCAGTAGGAGGAAGAAAACGTCTCAAAGGTGTTGCAAGCAAATGGAAACCTGCACAACACAAACTCAAGACTTTGCTCCAACGAAATAGTGAGGTTGTCAAGCTCACCGGTTTGCTGTAACAAAGGATTAACTGTATGGTGTGGAAGGTGATGATGGTTTGCAACAAGTAAACAAGTAACAGTGAAAGATGTATTAATGGTAAAGATTAGACCGGGGTCCAGAGTTCACTAGAGGTGCTCTCCTTAGATAAACAACATGGCATGAAGGGTAAACAAATTACAGTAGGGCAATTGACAGGAACTGAGCAAGGCATAACAATGCAATACTAGACAAAAAGATCCTATGAGATTTGATTGGGCAATACAACAATATACATAGACCGCCATCCAACTGCATCTATGACTAGAATTCTACCTTCAGGTTATCATCCCAACCCCCTCCAGTATTAAGTTGCAAGAAACAGACAACTGCTTTAAGCAAAGTGTGTAAGGTAAACAATCCACTTGTTTCATGAACAAGAGACCGTTGTTTTCTCCCTAGTAGCACCAACACATCTACAAACGAAGAGATTTCTGTCACTTCCCTTGGAAACTAGAGGAATGAACCCGCTATCGAGCATAAATACCCCCTCTTGAAGTCACTAGCAACTACTTGGCCAAGATAGCTACTAACAACGGAGAGCATGCAAGATCACAAACAATACAGACATGATAGAATCAATAAGACAAAACCATTAATCAATCTGACATAGTAATCTCAATATCCATCGGATCCCCGCAAACACAACATGCATGATTACAAATAGATTATATATTGATCATGAACGGAGCTAAAAAGATCTATACATGAAAGCACAAGGAGGAGATACAACCATCTAGCTACTACATGGACCCGTAGTCTAAGGTGGAACTACTCACGCTTCATACCGGAGGCTGGCATGATGAAGAAGAAGGCCTTCGGGATGATCTCCCCTCCGGCAGGGTCCCAGGAAGAGCTTCAGATCCCCTCGATCTAGGGACGATGGTGGCGGCGGCTACAAACGGTTTCGTGGAGTTTTGATCGGGTACTTAGGGTTTCGGCATCGGGGGCTTCTTATAGGCGAAGAGGCGAGGCAGGGGGCCGCTAGGGGGTCCACACCCTGCCCAGGCGTGGGCCCACCTAGGTCGCGCCTGGGGGTGGCCACCCTGTGGCACCCCTCTGTGTCGTCCTCTGGCTTCATGTTTCCCACGGTAAAATATTAACTTTGGCTTTTGTCCCGTCCAATTCCGATAATATTGATTTTCTGCCTTTCTGGAACCAAAAATAAAAGCAAACAGGCAACTGGCACAGTGGCAACTTTTTAATAGGTTAGTACCAGAAAGCATATAAAAACACCTCAAAGTATGGACACAACAAAGCAAAGTAGATAGTAAACAAGCATGGAACATAAAAAATTATAGATACGTTTCCGACGTATCAAGCATCCCCAAGCTTAACTCATGCTCGTCCCCGAGTAGGTAAGTGATAAAAAAATAATTTTTAAGGTGACATGCACCATCAAAACCAAGATTAAACCATTTGCAAGCATTGAAAGCTAGGATCAAAGAACTCTAAACATGTGCATGAAAGATGGAGTTCTAATAGTAAGACATAGTAACTATGCATGCAACATGGAAGGCTACAAACAAACATCATGAATAACATGCATTGAAAAATGTTTGTTTGTTTCACATACATAAAACATGGCATAGTGGCATTCAGCTTGTCCCTGATAGGGTAGCAAGTAGATGCATATGACACCTTCAAAGTTCATAAGAGTGACTAGATACAAATAGAACAAGAACAAGCAATATCACAATATGCATCAATCAATAAGTTTTGGGACACTGCACACACAGAATGGAAACTATGCTCTCTTAATGGTGCCTAAAGGTAGAAGGTGGAGACTCAATATAATGGTGGAAGAAAGGCCCTTAATAAAGGGAAGCAGGGATTTCAAGTTTCAAAAAGAGCTTCCAAAAATTATGGTACTTGTTACCTTTCAGCCCTCATTGCCCCTATCATAAGCATCTTGAAGTGATTAATGTTAAAGTGAATAAAGATGGAGTATATGCTTGACAAAGTATAAGTTGGCAATCTCATGTCCCTTGAATACGAGGGCCACACCTCATGCTACTCAACTTCAGTCACCTGTAAGTTCTTGTCATAGTAAGTACATGTGTATCATAGAGAACCGCTAACGGGGTACCCCTTACACATGGTACAGGAGCTATCCCATAACCAAAATGACAAGGCAAGCATACAATGATCATCCCAGCAATCTTTTTATTTACTATGTGCATAGCTTTTTATTGAGGATGCTTCACAGAATGCTCATTATGGTGATGCTGCAAGTTTCCACCATGATTAGGAATGACTTAGGCTAGCGGCCCAGGCGTTTCTCTAACACAAAATACATAACTCCATGGACTTACAAGCTCCCTCTTTATTTCACACCGGTGACATCCATAGAGAAAAGAGCATGATATCAACTGTGTACAAAGTACAAGTGCAATATTGAAAACGTTCCCCATGACAACACGATTCTGCTATTCCAACGTATAAGTGCAAGCATATACAACATAGATGACACAATGGTTCAAGTTTATTAGGGGTAAAGAATATAAAGTGTGCCATCAAGTTTGTGAGGGCTTTAATCACTAAGTTTTCACATAACAAAATACTTTTTAAATGGAAGATAGCTGAAAACAAGAATATACTTGGAATGGTGTAACACACCATGCATAGGAGTTTATAGTGGACACTTTGGAATAACTTGGTTTCTTGGGAGTTGAAATCATGAGTAGAGCTTACTCATACAAGTGGAGGCTAGCAAAAGACTGGGAGCAACCAACTAAGAGATCAATAATGACCATAATCATGCAGAGCGACAAAACATTACTAATCAAAGCATAGAGTGGTACTACAAGTCAAGGACTAAATGATCATAGAGGCTATGGTGACTTGTTCATAGTCATAACATGGTGTGAGCATGTGCCAATTCAACCCAAACAAAGCATCAAAGGAGAATACCACAATACTATGCTTTTGTATGCTAAAACAACACATGATTCTTTCAAGGCACACTAAGCAATCCCAATTGTTTGGAACAAGACATGCTACAATAATAATAACTAAGCATAAGGTCAAAACAACACCTAGCATGTCATGGTAAAGTTTAAGTCATACTCAATGCAAGCTCCTCTTGCATTTTCAAGCAGGAACTTTCTACTCCTTTCCAATACCAAGCAACTTATTTGAAACAACACAACAAGAACGGGGGTCCAAACTACTTTATTCAAGCAAACTAAACAAACTAAGCAAACCAAACGAAAACTAAGACGCTCCAAGAACAACACAACAGTGCATGAAACAATAAAAACGAAGTGTCTAGAAAGACCTGAGCTTTTTATTGATGAAGAAGGGGATGCCTTGGGCATCCCCAAGCTTTGACGCTTGTACCTCTTGGATATTTATTGGGGTGACACCATGGGTGGCATCCCCAAGCTTGAGTTTTTGTCCATTCTTCATCTTATTACATCATTCTTTCTCTACACCTGAAATTTTTCCTTCATACAAAACTTCACACAATCTTCATTAGCAACATTAGTGTATTCAAAAGATAATAGACCTTTGAGTTTAGATTTGGAACAACAAAACTTTTCACTAAAAAGACAATTTACTGTATCAACTCCTTTAAAAATCTCAATTCCCCAAAAGAGAACTCAAAAATAAATAAATAAGAAGCAAATGCAAATAATGGCAGAAATCTGTCAAAACAGACTAGCAGGTAGAAACCGATTTTTTCGACAATCTTATGTTGCTCAAATCAAAAAGTGTTGAACTAACGAAATTTAGATAACATACTAGGGGATTTATTCGTAAATTTTCATCTCAATCCGACTTATAGAGACTCCTCACGGATTTTTATGGTGGAGGAAAAAAATCTGTTTTGGGACAGCAACTCTCCAAATCTTACTTTCCTCTCATTAGAGGTCATTCTTGCCACAAAAAGCAAACAAAAAGGATAATAATAGGTCATTACTGAAGTAATAACTCCTAAGGCTCAAGAAAACTCTTGGGTTATCTCCCAACAAGTACTTTTCTTTAACACCTTTAAGTTAGGCACAATAATTTGAGAAGATGCTCTCATAAGAAATATGAATTGAAGTAAAAGAGAGCATCAAGAAGCAAATTTAAAACATATTTAAGTCTAACCCACTTCCTATGCATAGGAATCTTGTATGAAAATAAATTCGCAAAGAACAAAGTGACAGGCATATGAAGATGAAACAAGAGTAACTTCAAAACTTTCAGCACATAGAGAGGTGTTTCGGTACCACAGAAACTTCTACAACCATATTTTCCTCTCTCATAATAATTTTCAGTAGCCTCATGAATAAACTCAACAATATAGCTGAAAGAGTAATTTCCCCTATGTATGGTTTTGGTGATTAATGACAATCCCTATGGACTAATGTTTTCACTGAGTTTTATATGAAGGAATATTCCATAGGTCATGCTTGTAGTCTATGTGTTGGATTCAAGTATGGATGCCATGAAAATAAATATATACCTTGAGTATTGGCATCAAGATCATCGAGTTGAAGAGAAGAATATGATATGATCAATATCTTGAGAGTGTGATATCAATAGAAGAATTCGAGATATGGCTCTAAGACGGTGTCATGATAGCCTCATTAGTTGAGCTATGACTGACTAAGATTTAGAGCATGTAATCAAATTAATGTTTCTTTATGTACCTCAATATATTGATATAGAGCATGAGAAGATACATGGTTGACCTATACAAAGAGTAAAGAGTGATTTCAAGTTGGTCAACACATGAAGCATAAAGAATGTACCACATGGATCTTGTGGTATGGTAAGCCTTGTCAATTATGCATCATGAACTAACCCATTATATATGTGCCTTTGCATTTTCTATATGGGATATGTATCTTTCCATGGGCATGCTTCAAAAGTTAAGATCTTATATAGCACATGAGAGAATGACATCAAGTGGTGGTCGTCATCAAGGTTGAGAAGGGCAAGTTCAAGATAAGCATATTGAGAAGATCATCTGCTTGAAGCTTGTCGTCCATATTGGTGATAATGGACATGTGAAGACACGTATTAATGAAGCTATCCAATAGTGGTGTATGGGGAGAAAATTAGGAGTCTTCACGAAGCAACAATGATCAAGTGATGCATTCCGGCTTGGATGGAGATTGAAGTGTTGTCATCAAGATCAAGCGGGATGCTCAAGGCAAAGGTATGGCCTTTCTAGGTTTTCTTTTTACTGGTCTCAAGGTGTTTGTTGGGAGATCGGGTTATAGGATACATAGCCGCACTATTAAGAGGGGCTTTTGGTTGGGTAACTTGATCACATCATCATAGGGAGCTCAATCCTTTGCATTCTTTGCATCTTCATATTTTGTTTCTTCTTGGTTTTTCTCCACGTGAGGTTCTTGATCTTGTTGCTAGATCTTAAACAAGCCCAAGTTAAAAAAAAACGGAATTCATATGCATCTTCTATGGTGTTTTCGAGTTTGAAGGTTTTATTGGTTCTTCTTATAGGGAGGCTTCTTAAATTTATTCATTTGGTTCTATCCTCCTCTATTGGACTATGATGTTTCTCTGCACCATCTTGTAGGGATTTTTGTCCTCCTCAAAACAAGCCCAAGTTCATCGAAATCGGAGTCCGAACACAAAAGTTATCGCCGTTTTCGTGTGGCCTGTTTTGTTCCGGCGGGACCGAGCCTGTGGCCGGAATTTCCGGCGACCGCCGGAAATTTCTGGCAAATCAACAAAAAACGGTCCAGTATGCTGTTTCGGTTTTTGCCGAAAATTCCGGCGGCTGATCCGATGGCGCCGGTTTCGCCGCAGGAACGTGTCCGTCCAGCATGTTTTGCCACCAACGGTCATCCCCTTGAAGAGGTATAAAAGGGGGGATTCTTCCCCAAAGTTCTAAGGCTCTTGAGCACGTTTTTTACCTCCATTGTTGACCCCTTTGAGCTTTCTTCATCTCCCTTCCCTCCTATGATTCTTGCATCCTTTTTAGGGCTTTGGAAGAGGAGATCTAGATCTACAATCCTCACCAATCAATTCCTCCTCTAAATAAGGGGAACCCAATGGATCTAGATCTTCGAGTCATTTGTTGGTTTCCACCATTGTTCTTCCTCTATAATTCCTCCCTATCACTTGTTGCTTTGGTGGGATTTGAGAGTGAAGGATTTGAGCACCCTTGGTGTTCTTGCATAAGTGTTGATCTCTCCATTATGATTTGTTCGAGTGAGAGACCGTGAGCTTGTTACTCTTGGAGGGTGACCTCCTAGTTGGCTTGGCGGTTGGTACCGCGGTGTCCTCTTCGTGGAAGATTGTGAAGATACCTAGGCTTATCCTTCGTGGAGCTTGTGAAGTGGTTGTGGAGCTTGCCATCTCCGGAGTGGACGAAAAGCTAGCCATAAGGAAAGGGTCTATTCCTTTGTGGGATAGACTCAGATAAGAAGGTGAGCCTTCGTGGGGCGTTGGGAAATCCTTCGTGGAATCTCACACCTCTCCAACGTGATGTACCTTACTTGTAAGGTAACACAGGAATACATCTTCGTCTCTGCGTGCCTCGCTTATCTCTATATCTGAGCTTACTTTCCTTGTGATAGCCATCGAGCTTGAAGTACTTATATCTTGCTTATCACTTGTGGTATATTTATCTTGTGCTATATTGCTTAGCTAAACTTGTTGTTGGTGCACTTAGTTGAGCCTAGTATATGTAACATCCCAAAAATCATGGTTTCAAAACTCATTCATATCATTTTGCATCATTCATTCATTTAGGGTTTTCTCAAAAATCACTTAGTGATGAAACATGAGTTATGATTTCATGTGGTCAAATTGTCCCAAATAAAACATCATCCTTTTGAAGTTGAATGTTTAAATACTTGAATGCTTGCCTTCATTGTTGGAAAGGTTAGGTGAAGCTTTTAACCAGGATTTAAAATTTAGAAATGATTTCAAAACCCTAAATTCAAATATTTGCAAACTAGAGCAACTCTCTGTTTATTTGGAAAAACCAAGCTTGACCCAGCCTTGCAGGATAAACACTTAGTGAGAATGAATGTTTTTGAACCCATAAAACCTTGCAAAAAGTTCCCAAAACAATTGAACTCCAAAAAGGTTTGAATTCATATTAAATTCATACCAGAAAATGGAAATAGAAAAAGAAAAGAGCATCTGAATAGAAAAGGGCCGCGCGGCCAGAATCTGGCCCAGCAGCCAACCAAGCCCAGCAAGCCCACCCGTGTGTCTTCTTTTCTTCTCACACGCACGAGCACACGCAAACAGTCGCCGACAACCTGACCCCACCAGCACTATGCGCGTTTCGCTGACAAGCGGGACCAGACCACGTCGTCCTCGTCTTCCCCAGACTACGCCTGCGACCACGTCGCTGCGGCAGTGATGGCCGGTAATGGCGCGGAGTAATGGGGCAATAATCCCCGAGCGTTTCTTGTCGACTCCCCGGCTATAAGATCCCCACCTCCCCACGATCATTTTCCCCCAGTCAATCGCACACTCACGCCCCCAGGCTGTCCTCAATCCTCCGCGAATCGCCGCTGACAGAGCCCCCTCCGGCGACCAATTCAGGTGAGCCTCGAGCGCCCCTTTCCCTCTGGTTTGTTCGAGACGCTTAGTAAACCTCCCGCGCACCCTCTAACCACAACAGAGCATCCTGTATTGCCCCAGGTCGACGTATTCACTTGACGCCGTAGGCACCCGACGACCACCCCAACTCCGGCGAGCAATCTCAGTAAGTTTCGAGCGCCCCTTGCTTTCTTGTTCACCCGAGCGTGTTCGCAGTTGTCCTGCGCATCTTCTAAACCCATTGGTTCGTGCTCAGGCGACGCAGAACTTCGGCAACGACTCCGACAACCCCCACCTGACGCCAGACGCAACTCCGACGAGGTCTAGAGCCCATCTCCGAGCGCCCCTCCACAAGCCAGTACCACGACGAGCTTCAGCAGCCTCCGGCGAACCTGGTAATACCCCTCTCCCTCTCGCGGACGATGTAGAACGCCGACGCCGCCGTAGTCAGACGCGCCGCCGCCAGTTAGCATCGCCAGCGCCGCCCGTTTCTGGTTTGATGATGTGGACCGTTGGATTTACATCGCAACGCTAGGATAGATTCACTTAAACCGAAGAGGTACGCGATCTGAGCCGTGCAGCGTTAGTTAGATCCAACGGCACAGAAGGGTGATCCGGTGCGAACCGGTACGCGCCAGTAATAACGCGACGCGTGGCAAGGTCGGATTAAAAACAGAGTTTAAAAACCTGATTTAGATTCAAATTTCAAATGCTCATAACTTTCAAAAGCCACGTTAGATTTTTGCAAACTTTATACCGTTGGATTCAGTGAAACAAGGCCTTTCTAAATATCCAATTTGTTTAGCATATAGTAACAGTTAAAATGGTTATATTTGTGGAACAAGTTTAGGGCTATTTTAGATATAGAATTATCTTTATAAAATTTTATTATGGCCAAATAAGTTTATTGGACAAACTTGTGACTTGTTATGCTTCTGTAGTCATGAACACACACTTGGTAGAATTTTCAAAATTTAACACTTGGTATATTCTTGCATGCATGCATTCATATTATTTTTGGTTGTATTTAAATTGAGTGTAATTGTATGCTTTGATTTCTTGTGTAGATTTTGCTAGTGATTGTGATTGTGAAGAGTGCTACTCTCCACACTACCAAGGCAAGTGATATTTTCATGAATATTCCTATCCTAAGTTTTATGTTAGCATTAGTTATTTTGCTAAAGTGTTGCATGATATTTTGCTAAGTGCTAAATTGGGAAATCCTAAGTAGAGTGAAATAGTAGAATTGTTAGGGAAATATTCCTAAGTTAGGTTACCATATTTTTGCCTAGCTTAGCTCATAGAAAACAAGGGTGGTGAACAACTATATATTATAGGATAAAAATATACTAAGTCAAGAGACTTATATTTTTCTTAATAAAACAACTAAGATAAATGAACTCCTGGGTGGAATGGGAAGATTGGGTTATGTTGAGTGGTTACACAAGGCCATGGACTTGGGTTGTGTATCTCACTTGTGGAATGCCACCCAGGCAAAAAGTGATTTGGAGGCCAAGTGTGGAGAAAGCTTACAGTGCAACCACTTGGCAAAATGGGCTCTGCCATGATCATATAGGATGCTAGAACTTAGTCATTTGGACAGTTGGTGGTAGATGGGATAATAGGATGGAACGCGTCCATTTGACTAAGGGAAGGCTTCTGAAAGGTCCTGTCTTGGGAAACCAAGTCTGGTGGGGAAAGTGCACAACCTCTGCAGATGGAAAACCTAAGTACTTAGCCTTGTCCAAGGAAATGGACACTTGAGCATCAAGACATGGAAGCTACAAGAATCTCATCACTCCAACTTCTAAATAAAATTGATGGGTGAACAAGGGTGAAGGACCCAATGTCTATTGGTGTTTCCTTGGGAATGATTTGACAAAGAAAAACTTAGTGATTTCAACTAATAGGAAAATTTATTTTCAAGCAAAGCAAGCTAAGCTACACTAGCCAAAATGCATATAGTAATGTAGTCCACTTAAAATATACTAAGGTATCACTTGCCAATACTATTCCAAAGTATTGACCCTCTGTGGCTGTAACTTGTGATGTTGCAGGTTACTCCGATGATGAGTAGGAGTCATGAGTCTACATTCAACATGCTTTCCTGTGGCACATGAAGATGAAGACTTATGTTTATTTACTTGTTCCTTAAAACTCTTGTATTAGGCCTATGGCCATGAGTTGTAAAAGACTATACTTTATCTCTAGAATGAATGTAATAAACGACCTTTGTATCTGTGTACTTCATCTTAAACTGTGGATGCTAGCATTGATCCAGGGACTAGCATTGCAATCACAGGGATCCTATCCTTTATAAAGGAGGGGTTTAACAGATGGTATCAGAGCACTGTGTTGCCTGTAGGATTATGACCCTAGGATTGGAAAACCACTAAGGAAAAAGTTTTTCAACTACTTCTACACTTGTCTATTCTTCTCGTAAAACTTTTCTAATCTCTTTCAACTTCCTTTGTAGATGAACTCCATCAACGAAGCCGTGAAGAAGGGACCACTCATGACCATGACCTTGGAGTGTGAGACTGAGTTTCCCAGCATTCTCAAGGACCTCATGGAGGCAATGGATGCACATGGTGAAGCCGTGTACAAGGGCTTTCCAGTGATGGATGAAGGAGTGGAGTATTGGTGGGTGCAACTTCACTTGTACAAAAACAAGGAAGACAACCACAAAGAAAGGGGATTCTGCATGTACACCAACACAAAAATGCACACCACATTCTTTGAGTCAGCCAGGGATGCAGCTTGGAGGACTATCAAGGAACTAAGTGCTAGAGTCAAATGCAGAATACTCAACCTCCAAAAGGACTTAGAGAAAGAGAAGGAGCTTACTCAAGAGTTGGAAGACAACAACCAAGAAATAAGGGGAGATGTCATTGACTTAGTAATTGAGTCAAGAGAGCAAGATTGGTGGATTGCCTCTAGGAACATTGTGTTTAATAATAGATCCCGTGAGATTGGACTGTAAGAAACTTCGTTAGTTGGACCACCACCTATCACCTTGTTTCCAGAATATAATCTAATTAAGTTTGGACCTTTGATTAATGTAATAGACTTATGTATGCATGATTTGTGTGATGATTGTATTCCATGGATATGTATGAATGTTTGTCTCGAATTACCTTGATTTGTGTTGTTCTAACTTTTTCATTCTTATAAATAGATGCCTATTGCCATCAGCACCGTTGAGGAGTTTTGGGTTACTCGTTTTGGTTCCCGTGTCATTGAGCTTACCACTCTGCTTGATCTCCCTCTTCCTACCATTACGGTATACCCACTCACCAAGTTCGAGAGGAAGGACCTTTGGGGCTTCAAAGTGAATCAGCCCGGACGCCAGACTGAGCCTACTACGGAGGCCATCGTCTTCAAGCTGATGCACGACGACAGGGAGAGAGGCATGGAGGTAGTCATGCAGGATCTGATAGGACGACTGTTAGGCCGTCATTCCCGTCAGGTTAGAGGCACTCACTTCCACGTCTTTGGAAGACGTGATGTTGATGGAGAGTCCATCGACTTCGAGGACGACTCGAGGAGCACCGCGGAGCCGATACGCCTTTATCTTCAGGACTTAGAGACTCTTCTCAGGCACGTAGATACGGACAGGACGAACGTCATGCTAGGTAATGACGAGCTTCAGGTGCAGCTTCGCGAGAAGGACAAGCTTTTTGCGCAGCAGGATGAGATGATCAAGGAAATGGAGACAAAGTTCGAGGCCCAGGACCGCAAGTTCAAGAGTCAAGAGAAACGCGTCCAGGATAGGAACAAGAGGATCCGGGACATGACCGAGGAACTGAAGTCCAAGGACTTCGAGCTTGAGCAACAACAGATGGTTATTGAGAGGCTTCGCTCCCAGAAGAGGGCTCTCAAGACCAAAGTTGATTCTTTGACCACTACGATTGAGGAGAACAAGACCGCGATGGAGAACGCAGGTCTTACCTTCGTCGAGGAAGAGATAGATGCTGACGAGTAGACTTGATTACACGTTACCTTTCATACTCATACTTGTTGTTGCGAACTTATTATTGGACCATCCGACATGTGGATGGCTTGCCACTTGTGTGTATTACTTCATGAGCTTGTTATGTGGTTGTTGAACTTTTATTCTTATGTTGCTTGTTGTGTGTTTGCTTATGTTGTATTGTGCATGAAACATCTATGGGTATCTCATTCTTATCTATTTGAACAAACCACAGATGCCTCCCCGTCGCGCAAACCCCAACCCCAACAACATCACCCCGGAAATGCAACAAATGATGAATGCGCAAACCCAGCTTATGCAAATGATGACAATGTTCATCCAAAACCAGAATAACAACAACAACAACAACAACAACAACAACAACGACCCCAACAACAACAACAACAACAACAACAACCACAACAACAACAACCCTCCGGGTTTCGATATGCTCACCAGATTTCTACGTTTGAGGCCAGCAAAGTTTTCGGGAACAACTGATCCCATGGTAGCCAATGACTGGTTACGTTCTATGAACAAAGACTTAGTGACCGTGGGCTGCACGGATGCTGAAAAGGTCAGGTTTGCAGCACATCTGTTGGAAGGACCAGCCGCCACATGGTGGGACAACTTCCAAATCACCACTCCTATTGATGAGGTGACTTGGGCTATCTTTGAAGATGGATTTCGCACCGCTCATATCTCATCAGGAATGATGAGTCTGAAAAAGAAGGAGTTTCACAACCTGAAACAGCGCCACCGCAGCGTGGCAGAATACATAGAAGAGTTTAACAATCTGGCGCGCTACGCACCGGATGAGGTTGATACAGATGCCAAGAGAAAGGAAAAATTCTTGGAAGGTTTGAATGATGAGCTGAACCTACAGCTGTCTGTGGCATATGTTCCAACTTATCAGTCATTGTGCGACAAGGCTGCTATTTTGGAAAATAAAATGAAACAAGTCGAAAATAGGAAGAGGAAACATTCCGACAAGCACAGCTCGGGATCGTCTCACAAACGATCTCACTATGATGACAGTGGCAGCTCGGGATCCCATAAACATGGGAAATTCAACAAGCACAACCACAACCGTCATGACAACAAGCATCACCGCAGTCATGACAAGGACAAGTACAAGAACCACAAGGGTGGACATAAGAGCCACTATGGTGGAAATGGTAGTGGAAGTGGAGGCCAACCTCCTAAAAAGGACATCAGTCAGGTTGAGTGCTTCAAATGCAAGAAGCTAGGGCATTATGCAAATGAATGCCCTGAAAAGAAAGTTGAAGGACCTAACAAGCCAAATCCTTTCCAGAAAGGACAGGTTAACCACATCAATGTGGAGGAGGTCTATGAGGAACCTGATGCCGTTGCTGGTAAGTTCAGACTCAATTCAATTTCAGCATTTGTACTCTTTGATACTGGTGCATCTCATTCATTCATATCAAGAGCATTTGTTGAAAGAAATGAACTACCGGTAGAAACCATTGGGTGTCCTATAAGGGTAAGTTCTCCAGGGGGAGAAATGATAGTAAACTCAGGATGTCATGACTTAGTCATAGAGTTTGGAAAACATAAGTTTCCAGTGAACCTAATAATCCTGAATTCCCAAGGATTGGATATAATATTGGGAATGGATTGGATGGCTAAGTATGAAGGAGTATTGGATTGCGCAAATCGTACAGTTACACTCACAACCCCAGAAGGGAAAAGAATAAAATTCAAGTCAAGCTTTGAAACCAAGGGAAGTAAGCTGAATTCTCTTAAGGGGGTTAGCATGGACAGTGTACCAATAGTATGTGAGTATCCGGATGTGTTTCCGGAAGAGTTACCAGGAATGCCTCCAGATAGAGATGTGGAGTTTCTGATAGATTTGGTGCCAGGATCAGGACCAATAGCTAAGAGACCGTACAAAATGTCAGTTGATGAATTGAAAGAGCTCAAGAAACAACTAGGAGAACAATTACAGAAAGGGTTTATTCAACCAAGTTCTTCGTCTTGGGGAGCCCCAGTGTTGTTCGTAGAGAAGAAAGATAGAACCCAAAGATTATGTATTGACTACCGTTCTCTTAACGAGGTTACCATCAAGAACAAGTATCCTCTGCCAAGAATCAATGACTTATTTGACCAGCTAGAAGGAGCATGTGTATTCTCGAAGATTGATCTTCGGTCAGGTTATTTTCAACTCAAGATACGAGAGCAAGACATACCAAAAACAACATTCACCACAAGATATGTTGGGCCATTCAAGATTCTAGGTCGCAAAGGAGAAGTTGCATATGAAGTTGAATTGCCAGAATCCCTGTCAGCAGTCCATAACGTATTTCATGTGAGTCAGCTTAAGAAATGTCACCCAGAAATGGAAGAGTCTTCTTTGAAGGATACCATACCTTTGGAAGAAGTTCAGCTAGAAAGTGATATCACTTATGAGGAAAAGCCTGTCAAGATTCTAGAGATAGCAGAAAGGGTCACCAGGACCAAGACTATCAAGTTTTGTAAAGTGCAATGGAACCATCACTCCGAAGAGGAAGCAACATGGGAAAGAGAAGATGATCTTCGGAAAGACCACCCTCACCTATGTGCTAGCCAAACCGAATCTCGAGGGCGAGATTCATCTTAAGGGGGTTAGATTTGTAACATCCCAAAAATCATGGTTTCAAAACTCATTCATATCATTTTGCATCATTCATTCATTTAGGGTTTTCTCAAAAATCACTTAGTGATGAAACATGAGTTATGATTTCATGTGGTCAAATTGTCCCAAATAAAACATCATCCTTTTGAAGTTGAATGTTTAAATACTTGAATGCTTGCCTTCATTGTTGGAAAGGTTAGGTGAAGCTTTTAACCAGGATTTAAAATTTAGAAATGATTTCAAAACCCTAAATTCAAATATTTGCAAACTAGAGCAACTCTCTGTTTATTTGGAAAAACCAAGCTTGACCCAGCCTTGCAGGATAAACACTTAGTGAGAATGAATGTTTTTGAACCCATAAAACCTTGCAAAAAGTTCCCAAAACAATTGAACTCCAAAAAGGTTTGAATTCATATTAAATTCATACCAGAAAATGGAAATAGAAAAAGAAAAGAGCATCTGAATAGAAAAGGGCCGCGCGGCCAGAATCTGGCCCAGCAGCCAACCAAGCCCAGCAAGCCCACCCGTGTGTCTTCTTTTCTTCTCACACGCACGAGCACACGCAAACAGTCGCCGACAACCTGACCCCACCAGCACTATGCGCGTTTCGCTGACAAGCGGGACCAGACCACGTCGTCCTCGTCTTCCCCAGACTACGCCTGCGACCACGTCGCTGCGGCAGTGATGGCCGGTAATGGCGCAGAGTAATGGGGCAATAATCCCCGAGCGTTTCTTGTCGACTCCCCGGCTATAAGATCCCCACCTCCCCACGATCATTTTCCCCCAGTCAATCGCACACTCACGCCCCCAGGCTGTCCTCAATCCTCCGCGAATCGCCGCTGACAGAGCCCCCTCCGGCGACCAATTCAGGTGAGCCTCGAGCGCCCCTTTCCCTCTGGTTTGTTCGAGACGCTTAGTAAACCTCCCGCGCACCCTCTAACCACAACAGAGCATCCTGTATTGCCCCAGGTCGACGTATTCACTTGACGCCGTAGGCACCCGACGACCACCCCAACTCCGGCGAGCAATCTCAGTAAGTTTCGAGCGCCCCTTGCTTTCTTGTTCACCCGAGCGTGTTCGCAGTTGTCCTGCGCATCTTCTAAACCCATTGGTTCGTGCTCAGGCGACGCAGAACTTCGGCAACGACTCCGACAACCCCCACCTGACGCCAGACGCAACTCCGACGAGGTCTAGAGCCCATCTCCGAGCGCCCCTCCACAAGCCAGTACCACGACGAGCTTCAGCAGCCTCCGGCGAACCTGGTAATACCCCTCTCCCTCTCGCGGACGATGTAGAACGCCGACGCCGCCGTAGTCAGACGCGCCGCCGCCAGTTAGCATCGCCAGCGCCGCCCGTTTCTGGTTTGATGATGTGGACCGTTGGATTTACATCGCAGCGCTAGGATAGATTCACTTAAACCGAAGAGGTACGCGATCTGAGCCGTGCAGCGTTAGTTAGATCCAACGGCACAGAAGGGTGATCCGGTGCGAACCGGTACGCGCCAGTAATAACGCGACGCGTGGCAAGGTCGGATTAAAAACAGAGTTTAAAAACCTGATTTAGATTCAAATTTCAAATGCTCATAACTTTCAAAAGCCACGTTAGATTTTTGCAAACTTTATACCGTTGGATTCAGTGAAACAAGGCCTTTCTAAATATCCAATTTGTTTAGCATATAGTAACAGTTAAAATGGTTATATTTGTGGAACAAGTTTAGGGCTATTTTAGATATAGAATTATCTTTATAAAATTTTATTATGGCCAAATAAGTTTATTGGACAAACTTGTGACTTGTTATGCTTCTGTAGTCATGAACACACACTTGGTAGAATTTTCAAAATTTAACACTTGGTATATTCTTGCATGCATGCATTCATATTATTTTTGGTTGTATTTAAATTGAGTGTAATTGTATGCTTTGATTTCTTGTGTAGATTTTGCTAGTGATTGTGATTGTGAAGAGTGCTACTCTCCACACTACCAAGGCAAGTGATATTTTCATGAATATTCCTATCCTAAGTTTTATGTTAGCATTAGTTATTTTGCTAAAGTGTTGCATGATATTTTGCTAAGTGCTAAATTGGGAAATCCTAAGTAGAGTGAAATAGTAGAATTGTTAGGGAAATATTCCTAAGTTAGGTTACCATATTTTTGCCTAGCTTAGCTCATAGAAAACAAGGGTGGTGAACAACTATATATTATAGGATAAAAATATACTAAGTCAAGAGACTTATATTTTTCTTAATAAAACAACTAAGATAAATGAACTCCTGGGTGGAATGGGAAGATTGGGTTATGTTGAGTGGTTACACAAGGCCATGGACTTGGGTTGTGTATCTCACTTGTGGAATGCCACCCAGGCAAAAAGTGATTTGGAGGCCAAGTGTGGAGAAAGCTTACAGTGCAACCACTTGGCAAAATGGGCTCTGCCATGATCATATAGGATGCTAGAACTTAGTCATTTGGACAGTTGGTGGTAGATGGGATAATAGGATGGAACGCGTCCATTTGACTAAGGGAAGGCTTCTGAAAGGTCCTATCTTGGGAAACCAAGTCTGGTGGGGAAAGTGCACAACCTCTGCAGATGGAAAACCTAAGTACTTAGCCTTGTCCAAGGAAATGGACACTTGAGCATCAAGACATGGAAGCTACAAGAATCTCATCACTCCAACTTCTAAATAAAATTGATGGGTGAACAAGGGTGAAGGACCCAATGTCTATTGGTGTTTCCTTGGGAATGATTTGACAAAGAAAAACTTAGTGATTTCAACTAATAGGAAAATTTATTTTCAAGCAAAGCAAGCTAAGCTACACTAGCCAAAATGCATATAGTAATGTAGTCCACTTAAAATATACTAAGGTATCACTTGCCAATACTATTCCAAAGTATTGACCCTCTGTGGCTGTAACTTGTGATGTTGCAGGTTACTCCGATGATGAGTAGGAGTCATGAGTCTACATTCAACATGCTTTCCTGTGGCACATGAAGATGAAGACTTATGTTTATTTACTTGTTCCTTAAAACTCTTGTATTAGGCCTATGGCCATGAGTTGTAAAAGACTATACTTTATCTCTAGAATGAATGTAATAAACGACCTTTGTATCTGTGTACTTCATCTTAAACTGTGGATGCTAGCATTGATCCAGGGACTAGCATTGCAATCACAGGGATCCTATCCTTTATAAAGGAGGGGTTTAACAGATGGTATCAGAGCATTGTGTTGCCTGTAGGATTATGACCCTAGGATTGGAAAACCACTAAGGAAAAAGTTTTTCAACTACTTCTACACTTGTCTATTCTTCTCGTAAAACTTTTCTAATCTCTTTCAACTTCCTTTGTAGATGAACTCCATCAACGAAGCCGTGAAGAAGGGACCACTCATGACCATGACCTTGGAGTGTGAGACTGAGTTTCCCAGCATTCTCAAGGACCTCATGGAGGCAATGGATGCACATGGTGAAGCCGTGTACAAGGGCTTTCCAGTGATGGATGAAGGAGTGGAGTATTGGTGGGTGCAACTTCACTTGTACAAAAACAAGGAAGACAACCACAAAGAAAGGGGATTCTGCATGTACACCAACACAAAAATGCACACCACATTCTTTGAGTCAGCCAGGGATGCAGCTTGGAGGACTATCAAGGAACTAAGTGCTAGAGTCAAATGCAGAATACTCAACCTCCAAAAGGACTTAGAGAAAGAGAAGGAGCTTACTCAAGAGTTGGAAGACAACAACCAAGAAATAAGGGGAGATGTCATTGACTTAGTAATTGAGTCAAGAGAGCAAGATTGGTGGATTGCCTCTAGGAACATTGTGTTTAATAATAGATCCCGTGAGATTGGACTGTAAGAAACTTCGTTAGTTGGACCACCACCTATCACCTTGTTTCCAGAATATAATCTAATTAAGTTTGGACCTTTGATTAATGTAATAGACTTATGTATGCATGATTTGTGTGATGATTGTATTCCATGGATATGTATGAATGTTTGTCTCGAATTACCTTGATTTGTGTTGTTCTAACTTTTTCATTCTTATAAATAGATGCCTATTGCCATCAGCACCGTTGAGGAGTTTTGGGTTACTCGTTTTGGTTCCCGTGTCATTGAGCTTACCACTCTGCTTGATCTCCCTCTTCCTACCATTACGGTATACCCACTCACCAAGTTCGAGAGGAAGGACCTTTGGGGCTTCAAAGTGAATCAGCCCGGACGCCAGACTGAGCCTACTACGGAGGCCATCGTCTTCAAGCTGATGCACGACGACAGGGAGAGAGGCATGGAGGTAGTCATGCAGGATCTGATAGGACGACTGTTAGGCCGTCATTCCCGTCAGGTTAGAGGCACTCACTTCCACGTCTTTGGAAGACGTGATGTTGATGGAGAGTCCATCGACTTCGAGGACGACTCGAGGAGCACCGCGGAGCCGATACGCCTTTATCTTCAGGACTTAGAGACTCTTCTCAGGCACGTAGATACGGACAGGACGAACGTCATGCTAGGTAATGACGAGCTTCAGGTGCAGCTTCGCGAGAAGGACAAGCTTTTTGCGCAGCAGGATGAGATGATCAAGGAAATGGAGACAAAGTTCGAGGCCCAGGACCGCAAGTTCAAGAGTCAAGAGAAACGCGTCCAGGATAGGAACAAGAGGATCCGGGACATGACCGAGGAACTGAAGTCCAAGGACTTCGAGCTTGAGCAACAACAGATGGTTATTGAGAGGCTTCGCTCCCAGAAGAGGGCTCTCAAGACCAAAGTTGATTCTTTGACCACTACGATTGAGGAGAACAAGACCGCGATGGAGAACGCAGGTCTTACCTTCGTCGAGGAAGAGATAGATGCTGACGAGTAGACTTGATTACACGTTACCTTTCATACTCATACTTGTTGTTGCGAACTTATTATTGGACCATCCGACATGTGGATGGCTTGCCACTTGTGTGTATTACTTCATGAGCTTGTTATGTGGTTGTTGAACTTTTATTCTTAATGTTGCTTGTGCTACTAACTCTACTTCTTGTGAAGCATCTACCCTAAAGGATAACGTTGAGCTAAGGGCTCAACTTGAGTTGCTAACTAGCAAGTATAGGAAACTGGAAGAAAGTCATGAAAAGCTCTCGGGCTCTCATAATGATCTTCTAATCTCCCATGATGGGCTAATGTTAGCTCGTGAGGCAAGTATTACCAAGGTAACATCTTGTGAGCCTCTTTTGGACATTAGCACAACTTCTACTCAAAATGTTATTTTGCCGTGTGCTAGTCCTAGTAATCCATCTAGCCATACTATTGATAAACCTTGTGTTGGATTACTTGATTTGCCTTGTTTCTCTAACAATGAAGCTTATACTTCCTCTAGTACTTGGATTTCTACTAACCATGTAGAGGAAATCAAAGAGCTCAAGGCCCAAGTCACTTCCTTGAGGAATGACTTGGAAAAGAGTCATGAAGGGAAATCCACACTCGATAATATTTTTAGTGTGAAAAAATCCCCTAATGATAAGAGTGGACTTGGATTCAACTCCAATAACAAGAACAAGTCCAAGATAAACAAGAAGAAGGGACAAAACCAAGTCAAGAATTCGGCCAAGATTATTTGCTTCAAGTGCAAGGTTGAAGGACATCACGTAAGATCTTGTCCATTGAAGAAAAGGCACTTGAGTGAGAAGCAACAAGGGAAGCGGCCACAAGTACAAGGTCAAGCCCAAGATGAACTTAGGCCAGTTCCGAAGAAGAATCAAGATAATGCTCCCCAAGCCAAGAAATCAATGAATAAGAGAAAGGGGAGCACTTGTTGCTACATATGTCGTGTGAAGGGGCACTTTGCCTCTTCATGTTCAAACGGTACCTTATCTAACCCTATCATTGTTGATGATGATTATTCTCTTAGGAAGGATAAGGATGACAATGTGTTTGCCAAGTTTGTTGGAACTCAAAGTGCTGTCAAGAAAAGAACCATTTGGGTTTCCAAGCCTATTGTGACTAACCTCTTAGGACCCAACTTAGTTGGGGACCAACAAGCTCAAACTTGATCAATAGGTGTTTTTGGAGGGCATTGGAGACTCGGCTAACTCATGAAGAATTAAGGGATCTTCATATATTATATTTGATCAAGCCAAGTCATTAGGATTATCTTATCCCTATCTTATATCCAATGCGCCTCTTCGCGGTAACTTGTACTAAACTCATTTACATTGGAAGTTACTTGCCCCTTTACATGTTTTGGTTTTGTACCAAGTATGTGTTTGTATTTGGTTTCCTCATGCTTGCTTATTTTGTGTATTCAAGTATGTCTAGGTGTTTGGCACATCATTTACCCGTGTGTCTCGTTTTGAGCCTCTAATGCATCTTGATGATATCTTATTTGGCTCTTTTTGAGTGGTTAATGGAACATCCCATTTTGGGGGAGTGATATGCCTCGCGCATCTCTCAAACCTTAAAATGTGTACGTGAGTACTACCACTTAGTATTGATATTGCAAGCTTATATAGTCAGTATGTGGTGTGTCATACTCATGAGAAATTCAAATTCTAAATGTCCATTAATTCTCTCTAGTTGAGGTTGCTTTTCCTCTTATTAAGAAAAAATAAATATCACATTATGGGGGGGGGGGGGGTAATATGCTTCTTTTGCATATCACAATCCTAGGAAATGTGAACATATGAGGTAGTGCCACTTAGAGTTGATATTGTTGATTATCTTGTTTCTAGGTGGCATGTTGGCTCAAACAAGGTCCTATTTTAGTTAGAATCTTTTATTGCTCGTCTTTTTGGTCTTTGTTTAATCAAGAAATTCTTAATGCGGTCCTCACCAAATACATATCTCTATATCTTTTTGGGAGACCATTTGCTTCAAGTTATTATAATCATTGCTTTGCATGATTGTGCGACTAGATTGAAGCTATCAAGAATCTCTATATTTGCATAGTGCTTAATCTTGTTATTCTGATCCTATGCTTTTTATTGTGAAGATTTATCTTTAATATCCATGCAATATACCATCGGAAATCAATTCCAATACACTCATTGTCTTCGACAATTGATATACTTATGTGTGGTAGCATTTGTGGATCATCTTTACCTTGGATTTCACCTCTTATTGCCTTATTTTATTTCCAAAAAAATTTTGTGGCTCGCATTGTCTTCCTTGGCTTTTGAACATCTCTTTGATGATGTTTTTGATTATTATAAAATATGCTTTAGGGGAAGATAAACTTTTTTTCTCGGAACCTTGTGCCATTGTGAAAAGTGTTAACGGTTTGGTTTATTTGTTGAAACCTTGCTCTTTTGGGAGTTTGTTATCTCATTCTTTCTTCTCTATTTTATTTGCTTGAATGAGATAAATCTTTGAGTATTTTTTTATTTCATCTTTTTGCTCAATAGTTTTTGCTTAGTTCATTTGTTGAACTTCGTTGAACAAATCTTTTGTTGATTTGATTCTTTGATATAGTTTGGGAAACAAATGTGTTTTGTCACACCTTGTATGCCTTCTTGAATATTTTGGTGTTTTTCCAAATTATATCTTCTTTGGATATTGAAAGTCTCCATGTGTTTGCTTTCTTTGATCCAATATATAGGTTATAATCCATCAAATCCTTAAACGTCTAAGTTGTGCATGAAATTCAAATTTCATCTCTAAATATGTACATATTTTTATGGAGTGTATACTATGTGTTGTGGTTAGTCTAACCACTTTGGACCCAATAAGTTTGGGGACCAAGATGTACTTAAATGTTGTTTTAGGTACATTGGAGATGCAATGGATGCTTGTCTCGTCTATAAGGAAAGTGTTGTCACCACAGGATAATTGGAGCCAAGCTAGGATGATCGAAAAATTCTTATCTACTACATCATACCATTTCTATCTCGATAACAAGTATCTTATTAATGCATACTATTCTTTCATCCAATCTCTTGTAGGTTGGATCATGGCATGAATTTATCCATTTGTAAATGTTACGGTTCTTGCAAGGATCTTTGAAATACTTATTTATCCTTATTTCTTATGTGAGTAATTTGAGATGATGCATATAATGGGGAGTATATAAAATCATGTTCATGATTCACCAATTCCAAATATGCCTTCTAGCAATTTATTGCATATCAATTCCTCAAGGTACTCTCATGTGCAATATTGTTGAAATTGCTTTGAATCCTTCCTTTTGCTACTTGTTGCCTTTCTCAAAGTATCCCAACTAGCATTTGTTCCCTTAGTGTTAGTTGTGATGTTTTTGAGTTTTTTTTCTTTGGTGAAGTTCATTGATATACCATAAGAGAAAATAGAGCCATGGGCTATATATGCACTTAAGCAAAAAATAACATGTTTGGTATATCTTATGACTTCCTCTTGGATATCATGTTTTCTTATTTTATTAACCTCTTATGTATGGTTTTTTATTTGTGGATTATTCTCATGTTTTGTCCACTTATAAACTTATATCCACGAGAGTGTTAATCTCTCGCCTTGATATCATCGCTCTTTGCCGACCATATCTCTTATCCTATTGGTTTTTAATGGTATTGGTAAGGTCTTGATTTATGAGTGCTTGGTTTACTTTTGTTGCATCCTCACACACTCATATCTCATATTTGGTCTCTTTTGGACTTAAGCTTGTCTTGACAAGTGTATTTATTTATATATACTCCTTGTATCTTGGTTGTGTTCTAAATGATATAGAGGGAGTGAGGATTCCATGTTTATGCATATTGTATTCAAATGCAATAATTAAAATTTATGCACGAACCTTGGGGAGCTTTCTTATTTCATTTAGAGCACTATTTGTCCATTTGATTTTTTGGATCATTGGATTGCTTGCTTTATCCATTGAAGTTTCTTCATCGTTTTATCATTGTAGCACTCTTTGATCCTCAATATAGCTTGATTTCCTCCAAATATTTGTCATTGGATACGTGCATTTGATTTCACTCAAAATGTTAGAAATGCACACCTTGGGGAGGAACTCATACTATATTGGCCTTCTAACTTTGTCATCCATTTTGGCACTTGTTGTCAATGGGGGATAAGTTTGGAGGGTTTAAGGGAAATGGTTTTATACTTAATATTGGTTTGTTCTTAAGTGTTTGCCTTTCATGCATTTCATATTTATTATGTTTTGCATGGTCGTATATATAGTGTAAACTCTCTCAAAGTTTATTCTTGACAATGTATGCAATGAAATTCAAGTTCATCACACGTGCATATATTGTGGGGGAGTTTGCTCTATATATGTTGGTTCTACTCACATCACTTACATTAGTTGTAGTTTGTGTAAGTAGAATCGGTTTTGATATGTGCTAGTAGCTTTGTGTTACTTGACCATATCAAATGCAACCTCTTGTACACAACTTATTCTCGGATAAGCTGCGTACTTGTTTCTAATATTCATTATATAAACCCTCTTGTTGTGATTGTCATCAATTACCAAAATGGGGGAGATTGAAAGAGTAATTGCCCCTATGTGTGGTTTGGGTGATTAATGACAATCCCTATGGACTAATGTTTTCACTGAGTTTTATATGAAGGAATATTCCATAGGTCATGCTTGTAGTCTATGTGTTGGATTCAAGTATGGATGCCATGAAGATAAAGATATACCTTGAGTATTGGCATCAAGATCATTGAGTTGAAGAGAAGAATATGATATGATCAATATCTTGAGAGTGTGATCTCAATAGAAGAATTTGAGATATGGCTCTAAGACGGTGTCATGATAGCCTCATTGGTTGAGCTATGATCGACTAAGATTTAGAGCATGTAATCAAATTAAGGTTTCTTTATGTACCTCAATATATTGAGATGGAGCATGAGAACATACATGGTTGACCTATACAAAGAGTGAAGAGTGATTTCAAGTTGGTCAACACATGAAGCATAAAGAATGTACCACATGGATCTTGTGGTATGGTAAGCCTTGTCAATTATGCATCATAAACTAACCCATTATATATGTGCCTTTGCATTTTCTATATGGGATAGGTATATTTCCATGGGCATGCTTCAAAAGTTAAGATCTTATATAGCACATGAGAGAATGACATCAAGTGGTGATCGTCATCAAGGTTGAGAAGGGCAAGTTCAAGATAAGAATCTTGAGAAGATCATTTGCTTGAAGCTTGCCGTCCATATTGGTGATAATGGACATGTGAATACACGTATTAATGAAGCTATCCAATAGTGGTGTATGGGGGAGCAAATTAGGAGTCTTCACGAAGCAACATTGATCAAGTGATGCATTCCGGCTTGGATGGAGGTTGAAATGTTTGTCATCAAGATCAGGCGGGATGCGCAAGGCAAAGGTATTGCCTTGCTAAGTTTTCCTTTTACCGGTCTCAAGGTGGTTGTTGGGAGACCGGGTTATAGGATACATAGCCACACTATTAAGAGGGGCTTTTGGTTGGGTAACTTGATCACATCATCATAGGGAGCTCAATCCTTTGCATTCTTTGCATCTTATTATTTTGTTTCTTCTTGGTGTTTCTCCATGTGAGGTTCTTGATCTTGTTTCTAGCTCTTCAACAAGCCCAAGTTCATCAAAAACGGAATTAGTATGCATCTTCTATGGTGTTTTCGAGTTTGAAGGTTTTATTTTCTTCTTATAGGGAGGCTTCTTAACTTTCTTCATTTGGTTCTATCCTACTCTATTGCACTATGATGTTTCTCTACACCATCTTGTAGGGCTTGTTTTTCTCTCCAAAACAAGCCAAAGATCATCGAAATCGGAGTCCGAACGCAAAAGTTATCGCCATTTTCGTGTGCCCTGTTTTGTTCCGGCGGGACCAAGCCTGTGGCCAGAATTTCCGGCGACCGCCGAAAATTTCCGGCAAATCGCCAAAAAACGGTCCAATATGCTGTTTCGGTTTTTGCCGGAACTTCCGGTTTTGACCGGAAATTCCGGCAGCTGATGCGGCGGCGCCGGTTTCGCCACCGGAACATGTCCGTCCAACATGTTTTGCCTCCAACGGTCATCCCCCTTAAAGGGGTATAAAAGGGGGGCTTCTTCCCCAAAGTTCTAAGGCTCTTGAGCATGTTTTTGACCTCCATTGTTGACCCCTTTGAGCTTTCTTCCTCTCGCTTCCCTCCTATGATTCTTTCATCATTTCGAGGGCTTGGGAAGAGGAGATCTAGATCTACACTCCCCACCAATCAATTCCTCCTCTAAGTGAGGGGAACCCATTGGATCTAGAGCTTGGAGTCATTTTTTGGTTTCCACCATTGTTCTTCCTCTCTAATTCCTCCCTATTGTTTCTTTGGTGGGATTTGAGAGTGAAGGATTTGAGCACCCTTGGTGTTCTTGCTTTACATTCTTGCATAAGTGTTGAGCTCTCCATTACGATTTGTTCGAGTGAGAGACCGTGAGCTTGTTACTCTTGGAGGGTGACCTCCTAGTTAGCTTGGCGGTTGGTACCGCGGTGTCCTCTTCGTGGAAGATTGTGAAGAGACCCGGGCTTCTCCTTCGTGGAGCTTGTGAAGTGGTTGTGGAGCTTTCCATCTCCGGAGTGGAGGAAAAGCTAGACATAAGGAAAGGGACTATTCCTTTGTGGGATAGACTTGGAGAAGAAGGTGAGCCTTCGTGGCGTTGGGAAATCCTTCGTGGAATCTCACACCTCTCCAACGTGACGTACCTTACTTGTAAGGGAACACGGGAATACATCTTCGTCTCTGCGTGCCTCGGTTATCACTATATCCGAACTTACTTTCCTTGTGATAGCCATAGAGCTTGAAGTACTTATATCTTGCTTATCACTTGTGGTATATTTATCTTGTGCTATCTTGCTTATCTTAACTTGTTGTTGGTGCACTTAGTTGAGCCTAGTGTATTTAGGTTTTGTGCTTGTAAAATAAACGTTAGTTTAATTCCACATTCTATCAAGCCAAAACCGTAATAGTTTTGAAATTGCCTATTCACCCCCCCCTCTAGGCGACATCTCTATCCTTTCAATAGCTATCACATAAAGCATGATTTTCATGATCTACAAACACATAATTACTATCAAGCTCAAAAATAGTGGGATTAAAACCTTCACAGGTTTTACTCAAAGTAGATATTTCAAAAGGATCCACAAGATCATAACATTCATCCTCCTTTGGTAAGAATGGTGGACAATCAAATAATGTAAGAGATAAATAGTTACTCTCATTAGAAGGTAGGCATGGGTAAATCCATTCTTCCTCCTTTTGTTCATCACTCTCCTCCTCTTTTTCATCTAATAAGCTTCCAGTTTCAACAATTTCTTCTTCCATAGGCTCCTGCAAGGCATTAGTCTCTTCCATTTGTGGAAAACACTTATTAAAATATTCAAGAATATGACCATTTTCTTCCTTGTAATTATCAACGCAAAATTTAAGTATCTCATAAACCTCATATTCATAAGGTGCATCATCAGTATTTTCAAGCAAACTGGCAAGTTCAAATGCACCCTTGAAGGCAATAAATTCTTCAATTTGTTCCACATCATAAAAGTCATAATTTCCTTTAACATAAGAGGATATGGTAACATTATCATTATACTCACATTGAAAAGGGAGGTGTTTATAACTCCTACAGCAACAAGCTTTATCAAAGCAATAAGTAACATTATAAGTACAGCACACACCTCTAGCAATAGTATTCAATTAATCAATTTGTTCCCATAGGTGTTTCCCTTTTTGTGACAAACGGTGTTCCTTACAATAATTCTTTTGTTCTTCCGTTAACCCACCTTTCCAATAAGAACTAGTTTCAAAGAAACCATCCATTGATAGAGTAGTAACTAATTTCTTTGTGTTTTTGATAGGCGAAAGCAAACCAAACTAAACTAATTTTTTTTTGGAGTTTTTGATAAAAAGAGGCAAACAAAACCAAGAAAAAGAAACTAAGCAAACTAAAAACAAAGTAAAGAGAAAGGTTGAGGAGGACTCCCCTTGTGAAGACGTCCTTAGCCTCCCCGGCAACGGCGCTAGAGAACTTGATGGCGCCCGATGTTGTCGCGTGACGCTTTGTTGGAAACCCCAAGAGCAAGGTGTGAAGAGCACAGCAGCAAGTTTTCCCTTAGTTAGAAACCTAGATTATCGAACCAGTAGGAGAAAGTAAACGTCTCAAAGGTGTTTCAAGCAACATGGAACCTATACAACACAAACTCAAGACTTTTCCCCAACGAAACAGTGAGGTTGTCAAGCTCACCGGTTTGCTATAACAAAGGATTAACTGTATGGTGTAGAAGGTGATGATGGTTTGCAGCAAGTAAACAAGTAACAGTGGAAGATGTATCAACGGTAAAGATTGGACCGAGTTCTATAGTTCACTAGAGGTGCTCTCCTTAGATAAACAACATGGCATGAAGGGTAAACAAATTACAGCAGGGCAATTGACAGGAACTGAGCAAGGAATAACAATGCAATGCGAGACAAAAAGATCCTATGAGATTCGATTGGGCAATACAAAAATATATAGACCGCCATCCAACTGCATCCATGACTAGAAGTCCACCTTCAGGTTATCATCCGAACCCCCTCAGTATTAAGTTGCAAGCAACAAACAACTGCTTTAAGAAAAGTGTGTAAGGTAAGCAATCCACTTGTTCCATGAACAAGAGACCGTTGTTTTCTACCTAGTAGCAACATCACATCTACAGCCGAAGAGATTTCTGTCACTTCCCTTGGAAACTAGAGGCATGAACCCACTATTGAGCATAAATACCCCCTCTTGGAGTCACTAGCAACTACTTGACCAAGATAGCTAATAACAACAGAGAGCATGCAAGATCACAAACAATACAGACATGATAGAATCAATAAGACAAAACCATTAATCAATCTGACATAGTAATCTCAATATCCATCGGATCCCCGCAAACACAACATGCATGATTTCAAATAGATTATATATTGATCATGAACGGAGCTAAAAAGATCTATACATGAAAGCACAAGGAGGAGATACAACCATCTAGCTACTACATGGACCCGTAGTCTAAGGTGTAACTACTCACGCTTCATACCGGAGGCTAGCATGATGAAGAAGAAGGCCTTCGGGATGATCTCCCCTCCGGCAGGGTCCTTGGAAGAGCTTCAGATCCCCCGATCTAGGGACGATGGTGGCGGCGGCTACAGACGGTTTCATGGAGTTTTGATCGGGTACTTAGGGTTTTGGCATCGGGGGCTTCTTATAGGCGAAGAGGCGAGGCAGGGGGCCGCCAGGGGCCCACACCCTGCCTAGGCGCGGGCCCACCTAGGTCGTGCCTGGGGGGTGTGGCCACCCTGTGGCGCCCCTCCGTCTCGTCTTCTGGCTTCATGTCGGTAAAATATTGACTTTGTATTTTGTCCCGTCCAATTCCGAGAATATTGATTTTCTGCCTTTCTGGAACCAAAAATAGAATAAAACAGGCAACTGGCACTGTGGCAACTTGTTAATATGTAGTATCAGAAAGCATATAAAAACACCTCAAAGTGTGGTCACAGTAAAGCAAAGTAGATAGTAAAAAAGCATGGAACATCAAAAATTATAGATACATTTCCGACGTATCAGAGGCTGACAGGACGTCGCCACCTCCTCCGGCCGTCCTCCACCCCCTTCATCGCCCCTTCCCTTTGCTGCCGCCAGCCCAGGTCATAGGGCGAAGCCCTGGCAGCACCGGCGGCGGCGGCGGCCTACCCTCCCCCGCATACGGGAGCTTCGGGTCAGGGCCCAAATCTCGACGGCGTCGGTGTACTTTGGATGGTCTGGGTCCGGCGGCTCCGGGTGTCCCTGGCGGTGGCGCTGGCTTTAGTAGTAGGGCCATGGTGGGGAGAGCCTCCGACGGCTGTCCCTGGCCGGATCTGGGCGCCTCGGCCCTAGATGGGCTTGGGCGGGTCCAGATGGGCTTCAGCAGGCTGGGCTCTTCCTTGACGGTCTTGGCGGCGACGGCTCGCTGAGCTTGGATGTGGCGCTACTGACGAGGTTTGATCTCATCAATGCCCATTGTTATGTACTTGGGTTTTGGAGAAGATGGGGATGCTGGAGATCGTGGAACGGTTAGCAAACAAGCAACACAGGGACACATGGTTTACCCAGGTTCAGGCCCCCGGAGGAAAAACCCTACTCCTTACATTAATGTTGCTTGTGCTACTAACTCTACTTCTTGTGAAGCATCTACCCTAAAGGATAACGTTGAGCTAAGGGCTCAACTTGAGTTGCTAACTAGCAAGTATAGGAAACTGGAAGAAAGTCATGAAAAGCTCTCGGGCTCTCATAATGATCTTCTAATCTCCCATGATGGGCTAATGTTAGCTCGTGAGGCAAGTATTACCAAGGTAACATCTTGTGAGCCTCTTTTGGACATTAGCACAACTTCTACTCAAAATGTTATTTTGCCGTGTGCTAGTCCTAGTAATCCATCTAGCCATACTATTGATAAACCTTGTGTTGGATTACTTGATTTGCCTTGTTTCTCTAACAATGAAGCTTATACTTCCTCTAGTACTTGGATTTCTACTAACCATGTAGAGGAAATCAAAGAGCTCAAGGCCCAAGTCACTTCCTTGAGGAATGACTTGGAAAAGAGTCATGAAGGGAAATCCACACTCGATAATATTTTTAGTGTGAAAAAATCCCCTAATGATAAGAGTGGACTTGGATTCAACTCCAATAACAAGAACAAGTCCAAGATAAACAAGAAGAAGGGACAAAACCAAGTCAAGAATTCGGCCAAGATTATTTGCTTCAAGTGCAAGGTTGAAGGACATCACGTAAGATCTTGTCCATTGAAGAAAAGGCACTTGAGTGAGAAGCAACAAGGGAAGCGGCCACAAGTACAAGGTCAAGCCCAAGTTGAACTTAGGCCAGTTCCGAAGAAGAATCAAGATAATGCTCCCCAAGCCAAGAAATCAATGAATAAGAGAAAGGGGAGCACTTGTTGCTACATATGTCGTGTGAAGGGGCACTTTGCCTCTTCATGTTCAAACGGTACCTTATCTAACCCTATCATTGTTGATGATGATTATTCTCTTAGGAAGGATAAGGATGACAATGTGTTTGCCAAGTTTGTTGGAACTCAAAGTGCTGTCAAGAAAAGAACCATTTGGGTTTCCAAGCCTATTGTGACTAACCTCTTAGGACCCAACTTAGTTGGGGACCAACAAGCTCAAACTTGATCAATAGGTGTTTTTGGAGGGCATTGGAGACTCGGCTAACTCATGAAGAATTAAGGGATCTTCATATATTATATTTGATCAAGCCAAGTCATTAGGATTATCTTATCCCTATCTTATATCCAATGCGCCTCTTCGCGGTAACTTGTACTAAACTCATTTACATTGGAAGTTACTTGCCCCTTTACATGTTTTGGTTTTGTACCAAGTATGTGTTTGTATTTGGTTTCCTCATGCTTGCTTATTTTGTGTATTCAAGTATGTCTAGGTGTTTGGCACATCATTTACCCGTGTGTCTCGTTTTGAGCCTCTAATGCATCTTGATGATATCTTATTTGGCTCTTTTTGAGTGGTTAATGGAACATCCCATTTTGGGGGAGTGATATGCCTCGCGCATCTCTCAAACCTTAAAATGTGTACGTGAGTACTACCACTTAGTATTGATATTGCAAGCTTATATAGTCAGTATGTGGTGTGTCATACTCATGAGAAATTCAAATTCTAAATGTCCATTAATTCTCTCTAGTTGAGGTTGCTTTTCCTCTTATTAAGAAAAAATAAATATCACATTATGGGGGGGGGGGGTAATATGCTTCTTTTGCATATCACAATCCTAGGAAATGTGAACATATGAGGTAGTGCCACTTAGAGTTGATATTGTTGATTATCTTGTTTCTAGGTGGCATGTTGGCTCAAACAAGGTCCTATTTTAGTTAGAATCTTTTATTGCTCGTCTTTTTGGTCTTTGTTTAATCAAGAAATTCTTAATGCGGTCCTCACCAAATACATATCTCTATATCTTTTTGGGAGACCATTTGCTTCAAGTTATTATAATCATTGCTTTGCATGATTGTGCGACTAGATTGAAGCTATCAAGAATCTCTATATTTGCATAGTGCTTAATCTTGTTATTCTGATCCTATGCTTTTTATTGTGAAGATTTATCTTTAATATCCATGCAATATACCATCGGAAATCAATTCCAATACACTCATTGTCTTCGACAATTGATATACTTATGTGTGGTAGCATTTGTGGATCATCTTTACCTTGGATTTCACCTCTTATTGCCTTATTTTATTTCCAAAAAAATTTTGTGGCTCGCATTGTCTTCCTTGGCTTTTGAACATCTCTTTGATGATGTTTTTGATTATTATAAAATATGCTTTAGGGGAAGATAAACTTTTTTTCTCGGAACCTTGTGCCATTGTGAAAAGTGTTAACGGTTTGGTTTATTTGTTGAAACCTTGCTCTTTTGGGAGTTTGTTATCTCATTCTTTCTTCTCTATTTTATTTGCTTGAATGAGATAAATCTTTGAGTATTTTTTTATTTCATCTTTTTGCTCAATAGTTTTTGCTTAGTTCATTTGTTGAACTTCGTTGAACAAATCTTTTGTTGATTTGATTCTTTGATATAGTTTGGGAAACAAATGTGTTTTGTCACACCTTGTATGCCTTCTTGAATATTTTGGTGTTTTTCCAAATTATATCTTCTTTGGATATTGAAAGTCTCCATGTGTTTGCTTTCTTTGATCCAATATATAGGTTATAATCCATCAAATCCTTAAACGTCTAAGTTGTGCATGAAATTCAAATTTCATCTCTAAATATGTACATATTTTTATGGAGTGTATACTATGTGTTGTGGTTAGTCTAACCACTTTGGACCCAATAAGTTTGGGGACCAAGATGTACTTAAATGTTGTTTTAGGTACATTGGAGATGCAATGGATGCTTGTCTCGTCTATAAGGAAAGTGTTGTCACCACAGGATAATTGGAGCCAAGCTAGGATGATCGAAAAATTCTTATCTACTACATCATACCATTTCTATCTCGATAACAAGTATCTTATTAATGCATACTATTCTTTCATCCAATCTCTTGTAGGTTGGATCATGGCATGAATTTATCCATTTGTAAATGTTACGGTTCTTGCAAGGATCTTTGAAATACTTATTTATCCTTATTTCTTATGTGAGTAATTTGAGATGATGCATATAATGGGGAGTATATAAAATCATGTTCATGATTCACCAATTCCAAATATGCCTTCTAGCAATTTATTGCATATCAATTCCTCAAGGTACTCTCATGTGCAATATTGTTGAAATTGCTTTGAATCCTTCCTTTTGCTACTTGTTGCCTTTCTCAAAGTATCCCAACTAGCATTTGTTCCCTTAGTGTTAGTTGTGATGTTTTTGAGTTTTTTTTCTTTGGTGAAGTTCATTGATATACCATAAGAGAAAATAGAGCCATGGGCTATATATGCACTTAAGCAAAAAATAACATGTTTGGTATATCTTATGACTTCCTCTTGGATATCATGTTTTCTTATTTTATTAACCTCTTATGTATGGTTTTTTATTTGTGGATTATTCTCATGTTTTGTCCACTTATAAACTTATATCCACGAGAGTGTTAATCTCTCGCCTTGATATCATCGCTCTTTGCCGACCATATCTCTTATCCTATTGGTTTTTAATGGTATTGGTAAGGTCTTGATTTATGAGTGCTTGGTTTACTTTTGTTGCATCCTCACACACTCATATCTCATATTTGGTCTCTTTTGGACTTAAGCTTGTCTTGACAAGTGTATTTATTTATATATACTCCTTGTATCTTGGTTGTGTTCTAAATGATATAGAGGGAGTGAGGATTCCATGTTTATGCATATTGTATTCAAATGCAATAATTAAAATTTATGCACGAACCTTGGGGAGCTTTCTTATTTCATTTAGAGCACTATTTGTCCATTTGATTTTTTGGATCATTGGATTGCTTGCTTTATCCATTGAAGTTTCTTCATCGTTTTATCATTGTAGCACTCTTTGATCCTCAATATAGCTTGATTTCCTCCAAATATTTGTCATTGGATACGTGCATTTGATTTCACTCAAAATGTTAGAAATGCACACCTTGGGGAGGAACTCATACTATATTGGCCTTCTAACTTTGTCATCCATTTTGGCACTTGTTGTCAATGGGGGATAAGTTTGGAGGGTTTAAGGGAAATGGTTTTATACTTAATATTGGTTTGTTCTTAAGTGTTTGCCTTTCATGCATTTCATATTTATTATGTTTTGCATGGTCGTATATATAGTGTAAACTCTCTCAAAGTTTATTCTTGACAATGTATGCAATGAAATTCAAGTTCATCACACGTGCATATATTGTGGGGGAGTTTGCTCTATATATGTTGGTTCTACTCACATCACTTACATTAGTTGTAGTTTGTGTAAGTAGAATCGGTTTTGATATGTGCTAGTAGCTTTGTGTTACTTGACCATATCAAATGCAACCTCTTGTACACAACTTATTCTCGGATAAGCTGCGTACTTGTTTCTAATATTCATTATATAAACCCTCTTGTTGTGATTGTCATCAATTACCAAAATGGGGGAGATTGAAAGAGTAATTGCCCCTATGTGTGGTTTGGGTGATTAATGACAATCCCTATGGACTAATGTTTTCACTGAGTTTTATATGAAGGAATATTCCATAGGTCATGCTTGTAGTCTATGTGTTGGATTCAAGTATGGATGCCATGAAGATAAAGATATACCTTGAGTATTGGCATCAAGATCATTGAGTTGAAGAGAAGAATATGATATGATCAATATCTTGAGAGTGTGATCTCAATAGAAGAATTTGAGATATGGCTCTAAGACGGTGTCATGATAGCCTCATTGGTTGAGCTATGATCGACTAAGATTTAGAGCATGTAATCAAATTAAGGTTTCTTTATGTACCTCAATATATTGAGATGGAGCATGAGAACATACATGGTTGACCTATACAAAGAGTGAAGAGTGATTTCAAGTTGGTCAACACATGAAGCATAAAGAATGTACCACATGGATCTTGTGGTATGGTAAGCCTTGTCAATTATGCATCATAAACTAACCCATTATATATGTGCCTTTGCATTTTCTATATGGGATAGGTATATTTCCATGGGCATGCTTCAAAAGTTAAGATCTTATATAGCACATGAGAGAATGACATCAAGTGGTGATCGTCATCAAGGTTGAGAAGGGCAAGTTCAAGATAAGCATCTTGAGAAGATCATTTGCTTGAAGCTTGCCGTCCATATTGGTGATAATGGACATGTGAATACACGTATTAATGAAGCTATCCAATAGTGGTGTATGGGGGAGCAAATTAGGAGTCTTCACGAAGCAACATTGATCAAGTGATGCATTCCGGCTTGGATGGAGGTTGAAATGTTTGTCATCAAGATCAGGCGGGATGCGCAAGGCAAAGGTATTGCCTTGCTAAGTTTTCCTTTTACCGGTCTCAAGGTGGTTGTTGGGAGACCGGGTTATAGGATACATAGCCACACTATTAAGAGGGGCTTTTGGTTGGGTAACTTGATCACATCATCATAGGGAGCTCAATCCTTTGCATTCTTTGCATCTTATTATTTTGTTTCTTCTTGGTGTTTCTCCATGTGAGGTTCTTGATCTTGTTTCTAGCTCTTCAACAAGCCCAAGTTCATCAAAAACGGAATTAGTATGCATCTTCTATGGTGTTTTCGAGTTTGAAGGTTTTATTTTCTTCTTATAGGGAGGCTTCTTAACTTTCTTCATTTGGTTCTATCCTACTCTATTGCACTATGATGTTTCTCTACACCATCTTGTAGGGCTTGTTTTTCTCTCCAAAACAAGCCAAAGATCATCGAAATCGGAGTCCGAACGCAAAAGTTATCGCCATTTTCGTGTGCCCTGTTTTGTTCCGGCGGGACCAAGCCTGTGGCCAGAATTTCCGGCGACCGCCGAAAATTTCCGGCAAATCGCCAAAAAACGGTCCAATATGCTGTTTCGGTTTTTGCCGGAACTTCCGGTTTTGACCGGAAATTCCGGCAGCTGATGCGGCGGCGCCGGTTTCGCCACCGGAACATGTCCGTCCAACATGTTTTGCCTCCAACGGTCATCCCCCTTAAAGGGGTATAAAAGGGGGGCTTCTTCCCCAAAGTTCTAAGGCTCTTGAGCATGTTTTTGACCTCCATTGTTGACCCCTTTGAGCTTTCTTCCTCTCGCTTCCCTCCTATGATTCTTTCATCATTTCGAGGGCTTGGGAAGAGGAGATCTAGATCTACACTCCCCACCAATCAATTTCTCCTCTAAGTGAGGGGAACCCATTGGATCTAGATCTTGGAGTCATTTTTTGGTTTCCACCATTGTTCTTCCTCTCTAATTCCTCCCTATTGTTTCTTTGGTGGGATTTGAGAGTGAAGGATTTGAGCACCCTTGGTGTTCTTGCTTTACATTCTTGCATAAGTGTTGAGCTCTCCATTACGATTTGTTCGAGTGAGAGACCGTGAGCTTGTTACTCTTGGAGGGTGACCTCCTAGTTAGCTTGGCGGTTGGTACCGCGGTGTCCTCTTCGTGGAAGATTGTGAAGAGACCCGGGCTTCTCCTTCGTGGAGCTTGTGAAGTGGTTGTGGAGCTTTCCATCTCCGGAGTGGAGGAAAAGCTAGACATAAGGAAAGGGACTATTCCTTTGTGGGATAGACTTGGAGAAGAAGGTGAGCCTTCGTGGCGTTGGGAAATCCTTCGTGGAATCTCACACCTCTCCAACGTGACGTACCTTACTTGTAAGGGAACACGGGAATACATCTTCGTCTCTGCGTGCCTCGGTTATCACTATATCCGAACTTACTTTCCTTGTGATAGCCATAGAGCTTGAAGTACTTATATCTTGCTTATCACTTGTGGTATATTTATCTTGTGCTATCTTGCTTATCTTAACTTGTTGTTGGTGCACTTAGTTGAGCCTAGTGTATTTAGGTTTTGTGCTTGTAAAATAAACGTTAGTTTAATTCCACATTCTATCAAGCCAAAACCGTAATAGTTTTGAAATTGCCTATTCACCCCCCCTCTAGGCGACATCTCTATCCTTTCAATAGCTATCACATATAGCATGATTTTCATGATCTACAAACACATAATTACTATCAAGCTCAAAAATAGTGGGATTAAAACCTTCACAGGTTTTACTCAAAGTAGATATTTCAAAAGGATCCACAAGATCATAACATTCATCCTCCTTTGGTAAGAATGGTGGACAATCAAATAATGTAAGAGATAAATAGTTACTCTCATTAGAAGGTAGGCATGGGTAAATCCATTCTTCCTCCTTTTGTTCATCACTCTCCTCCTCTTTTTCATCTAATAAGCTTCCAGTTTCAACAATTTCTTCTTCCATAGGCTCCTGCAAGGCATTAGTCTCTTCCATTTGTGGAAAACACTTATTAAAATATTCAAGAATATGACCATTTTCTTCCTTGTAATTATCAACGCAAAATTTAAGTATCTCATAAACCTCATATTCATAAGGTGCATCATCAGTATTTTCAAGCAAACTGGCAAGTTCAAATGCACCCTTGAAGGCAATAAATTCTTCAATTTGTTCCACATCATAAAAGTCATAATTTCCTTTAACATAAGAGGATATGGTAACATTATCATTATACTCACATTGAAAAGGGAGGTGTTTATAACTCCTACAGCAACAAGCTTTATCAAAGCAATAAGTAACATTATAAGTACAGCACACACCTCTAGCAATAGTATTCAATTAATCAATTTGTTCCCATAGGTGTTTCCCTTTTTGTGACAAACGGTGTTCCTTACAATAATTCTTTTGTTCTTCCGTTAACCCACCTTTCCAATAAGAACTAGTTTCAAAGAAACCATCCATTGATAGAGTAGTAACTAATTTCTTTGTGTTTTTGATAGGCGAAAGCAAACCAAACTAAACTAATTTTTTTTTGGAGTTTTTGATAAAAAGAGGCAAACAAAACCAAGAAAAAGAAACTAAGCAAACTAAAAACAAAGTAAAGAGAAAGGTTGAGGAGGACTCCCCTTGTGAAGACGTCCTTAGCCTCCCCGGCAACGGCGCTAGAGAACTTGATGGCGCCCGATGTTGTCGCGTGACGCTTTGTTGGAAACCCCAAGAGCAAGGTGTGAAGAGCACAGCAGCAAGTTTTTCCTTAGTTAGAAACCTAGATTATCGAACCAGTAGGAGAAAGTAAACGTCTCAAAGGTGTTTCAAGCAACATGGAACCTATACAACACAAACTCAAGACTTTTCCCCAACGAAACAGTGAGGTTGTCAAGCTCACCGGTTTGCTATAACAAAGGATTAACTGTATGGTGTAGAAGGTGATGATGGTTTGCAGCAAGTAAACAAGTAACAGTGGAAGATGTATCAACGGTAAAGATTGGACCGAGTTCTATAGTTCACTAGAGGTGCTCTCCTTAGATAAACAACATGGCATGAAGGGTAAACAAATTACAGCAGGGCAATTGACAGGAACTGAGCAAGGAATAACAATGCAATGCGAGACAAAAAGATCCTATGAGATTCGATTGGGCAATACAAAAATATATAGACCGCCATCCAACTGCATCCATGACTAGAAGTCCACCTTCAGGTTATCATCCGAACCCCCTCAGTATTAAGTTGCAAGCAACAAACAACTGCTTTAAGAAAAGTGTGTAAGGTAAGCAATCCACTTGTTCCATGAACAAGAGACCGTTGTTTTCTACCTAGTAGCAACATCACATCTACAGCCGAAGAGATTTCTGTCACTTCCCTTGGAAACTAGAGGCATGAACCCACTATTGAGCATAAATACCCCCTCTTGGAGTCACTAGCAACTACTTGACCAAGATAGCTAATAACAACAGAGAGCATGCAAGATCACAAACAATACAGACATGATAGAATCAATAAGACAAAACCATTAATCAATCTGACATAGTAATCTCAATATCCATCGGATCCCCGCAAACACAACATGCATGATTTCAAATAGATTATATATTGATCATGAACGGAGCTAAAAAGATCTATACATGAAAGCACAAGGAGGAGATACAACCATCTAGCTACTACATGGACCCGTAGTCTAAGGTGTAACTACTCACGCTTCATACCGGAGGCTAGCATGATGAAGAAGAAGGCCTTCGGGATGATCTCCCCTCCGGCAGGGTCCTTGGAAGAGCTTCAGATCCCCCGATCTAGGGACGATGGTGGCGGCGGCTACAGACGGTTTCATGGAGTTTTGATCGGGTACTTAGGGTTTTGGCATCGGGGGCTTCTTATAGGCGAAGAGGCGAGGCAGGGGGCCGCCAGGGGCCCACACCCTGCCTAGGCGCGGGCCCACCTAGGTCGTGCCTGGGGGGTGTGGCCACCCTGTGGCGCCCCTCCGTCTCGTCTTCTGGCTTCATGTCGGTAAAATATTGACTTTGTATTTTGTCCCGTCCAATTCCGAGAATATTGATTTTCTGCCTTTCTGGAACCAAAAATAGAATAAAACAGGCAACTGGCACTGTGGCAACTTGTTAATATGTAGTATCAGAAAGCATATAAAAACACCTCAAAGTGTGGTCACAGTAAAGCAAAGTAGATAGTAAAAAAGCATGGAACATCAAAAATTATAGATACATTTCCGACGTATCAGAGGCTGACAGGACGTCGCCACCTCCTCCGGCCGTCCTCCACCCCCTTCATCGCCCCTTCCCTTTGCTGCCGCCAGCCCAGGTCATAGGGCGAAGCCCTGGCAGCACCGGCGGCGGCGGCGGCCTACCCTCCCCCGCATACGGGAGCTTCGGGTCAGGGCCCAAATCTCGACGGCGTCGGTGTACTTTGGATGGTCTGGGTCCGGCGGCTCCGGGTGTCCCTGGCGGTGGCGCTGGCTTTAGTAGTAGGGCCATGGTGGGGAGAGCCTCCGACGGCTGTCCCTGGCCGGATCTGGGCGCCTCGGCCCTAGATGGGCTTGGGCGGGTCCAGATGGGCTTCAGCAGGCTGGGCTCTTCCTTGACGGTCTTGGCGGCGACGGCTCGCTGAGCTTGGATGCGGCGCTACTGACGAGGTTTGATCTCATCAATGCCCATTGTTATGGACTTGGGTTTTGGAGAAGATGGGGATGCTGGAGATCGTGGAACGGTTAGCAAACAAGCAACACAGGGACACAAGGTTTACCCAGGTTCAGGCCCCCGGAGGAAAAACCCTACTCCTGCTTGTCTGCTCTTGATTACGGCGGAACCGAAGGTTACAGGGATGCGCAGATGCAATCTGGCGTGGAGGTGTGTATGAGAAAGTATGAGTCGAGATTGTAAGATAGCTCTAGATCTGTGAATCTATTGTGGTCTAGTCTATCGGAGGTGCCCTCCTCGTTGGCCCCTCCTAGCCTTTATATATGGGGAGGCTAGGTCTCAGGTACCGATACGAGTAGGTTACAAGTTGTATTCAAACTATAGTCTTGAGCTTTTCTTGTCTTATGCTCTTGGGAGTCCGTGTCCATATGGGCTTCATAGCAGCCGAAACGTCATAGGCGTCATGGACCCTGGCAGGTCGTCGAGTGGGCCTTCCGTCGGGCTGGACCAGGTATGCTAACATCGGGTACCCGTAGGGTATAACCATGTCAGTAGCCCCCGAGTGTTCAGTCGAATCGTAGATTCGGCTGAGGACTCTTCAATCCTTCGGGTGCAACTCTGTCTTTCAAGAGAATATGTAGGGATTGTTGATGCGTGTGCCTGACTCTCCCGACGAATCAGGGTCAGTTAACTGTCTTAGGACAAAACAACACGATCTTCTTCAGGTTCGAGTCCCTCGACTCGAACCCGGAACATATGCTGGCGTAATTCGACTCAGGCCGCGGAGGACTTACATGAGTGGAATTCCAGTGAATTTAAATGATGTACCTAACGCGTTCGTCGGGATTTTTATCACGTCTGCTGGCACGGATTTTTACTAGCAGAGCGCAGTCGTGTGCGTTGCCAGGCCATCAGATGATATCTGTAGGTCTTATCTTTGTGTCGCAGACACAACATCCGAAGGTTTATCACCGCGGAGGTATTTCGGGTGGCCAAGGAGAATGTTGCTCACTTAGCGTTAATTAGGGCAGAGTTGCCAAAAAGTTTTGCATGCTGATCCGAAGGATCGCAGTCGAAGAATTCATAGGGTGCGCGACTAGCGCTCCCTATGGGAGTAGCCCCCGAGTGTCTTTTCGAGTCGTAGACTCGAGCAGAGACTTTAATTCGGCTGTTGTTTGGTTTCAGGTCCGTAGGACACAAATTTTTCGGATGCTTGAATCCATCCTCCCTATGGGAGTAGCCCCCGAGTCCTTAGTGGAGTCGTAGACTCGACGTAGGACTCGAAGAATAAGTCATTGGCGTAGTACGCTATTCATGCTTCGGGTGTGCGGCCAGCGCTCCTGATAGGAGTAGCCCCCGAGTGTCTGGCGGAGTCGTAGACTCGGGCAGAGACTCGAGTCTTGTATCATGTAGTTATAGCCGAAAATCTCGTGGGCGTACCGCTGACCCGGAAGTACATCAGGTGCGCGACCAGCGCTCCTGATAGGAGTAGCCCCCGAGTGTCTAGTCGAGTCGCAGACTCGAGTGGAGACTCATGCGAGGAGAAACCACTGACCCAGAAGTGCATCGAGTCAGCGTCTCATGTATAAGGAGCCAAGAATCGATGATGCAGTCGGAGTTGACGTGGCAGAGTCGTGCGGCGTTTAGCCGGAAGGACTCGACGTTGCGGATGAAGTCGACGTTGTTTCTTCTGTCGGGTACATAGTCAACGTCGCGCTTGTGTAGCATCAAGCAATGCAACCATCCGAGGAGGGTTTCGACTCGGGCCTTGAGTTTATGGCGTAGCCAGTTGCTTTGTCGACTCCTGTTAGAGGACCCGATAGAATAGCTCGACGCAGTCGACATCCTTGTAAGCTGCAGAAAACATAAAAAGTTGTGAAGTACTTGTATCTTGTAAAGAATATTTGCCTGTTGGCTTATATAGTAAGATTCTGGTGCCGATCGAGTCAGACACTATTGCACTGTATGCTAGGCCTTTTCGTTAGCTTGATTATCCTTAGTATTAGTACCTTGCCGAGGCACTCGGAGTTCAAGGATTCGACGATCAGGCAGAATCAGCTACTCGGGCTATCGCGTTCGAGGTGCTCGAGTGCGTGGAGCCGATGGCACATTAGGTTACTCGAAGAGGGCGCAACCCCCGAGTGTTTCGAGTGCGAGTTAAAATTGAAATCAGCTCTAAGTAGAGGGAAACTTATCTTTGTTGGTTGTCGTGGCGAAGTTGACGTGGTAGCGGGTCACACAGCGGACGTAGTCAACGCGGCGGACCACGGTCATAGAAGCGACGGGTTCCTAGGGTCGATGGCGACAGCAATCTCCGCATCCGAAGATTGCCGCGGTCGAAAATCGCCGCGGATCGCTGGAGCCGAAGACTGCAGCTGGTCGCCGGAGTCGAAGGATCCCCTGGGTCATCGGATCTGAAGACCACATCGGGTCGCTGGAGCCGAAAGAGCCCCCGAGTCTCCACAGTCGAAGACCATAGAGGATCATGTGACGTAGTCGAAGGAGCCCCTCAGTCGCCGAAGCCGAAGATTGTGGAAGGTCACTTGGCGGAGTCGGCGTAGCCCCGAGTGTACCGCGCGGTCGATGGAGACAACTCAGCGGACGCGCCGACACACCCCCCGGGCATAGAGACAACGCACTCGACGGAGTAGCCGTAGCGCGAACTGAAGTTGATGCGGCGGTAGGTCGCGTGGCGTTTAACCGGATGAAGTCGATTCCGGCTCACTACGTGAGCTGCCGGAAGATGGCGAGGAGGGCACCTCAGTAGTTGACGGCAATGTCGATTCCTTCAGAGTTGACGACCATGAAGGATCCCATGGTTGAAGTTGTTGACGGCCGCGGCGAAGCCGAAGTATGTTTCGAGTTGTCCACAGAGGCCGATGATTCGCCGGTGCAACATTCACGTAAATATATTGCTGTCTTCATATTGAAAATTATGTACGTTCATGTAGAAACTCCACTTCAGCTAGCATCTTGATCAATGATCCTTTTTCTTTCGCATGTGATATGACGACAGTTGATAATTTGCTTCCGTCCCAGCGCATCCATCAAGGATTGATTCACAAAGTAATTAGTTGTACGTCTGGCGATTGATACTTGGTAAAAAGAACTCATGTAATTGCTCCACCCGACATGGCCTCCATGTGCACGGCCGTCAGCCAAGAGAACCCGGTCACGTTGCACTCGACCGTACGGACAGGTCCTTTTTTCTTCTTTTCGGTGCTGATTCGGTTACGCTACACTGACCGGATCAGGAACTTGAACATGCGCTCATCTAGATTAGCGTGAATTGCATATCGTGACTTTCGACAGTGGGCAGGATCCATGAGAGGTTTGATCTCCCAGTTGTGCATGCTCTCCATGGGCTCCACAGATTTATTGAAGATGATTCGACTCCAGGTGCGGCGCAGCCGACGAAAATTGCGGTTGACGTAGATCTGTTTCTTTTGAAACCGGCGAGTCGTAGATCGTTGAATTGTAGATCGCTTTGGATGGGACCGTCACGATCGCACAATCAGCGTCCCCAGTTCCCACAGACGGCGCCAATTGACGAGGTTTGATCTCATCAGTGCCCATTATTATGGACTTGGGTTTTGGAGAAGATGGGGATGCTGGAGATCGTGGAACGGTTAGCAAACAAGCAACACAGGGACACAAGGTTTACCCAGGTTCAGGCCCCCGGAGGGAAAACCCTACTCCTGCTTGTCTCCTCTTGATTACGACGGAACCGAAGGTTATAGGGATGCGCAGATGCAATCTGGCGTGGAGGTGTGTATGCGAAAGTATGAGTCGAGATTGTAAGAGAGCTCTAGATCTGTGGATCTATCGGAGGTGCCTTCCTCGTTGGCCCCTCCTAGCCTTTATATATGGGGAGGCTAAGTCTCAGGTACCGATACGAGTAGGTTACAAGTTGTATTCAAACTCTAGTCTTGAGATTTTTTTTGTCTTGTGTGCTTGGAAGTCCGTGTCCATATGGGCTTCATAACAGCCGAAACGTCATAGGCGTCATGGATCCTGGCAGGTCGTCGAGTGGGCCTTCCGTCGGGCTGGACCAGGTATGCTAACATCGGGTACCCGTAGGGTATAACCATTGCGGCGGTAGGGCTTTACGGGCCCATCTGGGCCCGACCGGGCCTATCTAGGCCTGGTGTGCCCGGGCTACTCTACCCGGTCTATGACTGCCTCCTGGCAGTGGAGGTGGGTTCCTCCCGTGGGCTGTGGTGCTGTTGTCCTCGTTCCGGCGTTGTCATGTGTCTCCATCTTGCAGGCCACGTGCCAGTGTACACGAAGCGATGGTGTTGGTGAGTTCAAGGTCGTGGTGGCGCATACTGGTTGGTGACGAAGCTGGGTTGTGGTGCTCTGTTGCGCCAGGGTTCGGTGGGGGCGGAGGTCGGGAGAAATCCCTGTTGGCTTGTCCGACCCTGATGCGGTGCCGCCGTCGGGTGGCACCATTCCCTCTTGGGGCCATTGAGGGAATCCTGTGCCCCTACTCTACCCGGAGTGCCGGGGGAGACCGTTGGACCTTGGTCCAGGCAGCAATACCGTGTGCACGGTACTTCTCTCGGGAAGGGGTTGCTAGGGACTCGGCGTTTTGGTGCACTTGGAGTGTGGTGGAAAAAGTTGGGCGTAGCGACCGCGGGTCATCTTCATCTAGTCGATTCGTCCTGGTCTTCATTTCTTTTCTTTTGGGCATGTCGGGTGTTCGTGTGCTGCTGTCTAAACATCGTGTATCGTGTTGTGTCTTCCTTTGAACGTTGTGTTGTCTGGCCTAACAGCGATCTTCCATGTATATTTTATTTATAAAACGGAGCGAAAACATATTTCGAGGATATCCGTTCGTGCGTTTTGAATCGCGGTCGAGATACTAAATCACTGTCGGCGTCGATCGGTATTTGGATGGCAAAGCATTTCAAGATTTTTTGGGTGTCTGCAAGTGCCCATCCCAAGCAGAATCGCTGTCACGTGGAGGCGATTCTTTGACTTTCATTACTTAAAAGCAGTGGCATAATGCAGAGATCATGTCGTGTCGTGGTGGTACACACTAATCATGTAATAGCATATCTTATATCATAATCTATCAACCCAGCTGATCACAAAAAAAAGCTGGAACCTAATTGGCCTAGACCTCAGCTCTCACATTCTGGAAGAGGCCGTCCAGGTTACATTAGGACGGCTATCTATATTCTAGGGTGTGACCTGACATAATACAGCACCACGAATTCCAGACGCTGACCTGCTGCAAAGAGAAAGAGACGATCACCGAGTGTTAGGTGCCGCCGAATACAAAAAAAAAAAGGGACGGCACTGCTTCTGCGTGCAATTAATTGCGAAATTCGCAAGCCCTCGCACCAGGCCAGGAGACACATGGATGGGACGCGTGACAATTTTAGATTATCGTCCAGCCATAGGACGCCTGGTGACGCCTGGGACGGCAAGAGCTTGTCCTTTTCCGCCTTCGCTTTACGGTAGTATTCTGACTTCCAAGAGACTGACGGCAACCGATTGTCGTCACTTCTCCGGTTCTTCTCTGTACACTTTCTGTGCTGGATAGCGTCATTCGGCAGCTAGCTAGCTAGCTAGCGTCGCGAGCACGCGCGTATCTTCTTATCTCGTGGCCAGGCTTCTGACCTCGCAGCAACGGAGGAGCCAAATGGCACCGCGCTTGCTTGTGAGATTGTTCCGATGCTTTCCGTTTCGTCTGCTTTTCTCCACGACATCTCTGGAGTTTGTGGGATTTGCTTGCATTGCTTGCGCTGCGGCTTAGCCAAATTCTAAATTCTTTTCTTGGCGTGCGTAATTATCGTCCGTTGGCGTTGAGACATCGAACCACATTCCATCTGTCCTGCTGTAACTTTAGAGCATCTCTCTAGCACATACCCCATATGTCGGACCGTAAATTTTTGCGCCGGTATGCGATACCGAGACTGAAAATGTTTTTTTTTTCAGTTTTCCGCATTGAGGCTCACCCGTCTCCGATTTCGGCCGACTCCACGGTTGAAAAACACATTGCCATCGCAAACCTCCATGTCCACTCCCCATTTGCCCATGGCCGGCCAATTGAGCCCCGATTTGGACCCACACGTCGTCGCTTCTCCTGGCCGTGGCGAAAGCTCCGGCGTACGAGCTTGCCCGGCGCTACCGCCGCAGGAGGAGGAGCGCGAGCGCCTCCCCGTGTAGGGACATGGCCACGACGCCCGTAGGCGCACCCGCGTGACCCCGCCGCTTCTGCCCGATGATGTCGCGGACAAAGTAGAGGAGCTGTTGTTGGTCGAAATGTGCGTCCTCCCGCCAGTCGTCCGCGAGCCTGCTGTCAACGACGAGCAGGAGGAGGTCTTGGTCACCGATGTCAAGTTCAACTCCCTGTGCACCACAGTCATGCAGATCGTGCAGGGCCTCCGCGACACGCGTAGGACGGAGAAGCGCGATCTTCTCCGTGCCAGTCGCCTCTCCCCCAACAAGCACCTGGGGCGGCTCGAGGCCCTGGAAGCCGACTTACCCGACGAGTTCTTCACCACCGATGATTACGTCAACGACGACACCACCGAGGAGTAAGCGAGCGCCGTCGCCGATCCAGTGAGTAGGTACCGCCGGTGGAGCTACATAGATGCTAGGTGAAGTCTAGATGGAGGGTGCGACATCAATTTCTGCTAAACTTATATGTAGACCTAGATGATCAAAACCTCCTCTATGTAATCTATAGCTAATGTGTGCTGATTTTTAAATATGCAGTTTGGATTTAGTGTGTTTCGTCCATAATTTTTTATACCGTAAACTAGATTTCTGGTTTACCGCATCCGTGTTTTATAGTACTACTGAACACGATATCTGCTAGAGATGCTCTTGATACGCTTAACTTGTCCATGTTATCACGAACAAGAAATTCCGTGCACACTGCTTAAGGCCTTTGGCATTTCAGAAAATGTTGTCCAATTGCTCCATCGCGCTTCTGCAGAGTGCGGACCTATTCCCCGTAACTCTAGGGAGCGCAGCATTTCAGAAAATGATATTCGTATTCGAAGGCTTAAGACAAATCTGTTTTTTATTAACAAAGATATATAGAGCTGATTTTTAAGACTGTAAAGTTTTTTTTTTTTTTTTTTTTTGCTAATAAGGCCTTTGGCATTAAAAGAAACAACTGCCGCTCCTCCTACAGCCGGTCTGACGTTATTGGTTGCAGACGGAAAGTCGCCGAACGGGTCTAGAAGACCATATCAGCCCCGAAGACGATGAAGTAGGATAAACTGCCGATGAAGCTCCTTGACGATCCGAAGATCCCCACAGCCAGAAGAAGTCCTTGGAACCACACCACTTCCACAAGCTTCTCGACGTTGCCGTCGAGATGAGGCTGAAGTTGAGGAGACTTTATTGGAGAAGACGACGCCACCATCTCCTGAGCGCCATCCCACCAAACATTTATCCTAAAAACAGGAAAACGAAGCCCTCCCGTCGACGAAGGCCAAGATCCACCCTGCCTCCATGGCCCGAAGGCCACAGAAGCGGGGCAAATCACCGACGGCGGCAACGGGAGGCACGGGAACCCTAATCGACTCCTCAGGCTCTTGGAGACGAAGGTGTACATACTATGATATTCGATATGGTCATGCCTGTATACAAATGTAAAGTTTTGTAGAAAACTACATTTTGAGTAACCATATATTCCTATAAACTCCTATATATTTTTTTAAATATTTTGAAGCCAATAAACGAAGTTTTCAAAAAATAAATATAAAAACCAGGCTACATGTAGCCTGGGCTGCATTTTGAATTTTCGCACTTCAACACTGGTACCTTATGAAATTTAATTACTTTTCAACTGATAACATTTTCCCTGACCATTTTCCAGCTTCTCTAACATTTTCCCTGACCTTTTTCCAGCTTCTCTTTATTTGGACTTATAATTACAGAATCTATATCAATTCTACAAATACTTACAACCTCACAGGAAAAGTAAGGAGAGAAGGACGAAAGTGGACGAATCGTAAGCTCATTGCAATAAGACAAGCTTTCAATCCTTTGAACCTACCACTTTTCACAGCATCTAGATAGCAACGGCGAGAAGATTCAGCGACGGCCGGCCATGGGAAAAACCTGCAGCTGCGATGTCCTATCTCCTTCCTAAGCACGTGTTAGCGTCGGCCTCACCAAGTCACCATTGGCCATTACAGCCGCTAACCCCTGCTTGACCACTGAGCCACCATGGTCCGTAAATCAGTCTCACAATGAGATCTCGAAGAGGTCGGACTCGGGATCGAGGTCGCCGGCGCTGACACCGCCGTTCTCCTTCCTGCACTTGCTAGCCCGCGAGTTGTCCGTCCAGCCGGAGTCCACGCGGCCCATGGAGAACAGTTCGCCGCTGTCGTCGTCGAAGTCGAGCCCCACCGACCCGCTCCGGCCGTCGCCCAGCGAGGCGGACCGCGCGAAGCACGGGTTGGCCGTGCGCCGCGCGTTGGCCGGCGCGTAGCGGAACTTGTTCTGGCCGAGGTTGACCAGCGCCATGACGTCGAAGCTGGAGGCCAGGACCGGGTACAGCGGGCTGCCGAAGGCGTCGGCGCCGCAGCTCACCTTGTGGACCAGCTGGCCGTCCACCGTGAAGTACACCTTCCGCGCCGCCGGCTCGAAGCCGCAGCCGACCACCTTGTCCACCCCCGCCCACGACGACTCCTCCGAATCGTACACCAGCTTCATCCCTGAAAGAATGGTCAACGGTACTGTTTTTAGCTAGTTCACGGTTTGCAGCACGGAACAGATCGTGTTGACGGACGCATGGATTGATTCTCGAGATGGATTGCGCTTAGTAGTATTACCGTCGAGGTAGACGGCGCCGTTGGAGTGGAAGCCGATGGACGACGCGTACGTTCCGGCCAGCGACGGCCGTGGCGGCGTGGCGGAGCCGGTGGCGAGGCCCAGCGACATGACCATGCGCCTCTGTTTGTCTCCGTGGTCATCTTTCGCGGCTCCGGTTTCCTGGATCGGGTTGCTGCTGGTGTCGGCCTGTGCAAAATCGATGAGCTTGACGCGGTCGCTCTCGGCCGAGCCGTCCTTGACACGCCTGCTCGTCCGGGACGTCGACCACTCCGGACGCCGCGTGTTCAGATAGATGATGGTGATCTCGAAGTAGGCGTCCTGCGGGAACGGCGTGCCGGCCATCGGCGGCCCCGGCAGCGGCACGCTCATCCTGGCGACGCAGAGCGCGTTGGTATTCGTCGGATCGTGATCGGTGCGGAGGGGGCTGGTGACGCTCCCGGGGAGCCACTTCTTGCTGGACGCGGCGGCGGCGGGGGCGCCAGGCGCGGTCGCCGGGTTGAGCCGCACGGCCTGCATCCGCTCGGACGATCCCACGGGGACGTCCCACGCGGCGTCCGCCAGCTCGCCGCTGGTCCCGGCGTCGCAGACCGGGCAGAGTCCCCAGAGCGGCGACGAGGCCGCCGACGACCTGGCCCGCGGCGGCGCCACGGCGAAGACGAACTGCGCCCACCCGTTCTCCGCCGCCTCGATCACCAGCCGCGGGTGGTCGGCCCACTGGAACGGCCCCTGCTGCTGCGCCGCCCGGTGCTTGGCGTCGACGACGCGGGCGTGGTGGTGATGGTGCAGCTGCTGGAACCGGACGCCCACGCGGCCGCTGCTGGCGTTGTACTTGGCGTTGAGCTTCTCCAGCCCGGGGCTGGCCCCCGCGCCCGCGCCAGGAGCTCCGATCGGTAGCTCCGGCGGCGCGTTACGCGGCAGGCGCCGCCGCCGGTACACGTAGATGGCGGCGGCGACCATCGCCGCGACGGGGAGGGCCACGCCGAGGAGCAGCGTGAGCCATAGCGCCATACTATATACGTTGCCCTACTGGGGGGACGACCCGAGACGTGCCTGGGAGGTGGACATGGAAAATGGCGGAGATGCTCTGTGGGTTTCGGGGCGCGGGTCCAGCCGGTCGATCCTGTTTTGTGCGTGTGTGTCGCGGAACGTTGCTAGGCCGGCGGGGGAGGAAACCTGAGTGCCTGACTAGCTCAACGTAACGGAACGAGCAAACAAGCCAACAGTTGAACCTGAGGCTGGGGGGGACTTTTAAATTGGGCGACAGCGGCGTGTGCATTAATTTGGCGATCAATGGACGGACGGGTTGTTTTTCTGTGTGTCTGACCGGATCGACGCGGGGCAGGGAGAGCATATCTGGAACGGGAAAATAGACACGTCGCGCCACACGAGCTCTTCTTTATTTCTGTCTTTCGATTTTGATATACGGCGTGTGTGTGTGCCGTATGTTAGGTTGTTGATGTGATATGTGAATGCTTTTACATGCGTTCCATGCCCTCTGAACTATTCAGTGCCAAGTACTTTCCACCTATAAATGGTGCAGGAGCGAGCAACAACGATTTGTTCTTAAAAAATATTTTTTTATAGTTTCAGCTATACTAGTTATGATTTGGCTCAATACTCGTGCGACCAACAACCCGACAAAAAAAATAACAGAATGGTGAGACGTCAATTTTGGATGAAATTAACTGCAGTGGTTTTGTTGTTGCTGAGATCCTGGGGTTGCTCATTAAACCAAACATGACTACATAACTGAAGATAATGGGAACTCCTAGCAAGATTGTGAGCATCTGTGGAGAAACTAGGGAATTCTTCGATTATATTAATTTAGAAATAAATCATGAGCATGATGTGCACATACTAATATTTGAAAATGCAATCATGTAGTACTAGACAAAATGTTTTAGTGCGGATTCATTCTCCATTAATGCAAAACGTTTTAGTTGCAACCGCTCGTATTCCATTCCTGCACAGCAAAAGGAACACACTGACTCAGCGAGATTTCCACAACCCGTGACGCGCGCACGTCGTGACAAGGCGGACGATACAGGAGAAGGGGGAGCACGCGTATGAAACACATCTCCTCACTTCACACCAACTCATACTAGTGGGAGAAGAGCTCACCTTATATGTTGGTGAAAATCTCTCCTAACTAACCATGTGAGACTAAGCTCCCACCACTTCTCTTGCCATGAGAACATGAGCCTTTAGGGATTTTTCTGAAATTGTTAAATGGTCATAAAGCCCACTCCAATATTTCAACAATCCTCACCAGATCCCAAAGGCCCATGATGTTGTCCTCTGTTCTAAACACTATTTTAATATACTGGTATTTTCAGTGGAGACCCGTTAAGGTTGAACATCCACCTAGAGAAAATATCTACACTCCTTGACAACTGAACAATGGATTATACCTTGAATTGTCAGTTGGTATAAAGTAGTTTCACCAAATGTCTTACCAATACTAGGTTGTCGAAGGATGATCCCTCGGGTGAAGCATATTAGTCACACTCCTGGCCTTTTCATGAGCTTACTAGATATCACCTCAATCTCATAGACTGTGACCAGCAGTCAGGATCATATAGGTGTATTCTTCTAAAGATTGCCCGTATAGGATAGCATCTTGCTTATACAAGCTTTGGAATACATTAATACAAACGTAAAGATGTCATATAGTTTCTGAGAGTATTGCATTTCCAAAGGAGTGAGTTATTAAAACTACTCTCCTTAGTTAACCAGTAGCTTGTCTTCCCAGGTCCTACTTCATGGGATCTCCGATCATATAGGTTGGGTTACTACCATGGCAACTCATGTGGGTCTCATACCCATCTCCCTCGCTGCATTTTCTATCACAACACGTGATAGCCCTTTAGTAAAGAGATCTGCCAGATTCTTAGCCAACTAGATATAATCCAATGTTATCACTCCGGAGTTTCTTAAATGTCTCACAGATTTAGTCTCATTCTTATGTGTTTTATGGACTGCATGTTGTCCTTTGAAGTCTTAACCTTGACAATAATTGTCTGATTGTCATAGTTCATAAGGATAGCCGGTACTGGTTTTTCAATCATCAAAAGATCTCGAAGCCATTCTACTTTGACACCAGATGTGTCTAATGCTGTTAATTTTGCTTCCATTGTCGATCTCGTTAGGATTGTTTGCTTGCAAGACTTCCAGGAAACAATGCCACCTCCAAGGGTAAACATATATCCAGTTGTGGCCTTCATCGCATCAGCATCAAAGATCCAATTTTCATCACCATACCCTTCGAGCACCGATAGGTATCCAGTATAATGAAGCCCATAGTTCATAATACCTTTCAGATAGCGCATAATTATTTCAATAGCACCCCAATGCACATCACCTGCATTGAAAACAAACCGGCTCAGTTTGCACACGGCAAACATGATGTCAGGCCTCGTAGCGCTCGCTAGGTAAATGAGTGAACCAATGACTTGAGAATATTTTAGCTGATCCTTAGTTGTGACTTTGAACTTTTGAATCCGCACACTGGTATCATATGGTGTTGGAGAAATTTTGTAGTATGAATATCAAAATCTTCTCAATACAATGGGATTGCATAAGTGTAATCCCACCCTCATTATCTCTCAATAGTTTGATGTTCAAGATAACATTAATGACTCCAAGATCCTTCATCTCAAAATTCTAAGATAGAAATGACTTAACCTCCTCAATGACTTTGAGGTTGGTCCCGAATATCAGTATGGTATCAACATATAGGCATAATATAACTCCTTCGCCCCCACCATGGCGATAGTATACGCATTTTTCAGCTTCATTAATGACAAAGCCAACAAATGTTAGAGTTGTATTGAGATTCCCATGCCATTGCTTAGGTGCTTGTTTCAGACCATATAAGGATTTCAGTAACTTACACACCTTTCCTTCCTAACCATTTATCACAAAGCCATCTGGCCGTTGCATGTAGATTTTGTTGGGAATATTCCCTAGAGGCAATCATGAATGATGTAATTCCCATTGTATTCATAAAGTTATTAAGTTGTCCTTGCATAAACATCTGATGTATATCATTGAATATGTAATTCAGTTGTGAAACTATATATTCATGTTGTTCATACTAAATATCCTTGGTCATTGAGGCTGTGCTGGACACACAACTTAGACTAATGTGAAAGTCAGTTGATGACTCGGTTCCACTTGTCACGGGCATGGTGATCCCATTCTGACTTAGACGGATTCAGATGAAGAGTTTAATGATTCAGATGACCCATATTGAGATACAACAAACAAGTCGGCATTTGTATGTCTCAATCAATGTAATTCTTAGACCTGAGTTTGTTGCACAATTCGACATGTGGATCGCCGATTTTAGGTTCTGTCAAACATTTTTCCTTCACAGGGAAGTTATAAAGGCGGATTTCTGGTTGACTGACAATCAAACTGCGTGATGTGGATAATCAAGATGGGATTTTGCCCCTCCAACTGGAGAGATATTCTCTGGGACCTCTCGTGTGATATGATTCAGAAAGTATGGCCATGCACGACTTGGTTAAGTGTTAACCGAGGCGATCGACTAAGTGTTAGTCGGATGAATCACATATGACGAATCGAGAAGAGAGTCAGACTATTTAAGGAATGAATATTATTCGCCTATAGCTCGACAAGTTATATCGTGAGGCAAAAGGGACTCAGACATAAGTCGCATTGGAAAAAAGGCATGTTATCATGACTCTTTGGTACTTGGGAGTTGGCACGTACTGCTAGGATCTACTACCAATTGATTAATTGCGAGTGGGACTCCAATCATGTCCAACTTTCCATGAGTCCGCGGGGTCACACACTTAAGAGCGGGAGCAAGTTTGGGTTGGACCCAAACCGGAAATCAGTTTGGGCTGGACCCGAACCGGATACGGACTGAGTCAGTGAGTCGGAGTCACAGTGATTAATATAGGCTTTAGTGAATGAGCCACAAGTAAGTATAACCCACTTTCACTCCCTATATATATTAGGGTACAAACGCCCATATGGTCACGGTTAGATCATTCCACGCGTTGGAAACCCTAGGTCCACTCCAGTCCTGCCGCTCTACTGGACCTAGCAGTCCATCGCCGACGCTCCTCCTCATATGTGTGGATACTTGCAGAGGTGTTGTACAAACAGCACTTCGACAATCGTGAATTGGATCGAGATCTTGAGGACTACACTATAATCAACTGACATGCTTCATCAGTAATCCACAACCACGCGTCTAGTGGTAATACTCGTGGCCTTCTACCTCGGCTATATCTTGGGATCTCTGTATAGGGAAAAAGTTTTGTTTATCTCTGTGTGGCCCAACAGATTTCCTCATCCATCTCTCCATTCAGGAAAGCCATCTTAACATCCATCTGGTGGACGAGAATACAATGTGAGGCTTCTAATGAGAGTAATACTCGAATGGTGGCTAGTATGGTCACATGTGAATAAGTATGAAAGAATTTTTCCTCTTCTTTCTAGGAATAACCCTTGACCAAAAGCCTAGCCTTGTATTTTTTAATCGTACCATCGAGTCTAAGCTTCTTTTTGAACACCCACTTACATCCCAATAGTTTACATCCATAGGGACGTTTAGTGATTTCCCATGTATCATTAGCTATGATGGAATCCATCTTGCTATGGACCGCTTCTTTCCAGTAGTCAGCATCTGGCGATGCATAAGCTTCAGAAATAGTAGTGGGAGTATCGTCCACAAGGTACACAAGGAAATCATCATGAAAAGACTTTGCAGTCCTATATCTCTTGCCCCTACCAAGGGTTTCCTTGTCATCCTCCTTAGGATTATCATCATGTGTTTGTTCACAATATTCTATAGGAATGGCAGACTCAGGAGTCTCCTCAGATTCCTGTCTAGAAGTGTGTCGAGGGGATAACCCCCGGTAGGGTCACGAGGGATGAAACATAGCATAGCTGGGTAAGCTCCGAGTGAAGAAAGAACCAGGACGGGTAAGGACGACCGGGAGAGAGAAGCGTGTGCGGACGACATATGAACAATGTCGGCCCGCATAAAACAAAGTTGTTATTCTTGCAGGCACCGACGAGCCGAGTCTACCGAGGAAGGTCCGAGTCGGATAGGATGTGTGGCACCTTTCCGAGTAAGGTTCAGGAGGGGCCATGGCAAAGCATGGTCAAAAGAGAAGGGCGACGCCGGGAGACACAAAAGGAGCCGAGTGACGCCCAAAGCAAACGCTGACGTATAAAGTCACAGCGTGATGCCAAAAGGAACAGGAGGCAGCGTACCAGAAGACCGTTAGCTGTCAAGCTTTGTGGACTGGGCCGTTGGGCTTAGGGAAATCCCATGACCCAGCCCATATTATAAGGACCAAGATCCAAACAGTAAACCCTAGAACCCGTATAAGCGAGCTAGCACTGCCTATATAAGAGGGGGCATAGTTGTAGTAGAAGAAGGTTGGACCAGGTAGGGAACTAGTGCACTGAACTCTAGTTCGTTCAGGGCAAGGAGCACTTGTAATCCTCGGTTGTCAATAAAATCACTAAGTGTGGAAAGTTCTTCCTGTTATTCCTGATGGCTCGACCATGCACTCCCTCCCTGATGACCACAAGCACCCATTCGGCCCCTAACTTAAGCCTACCTATGGCATCTGCCGTGCCACCACCATGACAGTTGGCGCCCACCGTGGGGCAGAAGCAGGTGCTTGATGGAGTCTTCATCCGGACGGTCAACATCATCGCCAAGACCGGCGAGCGCGTCTACTCCGGCCTCATCCAGAGGTTCGGAGCGCTCAACTTTGTCAGCGACAACACGGGCTGCTTCGGGACCAAGCCATTCCCTAGGGGTGGTCGCTTCATCAAGTTCGGCGAGCACCAGGTCTATATTGCAGTGTGCATGGAGCACGCATATCTGGAGCGCGTCGTCCTGGCACCAGATCCACCAGCGACTCCTGTTGTTGGGAAGCTTCACCAACTCGTCTCCGTGGAGGTAATGATGACATCCCCAAACCCCGCGGCTCCACCGATATTTCCGGTAGTGAATGAGAATGTTGAGGGAGGAAATCATGAGGAAACACCAAGGGCTGCAAGAACATCAAAGGCACCACTGAAAAAACCAGAAAACATAGCTAGGAGTAAAAGGGCTAAGGAGCTGCAGGAAGCGATAGACAAGTTGGCAGAGCCAGTAGTGCAGGCAACTGACCTGGCACATGTGCAAGCCGAGTTGGAGTAAGCCAGGATAAAAGTTTTGGAGAAAGCCAAGGAATTAGCGCAGTTCCAGCAAGATGTGGATATCACTAGCCGAGAGCTCAACTCGGAAAATCGAGTCAAGGGCGCGAAGACCCGGCTGGATGCGACGAGATTGAGAGGAAGAAATCTCAATGAAGAGCTGGCAGATGCGACGTCAAAAGTAACGCCAGAGAACAGCAACGAAACAGCTATGTGGCCAACATATAATACAGCAGCAGCTAATCTGCGAGCAGCAGAAGCAGCAATGACAGAATTACCCCATTTGGAGGGAGAAGCAAAGAAAAGACAACAAGAACGAGTCAATGAATAGTAAGAGCAACTAGCATGCTGAATGAAGCGTATTACAGAGCAAATCCGGGTATAGTAGGAAGGTCACAGCTGGTTCACTCGGCGACACCTGTCCCGACAAGATCGGCAGGGCACACGACATCCTCATCCAGAGCGGCGCCAAGACCGAGAAAGGAAAAAAGTGTGGATCGGGAAGAAACAAGCAGATGATCACCTATGATCCGGCGATGGCTCAAGGAAACCCGGCACATGCGCAGGGGGAGAGAAGGAATAATGCCCAAGGAAATGAAAACCAGGAAAATGCAGTCCGAGAAAGGCAAGCAGGGCAAAGAAATGACAACGGGGGGAAACATTTTGCGCCTCAAGCTAGGCGTGGAACTCACTCGGCAGGAGGAGGAAATCCAGCTCCGAATAATGCACCAGCTCAACCCGAAAGGAGATAGCAGAGCGCGGGAAAGGCAGCTCAACAGCCTGCTGACCCGAACGCAAATAAGTACAATGATGGTTACTCGGCAATGGTGAATGATGGATATGAATTGCCGGATCACACATATCAAGCAATGGGAGCTAGACTCGAAGGTAAGAAACTTCAGCCGGATGATGCAAGGCTGAAGCTTGAACGAATAAATATGGCAGAGCTGATTGAATTGCATGGTCCGCAGGGTCCACAATTCTTTGGCCCAAGGATCATGAAGGAGCCACCGGTACCAAATTTCCAGCTGGCCAGAGGGACAAAAACGTATGATGGAAGTACAAAGCCAGAGGACTGGCTCATAGATTATGGAACTGCTGTGAATATCGCGCAGGGAAATTTGAGATGGGAGGTATGTTATGTACCGCAAATGCTGGAAGAACCAGCTCGGGTACGGCTGAACAATTTGCCACCCGGAAGCATTAACAGCTGGATCGATTTTCAAGACGCTTTTGTGAGCAATTTCACGAGCACTTACAAGAGGCCAAATCGCCCACAGCAACTGGCGATGTGCAAGCAAAGACCGAATGAGACAAACAGGGAATTCCTCACAAGGTGGTGTACGATGCGCAACTCCTGTGAGGGGGTAATCGAGTCATAGGCAATCGCTTGGTTTGCACAAGGATGCAGACATGGAAGTGTGCCGTGGCAAAGGTTATAGAGATATATGCCGACAAGTCTGGCTGAAATGATAAGAATTGCTGATTCGTATGCGTTAGGAGATCCGACTTAGCCGTTGCTTATGTCGGCAGATGGGATCACTGAGACTCAGATCTATGACGCTGCCGGGTCGCAAAGGCGCCAGGAAAGATCCGAATACAGAAGCAAGAGAAGAGACGAAAGACCAAACTACATATATGGTTTGACTCAGGTTGCGGCCGTAAGTCAGGATCATCCAGATGCTGGAAGTAGCCAACGCCAAAGGACAAGTGGACAACAACAGTGGGTGCCAAAGAACGATGGCAAAAAGCCATACAAACAAAGGAAGCAATATCAGGACCGACAGGAATATACCTATGAGATGATGTTGGACCAGCCGTGTAAGTTTCACACGCCTAGTCCGAGTAAACCGGCCAATCACACAACAAGGAAATGCACTTGGTTTCAGAAAGGAGATAGAATGGATTCGCCGAATAAGCATCTTCCACCACCTCCACCTCCACCACTTACAGGAGGAAATGCTCAAGTAGTGGGAATAGATAACAGATACGAAAACAGGCAGCCGAGGTATCATAATCAAGAAAGAAGAGAAACTGTGCACCAGGTGCACAATCCAAGAGGCGACGACACTCATGTCGGCCACAGAACTAGAAATGAGTACAAAGAACATCACCAGAGCTATGTTGTATTTGTCACAGAGCCGAATGACAAAAAGAGCCAGCAGCGACAGATGATGGAGGTGAATGCCACAATGCCGACAATTCCCAAGTACATGCATTGGTCTGAGCAATACGTAACTTGGAGCATAAAAGATCTCCCCAAGATCATGCCAACCCCAGGAGGATATGCTCTAGTTTTGGATCCAACATTCATAGGCCCAGATATCAATGTCAAGTTTTCAAAAGTGCTGATCGATGATGGCAGTAGCATCAACATCATGTGCAAAGATACTATGCTCAAGTTAGGCATTACCATGAACATGCTGGAGCCGACTAAGAACACTTTTCACGGTATTTTGCCGGGATTGTCCTGTGAGCCAATTGGCAAGATGTGGGTCGACGTCTTATTCGGCAACAGAGCGAATTGTCGCACTAAAGCCATAGAGTTCGAGGTGGTGGATTTGGTTAGATCATATCACGCCTTAATTGACAGGCCGACTATGGCAAAGTTTATGGCTACTCCCCACATTGCTTACTTAAAGATGAAGCTGCCAGGCCCATGTGGGGTGATTACAGTTGAAGGGGACTACAAAAGATCCATTGCTTGTGCCTCAGCCGAATCTTCACTGGCCGAGTCACTCGTCATAGCACAAGAAAAGCATCGAATGTTGGAAGTGGCAACATTGGCCAAAGCAGCACAAATGTCTATGTCGGCACTCACCAACCCGCATGGAAATGTGTCATTTCAAGCTACCAAAGAAACCAAGAAGGTACATGTGGATGAGACTTTCCCAGAGCGCACAGTTACCATTGGGGCTGGCCTCACAGACAAATAGGAAAGCGAGCTCACCAGCTTCCTCTGTGAGAATCAGGATATCTTTGCATGGTCCACTCAGGATCTGCAAGGAGTTCCGAGGGAGCTGGCTGAGCACTCTCTTCATGTAAGACCAGATGCCAAGCTAGTGAAGCAACCCCTCCGCCGCTTCGCCGAAGATAGGAGGAAAGTAATAGATGCCGAGATTGCCAGACTCTTAGCTGCTGGATTCATCATGGAGGTACTGCACCCGGATTGGTTGTCGAATCTAGTTTTGGTCGAGAAGAAAAAATATGAACCAAACGTGGAAATGGTATGGCGCATGTGTATTGATTACACGAACCTCAATAAGGCGTATCCAAAAGATCCATTTCCCCTGCCACGGATCGATCAAGTCATAGATTCTACTGCTGGATGTGAGTTGTTGTCATTTTTGGATGCGTATTCTGGATTCCATCAGATACCGCTGAATCCGGATGATCAAATAAAGACAACTTTTATCACCCTGTATGGGGCTTATTGCTATCGTACCATGCCATTTGGGTTGAGAAATGTAGGTGCAACATATCAAAGATGCATGCAAAAATGCTTGCAAGATCAATTGGACAAAAATGTTCAAGTATACGTCGATGGCGTGGTAATAAAAACCAAGCAAAGTCATACTCTAATTGAGGACTTGCATAAAACATTCGCAAACTTGAGAAGATTCTGGATGAAGCTTAACCTGGGAAAATGCACATTTGGTGTCCCGGCTGGCAAGTTACTCGGATTCCTTGTATCCAGCCGAGGAATTGAAGCTAACCCGACAAAAATCAGGGCCATTTTTTTGACCATAAACAGTAGGAGAGGCTCCTACTATGGTACTATATTAATAACCAAGAAATATTTACATCTGGATGCATGAAGCATCCATAAAAAAAGAGATATCCACTAATCTGTATCTAAATTGTATCAATAAAAAAATCAATAGTGCTTTGAAGGTTTTGGTTGACCTTAAACCTTAGCAAATTCAAATCAGCCTTTACTCTACTCTTCCAGCCTTCAATAGAATGTGCCACTCCTTAAAAAATTAAGTAGTTTCTTTCTTTCCAAATTCCCCAGGCTGCAATAACAAATAGCTCAAAAAAGAGCTCCTGCTGAAAATTTGCTCTAGCTTGAGTTAATTGGTAGAAAATACATGTACTATCTGACCATAAGATGTTCATTCTATCCCAACATGCAACACTGAAAGGGCAAAAGAAGAACAAGTGCTGGATGGTTTCCTCCATACCCAAATTGCATAACACACAATTGTGATTAAACCCCTGTCCCATATTAAGATGTCTCCTTTTCAACATGTTTTTAGTGTTGATCCTATCAGATAGTAATAACCAGGCAAAGAACTTCAGTTTTGGCCATAGCTTCGATTTCCAAATCCAATTAAAATGAACCGGGGGCTGTAGTAATCGAAAGTAGAATTTATAAAATTTACTAGATGTATAAGTAGATCCCCAATTATAAATCCATCTGTCAATACCTTCCTCACTTAAGTTGATTTTTCAGTATAGGACTGAATTTGCTGAAATTCTGCCAAAGCTTCATCAGACAAAGGACAATGAAATAAATCCTGTAAATTTGAAGCTGCAGAGAAACTTCTTACTGAGATATCCTCATTAATGGCATAAGAATAAATTATAGGGAACTTCTCCTGTCTGATCGCATCCATCCAATCATCCTTCCAAAACAGGACAGTGTCTCCTTGTCCAACACTACAAGAAGCTATTCCTCTAAATATAGGAGACAACTTCATTATTGTTTTCCACCAGAAAGAACCCACTAAGTCCACAACATGAGGTACAGAATGTTGGTAATATGAATCCCACACTAGTTTAACCCAGGGTATATCTCTCCTATTATAGAATTTATCCAAAAATTTTAACAAAAGTCCTTGGTTTTGTATTTTCATATTTAGGACTCCAAGACCCCCTTTATTTTTTGGTTTGCAGACCATCTCCCAAGCAGCCAAAGAAAGGCACTTCTCACCATCATCTGTCTGTTTAGACCAAAGGCATCTTCTCCTTATTTTATCAACATATTCCAATTTTTTTGGATGGATCTCAATGGTACACATAGTATATGTTGCAATGGATGTGAGAATAGCATTAACATAAGCTAACTTTCCAGCATGAGACAACAATAATGTTGCACTAGTCATCTTCCTTTCAATTCTGTCTACTAATGGCATTAGATCAGTAACAACAGGTTTAGTTGATCCCATGGGCAGACCCAAATAGGTGAAATACATAGTTGCAACCGAGCATCCAAATAAAGAAGCCAACTCTTGAGCTCTGTCATTAGAAATATTTATAGGAATCAGACTAGATTTCAGAAAATTGATCTTTAGCCCTGTAGAAGCTGCATATTGTAACAAGATATTTTTCAGATTTAACAATTCCTCATTCTTAGCAGGTAAAACCAAAATTGTGTCATCAGCATATTGTATGATAGGGAATTTTCCACCACAGGGGATTGGAAGGTGCAGTCTATCTTCCAATAATTCCTTATTTATAACCACTTGAAGTAATTCAGAGGCTAACACAAAAAGCAGAGGAGATAATGGGTCTCCCTGTCTAACTCCCCTTTTGCAATGAAACACTTTCCCTGGAACTCCATTTAAAAGAATAGCTGAATGCCCAGAAGAGAAAAGGCATTTTATCCATTTTAACCATAGATCACTGAATCCCATCTGTCTTAGAATATCAATAATTGTTTCATGCTCAATCATATCAAATGCCTTTTCAAAATCCATTTTTAGGACAATAATCTCCCTCTTAGATTTTTCACATTGATAAATAAACTCAAAAGCCCAAGCAAGACAATCTTGAATGGATCTTCCCCTAATAAAGCCATACTGATTTTCACTGACCAATTTTAAAATCCTTTGTTGCAGCCTATCTGCCAGTAATTTAGTTAAAAGTTTCAAGCTAGTGTTCAGTAAAGAAATAGGTCTGAAATCATTCACACTAACAGGAGCTGTCTTCTTTGGTATTAAAGTAATTAGAGAATTATTGACACTGTCAAGAATAGCATTTCCATGTCCAAATTCATCACACAGCTTGTAAAAGTCTGGAGCAATAATATCCCAACAAGTTTTAATGAAACAACCATTAAAACCATCTGGCCCAGAGCTCTTGTCAATTGGCATTTTTTGGACCACCTTATCAATTTCCTCCTTTGTGAAAGGAAGTGTAATATCCTCTAGTCCAGAGGTGTGTTCAAATAAATTTTGTAAGTTAAATTGCATAGCCTGCAGTTCAGTAACCGCCAATCTGTTTTTGAAAGCCTCAAATAAAAGTTGGGCTTTCCCATCATGGTCATGAACTAAATTTCCATCAGAGTTGGAAAGCATTGCAATATTATTCCTCCTATGCCTTTCAGTAGCAACTCTATGAAAAAATTTAGTATTTTCATCTCCAAATTTTATCCATCTCTCAGTACACCTTTTCTTCCAGTATTGTTTCGTATAAGACAAAAGCCTATTGATATGATTTTTAAGAATGTTCCTGAAATTCCATTCAGGTATAGTCAGCTGCCTTAATTGGTCTAACTGATCCACTTGATTTAACACTCTTTGGCAGTTATCAATTAATAATGATAGTTTTGAAATTGATTTGCTCCATCTTTTTAAAGCTCTTCTAGTATTTTTGAGCTTTAAATTTAATGCTGCAGCTGGGTTTCTTGTACCCACCGGAATTTGCCAAGCTGTAGCCACAGTTTCCTTAAACCCAGGATGATTGATCCAATAATTCTCAAACCTGAACATCTTGCAACGAGGAATAGCAGATTGTATAGAAATTAGACATGGAACATGATCAGACACTGGTCTAGCTAGAACCTTAACAGTTGTATTAGGATAAGAGGAAGTCCAATTGTTGGAAGAGAGAAACCAATCCAGTCTTTACCAAAGAGGTTCAGACTGCATATTACTCCAAGTATAGGGAGAACCTTGGAGAGGTAAATCCACTAAGTTTTGTGATCTAATAATGTCATTGAACAAAATCATATCCTCAGTATTACCTCCAGGTCTATTTCTATCATTGGGTGATCAATAGAAATTGTAATCTCCAATTAATAACCAGTTATCAGTGTCTTCAATCTCTAAAGAATAAAGCCAGCTAACAAAATCTTGCCTCTCCTCACCAGCACAAGGGCCATAAATATTTGACAGAAACCAACTACAATCAGAGAACTTGAGAGTAATTGCCCAGGAAAGATTTTCAACTAACTCCCCATTAAAAACAGAACTATTCCAAATTACTAATAGTCCTCCAGAGTTGCCAACTGAGGGAAAAAACACAAATTTATCTAGCCTGCATGGACAAAATTTCCTGATGTAAGAATGGTCAAAACCCTCTTTTTTTGTTTCCTGTAAACATACAATGTCACACCCACAAGATTCAATATGTGCTCTCAATGCATTGTGCTTGCCATCAACATTTAATCCTCTAACATTCCAACATAAAATGTGCCACTGTCTAAAAGTTGAATTCATATCCAGATAATATAAAAAGTATGAGCAGCCAAAATTGAAACAAGACAAGCAACAAACATCCTTATCAGAGTAAAACTAGCCTGAAGAAATGAATAAGCTAATGAAAAATATTTTATTAAAATCTTGGAGATCTTAAGCATCATCTTCCCCAGCTTTTCCAGGCTTCTCAAGCTTGTCATTCTCCAATTCTTCAGGAGGAATCCCACAAACATTTATGCCTATCCTGTGAAGCACAGAAACAGGAGTAGCAGCAGGAATAGGTGAGGTTGGATTATTGACTTCAGAGCTCTCAGACTCCTCCCCCTGATGCAATCTAATAGATGGAATCACCCTATTCTTAACCTTGGACTTCCTCTTTCTAGAATCTGTGGGCATATCTACTTTAAATCCACTGTAAATATTATTCCTTGGGCTCCTACAAACAACAACAATGTGAGTAGGCACCTTATCTTTCCTTCCAACTCGGCGAGTCTTTGCAACAGTCTGAACTACTTCCCCCAAATCTTCAGACCCAGTTACCACTGCATCAGAAGCAGCATCACGGACCATCAATGGTGAGTGAGGCTGAGGAGTATCTTGAAAGAATAACTTCCTAGCCACTCGACGAGTTTGAGAGAGCACCTCCTTGTCAAGCTTCATCTTCTGATGACAATGTTCTTCAAAGGAGAAGGAAGTTTTAACCAGACTAGAAGGTGGAACCGTAGGTCCCCAAAGAGCTGTTGAACCAAGGAATGAATTAGGCCTCTGCCAATTGATCATAACAGTACGAGCAATCATGAAAGTTGGTTGGAGGTCATCTGATAGGTTGTCTGTACTTTCACTTAATCTCCTAGCTCTTTCAGCACCTTGTGCAGAAGACTCAGCCAAATCAGAACTACCTGTGATAATCTGCAAAGTTTCAGATGAAGAGCCACTAGAATCAGAAACCATATCATTCCATGCAGTGAGTGGGCTATCTGCCAGACTGTTTAAAGATGGGTGAACACCGTCAGAAAAAAGTACTCCCTGCTCTCTCAAGATCTCCTGGTAGTTGACCTGTCCTCTGGAAGGCAAGATCCTCAAAGGAGCCTGCACATTACTTGCATCTTGGTGATTCGGATGAACAGAAACTCTATTAATATCCTGAGAAATCCTAGCTCTTCTACCTCCATTGCCCCTATTACCAGCTTGACCAGCAGTTCCCTGAGTAACAATACCATTATGCTGCAACCAACTCTGTAACCTCTGTTGGAAACGCAACTCAGTAGATTGGTGATGACCATAGAAAGGATGTGGATCACCATCTTGAGGAGCAGGGTCCTCAGAATCAACAGGAAGCACATGAATATGCGCATTCCACTGATCACTTCTTAGCAAGTAAACAGGAACAGCCCAAAGTCGACGATGTCCTCCCATCTGACGAAGGACTAGACTCTTAGGGACTAAATTCTCATCCATCAACCAAACCTTCACTAGAATACTTGCATGATTTTCATTGCTAGTGTTGTACCATAACTGGAGTTTGCCAAACAGACTAACAGACTTCTCAATCCAATATTCTGTTTGATAATCTAATGGAAAATTAAGCATCATAATCCATCTCTCCTGACCCAGATTAGCAGTTCTCATGTTTAAACCTTCATCATGCTTAACAAACGTGACACTAATCCATCCATTAATAGTGTAAGTTCTGCCCACAACTGAATCTCTAATGAAGGAAGTGGCAAAACTAAACAGACCAAGACCAATAGGATAATCCTCCATATGGCTAACCTGAAAACCTTGTCGATTCAACCGACGACGAAGCTCAATCCTTGCATGATGGCGCTGCTGAATTGGAACTAACACATCAGTCTCAGCAATAACATAGGTGTCATGGTTAAGTGGAGCCTCAGCAGAAACTGCCAACTCACTCCGAACTCTACGTCCTTGTGGCCCATGATCAATAGCAAAACCATTGGGCACAAATGAAAGAGGATTGCAGTGGTAATTCGCCATGGAAGGAACTTTGTGGAAAGGCGAAAGCAGAAGAGAGGTGGTTATGTCGATGAACGAAGATGGGTTTACTGTTGCAGACTGAACCCCTAAGACAAGCTCCTTGTTTAACTTAGGCTTCCAAATTTTTAGGCCGCTCAGTTTTTCAGTTCTGCAACCTAAAACTGAATGACCGTATCTCCAACAAAAACAACAACGTGGGATTGCCTTGCAGATAAACGCAACATGCCCCTCAGCAAGACACCGATGATAGAAGTTGTTGAGATTTTTGAGCACCCGAGTTTGTTTAACTGAACCACTCGAATAAGGGGATAGAGAGTCAGGAGTCCTAACAGAAAAGGACTTAATCCTATCCAAAGTCACCACTTTAGCCTGAGCAGCACACGAGATAACCCTCCCACAAGATTTTTTAACATGCCCCAATTGCAGACACCCCAGACAACGAACAGGGAAGTGACACTATAACGTATCATGATCCAGAGAAATACATCGAGTGCAGCTATGTTTAAAGAGATTAACGTACCCGATAATTTCAGAGGGTGAATAATTTGCATCAATGAAATCTTGAATATGCTTCAACGAGCAAACTTCATGAGAGAAAATAGTCGTTGAAATATCATGGCCAAACCTCAACGGTAATGAATTTGAAAATGACGGTTCTGAACCGATCTTCCCAGAATCCAGAGAGCCGTACGAACTTTGCGCAAATTTGAATTTACCAATCTGTAGATGATCAAAATCAAGACATGGAGAATCTTCCAACTGAGAAGATCGTAAGTAGCTCAAATCTGGTTTAATGGCTAAGGATCTAAGCAAAAACCAACCTTAAACATCAAATGGACCTCCCACCTCCCACCTCCACCTCCACCTCCAGCCGGCGATCATGGATCTCCCACCAGTGATTCTCTCCCTTCTTCCTTCCTGGATCTCGCAAGGGCATCATGGATTCTATGATCTCTTGGGATTTCTCTCAGGGTGTGAAGGTAGCCCGTTAGGTACGTCGTCGCTTTCACTCTGCTGTCCACCATGAAGAGGGTTCTTCGTCGGAATTCTTTTTGGTGGTCTGCTTCTCGGATTTCTCTTTCCCTCTGTCCTCTGGCAATGTGGCACTGGCTTTGGAATCGTGTTTGGGAGGATCTGCTGGAAAGTTCAAGGTTGCATGGCTGGATGAATTAAGTTTCAGATTCTCGGTTGCTTCTAATCGTGTGGGGCATTTTATTCGGGCTTTGGATTTCTATAAGTGCAATGAATTCTGTTGCTCATTCCGATTATACTCTGGTAAGAGCTCGGCTAAATCATCTGTTTTTCATCGTATTGGTGACATTGAGCACGATTGGATTAAGGTCAGAAGCTCTCGTTCGCGCTCCATCCCATTCTATCTCAGGAATGTTCCTGGCAACATTCAAGGAAAGATCATGGCCATTGAGAGAATGGAATTGCCAAAAACCCTCAACGATGTCCAGAAGTTTATGCATGGCCTCGTTGAGCAGGTTTGTTAGTCGGATAGGTGAAAAAGCCCTATCACTATATCAACTGATGAAGAAATTAGACAAATTCACGTGGACACAACAAGCTGATAGCGCTTTCCATGAATTAAAGAAAATGTTGCCAACAACACCAATATTAGCATCACCACTATCTAGAGAGCCAATGCTCCTCTATGTCGCCGCAATCAACAGAGCTGTAAGTGCAGTAATAGTGGTTGAACGTGAAGAAGGGGCAAATCAGTCCAAAGACCAGTTTATTACTTGAGCGAAGTGCTCTCTGTCTCGAAACAGAATTACTCGGATTATCAGAAGATGACATACAGGGTATATATGGCGGCAAAGAAGCTGAAACATTACTTTCAAGAACACCCAATCCGGGTAATATGCGAGGCACCTATCTCGGATATATTGGGCAGCAAAGATGCTAGCGGCCGAGTCGCAAAATGGGCCATAGAACTAGCACCATATACTCCATAGTATGATAGGCGAGATACAATCAAGTCTCAAGTTGTTGTAGATTTCTTTGTAGACTGGATGGAAATGCAGTACGAATCACCACTGCCAGACCCGAACTACTGGAAAATGTATTTTGACGGGTCCAAGACGATAATGGGTCTGGGCGCCGGGATAGTGCTCACATCTCCAAAGAGGGATCAACTCAAGTATGTGTTACAGATTCATTTTGCTGCTTCCAACAACGTTGCCGAGTATGAAGCACTTGTCCACGGCATCAAAGTAGCCAAAGATATTGGCATCAAAAGGATCATGTGTTTTGGCGATTCGGATTTTGTGATTCAGTAAGTGTCTGGACATTGGGATGCGCTGGACACAAACATGGCATTATATTGTTTCCACGTGCAACAAATTTCGGGATACTTTGACGGATGCGAATTCCATCATGTTCCTAGAGCAGAGAATGAAGCAGCAGATGTACTGTCCAAACTAGGGTCATATCGGCAAGCAATACCACCAGGATTAGCGCTGGAGCACCTTAGGAAACCATCGATCAAGCCATCACCAGAATCCGACTCGATCAGGGTCACCCCGGCGAATCAGGAGTCAGACGTGGTACCAATAGATATCGACTCAGGGGCAGGTTCTACTCACTCGGGGACTGATCCGCTCACTTCAGGGGCTGCCGAATCACACTCGGGGACTCCTCAGGTCATGTCGGCAGAGCATATGTCGGCGGATCCAATGAAAATTGATGCTGAAGCAGACCCGGAACCATTGATACCAACATGGGCACATCTAATATTCGATTACTTAAAAGATGGGACCTTTCCGAATGATGAAACATTGGCAAGGCAAACAACAAGAAGAGCAAAAGCGTACACCATAATCAACAAGGAACTATACAAGCGAAGTGTGACGAGCGTACTGCAATGTTGTAGCAGCTCAGAGAAAGGCCAGTAGATTTTGTTGGATATTCATCAAGGAGAATGTGGTCACCACGCGTCATCAAGAGCGTTGGTGGCCAAGGCATTCCGACATGGATTTTATTGGCCAAGCGCATTGGCACAGGCGCAAGAGTTAGTCGGAAAATGAGTAGTTGTCAACACTATGCATCCAAGTCACATCTACCAGCGTCTGAATTAAAGACTATACCAATCACTTGGCCTTTTGCAGTATGGTGCCTAGATATGGTAGGACCATTCAAACCAGCAAGGGGAGGCATGACTCATATTTTGGTGATGATTGATAAGTTCACCAAATGGATAGAAGTGAAACCAATCAAAAAATTGGATGATAAAATAGCTGTCACATTCTTAAAAGGATATAATCCTAAGATATGGTTACCCACACAGTGTAATCACTGATAATGACATGAACTTTGCTGAAGGAGCTTTTGCTCGTTTCTGCGGGAAACACCGAATAAGACTCGATGTAGCATCAGTCGCCCATCCAGAATCAAATGGACAAGTTGAATGGGCTAATGGCTTAGTTTTGTCAGGGATAAAACCCCGCTTAATGGAACCACTCCAGAGGTCACCTAGTTGTTGGATAGAGGAACTGCCCTCAGTGTTATGGAGCCTAAGAACAACTCTAAATCGATCAATGGGATATACGCCATTTTTCCTCGTGTATGGGGAAGAAGCAATTTTGCCTCCCGATATAGAGTATGACTCGCCAAGGATAAGGCAATACTCGGAAGCCGAGGTAAAAGAGGCCCGAGAATATGGAATAGACTTACTCGAAGAAGCAAGGGAACTGGCATTATCCAGATTCACTATATATCAACAGAATCTCCATGCTACCATAGCCGGAAAGTGCAACCTCGTGTATTTCGAGAAGGGGATATGGTGCTAAGGCTGGTGCAGCGCACAGCGGGAATGCATAAATTATCATCCCCATGGGAAGGTCCATTCGTTGTAAGCAAATCATTGCACAATGATTCATATTATCTCATAGATGCTCGCGAAGCGCAAAAGAACAAGGCGGATAGGTCAGGAGATGAGACCAAAAGGCCATGGAATGTGGCGCTACTTCGTCCCTTCTATACTTTGGAGAAGCAATGCATGTATCACTCGAACTCTCATACGTCGGACGTGTGTGCCAGCTATGTGCTGATAATAAAACGCTATGACTTGAAAAACTGACTCGGGGACTACCCCTTAAGATTTCCCTTTCAATTATTTTATGTCGGCTGGCGTGACACCCAAAATTTATCTCTGAACAAGTAGTGTTTACTCGGAAAAAATCAACTCTTCGACTATGTTGTTGTCTGAAAACACGACTTCATGGCAAGCAAGATAAAAAGATGTATGACGGGTAAACACGAACGCCAGATAAGTATAAAGGAGAAACGTGAGTCGGCTTTATGTTTTTTCCTAACCCACTATAGGTCATGCTATACTGCATGTTGAATACTCTTGGTCAAGTGATCCAAGTTTCATATCCGCTAACTGTATCCTTGGTACTTTGAGACTCTAATGTCGAACACCAAAAAAGGTAAACAGGGGCCAGAGTCGAGGAAATGTGAAACGGAAAAATGAGACTCGGGGACTTGACCTTGAATGATTCACACTCAGAACATAAGAAAATATATAAAGCCTTATCAAAAGGCGCATAATCAAACTTAAAGTGCAATATACATTACATCTGTACCCGGCATACCGGGGATCTAATCAAAAGTTCAAGTACTTGTTAGCCTAAGAAGCAACAGGACTTGGAGGGGCACCCTTGGAGCTAGGAGCGTCGCTTGGAACATCTGCCGAGTCAGGGGCGTCAGTAGCCGGGTCATCGGGACCATCTGACTCGGTTGCTTCGCTGTCGGCACCCTCTTCATCAGCAACTTCGACAAACAGGTCGCCGAGGTCGAGGAAGCTGGGCCCGTCGCACCAAGCATGCACCATGGTGTACTCGATCATGGAATAGGCTCGCTCCTGGCGTTTCTTGATCAGCTCCGGGTCATTCAGCCATTTGCCATCTCCTCTTATGCGAGCAAGAACATCAAGATTGATGTCCTCGTACCATGAAAGCACGAAGGAAAGAGCCTTTTCCGCTGCAGCTGGGCCGGCCGACTCACGCCACTAATCCAGCGGTTCTCAGTAAGGAGCAATCTCTCAGCAAGTGGCTCGATGAGTTCAGGTGCGTCTTCATCCGGTCAGAGCATGCAAAACGCATGAATATCCGAATTGAGCAGGTCCACACCGCAAGACTTGAGGGTCTTGACCCGTTCCGACACCGCTTTGAGATGCTCGTCCATGGTCACCTCGCCTTCAGCCGGAGCGCCAGATTCGGCCCTCACTTTTTTCATGGCTCGGATGGCAAACATATTGGCCTCGGGAAAATTCGCTGCAAGCAAAAGATAAAGTTAGCAAAACAACAAAAGTAGATGGAAGAAGTCCAGAGCGACCTGTACATTGCAAAAGGAGTAAGAACTCACTACCGAGAAAGGAGTTGACAGCGCCGAGCTTGCTCTGCCAAATTTTGTCCTTGGCTTGAAGTGCATCAAGGTTCAGGTTTGCCGACTCCACCAATGACTCAGCCTCGTCGAGCAGCCTCTTGGTCTTTTCAGCGCTGGTGGCCTGCTGCTCATTATTCTCGGCAAGCTCTTCCTTCAGCCCCTTCACCTCGGCCAAGTGCTTATGCTCCATCTCGGCCATCAGCTTCTTCAACCGAGTCACCTAGTCTCGCTCCTTCAGGAATTCGGCTTGGTGCTTCTCTGCTTATTCGAAACAAACTGCTTGTTAGCACCGACAGAAATATCTTCAGCTGTCAGGTTAATGAAGCAAGAAACTTACTCTCTGTCTCGCTGATCTGCGAGTGGAGAGCCTCGATGGTGGACTGAGCAGAGGCTATGAGAGAAGAGCAAGAAGAGATTGAGAAAACGAACCGAAGAAAAAATACACCGAATAAAGAAAGGACGAGTAAGAATATTACCTTGGCCTTGGGTGTCAGTCTGCAGCTTCTCATACGCAAGTTCGAGTTTGGGATGCGCCAGAACGAGAGCTTGGTGCACCTTGGTGCGCTCGTTATGCGTAAGCTGCACAAAGGAAAAGAACAGTGAGCAAATAGAAATCAAGATCCCAGACAGATAAGGAATGGTTCATATATGTGAGTTCACAGTTGAATAAGTTTCTTATCCGGCAGTAACCTCGAGGGCTAGGGATCGAAGCTCTAGCATACAAGCTTGGCGTGAAAATTTAAAGACTAAGTGATTATTGAGAGCTGACGGCCGAATAAGTTCTTCATTCGGCAGTAACCTCGGGGACTAGGTGATATGTATAAAAGAAATACTCAACATTACAAAAGAGTAAGAAGCTACTTTACCTCATTCACTTTGTCGGCGTGGGCCATTAAGGAAATGGCCTACTGGGTCATGTCAGAGACGGCCTTGGGGCCCAGCACCAGTTTCTTGCCGCTCCGGGTACTGAACTCTTGCTCGCTAGCTGTATTCCATGCCAAAGCATAAGTCTCAGCCGAACCAAGGATTTTTCCGCTGAGTGTCCGAGTGAGAACTTGACCCATTTTCAGGGTAGTTCCCACGTTGGCACGGGTCGCAGCAGCACTAGTATGAAGGGAAATAGCTTTAGATCCATCACCTGACCCGGCAGCAGCGAACTCGCCCGCTTTGACCGTTGAAGCAAGCATTGTTGCCAATGTCGGAGGCCGGATCTGAGGAGCAGAACCTGGAGCACAGACCAAGGTTGTCTGCTTGGTGGTGGTTTTGCCGGATGAGGTGCGAGCCGAACCAACAGCCTTAGGTTGGCTCTAGCTCTTTGACAGAACAGAAGAGTGAGCAGGATTGTTAGGAGGACAAAGAGAAGCCCCCTGACTGGGCTCAGCAGTTTTGCTGGCACCAAGATCAGGAAGTTGTTCATTCGCACCAGCAAGAGGGCTGGCGCCAGAGGAACTGGTGGTAGAGGTCTTCTCGGCACCAGCATTGCTGGCACCAAGATCAGGAAGCTGTACCTGGCCAGCACCAGGGGCGCTAGGCCGAGTCACTTCAGTCGAGTGATCCACCGGGTCTGACTGACACTGAGAAGCGTGAGCCTCAACAGTGGGAGCCTCGACTCGGACGAGACTCGGCACTGTCGAATCAGCTGGAGGAGGCGCAGGACTTAGCGGCGAGGCAATGCTAGAAGCAACCTGGTTCGCCGACAAAGGTGCGGTGCTGGAAACAACAAGACATGTATACGAGAACAACAATGACGAAAAATAAAGAATAATGAAAACAGAGTATAAAAACTTACCCGGTGACGATCGGGTCATGGGTGACTTGGCGTGTGACTCGGCGCCCAGCGGCTTGGCGAGTCTCAGCCAGCGTGGCAGCAGGAGCTGCCAGAGTGGGCTTGTTCTTCTTGGCTGACTGAGTGCTGGAGGAGGCTCCGCGTTGCTTCGGCTTGGCGATGGGTATCTTGCCGACTCCGCCCACAGCGAGAGGAGGAGTGTCATGTACCTGTCCAGCTGCATAAGTAAATAACAAGCTTACTCGGATAAGTTGGGAAACTAAGATCACAAGGCATGTACCTCCAAAATTGTACAATCATCACCCACATCATCGCCAGACCAATCTTGTAAGGGGTTGCGAGATTGACTCTTACCCGAAGCTAAAGCAGCGGCAGTATGCGAGATGGGCATGAAGCACTCTAGGTCAAAATCGACTTCGTCGGAGTTGGAGCGATCCCCGTTATAACCGCGGGGAGGGACAATACTGTCATCCACTTGGTGAACGAGGTTCTGCGAGAGACAAACAGAATGAGTAACAAAAACTATATTGGAGAGTGGCAAAAGAGCTAAAGCCGACTCAGCAAGGAAAACGACTCGGAAAACTTACCCAGGGGACAGGCCTGACCCAGCTAAATGGAGGGAAACTCTAGGCCCAATCATCCTCCAAGTTCAGTTTGAAGATTGAGCTTACTCGACGAGCGATGGAGTCATGGGTGAGATCCAAAGTGGAGTGCCGAGTGGGGTCGTGGGATCTACTCATGAAGCACATCTTGTGGCACCTTGCTTGGATGGGGCTTACCCGGCGTGAGATGAAGGTGCACATGAGGTCAGTGTCGGCAAGATGAAAGTTTTCATCTGGCGACAACAACCTTTCCAGGATCGCATTAGCCTCGTTCACCGCAGCGTCTTGGTCGCGCGGGTCAAGCTGCCAGAGTTTCTTGCTAGGGACCTCGTCAGAGAAAGGGGGAGCCAGATGTTGTCGGTGGACCCGCTGTTTTTGACATAGAAAAAGGTCCTATGCCATTTCTTGCAAGAGTCAAGGCCGGTAACCCGAGGAAAGATGGAGTCCCTCCTGGGAGTGATGCTAGAAGCACCGCACCGAGTCGGCCTTTTCTCGGCGCGAGAAACACCGGGCTGGGGAACAACCTGGACCCTAAAGATAAAATATTTGGCCCATAGAAGAACTGTAGGCCAAATCCCGAGGTAAGCCTCGCAAGCAGAAATAAAGCAAGAAAGAGAGCCAATCGCATTGGCAAGAAGATGATGGGTTTGCAGGTGGAAAGTGGAGAGAAACGAGGAGAAGAAGGTGCTCACAGGAAGAGCAAAACCGCACTCAAAGTGAGAAAGGAAAACAACCCGTTTATTGGGCAGAGGTTTGGGAGAGATCTCACCAACGGGGAGGCGGCAATCCACTTGCAGCGGAATGCGCCCGGTGGAGGGGAGCCATTCCACCTCCTCGATGGAGACCTCCGAGCCCTCCCAGCCACCGCGTTCGCCGGTGGGAACTTCCTGCTCCTCGGTGCCATCAACACCATCGCGTGCGTCCATGATCCTCGCAGATTCAATCTCCTCCGCTGTCGGGAGTGGCTTGGAAGAGCACGGACCCGTGATGGAATGGAAAGAGAAGTGGAGCAATTGCAGGGCAAGAATAGAAGGAAGAAGAAACCGCAAAGGGGGCGGTCTGATTTCGTAGGCGCAAGGAAGAAGAAAAGGCAAGGGAAAACTGAACGGGCGTGGGGGAAGGGGAAACCCCCCAAGCCCTACTTAAGGGTAGTAAAATACCCCAGATGTGGGATCCATCTGCGCCGTGCGGCCAGCGTGTGGCCGTGTACCAGGCCGGGTAAGCCAATCAGCGGGCACCACGTAGCCAGAAATACACAAAAAATCCTGTGCCATGTCATGAAAGGAAGGACAAGGGGTGCATGCCGATGGGACTACCACAGTGACGGGGAATGACTGCGCAGCCATCACTGTTCCGCCAGAGCTTGGAACAAAATTTGAGGCAAGTAATCATGATTACCAGTTGTCAGTGACTGAAGCACGCCGAAAATGACCCGGAATTGGCCAAAGTGACTCGGCACGAGGCAAAAATGGGCCAGGAAGTCAAAGAATGGATCCGAAAACTGTCAGACGGACTCGGCAAGGAGCAAGATCGCGACAAATAAAGACAAAAATTAAGTTCCAGTCATGTAAAAGGAACCTGGAGATGCCTAACAGCTTGAACTGCTAGATCTCACGAGCTTCGGGGACTAATGTCGGGGGGATAACCCCCCGTAGGGTCACGATGGATGAAACATAGCATAGCTAGGTAAGCTCCGAGTGAAGAAAAAACCAGGCCGGGTAAGGACGGCCGGGAGAGAGAAGCGTGTGCGGCCGACATATGAACTATGTCGGCCCGCATAAAACAAAGTTGTTATTCTTGCAGGGACCGACGAGCCGAGTCTACCGAGGAAGGGCCGAGTCGGATAGGACGCGTGGCACCTTTTCGAGTAAGGTTCGGGAGGGACCATGGCAAAGCATGGTCAAAAGAGAAGGGCGACGCTGGGAGACACAAAAGGAGCCGGGTGACGCCCAAAGCAAACGCTGACGTATAAAGTGACAACGTGACGCCAAAAGGAACAAGAGGCAGCGTACCAGAAGACCGTTAGCTGTCAAGATTTGTGGACTGGGCCGTTGGGCTTAGGGCAAGCCCATGACCCGACCCACATTATAGGGACCAAGATCCAAATAGTAAACCATAGAACCCAAAGGGGTATAAGCGAGCTAGCACTGACTATATAAGAGGGGGCATAGTTGTAGTAGAAGGTTGGACCAGGTAGGGAACTAGTGCACTGAACTCTAGTTCGTTCAGGGCAAGGAGCACTTGTAATCCTCGGTTGTCAATAAAATCACTAAGTGTCGAAAGTTCTTCCTGTTCTTCGTGTATGGCTCGACCATGCACTCCCTCCCCGGTGACCACAAGCACCCATTCGGCCCCTAACTTAAGCCTACCCATGGCATCTGCCGTGCCACCACCACGACAAAGTGATTTGCATATCTCTCATAGGAATCATATCCTCAAAGAATGTAGCATCTTTAGATTCCATAATTATACCGACCTTCACGTCAGGTATCTCGGAATTCACTACTAGAAATCTATGACGCTATTCTTAGTGTAGCGCAAATTAACATAGTCCATGGTCATTGGTCCAAGCTTATGCTTTTTGGAAATCAGCACATTAACTTTCGCCAAGCAGCCCCAAGTACGTAAGTATGAGAGTGTCGTTCTTATATTTTCCCATTTATCATAGGGAGTGATCTCATTTCTTTTGTCAGAACTTTATTCAGGACATGTCATGATGTCAATATAGCCTACCCCACCATGCCTTGGATAAACCTGATGTATCTAACATGGAGTTCACCAAATCTGTTAGAGTATGGTTTTTCCGTTTGGAAATCCCATTTGACTGAGGTGAATAGGGAGGCATCCTCTCATGAATAATACCATGTTTCGCACAAAAAGAATCAAATTCATTAGAGAAGTACTCTCCACCATGATCCGACCGGACTCGTTTAATTTTATTTTCAAGTTGATTCTCAACTTCTGCCTCATAGATTTTAAAGTAGTGTAGAGCCTCATCTTTAGTGTTTAACAGATATACATAACAATATCTAAAGGAATCATCTATCAGAGTCACGAAGTATTTCTTTCCATCTTTAGTCAACACACCATTTATCTCATAGAGATCAGAATGTATGAGTTCTAACAACGCTAATTGTCTATCCTCCGTAGCCTTATGAAGCTTGCGAGGTTGCTTTGCTTGTACACACAAATGGCACTTAGAACCTTTGCCTAAAGTGAGCCTCAGTATTTAATTCAACTTTTCTAGCCGTGTCATACAACCGAAACCAATGTGACAAGGAAGTGAATGCTGAACTTCTGTTTCATTAACACTCGAATTGATATTGTTCACGACTTTATTACAAAAATCCGTGAAGGAAAGGTGGAACAAACCTCCTCATTCATATCCTTTTCCAACAACAATCCATATTTCATAACAACTACTTTATTAGACTCGAATACCAACTTAAACCCTTCTCTAGAGAAAAGAGAGCCACTAACGAGATTCTTCTTGATGGCGGGGACATGCTGCACGTTCTTGAGATACATAATCCTTTCCGAAGTAAACTTCAGATCGACCATTCCAAACAACACAAAAATGAGCACTTTCACCATTCCCCATCAATACAGACTCGTTCCCTGTGGCCTGATAAGAAGAAAACAATGAGATGTCAGCACATACATTAATATTTGCACCCGCGTCAATCCACCAATCAGTAGACTGAAAAACTAAAAATACAGTAAACAAATTACCATACATAGATGCCCCATTCTCATTGTTGCTCACAATCATGTTGATAGTCTTGGCGCGCTGTCCTGTCTTCTTGAACTTGTTTGGGCACTTGTTATCCCAATGTTCATATGAACCACAACTGAAGCAGCTACCTTTCTTCTTATCTTTCTTGAAGGTATTTACCCTTTTTCTTGAAGTCGGTATTCTGTTGGACACCATTTTTCCTCTTGGGCTTGTGAGAGTTGAAGTTCTTCTGTACCACATTGGCAACAGAAGTCCCTTCGGTCCCTTTTCCGTGTGAATCCTTTGCTCTCGAATTCTTCTCGGCACTGAGATGGCCGATAACATCCTCTACTAAGAATTCACACCTCTGATGTTTGAGAGTAGTAGCAAAGTTCCTTCAGGAATTAGAGAGCTTAGCGATTATGCATCCTGTGACAAATTTTCCCGGTAAATCACACTTAAGAAGCTCAAGCTCCTTAGTGATGCATTGCATCTCATGATCATGTTCCAATACAGAACGGTTTTCAACCATTTTTGTAATCGTGGAAGTTCTCAATAGTATACATCTCGCTTCCAGCATCAGTTGCGCCAAACTTAGATTCGAGTGCCTCCCACAAGTCTTTGGCAACTTGCATATGTAAATATGCATCAACCAACATATCTCCGATCATGCTCAGAACGTCTCCAACAAAGACGACGGTTGCCTCCCTGAACGCCTTCTCCTGTTCAGGAGTATTATTTTCAGTGGGAGTAACACCGGCGACTCAGAACACGTTTATTGGCGTGAGCCATAAAGTGGTTTTGGTTTGCCAACGCTTAAAGTACGTCCCTGTAAATGGGACAGGTTTTAGTGCAACAACAAAACCTTGGATCAAAAAATTTGGATGAAATTAACTGCGTTAGTTTTTTTGTTAAGAATTTCCACCCCTTCTATTTAACTCAAAATTGGCTGATTACAAACACCATCAGGTTGCTCATTAAACCAAACATGTCTACATAACTGAAGATAAAGGGAACTCCTAGCAAGATTGTGAGCACATGTTGAGTAACTAGGCAATTTTTCAATTATATTAATCCATGAATAAATCATGAGCATGGTGTGCATATATGTATATTTTATAATGCAATCATGTAGTACTAGACAGATCGTAGAAACATCTACATAAAACACTAGTACTGCTCACATAGAAATAAGTAGGAGAGGGATAAACATATTATACCCTCCACTAGGCCAAGCCATAGCAGCTGCGGTAGCAACCTCGTTGGTCGCCCTCTTGTCAACAACAACTTGTTTGGCAGAGGCCCTCTTAGCTCGGTGAGATTTCCGCAACCCGCGGCGCGCATGCGCCTCGGCGAGATGTGGTGGGCGGAGGAGGAGGAGCGCACATGTGGAATACCTCTCCTCACTTCACACCAACTCATACTAGTGGTAGAAGAGCTCACCTTATATGTTGGTGAAAATCTCTGCCAATTAGCCATGTGTGCTAAACTTCCACCAATGACAACATGTGGGCCTTTAGGGTTTTTTATAAAATTGTTAAATGGGACTAAAACTCACTCCAATATTTCAACAACATCAACATTTGACCACCTTCCCTCATGAATGAACTCCACGATGTGGAAATCCCAAGCTCTTGCCTTCAGTTCTCGAACAATGTGGTCATACGTGCCCATCCCTGCTCCCTCAATGCTCCTAATTACTTTACTGCATTCTGACGATATGCGTAGACGCTGCAGAAGGAGATCAACTGCCACAACTAAACCTTCAGTAACAACCATCGCTTCAAGCATCTCGGGTTCAGTCACTTGCTCTAGCACCATGGAAGATGCTCCAATAAAACCCGCGTCAACGTCTCGAACTACTCCAACCAACGCCATTATGGCCGAGTTCTTGGACAGAGCTCCATCGACATTTATCTGAACACTTCCTGCTGGCAGAGAGATGCAACTTGGTACTGCTTCTATTCGAGCCCAAGGCGGAACAGGAACTGGTGCCAACAAGGAAAGATCAGCTAGGAATTGATTCACAAAGACATGTGTTGATAGCGGCTGCTGATAGAGGCCCTCGCGGATAATTTTACGATGAGCGTGCTGTAGTGCCCATAGGGTAACACTTACCCTCATCATCTCCTCGTGTGATAACACTTCAGTTGTTGCAGTTAGCCACACCTTAGCATGGTGCTCTAGAAGGGTTTGCACAAAGTACTCGATCTTTGTTGCCGCAAGTGCCTAGACGCTCCTCACCATATGACACTCGACAAGTGAGTGCCTCCACAAATCTACACCACCGCAGACAATACATTGGTTTTGTCCTTCCATCGATGTTGTGGCAGATTAACTGTTGGTAACGACTGCCTAGCCATACTCCATAAAAAAACTTTAAGCTTTAATGACACTTGGATATTTCACAAAATAGTACAGTTCTTCTCTTCCACCTTGTGATTTGAAGAAGCTGCACTTTCCTCAAGCCATGTTGTTCTTATCTCCTTAGAGCATCTCCAGCAGGCGCGCTAAAATAGCGCGGCGCCAAAATTTGCCGCACGCGCGCGCTGAAAACACCTCTAGCAGGCGCGGGAAAATAGGGCGCGCGCGCTAAAATTTGCCACGCGCGGGGCTCTGCGCTATCCTGTGCGCTATATATCGCGCGCCGAATACAGCGCGCGCTATCCACGCCACGCGCGCTCTTCTTCTCCCTCCCGCGCACTCCTATCCTCTTCTCCCGCGCTCTCCGCCGCCACGCGCGCTCTCCGCCGCCCCGCCGCCGCTCCCGCTCCGCCTCCGGCTTCCGCGGCGTGCACGCGCGCGAGAACGGGACGTTCTACGCGGAGCTCCGCGCCGGCGGCTCGCGCTTCGTGCTCGGGACGTACGAGCGCGTGGAGGAGGCCGCCCGCGCGTACGACGCCTACGCGTGGCGCCTCGGACGGCCCCGGCGCGATATGAATTTTCCGGAGACGGAGAGCTTCGAGGAGGCTCAATTCCTCGCGCCGGACCCGCCCCTCGTCACGGCGGAGGATCGACGCCACAACCGCGACCTTCAACGGCGCTTCGCCGTCGCCGAGGGGGACGAGAGCGCCATGGCGGAGTGGTGCCGGCGCTTCCCGCTGGACGTCATCAACGAGCGCAACTTCTTCGCGCAGAGGAAGGCAGAGCAGAGGTCCGAGCGCGCAGACCGGCGCTGGCGCCGGCAGTTCATCAACGACCAGATCGAGATCGAGCAGACTATCCCGGACAATGATCCACGCTGGGAGGATTTGGAACTTTCGGAGGTGTCCGACGAGGAGTAGTTTTTTAATATTCGTCTAGTTTAATTTCTGTTCGTCTAGTTTAATTTGTGTTCGTCTGAAAATACATTTTCTAGATCTTTGTTTCTGCGATTCGTGTGACAAACTTGTTTGCGCGCTCTAAAATAGAGCCTCTGCTATGGGGCGCGCAAAAATGACGCGCGCGTTTAGCGCGTCTAAAAGTGGACGCCCTATTTTAGAGCGCCCGAACGCTGCAGCGCGCGCTGCAAACGCGCCCTCCGGCGCTCTAAAATAGAGCCTCTGCTGGAGATGCTCTTAGTCTGAACAAGCATACGATACACTGAGCACACATTAAAAAAAGTCTTTTCCATACATAATGCCACGCCTAGAATCCTCTTGTATTCTCGTGCTGAGATGGATGTTTATTATTGCTTCCACGTCCATAGGCATAAATATTGAAAATATAAGCAATAATCCATATGATTTAATCCAAAAAATAAACTGATAAAGCATGATCATACAAACAGTAGTAAAACCAATCATGCATATCAACAAAGTAGATGAACATATTGTATCTATACAAGACAAACCTATCACATCTACGCCAAAACGCTAGAACTAGAAACTCTAGCATAATCCGAAAGAGAGAGATTCAGATCACATACGATGTAGTTGCAGCAGTAGCCGCGGCGGTAGCAGCAGCAGAGCTGTCGCCCATGTTGAGGTTGCCGAAGAGGTCGCTGGCGTCCGAGAAGAAGTCGTCGTTCGAGAACTCGTCGTCGGACGACGTCGTGGTTACCAGTAGTCGCGCTTGAGCACTCCCCAAAAACCTGATCGCCCCTCACCCGTACAGGTTCACGAGAGGCGGGGTTTCGGAGGCCTACTGTCCCGATCTGCGGTGCATGCCGCAAGCCGGGATGGGGAAGACGAAAGCGACGGCGCAAGGTTCTTGAGGTAGGTGTGTGTTGTGGATTGATTGATCGCCGATTAGGTTTAGCGCAGACGCTTATATAGTGCAGGTCAGGGAGATCGTGGGGCTCAGTCCACGTCCAAGTCGGTAACAGCCCACGTCCATAAAAACTAGAAACAACTGTATTAACGCGTCCCTTAATGACTCATAAATAATTTTCCCAGCTAGCAAAATAAATAATTTTTCCAACCAGCAAAATAAAGCTCGGCTCGGCGAGATTCCCGCAACCCGCGGTGCTCGCGCGCGTCGTGACGAGGCAATGCGAGGCATGGCGAGGTGAGGCGGGCGGCGTCAGAGGAGGAGTCCGCGAGGGCTTCTCTCCTTGTCACACCTTAGTGAGTGGTGCAACACTCAACTATATAAGGTGGTCCAACTCTCCTTCAACTAGCAATGTGGGACTAAACTTTAGCACCACTAGCACAGCCATATGCCGCCATGCACACGTGGGCCAAAGAGAATTTCAGAATTTGTCTAATGGGCCACTAGCCCAAAACTCACCAAATTCTAACAATCCCCCACAAAGTCTCATTGGCACTTCTGAAATGGATCGTATGGGCACCTAGAGGGGGAGGGGGGGGGGGCGTGAATAGGTGCTAACCAACTTTTAATACTTTTTCAATTTTAGGCTTGACACAAAGTAAATTCTCTAGATATGCAACTACGAGAATTTCCCTATATGTAACCCTAACTACTAAGCACGTAAAAGAGGAGTGAGGAAACCGTAGTGGAGCACGCGGAGACACAGGGATTTGTTTTACCGCAGTTCCTTCCTTGTTAAGGGAAGTACATCTGCGTTGGAGGGGTGGGCGGTTCTAAGACCACCACGCCACAATAGGCCTCACCCTATTCTCCGATGGATCTCGCCATGAGAGGCCTGATCCACCTTCTCCACTATTGGATCCCTTCGAGGCGGGAACCGGTGCCTTTTACAACACTATCGGGGCACACACCCACAACCGAATTGGGGGCTCCCGAGATGACAACAAGCTGCCACAAGAACAAGGTTTATCAATATAAACAAAAACGAGGATCTAGATATTTGCAAGAAATACTAGATCGGAGGTTCTCCAAATGAATGGAGAGGAGATGAAGCGCTTGATTGCTGATGATGAAGATCGAGTTCTCCTCCTTCGATTCCCCAAGGGATGGGGCCTTTGGGTGGATCTAGCTGGAGCACTCTTGGATGAAGCTTTCAGATGTGATCTGGTCTTTTTCGAGATGAATCAAGAGTTCTGGCAGGAGGGGGAAGGCTGGCTTAAATACCCCCTCCCCAGATCTGGCCGTTGCACAACTTTGGGGGCGGATTATCCGCCCCCTGGGAAAACTCCGCCCCAAGGGCAGATTCTCCGGGGGAAACTCCGCCCCCTCTCTGGGGCTTGCGCCTTGGTGAAGCTTGGTGAAGATCTTGGGGGGGGGGGGGGAGGGGGCGGATAATCCGGCCCCCCTGAGGGGCGGATTATCCGGCCAAGCCAGAAAGTCTGACCAAAACTCCGCCCCCTCTCTAGGGCTTGCGCCTTGGCGATGAGCAAGGGGGCGGATTATCCGGCCCCCCTGAGGGACGGATTATCCGGCGGGGCTGGAGAATCCGGCCAAAATTCCGCCCCCCTTCTGGGGATTGCGCCTGCTTGGGCAAAGGGAGGGGCGGATTATCCGCCCCTGGTAGGGCCGGATTATCCGTCCCCAAAGGCAGAGTTCTTTTCCCTTTATTCTCAAATAGATCTGCAACACTTCAACACACATTAAATGATCCTTGGTATTGTTATCTAACACACAAAACACTAGGGATTAAGAAATGTTCTTTCAATGTCCCCCTTTTTGGTGTTAGATGACAATACTAGGATTTGCAATAAAAACTGGCAAATGCCACCTTAAATAATGAAAGATGCTCCCCCTAGATGTGTGCATATTTAAGATTTGCATTTGAATACAAATACACACACTAGGGAGAACACTACTTTAAGGTTTGGGAAATAAGGTCATACCACCGGGATGACAATATAGCCAAAGCATACATAGATAATCCCATGAATCCATATGCCATCAAATATGCTCCATAATTCCAGAATGAAAGAACATTTTATAATCCCTAGTGTTTTGTGTGTTGAAGTGTTGCAGCCACCTATGAGAAAAAGGGAAAGGATTCTGTTTTTGGGGGGCGGATAATCCGCCCCCACCAGGGGCGGATAATCCGCCCCTCCCTCTTCCCAAGTTGGCGCAAGCCCTAGAAGGGGGGCGGAATTTTGGCCAGATTCTCCGGCCCCGCCGGATAATCCGCCCCTCAGGGGGCCGGATAATCCGCCCCCTGCTCATCGCCAAGGCGCAAGCCCCAGAGAGGGGGCGGAGTTTTGGCCGGACTTTCCGGCTTGGCCGGATAATCCGCCCCTCAGGGCGGCCGGATTATCCGCCCCCAAGATCTTCACCAAGCTTCACCAAGGCGCAAGCCCCAGAGAGGGGGCGGAGTTTCCCCCGGAGAATCCGCCCTTGGGGCGGAGTTTTCCCAGGGGGGCGGATAATCCGCCCCCAAAGTTGTGCAATGGCCAGATCTGGGGAGGGGGTATTTAAGCCAGCCTTCCCCCTCCTGCCAGAACTCTTGATTTAGCTCGAAAAAGACCAGATCAGATCTGAAAGCTTCATCCAAGAGTGCTCCACCTAGATCCACCCAAAGGCCCCATCCCTTGGGGAATCGAAGGAGGAGAACTCGATCTTCATCATCAGCAATCAAGCGCTTCATCTCCTCTCCATTCATTTGGAGAACCCCCGATCTAGTATTTCCTGCAAATACCTAGATCCTTGTTTTTGTTTATATTGATAAACCTTGTTCTTGTGGAAGCTTGTTGTCATCTCGGGAGCCCCCAATTCGGTTGTGGGTGTGTGCCCCGATAGTGTTGTAAAAGGCACCGGTTTCCACCTCGAAGGGATCCAATAGTGGAGAAGGTGGATCAGGCCTCTCGTGGCGAGATCCATCGAAGAATAGGGTGAGGCCTATTGTGGCGTGGTGGTCTTAGAACCGCCCACCCCTCCAACGCAGATGTACTTCCCTTAACAAGGAAGGAACCGCGGTAAAACAAATCCCTGTGTCTCCGTGTGCTCCACTACGGTTTCCTCGCTCCTCTTTTACGTGCTTAGTAGTTAGGGTTACATATAGGGAAATTATCGTAGTTGCATATCTAGAGAATTTACTTTGGGTCAAGCCTAAAATTGAAAAAGTATTAAAAATTGGTTAGCACCTATTCACCCCCCCTCTAGGTGCCCATACGATCCATTTCAATTGGTATCAGAGCCTCAACTCTTATTTCGGGCTTAACCGCCTAAGAGAAGTATGGGTTCCAAGGGAGATGGGAGTGATGCTCCGGAGGTAGTCACCATGAACGATCTCAAGACGTTGGAAACAACCTTGGTGAGTTCAATGGAGGCTAAGATGGAAGAGATGCGTCAATTGATAATGCGTCTCTCCACATCCGCAGCATCACCTCCATCTAACTCTGAGGATACCACTCCGCAATCCAAGGAAACGGGAAACTGGCAATCCCTCACCCACATATACATAATAGGGGTGATCCACCCAAACTTTCAGCATCTACTTTCTCTCAATGGCAATTTTTGATGAAATCTCATGTGTGCAGTTCCTCCATAGAGTTGTGGAAGATAATCGAAAATGGTCTTCATGTTGGAAACCCTAACAATCTCACAATAAGAGAAGTGGTCGATAGCCAACTCAATTCTACAGCTCTACACATGATACAGCTTGGTGTGGGTGACAAAGACATGCCACACATTCAGCATCTTAGCACAGCTAAAGAAGCTTGGGATGCCCTCACCGAGCTCTTCATCGGAAATGAAAGTATGAGAAGGAACACTACTAGAGAAAATCCTATGCGAGGCGCACCAAAAAGCCTATCCGAGGCGCTTATCACATGCGCCTCTAGCTTCAAGCCTCGGGTATTTCTTATGCGAGGCGCATATGATATGCGCCTCCTATACTTCACATATGCGAGGCGCATATCGATATGCGTCTCGCATATTATTATGCGAGACGCATATCGATATGCGCCTCGCATATGTGAAGTATAGGAGGCGCATATCATATGCACCTCGCATATGTTTCACAATGCGCCTCGGATATTTATAGTATATGCGCCTCCGGTAATATTTTCGAAATTCAAGTTTTACAGACCACTATAAATAATAATATACAGATATTCAAATATACAATATAGTCCAGAATACAGTATAAAGAGCACAGAATTTTTCAGAAACTTGCAATTTGCCAAAGCATAATAGAACCAACATGAATAGAAGTACATTACACATCAACCGCGACATACTAGTTCATACATAAACTAAAATCAATAAGTGCCAAGTTTTCACACAACACCAAGTGTTTCCACAAGTTCCCACTCTGCACACGCCGGCAACACCTTGAATCCAGATACGGCCAGCACCCAACGGGTCTGGCCAGCACCGCGCGCCCGGCACCTACCCTGCACCGCCATGGCCGTCCAGTCGTTGTCGTCCAGGGGAGAAGGCCTGGGCTCCTGTTGCGGTCCGGCGAGCACTGCGCGCCTGGCACCCACCCTGCACCGCGCCGGCCCGTCCACGTGTTGTCGTCCAGGGAGAAGGCCAGGGCTGCTGCTGAGGTCTGGAGAGCACCACATGCCCAGGGGAGAAGGCTGGAGCTCCTGCTAAGGGTCGGAGATCTCGTGTTCCCGCAAGGTGCTCCCAAACACCGACAGTCTCGGTGTAGTCTCGGCTTGCACCGTTGTCCTCCAGGCTGGGTGCATATCCAGGCACAGTCTCGGCCGTACCTCCAGGCTTCTCCTCACCAGCTTCTCCTCGTCGGCTCTTCCTCGTTGGCTCCTCCTATGCTCCCCAGCTGCAGTAGTTAATAACAGCATCAATTTGATAGCAGTAGCAGCAGTTCATAGCAATAGTAGTTCATAGTAGTAACTATGGTGATTACTGATTCCAAACCTGAATTTTATGCATCTTATAAAGAAATCACAAAAGAACAAAGACTATCAACAACAAATAAGGAAAAATTAATCAGCAACAAGACTATCATCTTACAGCAAATATGATGGAGTTAAGCTACATTTTTTTACTCCATGTTCAGTTTGCTCATTCCCATAAATTCAAGATTAAGATACACTCAAGTTTGTACTACTCCTACCAAGAAATACGTTTAAATGCAAGTTCAAGTTCAATTTCAGTGAACAAGTACATATACTCCAGCAATAATTTACTGAGTACTCCAACATCAAACAAGAAATTGTAGTTTATTGTTATGGTATGATGTTCTACTCCTAGTTCCAAGTACTGGTTAACATAGACAAGAGAGTACAAGCTACAAGGAAATTTCTACTCCAGCACTGGTTAACATCACAAGTATCTACTCCAGCACAAGCCAATTTCTGCACAAGCAAATTGCAGTTCAAACAATTCTCAAGGAAAAAATGGAGTACTCCATCACAGAAATAGTGACACGTATTGATAATCTATGCAAGCAGAATGAAAATTAGTGATAATCTATGCAAGCAGGACTGAATAGTACTCCATCAGAGAAAACTGAACACACACGCCTCTGACTACATTAACGAATCAATGAGCGAACCATGGAGTAGTCAGCAGCAGTGGGTGAACTCATCAGCGGAATAGTTTTATTGCCGATGACAGGGCAAAAAAAAGAAAAGAAAAGGACCTCGTCTCTGTAGGCCTCGACGCGGTGCTTGCCGAGGTCGTCGTGGAGCCCCCGGAACGCCTCCTCCTTGTTGGCCAGGAACCGGAGGAGGCCGCGCAGCTGGTCCTGCCGCCATGCCAGGGGCCGGGTCCTGCCGCTCTCTGAAAGCACCTAAAATGTACCATATGAACAGAATAACTAATAGACAATTATGTTTCTTGTATTATGTTACAGAACGTAATCAACACCGATGGATACTGTAGATAACACTAAAAAGAAGCTTCATAAATGGAAATTGCAATAACCTCCTTGTGTTTTCTCTTCTGGTTAATGATTCTGTATGATAAACCTACTATGAAAAGTATGATAATTCTCCATCCTAAGAGCTACTACTATAAGCAAGAGAAATCAACAGCAGAGCTTCCATGTGACATGTTAATTCTTGCCCGATAAAGAGCAAGCATGGGGTGGAGGCCTGATGAGAGCCATTCTAACCTTTATTTCATTCACAGCTGACTTCTTTGAAGCTGGCGAGAATCTATCAACGTATATAACCTATAAGATAGGTACATGTTGTCATAAAATTTGACACTTGAAAGGAACCTGCAAATTGTGCTGTTTTAAGAGGAAAATGGAAAGGGACATACCTGCATTGCTCTGATGATTGTTCCAAAAAATGGTATGGAATCATGGGAATCTGATGAAACAATGGTCGGAAACAATTCGTAGAAGAAGTATATGGGATCTATGTATGATACATGATTGGAGACCACTATAGGCGCAAGCTCTCTAGGCGCAGGCTTTCCTTTCCTTTTGATCCAGTGATACCTGTGCAAACGGGTGACCAACCAATATCAGATGGCACTCACTAACATTATAAGTAGAGAAAATGTGATAAGCGATATGCGGTCAAAACCAAAAAATCCGGTACGCATACACAAGCAGGAGAACATACTGTACAAACGATTGATTTAATTTGATTTCATATGCTAGTTATAAGTATATGGAGAGTGCTCCAATGATGTTCTAGTATTTTTACAAGGAAAACTTTGGTAGAAACTATGTGGAGCATGCTTCAAGAAAGATTGCTAAGCAAGGTATCTGTCACCTCCCTTAACTGTCTTTGACTTTTCTTTTTGAAATTGTTTTTTAGACCTTTTGACATTGTTTTGACAATATCAATGAAACATAATAAAAATGTCCAACCGAGCGATAGCCGTCATACGCCCCACAAACAGAATTCAGGACTAGGTCAATTTGTGTGCTTCCAGCCTGGCGTCCTTGTCTAAATCATGCACAGAACTACCCATTACGCCAAAGACCACCCATGGTCACACAGATAAAAGGACCACCCGATTCCTGACTCAGATTAGCACACAGGTGGAACCATATTCTTCGGAAGCTCTCTTTACCTAGCTTCCGAAATCAGATTGCCGAGGCATGATCACCAGCATGTTTGTAAATCTACCAATTCCAAGGGGAAGCTAACTAGACGGGACCGTACAGGAATCAGTTTCATGTCGTCTCCTCCCAGCCGCATTAAACTGCAGGTCGTGCTCCTGTAACAAACAACACGAGGGACACGGTCCTTCACCTTCCAAACCGATGCAGCGTCGGCGTCGCCCCCACCAAACAAATCAGTGGCACGCCCACCCACACACGTGCCGCAAATCGGGAGAAATTCTGCATACCAAACGAACTTCCCCTCATTGCGTCATCCGTCCACAGCTTTGCTATGCTACGGCTCGTCCCGCGGCCCAATTTCTAACGATAATCTAAATTCGAAGCTTGCAAGGTCGTCCCTCGGCTCAAATCTGATGATCGAAAATCGGAAGCTTGCTATAAACTAAGCGACGGTCAAATGTTCAGATCAGATCGAAAAGCGAATCAGGTAGAGCGTGTTCAGTAGCATAAGGAAGTAGTAATCAGGCAACTAACCCGAAGGAGAAGAGGATGCACCGCGCGGAGATCCGCGTGACCCACATGAGGCGGCGGCGCCACGCCGGCATGGGGCCGGCGCCCTCCCGCGGCCGCTCGCGCGAGTCGGTCCACCCGCGCAGCGCCACCCACGTGGCGGCGTACCCGATCGCGATGGCCAGCCCGAAGAGCACCAGCCGCGCCGCCGCCACCGGCACGAGCAGTAGCGCCCTGCCCGAGCGAGGGGGGCGGCCGGTGGCTGCGGCGCCAGGGCAAGGGAGCCTGGCGGCGGCGGGGATTAGCGAGCGAGGGATGGGTCACGAACGTGGTTGGTGAGGGACGAGGTGGACACGCGGGGTGGGGTCGGGTGGCTGTGGTAGGAGATGGGGTGGGGCCGGCAGCGTATAGGAGGCGCGTATGACAATACGTGCCTCGCATGTTGTCAAGTATAGGAGGCGCATATAGCAATATGTGCCTCACATATGCGGCCACCTACCTCCGGCCGGGCCCGCATGAGTTACTTGAGGTGCATATGGCCATATGCGCCTCGCATATTATCAAATATAGGAGGCGCATATAGCCATATGCGCCTCACATATTCGTGCACCTACCAATATGTGGGCCCACACAGATTATGCGAGGCGCATTCTGTCCATATGCGCCTCGCCTATCTGATATATAGGAGGCGCATATGACTAGAATGCGCCTCGCATAATATGGGGTTGCTAGATTCTGTCCGTACAGGGATTATAGGAGGCGCATTCTTATCATATGCGCCTCGCCTATTTTTATACTAGAGGCGCATATCGCAAAGTGCGCCTCGCCTATTTTTATAGGAGGCGCACATGTCTAAATGTGCCTCGCATAAGCATGTCTCCTATAGCCTTTTAGTAGTGGAATAGATATGATGCCTTGAGCAATGAAGCTGAAGGATTTTATATGCTGGATGGAGAAGACCACGAGGACATGTATAGGAGGCTCAAGGCAATAGCACAACCTTCAGAAACCACGGTGCATCTCATGTTGATGATGCTTGGATCAAGCGCAAGTATGTCGGTGCTCTTATGCCATTTGAGCCCACAGATTTGAAAAGTCTCCAAGGTAGGCATAACTATCACCTCATGTCATCCAATGAGGTAATGCAAGAAATGGCCGCCTTCAAAGTGGCTGCCAAGAATGCCGAAGATGCTCGTGCTCGAGCTATGGGGATGCAAAAGGGGGTCAACATGGCCTTGAAGACTAGTGTGATTGATCATGATGAATATGCGGTAGAAGGTCTGGACTGTCCCGAAGATATAAAAAGGATCCACGGACAATACTTGGCTCTTTATGCAAGAAACTTTTGGAAAGATCCAGCCAAGGCTAAAGCTGAACTAGATCGCAAGAGTGGATCCTATGGAAGAAAAGAAAATGGTCCCAAGCTGAGAACATGCTTTAATTATGGTGACCGGCTGCACTTCGTATCTGAGTGTCCATATCAAAGTAGAGAGGATAATGGAGGAAGACTCATTTTCAAGGACAAATCAAAATCTCCACGTAAGAAACAGTTTGTAAAGAAGAATGCTCCTTTCAAGAAGCAACCAAAGATTGTTCTAGTGGCTCAAGAAGAATATTCATCGGGGAGTGAAGATGAGGACGAGGACGATAGCTCTCAAGAGGTGGATGCTATAGCCACCACATCTACATCAACATCTCTCTTCGACTCTCCGAACGAAAACATCATCAACAAGAATGCTACTTGCCTCATGGCAAGAAGCTCCGAGGTAACTTCTTCTAACTCTTCTTTTCCCAAGGCTATGATAGACATGGATGATCCTGCTAGTCTTAAGGTTAAAGAAGAGATTATTGCTTTGGATTATTTCTATACTAAATTGCAAGGTGAGCACAAAGTTCGTTTTGAGGCTCTTATGGATCAGCTGGCCCAAAACGAAGCACTCCTCGAAGAAAAGGGCAGAATTGAAAGGGAGGATGCAATGGAAATTGCATCCCTAAAAAATGCTCTTGAAGAAGAAGAAGAAGCTCGGTTCTCTCTTGAATAGAGGCTCGAGTCTATGGAAGAGTCACATGAAGAAATTGTGACTAAACTTGTTAAGGAACGTGACAATGCTGTCACCAAAGCAAAGAAGTTAAAGAAGGAAAGGATTGACTTTGGGGCTGCTCATGATAGACTCTCCGAGGAATTGGAGAAACTTGACAATGCTCACAAGGCATTGAAAAACGAGTTCTCTATTCTCAATGAGTCACATGATCAGCTTCAAAGTCGATTGGCCAAATATGATACTCCTAGCTCATCCAACTCAACATATAGTAACAAGAAAAATGCTAGTGTGGAAAAAGAAGTGATCAAGGACATCACTACAAAGGACAAAGGTGTGCTTGATGAAGTCCTTGGCAAGCAAAGGTCAAATCATGGTAAAGAGGGACTTGGTTATGTCACCAAGTCCAAGAAGAAGAAAACCAAGAAGAACAAGACCAAGAATGTGCAATTAAAGACAAGCACTGCTGAGAAGGTTGTCACAAAAGACAAGACTAATAATATTGGTTTTGCAGGGTCTCACAATCCGAATTATGAACTCTTTTGTGATGACTATGGCGATGTTTATGCTTATTATGTTGGTCCTTTTGATGAATATATTGCTTGGTCTATTTGGGTCCCAAAGACCCTTGTTACTAACATGAAAGGACCCATTGAAAAATGGGTACCTAAAACCAAGAAGTAATTTTCTTGCAGGGCTATGCTTCCGGTGGGTCGAAATGGGTGCTGGATAGTGGCTGCACTAGTCATATGACCGGAAGCAAGGAGATCATCACGGAGATGCGTCCAAATCATGATAATATCACAGTCTCCTATGGTGATAAGTCTAAATCTCAGGTATTGGGTCTTGGCAAGGTTGTGGTTGCCCACGATATCTCTCTCGTGGACGTCATGCTTGTTGAGACCCTTGGTTACAACCTTCTTTCTGTTCATGCCCTTGGCAAGATGGGTTTTGCTGTTTTTATCGATGATGATTTGGTGGTACTCTTGTGGAGCAAGTCTCTAAAGGTCGCTTTCGTTGGATACGTCGAAAATGACCTGTATATGGTGGACTTCTCGGGGAAAACCACTTCGGGTCTGATGTGTCTATTCGGAAAGGCTGACGTGGGCTGGCTGTGGCATCGCCGTTTAGCCCATGTCAACATGAGAACTTTGCAAAGTCTCCAGAAGGGTGGCCACATCCTTGGACTAAAAGACAATGTCTCTTTTGCCAAAGATCGTGTTTGCAGGGCTTGTGTTGAAGGAAAAATGCATGACTCTCCCCACAAGAGGAAGACTATTGTGTCATCAAAGAGGATCTTGGAATTACTTCATGTGGATTTATTTGGTCCTCCTTCTCATGCAAGTCTTGGTGGGAAGAAATATTGCTTGGTCATTGTCGATGATTACTCAAGATATACATGGGTATATTTCTTCAAGCTGAAAAGTGAGAATCAACAAACTGTCATCGACTTTCCCAATGAAGTTCAACGTCAACACAATGTTCCCATCTTGGCATTTAAAAGTGACAACGGCTCAGAATTCAAGAACTACACTTTAAACGAGTTTCTTAGCAAAGAGGGGATTAGACACCAATATTCCGTTGCGTACACCCCTCAACAAAATGGTGTAGCCGAGAGGAAGAACCGGACTTTGATGGATATGGCAAGATCTATGCTAGCTGAATTCAAGTCTCCTTATAATTTTTGGGCTGAAGCCATATCCACTGCTTGTCACTCATCAAACCGGCTCTACCTTCGGAAGATCTTGGACAAGACCCCTTATGAAATACTTACCGGTAACAAACCCAACATCTCATACTTCAGGGTATTCGGGTGTAAGTGTTTCTTTCTTATTAAAGGTGTCCGTTTGTCAAAGTTTGAATCCAAGGCTTTAGAAGGTATTTTTGTTGGTTACGGTGCCGAATCCCACACTTATAGAGTCTACAACAAGCTCACTAGGATTGTTGTAGAATCTTGTAGTGTGGAGTTAGATGAAAATAACGGCTCCTTTGTAGGGCAAGTTGATGTTTGTGATGAAGATGTTGAAATACCCCAAGATGCCATAAGAAGAATGGGAATGGGATTTTTCCGCCCCATTGAGGAACCCCTTGTGGCGGATCGGGAAGGACAATCCTCCACACATGTGGAGCCCTCATCTACACAAGATCAACAAGCTCCTACTGTTGGAGACAATCCTGCACCAACACCACAATCTGCTGAAGACCATCTGTCCCCTGGACAAGTTGGTAGTCCCAGGCCGGACTATCCGCCCCCTCCAAGGGGCGGACAATCCGCCCCTGGCACTCCAACTCGTTCCAGAGGATCCGAAGGAGAAGTCAACAACTCTGAAGCTCCCAGGCCGGATTCTCCGGCCCCCAGGGGCGGAGTATCCGGCCCTGGGTCTCCAACTCCCGTCAGGCTTTCTCAGGAAGATGGTTCTGGTACTTCACCTCCCAGGCCGGATAGTCCGGCCCCTCCAAGGGGCGGATTATCCGGGCCTGAAGAAAATGTTCAGCAACAATCTTCTGGCAGTAACGGTGACCAAGATCAAGGGCAGGGCAGTAATCAAGACAAGGATACAACTATTGAATCCACTCCTCCTAGAAACTATAAGGACATTGAGGCTCGTCGCAAGGCTCGTGCTGATCGGAACCTTGAACTAAGAGGTCACACTCTTGACAAGGTTGTTGGTGATCTACGACGAAGTGTATCCACTAGAAGAGAGCTTGCAAGCTTCTGTGATCATCAAGCTCACATTTCCATGGTTGAACCAAAGAAGGTTTTTGATGCTCTTGAAGACCCCGATTGGGTTGTTGCAATGCATGAAGAATTAAATAACTTCGAACGCAACAAAGTTTGGAAGCTCATAGAAAAACCAAAGGATTGCCGCAATGTTATCGGCACCAAGTGGATCTTCAAGAACAAACAGGATGAAAATGGCATTGTTGTGAGGAATAAATCACGACTCGTGGCTCAAGGATTCTCTCAAGTGGAAGGAATTGATTTTGGCGAGACTTACGCTCCTGTGGCTCGTCTTGAGTCCATCCGTATCCTTCTTGCATATGCAACCCATCATAATTTTAAATTACAACAAATGGATGTTAAGAGCGCTTTCCTTAATGGTCCTCTACATGAGTTAGCATACGTCAAGCAGCCCTCGGGGTTTGAGGACCCCAAATTTCCGAACCATGTCTACAAACTCGATAAGGCGCTCTATTGCCTTAAACAAGCCCCACGTGCGTGGTATGAGCACCTTAAAGAGCTTTTGCTAGACCGTGGATTCGAAGTTGGGCAAATCGATCCCACTCTTTTTAATAAGAAGGTTAATGGGGAGCTTTTTGTATGCCAACTTTATGTAGATGACATTATTTTTGGCTCTACTAACCAAGATTTTAACGATGAATTTTCGAAGCTTATGACTGACAGGTTTGAGATGTCCATGATGGGTGAGCTCAGGTCCTTTCTTGGATTTGAGATCAAACAACTTAGAGAGGGAACCTTTATTAATCAAGCTAAGTACATCCAAGACATGCTCAAAAGGTTCAAGATGACGGATCTCAATGGCATTGCTACCCCAATGCAAACAAAGTGTCATCTTGAGCTCAATCCCAAGGGTAAAGACATGGATCAAAAGGTATACCGATCCATGATCGGCTCTCTCCTTTACCTTTGCGCATCTAGGCCCGATATCGTGTTAAGTGTAGGAGTGTGTGCAAGGTACAAAGCCGCTCCTAAAGAAAGCCACTTAGTGGCAGTCAAGCGAATCTTCCGATATTTGGTTCATTCCCCAAATTTTGGGTTATGGTATCCCAAGGGTTCAAGTTTCTCTCTATGTGGTTACACTGATTCAGATTGGGCTGGTGAAAAAGATGATAGGAAATCAACCTCTGGTGCATGCCAATTCTTTGGCAGGTCTCTAGTGTGTTGGTCATCAAAGAAACAGAATTGTATTTCACTCTCAACCGCCGAAGCTGAATATGTTGCTGCTGCAAGTTCTTGTACTCAATTGTTATGGATGAGGCAAACTTTAAAGGAATATGCTGTCAATTGTGACAAAGTGCCTCTTTTATGCGACAATGAAAGTGCTATCAAAATTGCTTACAATCCTGTGCAGCATACAAGAACAAAACATATAGAGATTCGCAACCACTTTATTCGGGATCATGTTGCTCGTGGATATATTGCTCTATCCTTTGTGAGCACGAAGAACCAACTTGCTGATATTTTCACGAAGCCTCTTGATGAAGCAATATTTTTTTATTTGAGGAATGAGCTAAATATCATAGATTCAAGGAGCTTGGCTTGACTACCCTTGCACACTCACTTGGTCTTATTCATGTATTTAGTTTAGATGCGGGCATAGACATAGGGGGAGTGTGGTCCTAATTGATTGGGCCAACCCTCCCCCCATAATGCCGAAAGCAAGTAAAATCATTTCCCTTAATATCACTTTGTGATATGTGGGTCATCGATGAGCATTGATTTTGAACTCAAGATACAACTTCGCGGTGTCATGCCATGCGCTCCAACATGGTGGCTTCGGCCACCGCCCGCTTCCTTGAGGAGAGTTGGTTTCTCATGGGCCTTGTTGGATTTTCTTGCATATCTCTTGTTCTTATGGAAAACACACTCAAATTTGGCTTTTCATTGATTTGATTCTTGCAAATTTGGGTGTGTAGTACCATCTCAGTTTGATGAGGAGGAGTGATCTCCAGGGGCGTTAGCATCGCTCTTCTTCCTTTTTGGCGTTTCGATGCCAAAGGGGGAGAAGTAGTTCTATTAGGTCTCGTGGATTTGCAAGGGTTGGTACAAGATTTTCGATTTTAGTCGTTTTTATTTGCTTGCTCGTGCCTTTTCTAGCGTGAACTCAGTTGCTATTTGTGTTTATTTATGTAAGACTATGTCGTACTCCACAATTTGGTACTATGTTTGATATTCATGGAATTCTGGATTTATCTATCATGGACCCCATGGAATTCTGGAATTATGGAGCATATTTGATGGCATATGGATTCATGGGATTATCTATGTATGCTTTGGCTATATTCTCATCCTGGTGGTATGACCTTATTTCCCAAATCTTAAAATAGTGTTCTCCCTAGTGTGTGTATTTGTATTCAAATGCAAATCTTAAATATGCACACATCTAGGGGGAGCGTCTTTCATTATTTAAGGTGGCTTTTGTCGGTTTTATTGCAAATCCTAATATTGTCATCTAACACCAAAAAGGGGGAGATTGAAAGAACATTTTATAATCCCTAGTGTTTTGTGTGTTAGATAACAATATCAAGGATTATTTAATGTGTGTTGAAGTGTTGCAGCCACCTATGAGAAAAAGGGAAAGGATTCTGTTTTTGGGGGGCGGATTATTCGGTCAAAACTCCACCCCCCTTCTGGGGCTTGCGCCTGCTTGGGCAAAGGGAGGGGCGGATTATCCGCCCCTGGTGTGATGGGGATATGCCCGCCGGGGTATACCCAGCAGGACGTTTCCGACTGGCCCAGGAACTGGCGAGTGGGCCTGCAAGACGGCGACTGGATCAAGGCCCGGTGTGGATCCGAGCGACTGGAAGCTGAAGGCCCAGGCGAGTAGATAGGCCCGATCGAGTTAGGTTAAACGATTACCGAAGCCTTAACTGATTCGGTTGAGATATGTAAACCCTAGGGGAGGTGAGTCTATATAAACCTCCCTACGGGGCGTGTAGAGATACGTTCCATCATACCACCAAGCGACTCGCCGCCTAGCCGCCGAGCTCGCCCATTTTACCACCATCATAATATAATCTAGCAGGAGTAGGTCTTTACCCTCCGGGGGGCCGAACCTGGGTAAAACCTTGTGTCTCCGCCCTCATCTCGCACCGCAGATGGCTGGCCGCCCTTGCCCCTCGTTCTACTACTCGCTGCTGATTGCAGCATCTGCCGTGACCGATCCGCCGGAGGATCCCTTTTCCACCCCGATCCCTCCTAACGCCACGGCAACGGAGGTCGAGGAACTCTGCCTGAAGCTGGCGGAGGCAGTCCCCAAGGAGCAAGCCGAGCGCGAAAAATTTCGCTCGAGCAGGTGACGGCGCAGGAGCTGTCGCGCTACCACCACCAACGAATCAGGTCACGCCTGAACCCCACCGTCCAGGGCCGCGCCCTGAACTTCGACGATGAAAACGACCCGGCCCGCGCGGCCGAGCGAGCGATCTACGAGAACGCGCCACCAGGAGGAAGCGCCCGGCCCCCGCCAGGGTCGCCGGCAATGGGCGCCCCACCTCCACCCAACCGCACACCCCCTAGGGATCAGCCGCAGATAGTAGTCTCCTCACGGGAGCGAGACGCGAATGGCCTCCCACTGTTCTCCACCCCGATGGACAACCTCGTGGTGGGCCGGGCAGCAGCCGACAACATCATGGCCACCGGTGATGGTGCCCTACAGATCCAGTATGTCAGGGCCCTGCTCGCAAAGGCCGTCGAGCAGCAAAACGCAGGCGCCGACTCGCAGGGTCGAGTGTACTCGCGATCTTCGGGAAGCAGAGCGGCCTCAAGCGGCCGCCCCATGGCGGCAAACACCCTCAACTACCCGCCACCAGAGCCACTGCAGCTCCAACATCGACCCGCAAACGCGGCACTCTCCACCAATGACCCCAGGCCAGCGACCAACTTTGTCGCCGCCAACGGTCAACCCATCGACGCCCGCACCCACATCATCAAGAACCAAAGCTGGCGCGCACGCCAGCCCGACGACCTGCGCCACACCCTAACCAACCGCCGCGACGGCGAGCCGATGGGATCGTTAAGTCGACTCGGCCCCAAGTGCTTCGGACCGATGATCCGAGGCGAGAAGTACCCGCCGAACTTCAAGGCGCCAAAGAGATAGAAAAGTACGACCCTTCATACGACCCCGCCGTGTGGCTCGATACATACCTCATGGAGATGGGGATCGCAGGCCACACCGACCTGCTAGCCGCCCGTTACCTCCCCTTGATGATGGAGGGGACGTGCAGGCAGTGGATCAACACCCTCCCCCGGGATAGTATCGACTCCTGGGAGGAAATGCGCGACGCTTTCATCAGGCACTTCGAGTGCTCCTACACCCGCGCCACCACCATTGAGGACCTGGAGCGATGCGTCAGGGACCCCACGAGTCGACCCGCAACTGGGTCCACCGGTGGCAAGAACTCTGGTACAACGCGGTCGGCATCCACCCGGACACTGCGATCCATGCTTCAAGACCTCGTGCCGCTACGAGCCCTTGGTCGCCAAGCTCAAGCGACACTCTCGCACACTCGACAACATACCGGACCTCCTCGAGATCGCCAAACGGTACGCGGAGGAAGATCCAAACCAGGAAACCGACGACGAGTCGGGAGGCCAATGCCGCACGAGCGGCAACGACAACGGACGACGGTCCGACCTACGCTACAGCAACACTCGCCTCACCGGCAAGCGCCGCAGTGACGGGCGAGTCGACTTCGTCGCCAATGCCGGGCACGCACAACGCGAGCCCAAAAGCATCCGCCGCGACGGCGGCAACTACAAGGACAAGCCAAGGTTTGACCCCGCGGCCCTCCTTAACCAACCTTGTGCGTTTCACGGCAGGGAAGGGAAGCCCGCAACACACACAACCGCTGACTTCCACACCCTCAGGGAGATCGAGAAGGCACGGCGAGCACGGGAGGACCCCGACAACGACCCGCCAAATGGCGGAAAATTCGTCAAAGTGGCCGGCTCGCTCCATACCTTCACAGGCTTCAACACGAAGTGCGAGAAGAAGGTCATCACCCGCGCCGTCGCCGTCAACGCGGTGGCTCAGGTGGACGTTCCCCAGTTCCTCAACTGGTCGGAGCAGCACATCACCTGGAGCCGCCAAGACCACTCGCCACGCATCGAGTACCCAGGCCGAGTCGCCCTGGTGGTCAAGCCTAAGGTCGGCGACTACTGTCTCCCCAAGACATTGATGGACGGCGACAGCTCCATCAACATCCTGTACCTGGACACCTTCAGGCGGCTGCGGCTCCCGCAGTCGATGATCGAGACAACCCACACCACGTTCCATGGCATCGTCCCCGGTCGGAAGGCGTACCCGATCGGCAAGGTCACGCTGCCCGTCACCTTCGGCACACCAGCAAACTTTCGCACCGAGCGGATCGTCTTCGAGCCGATACCCTTCGACAGCCCCTACCACTGCGTCCTGGGGCGCCAGGCGTTCGCCAAGTTCATGGCAGCGCCCCACTATGCGTACAACGCGATGAAGCTCCCCGGGCCGTGTGGCATCATAACCATCAACGGCGACCCCGACATGGTCGCCGAGTGCGAGGCCAAAAGGAGAAGAACTCGCCGACGCCGTCATCGCGGCAGAAACCAACCACGCCGATGAGCTCGCCAAGTACGCGAGCGGGGTCAACAACGACGACCCCACCATACTCAAGAAGCCCAACTCGGAGGGCGCAAACACCTCAACCTTCGAGGCAACGACGCACACCCGCACCGTCGAGCTGGTCCCAGGCGACTCCAGCCAGACGGTGACGATCGGGACGGGCATGAGCCTAGCCTAGGAAGGCGCGCTCATCGAGTTCCTCCGTGAGAACAGGGACATCTTTGTATGGAAGCCCTCTGACATGCCTGGTGTTCCTAGGGAGCTCGCTGAGCACAAACTAAACGCCGACCCCAAAGTGCGACCCGTCAAACAGTCGCTGCGGCCCTTCAATGAAGAGCGCCGCCGAGCCATCGCCGAAGAAGTGCAGCGTCTACTCGCTGCAGGCTTCATCCGGCTAATCAAGTACTCCAAGTGGCTGGCAAACCCAGTCCTGGCCGAGAAGAAGAACGGGACCTGGAGGATGTGTATCGACTACACAAACTTGAACAGGGCCTGCCCGAAGGAGCAGTTCGTCCTCCCGCGGATCGACCAAATAATCGACTCCACCGCGGGCTCGGAGTCGCTATGTTTCCTCGACGCCTACTCTGGATACAACTAGATCAAAATGGCCGTCGAGGACGAGGAGAAGACGGCGTTCATCACGCCATTCGGAGCCTTCTGCTACACCGCCATGACCTTCGGCCTCAAGAATGTCGGGGCGACCTACCAGCGGTGCATGCAAGAGTGCCTCGCGAGCCAAATTGGCCGCAACATCCACGTCTACATAGATGACGTGGTCGTAAAATCCGCTCGCCAGGGCGATCTACTCGCCGACCTGGCGGAAACATTCGCCAACCTGCGAAAATACAAGATAAAGCTTAACCCAGGAAAATACACCTTCGGTGTACCAGCAGGACAACTACTGGGGTACGTCGTCTCCAAGCGAGGTATTGAGGCGAACCCCACCAAGATCGACACGATCGCCCGACTCGGCAAACCCGAGTGCCTGCGCGACGTCCAGAAGCTGGCCGGGCGAGTAGCGGCTCTCAGTCACTTCATCCCCCGCCTGGGAGAAAAGGCGATGGCCCTATACCGCCTGATGCGCAAGAACCCCACCTTCCAGTGGGACAAGGAGGCAGACGACGCGCTCCGCGACCTCAAGAAGGTGCTACTCGCCGCACCACTACTCGCCGCCCCCGCCGACAAAGAACCCATGATGGTCTACGTCGCGGCTTCCGAGCTCGTCGTCAGCGCCGTCATGGTCGTCGAACGGCCGGAGGAAGGAAAGGAGCGCCCAGTACAGCGACCGGTGTACTACATCAGCGAGGTCCTCACCGAGTCGCGCCAGTGATACCCGCAGTACCAGAAACTGGTATATGCGGTCTTCAGAGCACAGCGGCGCCTGCCGCACTACTTACAGGAACACCCAATCACGGTCGTCTCCTCAGCACCGTTGCAGGACATCATCCGCAACCGCGAGGTGACCAGGCGGGTCGCCAAGTGGGCCATCGAGATCGGCGTCCACAACATCAAATACGAGCCACGAAAAGCGATCAAATCGCAGGCTCTAGCGGACTTCATCGCCGACTGGGAAGAGGCCCAGCAGACAGAGAAGCTGCCATACCTCCATTACTGGAGCCTGCACTTCGACGGCTCCAAGAACGCGGACGGCGCAGGAGCAGGGATCGTGCTAACCTCACCGAAGGGCGCCAAGCTCCGCTACATCCTCCGCCTCGACTTCACCCCCTGCACCAACAACATGGCCGAGTACGAGGCCTTACTCCACGGCATGCGAGCGGCCAGGGAGATGAACGTCAACCGCCTACGCTGCTACGGAGACTCCGACCTCGTCACTGGACAAGTCGCTGACACCTGCGACGCCGTCTCCCCCACCATGGCGGCATACCGCCAAGCAGTGGACAAGTTGGGAGGACACTTCGCAGGCTACTCCGTCGAGTGGATTGACAGGCGGAAGAACAAGGAGGCCGACGCACTCTCTCGCATTGGGTCGGCTCGACTCACACCACCCTCCGGCGTCTTCCTCGACATGATCACCAAGCCATCAGTCTCTCCCCCAAGGGAGATCGACATCAGAGTCCCGTTGCAGCCGGAGGCGGCCCTGGTCGCACTCGTCACCGAGCCAGACGACTGGACCAAGCCCTACGTCGCCTACCTGGAGGCCGGCACCTTGCCGGCAGATGAGACGGACACTCGGATGATCGCACGCCGATGCAAGTCCTACACCATCATCGACGGCGAGCTCCACAAGCGCAACGTCACCGGCGTGTTCCAACGCTGCGTCCAACCCGCCGAAGGACGCAAGATCCTCCACGACATCCACTCCGGCGACTGCGGCCACCACGCCGGCGCTCGCTCTCTGGTCGCCAAGGTTATGCGGCATGGCTTTTACTGGCCCACCGCACACGCCGATGTCGTCGACATTGTCCAGCGGTGCGCCGGGTGCCAGAAGTATGCCAACCAGACGCACGAGCCGAGCTCAGCGCTCAAGACAATCCCCATCATCTGGCCATTCACTGTGTGGGGCATGGACATGGTAGGCCCCTTCAAAAAGGCTCCCTCCGGCTACACCCACCTCCTGGTCGCGGTCGACAAATTCACAAAGTGGGTGGAGGCCAAAACCAGTCCGGAAGTGCGACGGGAAGACCGCCACAAAATTCCTACGCGAGCTCATATATCGCTACGGGTTCCCAAACAGCATCATCACGGACAACGGCACCAAATTTTCCAAAGGAGCCATGGCCGAGTTCTGCGAAGAACACCACATCCGGCTCGATCTCGCGTCAGTCGCCCACCCGGAATCCAACGGCCAGGCGGAACGGGCCTATCAAAGCATCCTCCACGGCCTGAAGCCGCGACTCCAAGTACCACTCGAGCGCACCGCCGGGTGCTGGGTCGAGGAGCTACCCTCCGTCATCTGGGGCATCCGCACCTCGGTCAATAGGTCGACAGGATTCACCCCCTTCTTCATGGTGTACGGCACCGAGGCAGTCATGCCCACCGACCTCGAGCACGACTCGCCGCGGGTCGTCCACTACACGGAGGCTGCAAACGAACTCGCCCGCCAGGACGGAGTCGATCAACTCGATGAGGCACGTGACCTCGCTCGATCACGCACCGCCATCTATCAGCAGGGACTACGCCGCTACCACAGTCGGCGGGTGAAAACTCGCACCTTCTAGGAAGGCGACCTAGTGTTGCGCCTCATCCAGGACAAGAAGGGCATGCACAAGCTTTCCCCTCCGTGGGAGGGACCATTCGCCATCGGGCGCGTACTCGGCAATGATGCCTACTACCTCATCGACGTCCGCGGGGACGGCAAACTCGACGTCAAGCGACCATGGAATGTAAACCTCCTACGGAAGTTCTATTCCTAGAACCCCACATATGTACCCTCCAGTCGCTATGAAATAAAAAGAATTGCTTACCGCAAATTGCGCCTACTCTCCGTGTCTTGTGCCACTCGCACTCGTAATAACAGCGTCAAGCTAACCGCAGAAATTAACCTTTGGTACAGCGATCGGCACAGCCAAGTAGTGCGATGCAAGAGCACTGGGTCACCTCAGGTTTTGCATCGTCCACGAAAAACGCCTACCCGGAGCCCTATTGGAGTCGCCTAGCCCGACTGGCTCTACGAGCCAAGACAACTGCCTTCGCTTCTCACAGCGACCATGACCCTCCGCATCCTCAACATAGCGACTCGAACGGCCACGTACCACGCTCGGGGACTGACGACCAGTTCAGCGCGAGCGGCTCGGGAAAACGCCAAGTATGAGAGCATGCCCAGGACTCGCCATGCGACTGAACCAACGTGCCAGGCACGGAGTGATGCGCTCAAACTAACGCGCCAAGTCCTCACCCACCCTCGAGTCGCGCCTAGAACAACCAAGTACCACGCTCGGGGACTCGGCCACCCGACCTTGTTCGCGCAAGGGAAAACAGTGAAGTACATAGCGCTCAGGGGAGTCGCCTTGCGACTGGCTCTCCGAGTCCGGGCGAGTCGACCACAATAACAAAACATTCAAAAACCACAAACACATCACACACGAGGTAAACCCCACAAAAAGGGCAGACGCGCTCGGGGACTCGTTCAACCCTCAATCGGAAAACACATGACAAGTCACAAAACAAACACGATATCTCATTAATAGCATGTTGAAATCATCTCAGAATACAAAATATGCCCAAACTGCAGATCTGCTACTAACGCCCCAGGGCAAACTATTCTATTCCGCAGGCTTCGACGATGACTCACCAGCACCCTTGCGATTGTGGATGAACGGGTTTGATGGGTACGTCGTCAGCTCATCCGCTATCGCCGCGCAGAAGGGTTGCTCGATCTTGAAGTCCCGGTGCTGCGGCTCGGGGTCGTTAGGTGCGACGACCGTCTCCTGGTAAGGAAGGAGGTCGCCCATCGCCCAGACGCGCTCGGAGTACACCGCGGCACGATCCATCAACTTGAGCACTTCAGAGATTTCCACCGAGCCAGTCGATGATGGGTAGCCACTCGTCACGTCGTCTAGATCAAAGTCCTCCGGGAAATGGGCGAGCCCAAGGCTAAGCAACGTCGCCTCTCCACGCGGGAAGGCCAATCGCGTCATAAACTCAATGACCGATGGTGCCTTCTCCAAGTACCGCCACACCTCGACGAGGTCGCTGGGAATTACTTCCGTGGGCGACATCTCCTGGAGGTAGGCTCGGATGCATGTCGCCAACAACGTCGCCGAGTCAACGAGCATGGCCACACATTGCCGCGCGTCGAACGAGTTCGCCTCTTCCGCGCTATCAAGGATGCGACCTGTGGATAGAAGATAACAGTGAGAACAACGGATATTACAAAAAGGCACGTGCAATAGGCAGGGGCAGACACACTCACCAATCAAGGGACGGGAGAGGTCCGTAATGAAGCTCTGAAGAGAAGTATAATCATCCTGAAGCCCAGCAACAAGGGCGTGAGAAACTTTACGCTCTTCCGCGGCGGCCGTAACGGCGGCCTTGGCTCGACCATCCGCCGAACTCGCTTCCTCTTTCGCCTCCCTCAGCTCGCGCTCGAGATCGGCGATCCGCTTCTCAGCCGAACTCAACGCCGATTGAGCTGCTGCCAACTCACTCGCTGGGACAAGTCCCTGGCGGGCCTCCTCTGCCTTCGCGGCAACTACCTGAAGCCCCTTATTCGCCTCTTGGACGGTGGCCAGTTCCTTCTCCGCGCGGTGTTTCGCAGCAAGTCGATCAGCTGACTCACGTTGCAGACGCTGTACACAATTCAAACAGTTAGCCAAAGCGAAATCCTAAGTGCCCGCCCGCTGAAATTCAGCGAGTACGCACTCGGGGACTGGCAACCAAAAAATCCTAAGTGTCCACCCGCTGAAATTCAGCGAGTGCGCACTCGGGGACTGGCAACCAAAAAATCCTAAGTGCCCACCCGCTGAAATTCAGCGAGTGCGGAGATTGGCAACCAAAAAATCCTAAGTGCCCACCCGCTGAAATTCAACGAGCGCGCACTCGGGGACTGGCAACCAAAAAATCCTAAGTGCCCACCCGCTGAAATTCAGCGAGCACGCACTCGGGGACTGGACGCGAAAAGTAAAAGCACAACACTAAAAGAATCAGACCGCTGCAACACACCGACCTGATCCTCGGGGACTGGACATACCTGGATGGCTGCGCCAAGCATGCCATGAAGTTATACCGCATCCACGGACGCGAGGAGAGCCGGCGTGTGCCCGCGACTCTGCTCGACCTCCGTATCGGCGACCCCAGGTGCATAGCTCGAGGGAGAGGTACCACTTGCTGTAGCCGCCCTGGTGATGAAGCGAGGAAACGTTGCGATGGAGGCACCGGCACCAAAGGATGCTGGCTCGGCCACCCCAGGCGAGGGAGCACCCTCCTTCGTGGGTACGGCCGCCTCCGTTGCGGGTTCATTCGGCGCGACCGCCGTGTCGTCGGAGATCTGACGACATCGTCGCCCTTGGCTTTCTTGGCGCCATCCGCAGGGACGACGACTTCGTCCGCCTTCCTCTTCCGGGAGGGATCCTCTTCGCTGGAAACGGGCGGCACCTTAGCCACAGTTGGATGGCCTATTTTCTTCGCTCCGGTCCTACAAATTGATTGTGTGAGCAAGATAATTCAAGTACAATGAAAGACGAAAGAAGGTGAGAAAACTCACTTAGCGACTGGAATGAAGCGTAGCCCGGTGCCGATGCCGGCCGACTTCTCCAGTTCGGGGCCTAGTCGGCGACTGAGGCCCATTTCCAAGACGTCGTGCGCCCAAGACATGGATGGTTTCTTTGTCGTCGAGGCTGCGACGGGAGCCTCTGAGACATCTTCAGCGGGAGCTTCCTTGTGAGGTGAAGTCGCCGCGACCAGAGCGGCCCCTAGTCCAGAGACTGGGGCGAATGGCGGAGGTATCGAAGCCAGTGGCACCTCGCTCAGGACAGCGGCCGTGTCCAGCACGGTTACCATCGGCGGCACCTCGCCCTTGGCCAGACTGGTGGCGTCGGAGCTGCTCGCCGAGTGCAGCGGGGAGGCCGGTCTCACCGGCTTCGTCTTCTTCTTCGGAGGGGCCTTCACCTCCTTCTCCACCTTCTTCTTCTTCGACGGAGTAGCTTGGCGGTGCGAGGTGGTCTCCGGAAGTTCGTCATCATCATCATCATGACGCTCGAGGATTTTACTTGCCTCGAGCTCATGTTGACGCTGCCCGCGGGTTTTGCGAACCAACGGGGCGACCTCCTCCTCGGAGTCGTCGTCGTCGTTGTTCTCGTCGCTCTCGGCGTCGCCCTTGGCGGGAGGCGATTCGCCCAGGTCCTGGACGGACGAGCTTGGGTTCTCGTCGTCGGAAGGCGGGATCCATCCTTTCACCACTTGGAATAGCTGCAATGAGCACAAGATGAAATTAGAATGACCGCGACTGCATAAACTGCGACTGCGAATGATGCGAGGTGACTTACCGTTGGGTCTGGATGCTTTGTGGTGTAGGGGCAACCCCAGCCTTTGCGTCCAGGTACACCGCCTGGGTGATCTTCTTCAGTACTGGGGTGTAGTCCTCAAGCTTCCACTCGGCGAGGCAGGACTTCGTCGAGTCCTCCCGGCCCGTGTATTGGTACATGTAGTGGTCGCGCCGAGCCAGAGGGACGAGCCGCCGCCTGAGCCAGCAGTTGTATAAGTTAATTGTCTAGAGGCCTTTCTTCTTCAGACTACGGATGGTTTGAAGCATTTCGTCCACGACCATCCGCTGGTCGGTGGGGAGCTTGCCGACTTGGAGTCGGCGCAGTTCGGACCGGTTGGCGGAGTATCGTGGGATCGCCGCCTCGCCCTCCGGGGTCGACTCGGCAACGTAGAACCAAGACTTCTTCCAGTCGCTCGCCGCCTTGGCGGGCAGCATCAAGTCAAAGAACGAGGCTTTCGACTTCAGCTGGAATGTCAGGCCGCCCGCTTCCTCGCGACTGATCCGTCCGTGAAACAGATCTTGCCATAGAGGGAAGTAGGGCCGGCAGCCCAGGTAGCACTCGCAGAACGCCACGAAGATGGCGAGCTGCTCGATGCTGTGCGGACCCAGGTCCGACGGTTGGATCCCGTAGTAGGCGTAGAAGCGCCGGAAGAACAGGGACATAGGGAATCCCAGCCCCCGTTCTAGGTGGCTGGTGAAGCAGATGAATTCTCCCTCGCGCGGGTTCGGGGTCACCTCTCCGGCCGCGGGGATGCGCCAACAGCCGGCGCGCAGGATCCCAGCCTCCTCGAAGGACGCCAGTTGCGCCCTCGTCCACTTAGATCTACCCCAGGGCTCGGTGGAGGGGGCCATGGCGGAAGGATTGGTGGGGGGTCGGATGATTTCGGGTCGGCTGGATCGCGATGCGAAGGAAGGCGAAAGTGCACGCAATCGGAGGAAATGACGAGAAGGTGGTTCTCCGATCGCCTGCCATTCCCCTTATATAGCGGTTGTTACCCGCCAAATCAGGGAGCCGTTACTACGCGGTGATTACACCAAAAGTTACCGTTGGATTACCCCAACGGCTAGTTTGACCACATTAACGGTCCAACTTCATCCACTCGGCTCGCCGACCCGGTCACTACGACAGTGATTAAATATTTTCGCCGACTCGACTCGCCAAAGCTGTGATCAGAATGACTAGTCTTTTCCTTTATTCAGGAGCCCGCCGGCGATTCGACTGGGTGTCTGCTTTGAAGACGTATACTCCGACTGCCAGCAACCACCTGCGCCCAATCGACGACGGCCTCGGGGACTACTAATGGGTATATGCCCACCAGGGTATACCCAGCAGGACGTTTCCAACTGGACCAGGAACTGGCGAGTGGGCCTGCAAGACGGCGACTGGATCAAGGCCCGGTGTGGATCCGAGCGACTGGAAGCTGAAGGCCCAGGCGAGTAGATAGGCCCGGTCGAGTTAGGTTAAATGATTACCGAAGCCTTAACTGATTCGGTTGAGATATGTAAACCCTAGGGGAGGTGAGTCTATATAAACCTCCCTACGGGGCGTGTAGAGATTCGTTCCATCATACACCCAAGCGACTCGCCGCCTAGCCGCCGAGCTCGCCCATTGTACCATCATCATAATACAATCTAGCAGGGGTGGGTCTTTAGCCTCCGGGGGGCCGAACCTGGGTAAAACCTTGTGTCTCCGCCCTCATCTCGCACCCAAGATGGCTGGCCGCCCTTGCCCCTCGTTCTACTACTCGCTGCCGATTGCAGCATCTGTCGTGACCATTCCCACGACATCGTGGGGCCGTATTATCCGCCCCCAAAGGCAGAGTTCTTTTCCCTTTATTCTCAAATAGAGCTGCAACACTTCAACACACATTAAATGATCCTTGGTATTGTTATCTAACACACAAAACACCAGGGATTAAGAAATGTTCTTTCAGTCTCCCCCTTTTTGGTGTTAGATGACAATACTAGGATTTGCAATGAAACCGGCTATCTCCACCTTAGGATGAAGGGCGCTCCCCCTAGATGTGTGCATATTTAAAATTTGCATTTGAATACAAATACACACACTAGAGAGAGCACAACTTCTATGGCAAACATAATTGGAACAAAAGTGGATTGAGGGACAAGGTCATACCACCGGGATGAGAATAGCTAAAGCATACATAGATGATCCCATGAATCCATATGCCATCAAATATGTTCCATAATTCCAGAATTCCATGGGGTCCATAATAGATAAATCCGGTCCATAATAGATAAATCCAGAATGCCATGAATACCCAACATAGTACCAAACAAAGTGGAGTACGACAAAGTCTTACATAAACAAACATAAATAGCAAATGAGTTCACGCTAGAAAAGGCACAAGCAAACAAATAAAAGCGACTAAAATCGAAAAGCTTGTGCCCGACCCTTGCAAATCCACGAGCCCTAATAGAACTACTTCTCCCCCTTTGGCATCTAAACGCCAAAAAGGAAGAAGAGCGAAGCTACAAATTTGGGTGGAAAGCATCAAACTGAGATGGTACTACACACCCAAATTTGCAAAAATCAAATCAAACAAAAGCCAAATTTGAGTGTCTTTTCCATAAGAACAAGAGATATGCAAGAAAATCCAACGGGACCCATGAAAAACCAACTCTCCTCAAGGAAGAGGGCGGTGGCCGAAGCCACCATGTTGGAGCGCATGGCATGACACCGCGAAGATGTATCTTCAGTTCAAAACCAATGCTCATCGATGACCCACATATCACAAAATGATATTAAGGGAAATGATTTTACTTGCTTTCGGCATTATGGGGGGAGGGTTGGCCCAATCAATTAGGACCACACTCCCCCTATGTCTATGCCCGCATCTAAACCAAATACATGAATAAGAGCAAGTGAGTGTGCAAGGGTAGTCAAGCCAAGATCCTTGAATCTATGATATTTAGCTCATTCCTCAAATAACAAAATCTTGCTTCATCAAGAGGCTTCGTGAAAATATCAGCAAGTTGGTTCTTCGTGCTCACAAAGGATAGAGCAATATCTCCACGAGCAACATGATCCCGAATAAAGTGGTTGCGAATCTCTATATGTTTTGTTCTTGTATGCTGCACGGGATTGTAAGCAATTTTGATAGCACTTTCATTGTCGCATAAAAGAGGCAATTTGTCACAATTGACACCATATTCCTTTAAATTTTGCCTCATCCATAACAATTGAGTACAAGCACTTGCAGCAGCAACATATTCAGCTTCGGCGGTTGAGAGTGAAATACTGAAGGGAATATGCCCTGAGAGGCAATAATAAAGTGTTTATTATGTGTATTCCAAGTATATGATAGACGTTTATTTTGCATGCTATAATTGTATTAATACGGAAACATTAATACATGTGTGTTTAATAAACAAACAGAAAGTTCCTAGTTATGCCTCTCTCATAAACTAGCTCGTTGATTAACAAGATGATCAAGGTTTCCTGATCATGGACATTGGATGTTGTTAATAACGGGATCACAACATTAGTGTAATGGTGTGATGAAAATTCATCCGAAGTATAGCATTACGATCAAAGTCATTGAGTTTATATTGCTATAACAACTTACGAAGGGATCCTAATCCTTAGACCATGAGATCATGTCAATCACTAACACCGGAAGAGTTTCTTGATAACATCAAACGTCACACCGTAACAGGGTGATTATAAAGATGGATTCAGAACTAATAAAGTGTTATGTTGAGGCTCATGGATCGAGAGTGGAATTTTTTCATCCCGATGACGGATAGATATACTCTGGGCCCTCTCGGTGATATCACATTGATTAGCTTGCAAGCAAGTGATTTGATCACTAGAATGTTATATCACAGGAACGAGAAAAGAGTGCATGTCGGTAACGAGATCAAACTAGGTATGGAGATACCGATGATCGAATCTCAGACATTTAATATATCGTGAAACAAAGGGATTAAGATACTAGCGCAAAAGGTTCCGACGATCACAAGAAAGTCATCGTTGAATGTGTGGGACTCAATATGGGTCTCCAGATCCCGCTTCTGATTATTGATCCGAGAGGGGTCTCGATCATGTCCGCATTATTCACGAACCGTAGGGTGACACACTTAAGAGACACCGACATCCAATGGGAGCAAATGTTTCATGCCGAAAGAATGAACAAGCGCAGGAATTTATTTCACTAGATACAGAAACAAGTTTTCGGGTGAAATTGCATAAAGTGGTTATGCATGTGAAATAGAATTCTAGCAAGGGGTTATTTGTGAATATTTGTCATTAAAGTAATTGAAAAAATACTGAATAAAATAAAAGAGTTTTATTAAATGAGAGTTTGCATTAAATTTGGTGGAAATTTAATGGGAATTTGAGTGGACTTTTGAGTGGAGGGAATTTAAAGGAGATTTGTGAGTGGAGTGTCCACCCACATGAAGAGGGGAGGGAAAGGGGGCAGCCCCATGCGCCGGACACCCCCTTGGGGTTCCCCCCTCCTCCTATAAAAGGAGCCCCCCTCCTCACTTGTCTCTCACACCTCCTCGTGAAGGATCTCTCCCCCCCTCTAGAATTTATCCCCCATGGTCTCGGACTAGCGAGATACATGTTCCCGGTGGCTATTCGGCAAGAAAGAGTTGTGTTTCCGCTGCATCGCTGGAGCGAGGAGGCGGAGGTTTCTCGGTGCCTTGAACGTGTGTGCGAGCACGGATGCGCTGCTGATTTGCGGCGCTAGGACTTCCTCTCGATCTTGAGATCGGCAAGAGATCGTCTACATCAACCACGAGTTGAACTCGTTAAGCTTTGTCGGTCTTCAAGGGTATGTTCTCTACGGATATACATCCGCCCATTGTTTGTATCTAGTAGATAGATCTTGGTATATAGTTCCCATCGTAGAATTTTTTTGTTTTCTATGCTGCGAACCCTACAGTGGTATCAGAGCCGGATGTATGCGTAGATACTTTACACGGGTAGTACACATATGAGTATGTGCGCGATGATGATCATGTTGTTGCTCCTTTGTTGTAATTTTGGATATTGGTGGCATAGTGGGATGAAGCGGCCCGGACAAACTTTACATGTCTTCGCACATGAGACCTGTTCCACGCTTGACATGCAACTAGTTTGCATAAGTGGCTAGCGGGTGTCTGTCTCTCCTACTATAGTCAATATCTATTTTGCAAGCGAGTTGTCAACAATTTGATTATCCTCGTTGTGGTTCATGTTCGTAGGTAAGAGCGGTTCTATCTCGAAATCCCTAAGCCACGTAAAACTTGCAATGGATAAATTAGAGGCGTCTAGTTTAGATTGTTGCTGGGCTAGTGTTATGATATGGTAGTGTTGTAAGTAGAAGTATGAGATGATACTCTTACAACACACATAGCGTGTAAAATCCATAGACCTTGGATTTACACATATAGGTATGATAGTGATCATACCACGATGCACATGATAGAGATCATCTGCGGGAACCATATAATTTCACTAATAAACATATGATGTTTGATAGCATCTTATATTGCTTGTTTAGCGCTTTGTTAGCATAATAAGATGATCCCTCATTTAAATATCAAGATAAGAATGTGTTCTTCCTTTAGTATGCACCGATTATGTTTTCGTCGCTCCAAGACATCACGTGATGATCGGGTGTTCTTGGATCCACGACCATATTTCGGGTGTAAAACAGTTACACACGCGAATACTAAGGTTCTAACTTGGCCAGCCTAGCATGTACAGACATGGCCTCGGAACACGGACCGAAAGGTTAAGCATGAGTCATATAGTTGATATGATGCCCATTTGATGCTCGCCTTTGAAGCTATACCGACTCACGTGATGATCGGACTTGGTGTAGTGGATTTGGTTCATGTAATCACCAAAAAGGCACGAAGGATGTCGTTTTTGAGTGGGAGTTCATTCGTAATATAGATTAGTTGAACTCAATCTATCATACACTTAGTCTAAACTTTACAAATTCTGTTGTAGATGGCACCACCTGCTTTTAATTTCAATGTGTTCATGGAGAAAGAGAAACTAGCAACGAACGGTAGCAACTTTACCAAATGGGCCATGAATTTGAGGATTCTCCTCTCTGCTGCACAAAAGCAATATGTGCTAGAAGCGCCGTTAGGCCCCCCACCTTTAGATGATGCCCCTGACGAGGAGAAGAATGTCTATCAGACTCGTCAGGAGGACCACAACTTAGTTCATTGCGGCATATTGTATGGGCTAGAGCCGGAACTTCGAAAGCGTTTCGAAAACGGCAATGCATTTGTTACAATGGGTGAGTTGAAAATGATTTTCGACACACATGCTGCTGTAGAGAGCTACAACGCTTCAGAAAAGTTCTTTAGCTGCATGATGGAAGAGCACAGCTCCGTTAGTGAGCATGTACTCAAGATGTCGGGTTACGCCGATAAGCTTGTGTCCTTGGGAATATCGATTCCCATTGACTTAGGCATCCATCGTGTTCTGCAGTCTCTGCCACCTAGCTATAAGAGCTTCGTGATGAACTATAATATGCAAGGCATGAAGAAGTCTCTCCCCGAGCTTCTGTCAATGCTTAAAACTGCAGAAGTGGAGATCAAAAAGGAACATCAAGTGTTGATGATCAATAGGAACACTGGTTTCAAGAAAGACAAGAAGGGAAAACGGAAGGGAAGTAAGGGCGGCAAGCCTGTTGCCGCGCCTGAAAAGAAACCCCGAGTTGGACCTAAGTCTGATTCCGAGTGCTACTATTGTAAGGGGACTGGCCACTGGAAGCGCAACTGCCCCAAGTATCTGGCAGACAAGAAGGCCAGCAAGGCAAACAAAGGTATATATGATATACATGTTATTGATGTGTACTTGACTAGTGCTGGCAGTAGCACCTGGGTATTTGATACCGGTTCAGTTGCTAATATTTGTAACTCGAATCAGGGGCTGTGGAACAAGCGACCGCTATTAATGGGTGAGGTCAAGATGCGTGTCGGCAATGGATCAAGCGTTGATGTGATCGCTGTCGGAACGCTGCCTCTCCACTTACCGTCGGGATTAGTTATAAACTTGAATAAATGTTATCTGGTGCCTGCACTGAGCATGAACATTGTATCTGGATCGTGTTTGATGCGAAGTGGTTATTCATTTAAATCCGAGAACAATGGTTGTTCCATTTATATGAATGAAATCTTTTATGGTCATGCACCGATGATGAATGGTTTATTTCTATTAGATCTCGATGATAATGTTACACATATTCATAATGTTGATGCTAAAAGTATTAAACTTAATGATGATATATCCGCATATATGTGGCACTGCCGTCTAGGTCATATTGGCGTTAAACGCATGAAGAAGCTCCATTCGGATGGACTTTTGGAATCACTTGATTATGAATCATTTGATACATGTGAGCCATGCCTTATGGGCAAGACGACTAGAACGCCGTTTTCCGGTTCAATGGAACGGGCGATAGATTTATTGGAAATCATACATTCTGATGTATGTGGTCCAATGAGTGTGTCGGCGCGAGGTGGATATCGTTATTTTGTTACTTTCACGGATGATTTGAGTAGATACGGTTATATCTACTTGATGAAACACAAGTCTGAAACCTTTGAAAAGTTCAAGGAATTTCAGAATGAAGTGGAAAATCATCGTAATAGAAAGATCAAATTTCTACGGTCCGACCGTGGAGGTGAGTATCTAAGTTATGAGTTTAGCACTCACATGAAAGAGTGTGGAATTGTTTCACAACTCACACCTGCCGGAACACCAGAGCGAAATGGTGTGTCGGAACGTCGTAATCGTACTTTATTAGATATGGTTCGATCTATGATGTCTCTGACGGACTTGCCATTGTCATTTTAGGGTTATGCACTAGAAACTGCTGCATTCACTTTAAATCGGGCACCATCTAAATCCGTTGAAAAGACACCGTATGAATTGTGGTTTGGAAAGAAACCTAAGCTGTCATTTCTTAAAGTTTGGGGATGCGATGTTTATGTGAAGAAACTTCAACCGGATAAACTCTAACCCAAAGCGGAAAAATGCGTCTTCATAGGATACCCTAAAGAAACTATTGGGTATTCCTTCTATCACAGATCCGAGGGCAAGGTTTTTGTTGCCAAGAATGGATCCTTTCTAGAGAAAGAGTTTCTCGCGAAAGGTGTGAGTAGTCGGAAGGTAGAACTCGAAGAGGTTGTGGAACCTTCTCTTCAAAGTATGGCGAGTAGCGCAGTGCCGGAAGTTGTTCCGGAGTTGGCTCCACCTGTTGAAGAGGGAACTAATGATAATGATCATGAAACTCCAAAAGAGAGTACTACCGAACCTCGCAGGTCAAACAGGACGCGTGCAGCTCCCGAGCTATACGGAAATCATGTCATGAATTTCATGGTTGATGAAAATGATGACCCTGCGACGTATGAAGAAGCGATGATGAGCCCGGATTCCAACAAATGGTTAGAAGCCATGAAATCCGAGATGGAATCCATGTATGAAAATCAAGTTTGGAACTTGGTGGAATTACCTCACGACCGAAAGGCCGTGGAGAACAAATGGATTTTCAAAAGGAAAACTGATGCTGATGGTAATGTGACCGTCTATAAAGCTCGACTTGTCGCAAAGGGGTTTCGACAAATTCAAGGAGTTGACTACGATGAGACTTTCTCTCCCGTAGCGATGCTAAAGTCAGTTAGGATTATGTTAGCAATTGCTGCATATTTCGATTATGAGATATGGCAGATGGATGTCAAAACCGCGTTTCTCAATGGTAATATTGAAGAAGAGTTGTATATGATACAACCAAAGGGTTTTTTCGATCCTAAGGATGCTAACAAGGTGTGCAAGCTTCAGCGATCCATCTATGGATTGAAGCAAGCATCACGAAGTTGGAATCTCCGCTTTGATGAGGTGATCAAAGAGTTTGGATTTGTCCAAACTTATGGAGAAGCTTGTATTTACAAGAAAGTGAGTGGGAGCAATGTGGCATTTCTGATATTATATGTGGATGACATATTATTGATCGGAAATGATATAGATCGTTTAAACAGTGTTAAAAGTTATCTAAACAGCAAATTTTCAATGAAGGACCTAGGTGAAGCGTCATACATATTAGGCATAAAGATCTATAGAGATAGATCTAGGCGCCTAATAGGGCTATCGCAAAGTAACCTTGATAAGATTTTAAAGAAGTTTAAAATGGACGGAAGTAAGAAGGGGTTCTTACCTATGTTGCAAGGCAAGACATTGAGTAAGACTCAAAGTCCGGCTTCGGCGGAAGAAAGAGAGATAATGGACAAAGTCCCCTATGCTTCAGCCATAGGCTCTATAATGTACGCCATGCTATGTACAAGACCGGATGTGGCACATGCTATTAGTTTGACTAGTAGGTACCAATCGGATCTAGGTTCGGAACACTCGATAGCGGTCAAGAATATACTTAAGTACTTACGAAGAACTAAGGATATGTTTCTTGTATACGGAGGTGAAGAAGAGCTCGTCGCTAAGTGTTATGTCGACGCTAGCTTTGACACCGATCCGGATGACTCTAAGTCTCAATCCGGATACGTATTTCTCATGAATGGCGGAGCGGTTAGTTGGAGGAGCTCCAAACAACCTGTGGTAGCGGGATCAACAACGGAGGCCGAATATGTTGCTGCTTCAGAAGCGGCTCAGGAAGCAGTTTGGATGAAGGAGTTCATATCCGAACTAGTAGTGGCAAACGCATTGGACCCAATGGTGATCTATTGTGACAACAATGGTGCCATTGCCAATGCCAAAGAGGCAAGGTCTCACAAGCATTACAAGCATATTAAGCGCCGGTTTCACTCCATCCGCGAGCATGTCAAGGATGGAGATATAAAGATTTGTAAAGTACATACGGATCTCAATGTAGCAGATCCGTTGACTAAAACTCTCCCTAGAGCAAAACATGATCAACACCAGAACTCAATGGGTGTTAGATTTATCACTATGTAACTAGATTATTGTCTCTAGTGCAAGTGGGAGACTGAAGGGAATATGCCTGAGAGGCAATAATAAAGTGTTTATTATGTGTATTCCAAGTATATGATAGATGTTTATTTTTCATGCTATAATTGTATTAATACGGAAACGTTAATACATGTGTGTTTAATAAACAAACAGAAATTTCCTAGTTATGCCTCTCTCATAAACTAGCTCGTTGATTAACAAGATGATCAAGGTTTCCTGATCATGGACATTGGATGTTGTTAATAACGGTATCACAACATTAGTGTAATGGTGTGATGAACATTCATCCGAAGTATAGCATTACGATCAAAGTCATTGAGTTTATATTGCTATAACAACTTACGAAGTGATCCTAATCCTTAGACCATGAGATCATGTCAATCACTAACACCGGAAGAGTTTCTTGATAACATCAAACGTCACACCGTAACAGGGTGATTATAAAGATGGATTCAGAACTAATAAAGTGTTATGTTGAGGCTCATGGATCGAGAGTGGAATTTTTTCATCCCGATGACGGATAGATATACTCTGGGCCCTCTCGGTGATATCACATTGATTAGCTTGCAAGCAAGTGATTTGATCACTAGAATGTTATATCACAGGAACGAGAAAAGAGTGCATGTCGGTAACGAGATCAAACTAGGTATGGAGATACCGATGATCGAATCTCGGACATTTAATATATCGTGAAACAAAGGGATTAAGATACTAGCGCAAAAGGTTCCGACGATCACAAGAAAGTCATCGTTGAATGTGTGGGACTCAGTATGGGTCTCCAGATCCCGCTTCTGATTATTGATCCGAGAGGGGTCTCGATCATGTCCGCATTATTCACGAACCGTAGGGTGACACACTTAAGAGACACCGACATCCAATTGGATCAAATGTTTCATGCCGAAAGAATGAACAAGCGCAGGAATTTATTTCACTAGATACAGAAACAGGTTTTCGGGTGAAATTGCATAAAGTGGTTATGCATGTGAAATAGAATTCTAGCAAGGGGTTATTTGTGAATGTTTGTCATTAAAGTAATTGACAAAATTCTGAATAAAATAAAAGAGTTTTATTTAATGAGAGTTTGCATTAAATTTGGTGGAAATTTAATGGGAATTTGAGTGGACTTTTGAGTGGAGGGAATTTAAAGGAGATTTGTGAGTGGAGTGTCCACCCACATGAAGAGGGGAGGGCAAGGGGGCAGCCCCATGCGCCGGCCACCCCCTTGGGGTCCCCCTCCTCCTATAAAAGGAGCCCCTCTCCTCACTTGTCTCTCACACCTCCTCGTGAAGGATCTCTCTCCCCCTCTAGAATTTATCCCCCATGTTCTCGGACTAGCGAGATACATGTTCCCGGTGGCTATTCGGCAAGAAAGAGTTGTGCTTCCGCTGCATCGCTGGAGCGAGGAGGCGGAGGTTGCTCGGTGCCTCGAACGTGTGTGCGAGCACGGATGCGCTGCTGATTTGCGGCGCTAGGACTTCCTCTCGATCTTGAGATCGGCAAGAGATCGTCTACATCAACCACGAGTTGAACTCATTAAGCTTTGTCGGTCTTCAAGGGTATGTTCTCTACGGATATACATCCGCCCGTTGTTTGTATCTAGTAGATAGATCTTGGTATATAGTTCACATCGTAGAATTTTTTTTGTTTTCTATGCTGCGAACCCTACAAATACAATTATGTTTCTTTGATGACCAACACACTAGAGACCTGCCCAAGAATTGGCATGCACCAGAGGTTGATTTCCTATCATCTTTGTCACCAGCCCAATCTGAATCAGTGTAACCACATAGAGAGAAACTTGAACCCTTGGGATACCATAACCCAAATTTTGGGGAATGAACCAAATATCGGAAGATTCGCTTGACTGCCACTAAGTGGCTTTCTTTAGGAGCGTCTTGGTACCTTGCACACACTCATACACTTAACACGATATCGGGCCTAGATGCGCAAAGGTAAAGGAGAGAGCCAATCATGGATCGGTATACCTTTTGATCCACGTCTTTACCCTTGGGATTGAGCTCAAGATGACACTTTGTTTGCATTGGGGTAGCAACGCCATTGAGATCCGTCATCTTGAAACTTTTGAGCATGTCTTGGATGTACTTAGCTTGATTAATAAAAGTTCCCTCTCTAAGTTGTTTGATCTCAAATCCAAGAAAGAACCTGAGCTCACCCATCATGGACATCTCAAACCTGTTAGTCATAAGCTTCAAAAATTCATCGTTAAAAGCTTGGTTAGTAAAGCCAAAAATAATGCCATCTACATAAAGTTGGCATACAAAAAGCTCCCCATTAACCTTCTTAGTAAAAAGAGTGGGATTGATTTGCCCAACTTCGAATCCACGGTCTAGCAAAAGCTCTTTAAGGTGCTCATACCACGCACGTGGGGCTTGTTTAAGGCCATAGAGCGCCTTATCGAGTTTGTAGACATGGTTCAGAAATTTGGGGTCCTCAAACCCCGAGGGCTGCTTGACGTATACTAACTCATGTAGAGGACCATTAAGGAAAGCGCTCTTAACATCCATTTGTTGTAATTTAAAATTATGATGGGCTGCATATGCAAGAAGGATACAGATGGACTCAAGACGTGCCACAGGAGCGTAAGTCTCGCCAAAATCAATTCCTTCCACTTGAGAGAATCCTTGCGCCACGAGTCGTGCTTTATTCCTCACAACAATGCCATTTTCATCCTGTTTGTTCTTGAAGATCCACTTGGTGCCGATAACATTGCGGCAATCCTTTGGCTTTTCTATGAGCTTCCAAACTTTGTTGTGTTCGAAGTTATTTAATTCTTCATGCATTGCAACAACCCAATCGAGATCTTCAAGAGCATCAAAAACCTTCTTCGGTTCAACCATGGAAATGTGAGCTTGATGATCACAGAAGCTTGCAAGTTCTCTTCTAGTGGATACCCTTCGTCGTAGATCACCAACAACCTTGTCAAGAGTGTGACCTCTTAGTTCAAGGTTCCGATCAGCACGAGCCTTGCGACGAGCCTCAATGTCCTTATTGTTTCTAGAAGGAGTTGATTCAATATGTGTATCCTTGTCTTGATTACTGCCTTGCCCTTGATCTTGGTCACCGTTACTGCCAGAAGATTGTTGCTGAACATTTTCTTCAGGCCCGGATAATCCGCCCCTTGGAGGGGCCGGACTATCCGGCCTGGGAGGTGAAGAACGATCTTCCTGAGAATGCCTGATGGGAGTTGGAGACCCAGGGCCGGATAATCCGCCCTCGGGGGCCGGAGAATCCGGCCTGGGAGCTTCAGAGTTGCTGACTTCTCCTTCGGATCCTCTGGAACGATTTGGAGTGCCAGGGGAGGATTGTCCGCCCCTTAGAGGGGGCGGATAGTCCGGCCTGGGACTACCAACTTGTCCAGAGGACAGTTGATCTTTAGTAGGTTGCGGTGTTGATGCAGGTTTTTCTCCAACAGTAGGAGCTTGTTGATCTTGTGTAGATGAGGGATCCACATGTGTGGAGCATTGTCCTTCCCGATCCGCCACAAGGGGTTCCTCAATGGGGCGGAAAAATCCCACGCCCATTCTTCTTATGGCATCTTGGGGTATTTCAACATCTGCATCACAAACATCAACTTGCCCTACAAAGGAGCCGTTATTTTCATCAAACTCCACACTACAAGATTCTACAACAATCCCAGTGAGCTTGTTGTAGACTCTATAAGTGTGGGATTCGGCACCGTAACCAACAAAAATACCTTCTAAAGCCTTGGACTCAAATTTTGACAAACGGACACCTTTAATAAGAAAGAAACACTTACACCCGAATACCCTGAAGTATGAGATGTTGGGCTTGTTACCGGTAAGTATTTCATATGGGGTCTTGTGCAATATCTTCTGAAGGTAGAGCCGGTTTGATGAGTGACAAGCAGTGGATATGGCTTCAGCCCAAAAATTATAAGGAGACTTGAATTCAGCTAGCATAGATCTTGCCATATCCATCAAAGTCCGGTTCTTCCTCTCGGCTACACCATTTTGTTGAGGGGTGTACGCAGCGGAATATTGGTGTCTAATCCCCTCTTCGCTAAGAAACTCGTTTAAAGTGTAGTTCTTGAATTCTGAGCCGTTGTCACTTCTAATTGCCAAGATGGGAACATTGTGTTAACGTTGAACTTCATTGGCAAAGTCGATGACAGTTTGTTGAGTCTCACTTTTCAGCTTGAAGAAATATGCCCATGTATATCTTGAGTGATCATTGACAATGACCAAGCAATATTTATTCCCACCAAGACTTGCATGAGAAGGAGGACCAAATAAATCCACATGAAGTAATTCCAAGATCCTCTTTGATGACACAATAGTCTTCCTCTTGTGGGGAGAGTCATGCATTTTTCCTTCAACACAAGCCCTACAAACACGATCTTTGGCAAAAGAGACATTGTCTTTTAGTCCAAGGATGTGGCCACCCTTTTGGAGACTTTGCAAAGTTCTCATGTTGACATGGGCTAAACGGCGATGCCATAGCCATCCCACGTCGGCCTTTCCGAATAGACACATCGGACACGAAGTGGTTTTCCCGGAGAAGTGCACCACATACAGGTCATTTTCGATGTATCCAATGAAAGCGACCTTTAGAGACTTGCTCCACAAGATTACCACCAAATCATCATCGATAAAAACAGCAAAACCCATCTTGCCAAGGGCATGAACAGAAAGAAGGTTGTAACCAAGGGTCTCAACAAGCATGACGTCCACGAGAGAGATATCGTGGGCAACCACAACCTTGCCAAGACCCAATACCTAAGATTTAGACTTATCACCATAGGAGACTGTGATATTATCATGATTTGGACGCATCTCCGTGATGATCTCCTTGCTTCCGGTCATATGACTAGTGCAGCCACTATCCAGCACCCATTTCGACCCACCGGAAGCATAGCCCTGCAAGAAAATTACTTCTTGGTTTTAGGTACCCATTTTTCAATGGGTCCTTTCATGTTAGTAACAAGGGTCTTTGGGACCCAAATAGACCAAGCAATATATTCATCAAAAGGACCAACATAATAAGCATAAACATCGCCATAGTCATCACAAAAGAGTTCATAATTCGGATTGTGAGACCCTGCAAAACCAATATTATTAGTCTTGTCTTTTGTGACACCCTTCTCAACAGTGCTTGTCTTTAATTGCACATTCTTGGTCTTGTTCTTCTTGGTTTTCTTCTTCTTGGACTTGGTGACATACCCAAGTCCCTCTTTACCATGATTTGACCTTTGCTTGCCAAGGACTTCATCAAGCACACCTTTGTCCTTTGTAGTGATGTCCTTGATCACTTCTTTTTCCACACTAGCATTTTTCTTGTTACTATATGTTGAGTTGGATGAGCTAGGAGTATAATATTTGTCCAATCGACTTTGAAGCTGATCATGTGACTCATTGAGAATAGAGAACTCGTTTTTCAATGCCTTGTGAGCATTGTCAAGTTTCTCCAATTCCTCGGAGAGTCTATCATGAGCAGCCCCAAACTCAATCCTTTCCTTCTTTAACTTCTTTGCTTTGGTGACAGCATTGTCACGTTCCTTAACAAGTTTAGTCACAATTTCTTCATGTGACTCTTCCATAGACTCGAGCCTCTATTCAAGAGAGACCCGAGCTTCTTCTTCTTCTCAAGAGCATTTTTTAGGGATGCAATTTCCATTGCATCCTCCCTTTCAATTCTGCCCTTTTCTTCGAGGAGTGCTTCGTTTTGGGCCAGCTGATCCATGATAGCTTCAAAATGAACTTTGTGCTCACCTTGCAAGTTAGTGTAGAAATAATCCAAAGCAATAATCTCTTCTTTAACCTTAAGACTAGCAGGATCATCCATGTCTATCATAGCCTTGGGAAAAGAAGAGTTAGAAGAAGTTACCTCGGAGCTAATTGCCATGAGGCAAGTAGCATTCTTGTTGATGATGTTTTCGTTCGGAGAGTCGAAGAGAGATGTTGATGTAGATGTGGTGGCTATAGCAGCCACCTCTTGAGAGCTATCGTCCTCATCCTCATCTTCACTCCCCGATGAATATTCTTCTTGAGCCACTAGAACAATCTTTGGTTGCTTCTTGAAAGGAGCATTCTTCTTTACAAACTGTTTCTTATGTGGAGCGTTTGATTTGTCCTTGAAAATGAGTCTTCCTCCATTATCCTCTCTACTTTGATATGGACACTCAGCTACGGAGTGCAGCCGGTCACCACAATTAAAGCATGTTCTCAGCTTGGGACCATTTTCTTTTCTTCCATAGGCTCCACTCTTGCGATCTAGTTTAGCTTTAGCCTTGGCTGGATCTTTCCTAAAGTTTCTTGCATAAAGAGCCAAGTATTTTCCGTGGATCCTTTTTATATCTTCGGGACAGTCCAGACCTTATACCGCATATTCATCATGATCAATCACACTAGTCTTCAAGGCCATGTTGACCCCCTTTTGCATCCCCATAGCTCGAGCACGAGCATCTTCGGCATTCTTGGCAGCCACTTTGAAGGCGGCCATTTCTTGCATTACCTCATTGGATGACATGAGGTGATAGTTATGCCTACCTTGGAGACTTTTCAAATCTGTGGGCTCAAATGGAATAAGAGCACTGACATACTTGCGCTTGATCCAAGCATCATCAACATGAGTTGCACCGTGGTTTCTAAAGGTTGTGGCTATTGCCTAGAGCCTCCTATACATGTCCTCGTGGTCTTCTCCATCCATCATATAAAATCCTTCAGCTTCATTGCTCAAGGCATCATATCTATTCCTTCTCATACTTTCATTTCTGATGAAGAGCTCGGTGAGGGCATCCCAAGCTTCTTTAGCTGTGCTAAGATGCTGAATGTGTGGCATGTCTTTGTCACCCACACCAAGCTGTATCATGTGTAGAGCCGTAGCATTGAGTTGGCTATCGACCACTTCTCTTCTTGTGAGATTGTTAGGGTTTCCAACATAAAGACCATTTTCGATGATCTTCCATAACTCTATGGAGGAACTGCACACATGAGATTTCATCAAAAAATGCCATTGAGAGAAAGTAAATGCTGAAAGTTTGGGTGGATCACCCCTATTATGCATATGTGGGTGAGGGATAGGCAGATCAGGGGAATACACATGAGAAACCTCATTGTATCCATCCTTACCGCTATACTTTTTCGAGGAGGAGCTCTTGCTAGTATCATCACCTACCACTTCGTTATCTTTGGAAACAGTTTTACCCGTTTCCTTGGATTGCGGAGTGGTATCCTCAGAGTTAGATGGAGGTGATGTTGCGGATGTGGAGAGACGCATTATCAATTGACGCATCTCTTCCATCTTAGCCTCCATTGAACTCACCAAGGTTGTTTCCAACGTCTTGAGATCGTTCATGGTGACTACCTCCGGAGCATCACTCCCATCTACCTTGGAACCCATACTTCTCTTAGGCGGTTAAGCCCGAAATAAGAGCCGAGGCTCTGATACCAATTGAAATGGATCGTATGGGCACCTAGAGGGGGGTGAATAGGTGCTAACCAACTTTTAATACTTTTCCAATTTTAGGCTTGACACAAAGTAAATTCTCTAGATATGCAACTACGAGAATTTCCCTATATGTAACCCTAACTACTAAGCACGTAAAAGAGGAGCGAGGAAACCGTAGTGGAGCACGCGGAGACATAGGGATTTGTTTTACTGCAGTTCCTTCCTTGTTAAGGGAAGTACATCTGCGTTGGAGGGGTGGGCGGTTCTAAGACCACCACGCCACAATAGGCCTCACCCTATTATTCGATGGATCTCGCCACGAGAGGCCTGATCCACCTTCTCCACTATTGGATCCATTCGAGGCGGGAACCGGTGCCTTTTACAACACTATCGGGGCACACACCCACAACTGAATTGGGGGCTCCCGAGATGACAACAAGCTACCACAAGAACAAGGTTTATCAATATAAACAAAAACGAGGATCTAGATATTTGCAAGAAATACTAGATCGGGGGTTCTCCAAATGAATGGAGAGGAGATGAAGCGCTTGATTGCTGATGATGAAGATCGAGTTCTCCTCCTTCGATTCCCCAAGGGATGGGGCCTTTGGATGGCTCTAGGTATTTTTCGAGATGAATCAAGAGTTCTGGCAGGAGGGGGAAGGCTGGCTTAAATACCCCCTCCCCAGATCTGGCCGTTGCACAACTTTGGGGGCGGATTATTCGCCCCCCACTTGGGGTGGATTATCCGCCCCCTGGGAAAACTCCGCCCCAAGGGCGGATTCTCCGGGGGAAACTCCGCCCCCTCTCTGGGGCTTGCGCCTTGGTGAAGCTTGGTGAAGATCTTGGGGGGCGGATTATCCGGCCAAGCCGGAAAGTCTGGCCAAAACTCCGCTCCCTCTCTGGGGCTTGCGCCTTGGCGATGAGCAGGGGGCGGATTATTCGGCCCCCCTGAGGGGCTGATTATCCGGCGGGGCCGGTAAATCCGGCCAAAATTCCGCCCCCTTCTGGGGCTTGCGCCTGCTTGGGAAAAGGGAGGGGTAGATTATCCGCCCCTGGTGGGGCCAGATTATCCTCCCCCAAAGGCAGAGTTCTTTTCCCTTTATTCTCAAATAGAGCTACAACACTTCAACACAGATTAAATGATCCTTGGTATTTTTATCTAACACACAAAACACTAGGGATTAAGAAATGTTCTTTCAACTCCACATCATTTTTATTCAAGAACATTGTTTTATATACCGGTGTGTAGTGGAGACTGTTAAGTTGAACTTCCACGTTAAACTTCACGCTACGCTAGCTAGCAACTTAAATAGTGGACTATGCCTTGAACTACAAGTTTTCTGCGCGCTAGTTTCACATAAAATCTAGACCGGTACAGGGCTGCCGTCGGCTTCCCCGCGGTTTGGAGCTTATGCGTCATACTCGAGGGCCTTTTATGAGTTTATTAGAGAGCACCCAACTCTCACGGACTGCGACATTTGACAGTCAGACTCATATAGGTGTGTTCCTCAAGAGATGTTCTGCAGGATAACATCTCCGCTTATAAAAGCCACTTGGAACAAATTAAGATAAATATCAACCTGCTATGCAGATTAAGAGAGTATTGCATCTTTATGGAGATGTAAATATAATATGGGGATACTCTCCTCTTAGCTGATCAATAGCCTGTCTCCCATCTCTAATTCACGGGATCTCCGATCACAAAGAGTGGGTTGCCACTAGGATCAACTAATAGCGTGGATCTCAAACTCATCTCCCTCGATGCATTACCTATCACATTGCGTGATAAACCCTTTGTGAAGGGACCTGTCAGGTTTTTAGATGTTTGGATATAACCCAACACAATAACTCTGGAGTTTCTTAGTTTCCTAATAGATTTCAATCTCCTCTTCACATGCCTTGATGACTTCATATTATCCTTAGAACTATTTACTTTGACGATCACAATTTGATTATCACAGTTCATCAGGATGGCGGGTATTGGTTTTTCAACCACAGGTAAGTCCATCAAGAGCTCACGAGCCACTCTGCTTCAATAGTGGCTGTGTCTAATGCTGCGAGTTCTGCTTCCATTGTTGACCTCGTTAAGATGGTCTGCTTGAAAGACTTCCAGGAAACAGTGCCACCACCAAGTGTAAATGTAACATCCCAAAAATACTAAGCTTGGATTATCAAACTCTAATCATCAAAATTTGGGTTAACAAAAACTTTTCTAAATAAAATTATGAATGCATGCATATGTGTATGCAAGGATTTTGAATTCTTTTAAAACCACCTTGTTTGTTTGTTTCATTGCTTGTAAAATGTTTCTTAGGTGAAATAAACATCATCTAAAACAGTTCCCTCACTTTTCCTAAAGACAAGTAAATCAAAACACATATATGAAATGAATGGTCACTTTGACCAATTTAACTCTCATGCCTACTTTGGCTGTCTCAAACTTTCAGAACCTAACAGAAACTTTTCTGGATCTTTGCACCCCTTGAATGTACTCATAACAAGGTATCAAGGCCCACTTTGTGATCATCCAGAAACTTTCAAATGCATAGTTTAAATGACAATTCAAAATTGAATCTTTATCATATGGGAAGATCCCACTTTTTCAAAAACCACTCAAACAAGCTCAACTTTCAAAACCCAAGCATCTGCAGACTCACCAGCACCAATCTAGCAAACCCACCAAAAATCTTTTCAAAATTCAAAACTTGATTTCATGCGGCCATTTCATCAAACAGGTTGTAGACACAAATCAAACAAACATTAAACACTATAGTGAGCAGTGATTGAGGCCTAACTTGTTCCCTCTCTGGGCACCACTAGCCTTAGTAGATCATCTAACAACCTAAACTAACCCTTAGCATCACTATAAGCTTGCCATTGCCATCAATGGTGAACAGCCGAGCACACCATTTCCACCCCATAGTCGACAGCAAGCTAGGAGCAGCAGCAAGCCTAGCCAGCATGTCTGGGAGGCAGCCCACCGTCCACCGCCACTCACTGTCCCAGCCACGAACGTTGCCAAGCCCTGGACCACACGCACGAACCATGCCAACCTCGGGAGCAACCATGCCGAGCGTGCGCCAGAGCACCACCCTCGACCAGCGCCCACAGACTGCGCGCCGCCCTCACCGCGTGCACACACGATCGCCACCAACCCAGGAGACCGCCAGATATCCCCGTTTGCCGCCCCGTGCCGCACAGCCACCGCCCGCCGTCGAAGACGCCGCCTCTGCCGCGCAGAGCATCACCCGTTACAGACCAAGCCGCACAGCCCCATGCCTCAAACCCATGCCGTTGAGCATCGCCAAGAGACACCGCACCGTCCCCTACCCTTTCCCATGCCATTATCCGCCTGTAACATCGCCCCCGACGAGCTCACCGTGCGCCCCGACGGTCCCCTCGCTCGACTATAAATAGAGGCCACCCTCGCTCGATTTCTTCACACCATCTCACTCCCCTCTCCTCACTGATTGTGCCACACCGTTCTCAGAGCAAGGCGAGCACCACCCCGCCGGAATTTCACCGGAGCCCGCCGCCTCTGGAGAAGAAGGGAGCCATCGATTTCGTCCACCCCAGGAGCTGCCGCGACCACCCCTGAGTTCGCCGTCGTCGACTTCGTCGTTCGCCCGCCTCACCGACCCTCGCCCGTACCCCGGTGAGCCCCCATGGAGATCACCTGTCTTGTTTGTGGACAAGAAGGATGGAGGTAACCGTTTGTGTACGGATTATCGGAAGTTGAATGATGTCACCATCAAGAACAAGTACCCCTTGCCCAAGATAGAAGATTTGTTTGATCAGTTGACCGGTGCCAAAGTGTTTTCTAAGATTGATCTTAGAACTGGCTATCATCAACTCAAAATTCGTGCAGAGGATATTCCAAAGACTACCTTTACCACCAGATATGGATTGTATGAATATACCGTCATGTCTTTCGGATTAACATATGCCCCCGCTTATTTCATGAACCTCATGAATAAGATTTTTATGGACTTCCTAGTTAAGTTTGTCGTTGTTTTCATCGATGACATTCTGATTTATTCCAAATCAAAAGAAGAACATGAGCTACACATAAGGACCATTCTTGGAACCCTTAGAGAGCATCAGTTGTATGCCAAGTTTAGCAAATGTGAATTCTGGTTACAGGAGGTAGGATTCCTCGGTCACATTGTATCCGCCAGAGGAATTGCCGTTGACCCTGCAAAAGTGAAAGATGTAGAAGATTGGCAAGCCCCAGCCACTCAAACCCAAGTTCGTGCTTTTCTCGGATTGGCGGGATACTACCGCAAATTCGTAGAAGGATTCTCGAGTATCGCCAGACCCATGACCCAATTGCTGAAGAAGGACAAGAAGTTTGAATGGACCGACAAGTGTGAAGCGAGTTTTCAAGAACTCAAAAGGAGAGTGATTTCAGCCCTAATCTTGATCATGCCAGATATCACGAAGCCCTTCGATGTGTATTGTGACGCCTCCAAGATTGGTCTCGGATGTGTGCTAATGCAAGAAGGCAAAGTTATATCTTATCTATCTCGACATCTTATCTATCTCGACAATTGAAGCAACATGAGCAAAACTACCCAACCCGTGACCTCTAACTCGCAGTCGTAGTTCTAGCCCTGAAAACATGGAGACATTACCTGATGGGAAATCGTTGTGAGATTTATTAGGATCACAAGAGCCTAAAGTATATATTCACTCAGAAGGAGCTGAATATGAGGCAGAGAAGATGGATTGAGCTAATCAAGGATTATGACCTGGACATTCACTATCACCCTGGAAAAGCCAACGTGGTAGCTGATGCCCTTAGCAGATTGCCGTGCCGCTTGAACTCCATGATTTTGAAGGAGCAACCAAGTTTGCACAAGGAGATGGAAGATTTTCGAATGGAATTAGTAAGTGAAGGATTTTTGGCTAGCATAGAACTCCAGCCCACTTTGATCAGTCAGATTAAGGAGGCGCAGAAGGAAAATGCTAGTATCGACGGAATCAAGCGTCGTATCGGTACAGGCAAAGTACCCGGATTCACCGAGGACGAAGAAGGAGTGTTGTGGTACAAAGGACGCCTTTGTGTACCAGCAGATTCTGAGTTGAAAGAAGTTATTTTGAAGGAGGCTCATGATACTCTTTATTCTATCCATCCCGGAGGGACTAAGATGTATCAAGATTTAAAAGAGCAATTTTGGTGGCATAAGATGAAGAGAGAAATAGGAAGCTATATCGCCAAGTGTGATATATGTCAACGAGTCAAGGCAGGACATCAAAGACCTGCTGGATTGTTTCAACCTTTGCAGATTCCAGAATGGAAATGGGATTCTGTAGGAATGGACTTTATCACTGGACTACCTACTTCTAGTAAGGGAAATGACTCTATCTGGGTCATAGTGGACAGATTGTCCAAAGTCGCCCATTTCTTGCCCGTCAAAACCACCTATCAGAGTTCGAAGCTAGCGGAGTTGTACATCGCTAGAATCGTTAGTTTGCACGGAGTCCCCAAGAACATAGTATCAGATCAAGGAACTCAGTTTACCTCGAGATTCTGGAAGAAAGTTCAAGAAGGTTTAGGAACCCGCCTGGATTTCAGTACCGCGTATCACCCTCAGACCGATGGACAAACGGAGCGAGTAAATCAAATACTCGAAGATATGCTGAGAGCATGCGTGTTAGAATATGGATCCAAGTGGGAAGATTGTCTGCCATTCGCAGAATTCTCTTACAACAATAGTTATCATGCCAGTCTGCAAATGTCCCCATTTGAATTCATGTATGGAAGAAAGTGTCGCACCCCTTTGAACTGGTCGGAAGTAGGAGAGAGTCAGATTTTCGGACCCGACATCCTACGAGAAGCAGAAGAGAAGGTTCACAAGATTCGTGAGCACCTCAAGACCGCCCAATCCCGACAGAAGAGTTACGCCAACAAGAGACGTAGAGACCTCGCCTTCAATATAGGAGATTTCGTTTATCTGAAAGTGTCGCCATTGAAGGGAATGCAGCGTTTCCAACTCAAAGGAAAGTTAGCCCCCAGATATATCGGACCTTTCAAAATTCTGAACCGTCGAGGAGAAGTATCATATCAATTGGAACTACCCGAAGAGATGACAGCATTACACAATGTGTTCCATATCTAGTTACTTCGCAAGTGTCTCGAAGTCCCCGAGAAGACCGAAGTGTTCAAGAATATCGACCATATGACCATAGAGATAAACGATGACCTGACCTATCCTGAAGTACCCATCCGTATTTTGGAAGAAGCCTTTCGAACTACCCAAACCCGAAGCATCAAGTTTCTCAAGATTCAGTGGAGCAACCACACAGAAGAGGAAGCTACCTGGGAGCGCGAAGATCACATCAGGACGGAGTTTCCCGATCTCTTCAAATCCTAGGTAATCTTTTCGTCCTTTTTCAAATCTCGAGACGAGATTTTGTTTAAGGGGGGAAGGTTTGTAACATCCCAAAAATACTAAGCTTGGATAATCAAACTCTAATCATCAAAATTTGGGTTAACAAAAACTTTTCTAAATAAAATTATGAATGCATGCATATGTGTATGCATGGATTTTGAATTCTTTTAAAACCACCTTGTTTGTTTGTTTCATTGCTTGTAAAATGTTTCTTAGGTGAAATAAACATCATCTAAAACATTTCCCACACTTTTCCAAAAGACAAGTAAATCAAAACACATATATGAAATGAATGGTCACTTTGACCAATTTAACTCTCATGCCTACTTTGGCTGTCTCAAACTTTCAGAACCTAACAGAAACTTTTCTGGATCTTTGCACCCCTTGATTATACTCATAACAAGGTATCAAGGCCCACTTTGTGATCACCCAGAAACTTTCAAATGCATAGTTTAAATGACAATTCAAAATTGAATCTTTATCATATGGGAAGATCCCACTTTTTCAAAAACCACTCAAACAAGCTCAACTTTCAAAACCCAAGCATCTGCAGACTCACCAGCACCAATCTAGCAAACCCACCAAAAATCTTTTCAAAATTCAAAACTTGATTTCATGCGGCCATTTCATCAAACAGGTTGCAGACACAAATCAAACAAACATCAAACACTATAGTGAGCAGTGATTGAGGCCTAACGTGTTCCCTCTCTGGGCACCACTAGACTTAGTAGAGCATCTAACAACCTAAACTAGGAAGGGTTTCGCGGCATAGTAAATCAAAATTTTCTACGGATGCGAACAGAAGGGAAGCCAAGATCTAATCTAGGAGATGCAAACAACGAGAGAGATTGGATTAGATCTTCATACCCTTGAAGATTCGCACAGCGGAACGTTCGTCGGAACGTGGGTGATGTAGTCGTACTCACTTCTCATCCTCGCGATCCGATCCGATCTAGCACCACAAGTGGCGATGCCTCCGTGAGATGCACACGTGCAGCACCTCGACGTCTCCTCCTTCCTCGGTCCAGCAAGTATGGTGGAGAGACGGATTGGATCTACAACACGACGGCGTGATGTATATGGTGTTGAGTTTCTGCAGCAGGGCTTCGCCTACACGCAGTCGGGAGGGAGAGAGAGAGGAGGGCAGCAGGGCGGCTGGCTTTGGAGGGGAAGGTGTGGGGGGTGGTGCGCCCCCAGCCCTCTTTATATAGAGGGGTGGACGGCTGCCCTTGCCCCCTCCCCCAAGCCCAAACCGGCGGCCACAAGGAGGAGGAGTGGGGGGCAAGGAAACCCCCCCCCCCTTCTAGAAGGTCTAGATTAGGGTTTTATCCCTCTTGGCCGGCTGGGCCCTATAGGGCCTTGTGCCCCTAGCCCAATGCGGCCAGGGCACTCCCTCATAGGACCATGCCCCCTCCCGGAAGGTGGGGCCACGTTGGTACCCTTCCGGAAGGTTCTAGAAGCTTCCGGTACAATATCGATTAACCCGGAACAATTCCGAACTCCAAAAACTGCACTGCCCTATATGAATCTTATTCTCCGGACCACTCCGGAACCTCTCGTGATGTCCCGGATCCCATCCGAGAATCCGAACAAAAACTCATAAACCAATTATCCAATCTATCCTAGCGTCGAGACACGTTAAGTGTGTGACCCTGCGGGTTCGAGAATATGCAGACATGATCTTCTATCAATAATCAACAGCGGGGTCTGGAAACCCATATTGACTCCCACACATTCATCGATGATCATATCGGATGAACCACGATGCCAGGATTCAATCAATCCCATATATATATTCCCTTCGTCTCGCGATATTTTACTTGCCCGAGATTTGATCGTCGGTACCGTCATACCTAGTTTAATCTCGTTCACAGCAAGTACTTTACTCGTTCCGTAATCCGATATCACTTTTTGATTAACTCCTTAACCACATGCTTGCAAGCGGTGTTGATATCGATTACCAAGTGGGCCCGAAGTATATCTCTCTGACTTGGGAGGGACAAATCCCATCTCGATACATACAACCCAACAAATACTTTCCGATCACCTGAGAGACACCTTTATGATCACCCTCTCATAGGATGACGTTTGATGACCTCAAAGCTTTCTTCCGATACCAGGGAGTTGTATTATCTCATGGTCTAAGGAATACAATATTTGACATAAGAAAAGCTTCGCAAAGACGAACACGATGACACGATCTAATTGCTTCGCTTAGTTTGGGTCTGTCCATCATATCATTCTCCCAATGATATGATCTCATTATTAATCGACAACTCATGTCCATGGTTAGGAAACCTTAACCAACATTAATCAATGAGCTAGTCCATAGAGTCGTACTAGGGACACGGTGTTGTTCACAAACCACACAAGTATTAAAGTTTCCGCTTAATACAATTCTAGCATGGAATATAAACATTATCATGAACAAGAATTATAATAATAACATCTTTATTATTGCCTCTAGGGCATAATTCCAACAGTCTCCCACTTGCACTAGAGTCAATAATCTAGTTTACATTTGGTAACAATCTCACACCCATGGCACTGAGGTGCTGATCATGTTTTACACGTGGAAGAGGTTTAGTCAATGGATCTGCGACATTCAGATCTGTATGTACTTTGCTAATCTTCAGATCTCCATCTGCTATATAATCTCGGATTATATGAAACTTGCGGTTGATATGCTTGGTCTTTGGATGATATCTTGGTTCCTTAGCGAGTGCTATGGCGCCAGTGTTGTCACACAATATCTCCAGTGGGTCCAATGCACTTGGAACCACGCCAAGCTCAGTGATGAAGTTCCTGATCCAAACTCCTTCACTTGACGTTTCTGCAGCAGCCATGTATTCCGCTTCTACTGTAGATCCCGCGATCACGCTTTGCTTGCAGCTTCTCCAGCTCACAGCTCCTCCATTCAAAATATACACGTATCCTGTCTGAGATTTAGAATCATCCTTGTCGGTGTCAAAACTAGCGTCGACGTAACCTTTTACGACAAGCTGTTCATCACCGCCATAGACTAAGAACATTTCTTTAGTCCTATTTAGGTACTTTAGGATGTTCTTCACGGCTATCCAGTGTTCCACTCCTGGATCACTTTGATATCTGCTCGTCAAACTAAGAACATTGGACACATCCGGTCTAGTACACAGCATGGCATACATGATAGAACCAATGGCCGAGGCATAAGGCACTTTGCTCATAGCTTCCCTATCATTTACCGTAGCTGGACACTGAGCCTTGCTCAATATCTTACCTGACAACATAGGCACTGAACCTTTCTTTGCCTTATCCATTCTGAACCTTTTCAGAACTTTGTCTAGGTATGTACTCTGGCTTAAAGCTATCAGGCGCCTTTGTCTATCTCTATAGATTTTGATGCCCAATATATAAGCAGCTTCACCTAGGTCTTTCATTGAAAAACACTTGTTCAAATAACTCTTCACATCGTTAAGCATGTTAATGTCATTTCCAATAATCAATATGTCATCCACATATAGTACCAGAAATGTCACCGATCTCCCACTCACTTTCTTGTAGATGCAAGCTTCGTAGCAATTTGGAACAAATCCAAAGCTCTTGATCACTTGATCAAAACGAAGGTTCCAACTCCGAGATGCTTGCTTCAGTCCATAAATGGAACGCTGAAGTTTGCATACTTTATCAGCATCCTTAGGATCGACAAAACCTTCGGGTTACATCATATACAACTCTTCATCAATGTTGCCATTGAGGAAAGCAGTCTTGACATCCATCTGCCATATTTCATAATCATGAAACGCGGCAATTGCTAATAAAATCCGAATGGACTTAAACATCTCTACGGGAGAGAAAGTCTCGTTGTAGTCAACACCTTGAACTTGTCGAAACCCTTTCGCGACAAGCCTTGCTTTATAGACGGTAACATTACCATCCGCGTCCGTTTTCTTCTTGAAGATCAATTTGCACTCAACGGCCTTTCGGTCACTAGGAGGGTCCACAAAAGTCCATACTTGGTTTTCGCTCATGGATCCCAATTCGGATTTCATGGCTTCTAGCCATTTCTCAGAGTCTGGGCTCATCATTGCTTCCTCATAGTTCGTAGGTTCACTGTCTTCTACTAACAAGACAGTCAAGATAGGGTTGCCGTACCACTCAGGAGGGGCACGCGACCTTGTCGACCTGCGACGTTCAGTAGCAGCATCGTCCGAAGCTTCATGATCCTTGTCATTAGCTTCCTCTATTGTTGGTGCAGGCGGCACTGGAACAACTTCAGGTGCTGCGCTACTCTCCAATTCAAGAGAAGGTTCAATAACCTCGTCTAGCTCTACTTTCCTCCCACTCACTTCTTTCGAGAGAAACTCCTTCTCAAGAAAGGAACCGTTCTTTGCGACAAACACTTTGCCTTCGGTTCTGTGATAGAAGGTATACCCAATAGTTTCCTTAGGGTATCCTATGAAGACGCATTTCTCCGCTTTGGGTTCGAGCTTGTCTGGCATCAACTTCTTGACGTAAGATTCGCATCCCCAAACTTTAAGAAACGACAACTTAGGTTTAGCACCAAACCATAGTTCATACGGTGTCGTCTCAACGGATTTAGATGGTGCCCTATTTAAAGTGAATGCAGCGGTTTCTAATGCATAACCCCAAAATGATAACGGCAAATCAGTAAGAGACATCATCGATCGGACCATATCTAATAGGGTTCGGTTCCGGCGTTCAGACACACCATTGCGCTGTGGTGTTCCGGGTGGCGTAAGTTGCGAAACGATTCCGCTTGCTTTAAGATGCGTGAGAAAATCATAACTCAAATATTCACCTCCATGATCGGATCGTAGAAACTTAATCTTTCTGTTACGATGGTTCTCCACTTCATTCTGAAATTCCTTCAACTTTTCAAACGTTTCAGATTTATGTTTCATTAAATAGATATACCCATATCTACTTAAGTCATCGGTAAAAGTGAGAAAATAGCGATATCCACCGCGCGTCGAAACACTCATCGGTCCGCATACATCGGTATGTATGATTTCCAACAAGTCCGTTGCTCGCTCCATCATACCGGAGAACGGGGTTTTGATCATCTTGCCCATGAGGCATGGTTCGCATGTGTCAAATGATTCAAAATCAAGAGACTCCAAAAGTCCATCAGAATGGAGTTTCTTCATGCGCTTTACAGCAATATGACCTAGACGACAGTGCCACAAATAAGTAGTATTATAACTATCTACTTTGCATCTCTTAGCCTCAATGTTATGGATGTGTGTTTCATCCCTTTCGAGATTTAGAAGAAATAAACCATTCACAATAGGTTCATGACCATAAAATATGTTACTCGTATAAATAGAACAACCATTATTCTCATATTTAAATGAATAACCGTCTTGCAATAAACAAGATCCAGATATGATGTTCATGCTCAACGCAGGCACATAATAACACTTTTTAAGGTTTAAAACTAATCCCGAAGGTAAAACTAAGGAGAGCGTGCCGACGGCCATCACATCAACTCTTGATCTATTGCCAACGCGCATCATCACCTCATCCCTCGCAAGCCGCCGTCTATTCCGTAGCTCCTGTTTCGAGTTACAAATATTAGCAACTGAACCGGTATCAAATACCCAGGAACTACAACGAGGGGTAGTAAGGAAAACATCAATAACATGTATATCAAATATACCTTTGATGGTGCCAGCCTTCTTGTCCGCTAAGTACTTCGGACAGTTGCGCTTCCAGTGACCCTTGTCCTTGCAATAGAAGCACTCAGTGTCCGGCTTAGGACCAGACTTGAGCTTCTTCTCAGTAGGGGCAGTGCGCTTGCCGCCGCCCTTCTTGAAGGGCTTCTTTGCACCCTTACCTTTCTTGAAGGTGGGCTTGTTGACCATCAACACATGATTATCCTTTTTGATGTCCACCTCCGCAGCCTTCAGTTTTGCGAAGAGCTCGGTGATCGTATCAGTGGAACCAATCTGATTGTGAGTCACTACAAAACTTTTGTAGCTGGGAGGGAGTGATTGCAGAACCCTGTCAATCTTGAGCTCCTCTGGAATCGTGCATTCCAGTTGCTCAAGGCGTTGAGTGTAGCCCGTCATCTTAATGGCATGATCACTAACGGAACTCCCTTCCTCCATCTTGCAGTTAAAGAACTTCTCAGAGATCTCATATCTCTCAGAACGGGCCTGAGTCTGAAACATGGTTTTCAGCTCTTCGAGAATCTCAAAGGGCCCGGGATAGTCTTCAAAACGATTTTGAAGTTCCGGTTCCATAGCAAACAACATGGTGCTCTTAATCACACCATAATCATCTTTGCGTGACTGATAGACAGCTTTCTCATCAGCCGGCGCAGTTGCAGCAGGGGGGTCACCTAACGCCTTCCCAAGGACATAGTCCTTTTGACCGCCAGAGAGAATGATTCTTAGATTGCGGAACCAATTGGTAAAGTTAGACCCATTGTTTTTAAGCTTTTCCTTCTCAGCAAAAACGTTGAAGTTGAAGTTGGACTTAGCCATTTGATCTACAATATTTGCAAGTACAAATTAGACTATGTTCATGATAACTAGTTCAACTTTTAATAAAATTACTAGATGAACTCCCACTAAATTCAACATCCCTCAAGTTGTTTAGTGAACACGATCCAAATTCACCACACCTAATCCGATCTTCACGAGAAGAGATGTGGTTTCAATGGTGGACAACGAAGTGTCGATCATATCATTCATATGACTCATGCTTAACCTTTCGGTTCATGTGTGTTCCGAGGCCATGTCTGTACATGCTAGGCTCGTCAAGTTAGACCCAAGTATTTCCGCGTGTGCAAAACTGGCTTGCACCCGTTGTATGTGAGCGTAGAGTCTATAGCAACCGATCATCACGTGATGCTTGGACACGACGAACTTTCGCAACGGTGCATACTTGGGGAGAACACAGTTTTATCTTGATCTTTAAGTGAGGAATCATCTTATAATGCTACCTTCGCGATCTAAGCATAATAAGATACATAAAAGGATAAACATCACATGCATATAACTTTATGTGACATGGTATAGCCAATCTTCACGCAATGATCTCCATCTTGTGCGTTCCGGCATGATCTCCATTACTCCACCATGATTGCCTCCACCACGAATAGCAACTACAACCATTGCTAACTACTTAGCGTTAAAGTGAAACTATTACATGGCGTATAAGAAGTTGACACACAGGTCATACACAATTATAAAGACAACTATATGGCTTCTGCCGGTTGTGTACTCATCGACATCCAAGTCTTGAAACATTACAAAACATGATCATTGCATACATTATACACATCACATCTTGGGCCATACCATATCACAGAAAACACTCCCTGCAAAAACAAGTTAGACGCCTCTACTTTGTTGTTGCATGTTTTACGTGGCTTATGGGAGTAGATGCTAAGAACGATTCTTACCTTCGAAAAGCCACAACGGTGATATTATGGTTGCCAAACTCCGGTGTTAATCCCATGACAACTATAGTGAGAGAAACTGGCATCCACCAGCCGCATGTGTGGAACAAGCCACACGTCAAGTGCGGAGCCGGTCTCGCGAACGACGTCGTGTAAGGTTGGCCTGGACCGCTTCAATCTCACTATCCCACGTCATAAGAAGAACACAAACAAGAGGCTTGCAACAGAAAACATCAACGCCCGCAACAACCATGTTGCGTTCTACTCGTGAAACACATCTACGCATAGATCTAGCTCTGATACCACTGAAGGGTTTCGCGGCATAGTAAATCAAAATTTTCTACGGATGCGAACAGAAGGGAAGCCAAGATCTAATCTAGGAGATGCAAACAACGAGAGAGATTGTATTAGATCTTCATACCCTTGAAGATTCGCACAGCGGAACGTTCGTCGGAACGTGGGTGATGTAGTCGTACTCGCTTCTCCTCCTCGCGATCCGATCCGATCTAGCACCACAAGTGGCGATGCCTCCGTGAGATGCACACGTGCAACACCTCGACGTCTCCTCCTTCCTCGGTCCAGCAAGTATGGTGGAGAGACGGATTGGATCTACAACATGACGGCGTGGTGTATATGGTGGAGAGTTTCTGCAGCAGGGCTTCGCCTACACGCAGTCGGGAGGGAGAGAGAGAGGAGGGCAGTAGGGCGGCTGGCTTTGGAGGGGAAGGTGTGGGGGGGTGGTGCGCCCCCAGCCCTCTTTATATAGAGGGGTGGGCGGCTGCCCTTGCCCCCTCCCCCAAGCCCAAACCGGCGGCCACAAGGAGGAGGAGTGGGGGGCAAGGAAACCCCCCCCCCCCCTTCTAGAAGGTCTAGATTAGGGTTTTATCCCTTTTGGCCGGCTGGGCCCTATGGGGCCTTGTGCCCCTGGCCCAATGCGGCCAGGGCACTCCCTCATAGGCCCATGCCCCCTCCCAGAAGGTGGGGCCACGTTGGTCCTCTTCCGGAAGGTTCTAGAAGCTTCAGGTACAATACCGATTAACCCGGAACAATTCCAAACTCCAAAAACTGCACTGCCTTATATGAATCTTATTCTCCGGACCACTCCGGAACCTCTCATGATGTCCCGGATCCCATCCGAGACTCCGAATAAAAACTCATAAACCAATTATCCAATCTATCCTAGCGCCGAGACACGTTAAGTGTGTGACCCTGCGGGTTCGAGAATATGCAGACATGATCTTCTATCAATAATCAACAGCGGGGTCTGGAAACCCATATTGACTCCCACACATTCATCGATCATCATATCGGATGAACCACGATGCCAGGATTCAATCAATCCCATATATATATTCCCTTCGTCTCGCGATATTTTACTTGCCCGAGATTTGATCGTCGGTACCGTCATACCTAGTTCAATCTCGTTCACAACAAGTACTTTACTCGTTCCGTAATCCGATATCACTTTGTGATTAAATCCTTAACCACATGCTTGCAAGAGGTGTTGATATCGATTACCGAGTGGGACCGAAGTATATCTCTCCGACTTGGGAGGGACAAATCCCATCTCGATACATACAACCCAACAGATACTTTCCGGTCACCTGAGAGACACCTTTATCTCATAGGATGATGTTTGATGACCTCAAAGCTTTCTTCCGATACCAGGGAGTTGTATTATCTCATGGTCTAAGGAATACAATATTTGACATAAGAAAAGCTTCGCAAAGACGAACACGATGACACGATCTAATTGCTTCGCTTAGTTTGGGTCTATCCATCATATCATTCTCCCAATGATATGATCTCATTATTAATCGACAACTCATGTCCATGGTTAGGAAACCTTAGCCAACATTAATCAATGAGCTAGTCCATAGAGGCATACTAGGGACACGGTGTTGTTCACAAACCACACAAGTATTAAAGTTTCCACTTAATACAATTCTAGCATGGAATATAAACATTATCATGAACAAGAATTATAATAATAACATCTTTATTATTGCCTCTAGGGCATAATTCCAACAAACTAACCCTTAGCATCACTGTAATCTTGCCATTGCCATCAAAGGTGAACAACCGAGCACACCATTGCCACCCCATAGTCGACAGCAAGCTAGGAGCAGCAGCAAGCCTAGCCAGCATGTCTGGGAGGCAGCCCACCGTCCACCGCCACTCACTGTCCTAGCCGCGAGCGTTGCCAAGCCCTGGACCACACGCACGAACCATGCCAACCTCGCCAGCAACCATGCCGAGCGTGCGCCAGAGCACCACCCTCGACCAGCTCCCACAGACCGCGTGTCGCCCTCACCGCGTGCACACACGATCGCCACCGACCCAGGAGACCGCCAGACATCCCCGTTTCCCGCCCTGTGCCGCACAGCCACCGCCCGCCGTCGAAGACGCTGCCTCTGCCGCGCAGAGCATCACCCATTCTAGACCAAGCCGCACCGCCCCATGCCTCAAACCCATGCCGTTGAGCATCGCCAGGAGACACCGCACCGTCCCCTACCCTTGCCCATGCCATTAGCCGCCTGTAACATCGCCCCCGACGAGCTCACCGTGCGCCCCGACGGTCCCCTCGCTCGACAATAAATAGAGGCCACCCCCGCTCGATTTCTTCACACCATCTCACTCCCCCCTCCTCACTGACCGTGCCACACCGTTCTCAGAGCAAGGCGAGCACCACCCCGCCAGAATTTCACCGGAGCTCGCCGTCTCTAGAGAAGAAGGGAGCCATCGATTTCGTCCACCCCAGGAGCTGCCGCGACCACCCCTGAGTTCGCCGTCATCGACTTCGTCGTTCGCCCGCCTCGCCGACCCTCGCCCGTACCCCGGTGATCCCACAGCACCCCTCACTGGCCGCACTAGGTTTCGTTCTCGCCGGCGTTGTCTCGCGTCGACGATGACTCACAGCCGTTGGATTAGAACTAGATCGAACGATCCACGTTGCCCCATACCGCTTCGCCCAGCCCCATGTCACTGACGAGTGGGGACACCCACTTAAGCAGCCCGCGGGAGCACTGCGCTTAGCAGGCCGGCCCGTTTACTTTTCCTGCGCAGCCCAGTTACTCAAATTAAACTTTTTCCATTTCAATTCAAACACACTTCTATACCCAACTTCAAAAATCAACCCAGATCGATTCAGTGCACCAAATTGAATGAAACCAATTTTGTTGGAAAGGTATGTGAATGCTGAATCCAAGCCCATTGGATTCAAGTCATTTGGATCTATAGATCACCCATGGTAAAAATAACAAGACAGAAGCTTTTCTACATTCAAACATTTTTAAAATTTAAACCATAATAGATTTTGAGTTGATTCCAACTCTCAAAAATCACATTTAACCATACCTTTCAGAATATATAAAAATATATAGGTTTACTTGCAGAAATAATGTTCAAGTAATAAAAGAATGCCCCATAGGCATTACTAGCCACTTTAATTAATTAAAATAAAAGGGTAAAACCTTATTAAATTGTGACACCACTTTAAATCACATTCCCATGGACTACAATATGTGGTGATGACATGTGTCAACATGATCCCATGTTTGGTTTGGAGAATATTAAATCTTAAGTAGTTTTTCAATGAGTAGAAATTACTTTTCTAAAAATAAAAGGAATTAAACCAAGCCTTAACCTTGTAATGTTAGAGATGATGCTAGATCATCTATAGGACCCTTGTGTGTGATGAGTGCAAGTAGTTAAGTATTTTTTGGTGATTGTGTACCTCGTATTTATTCATAGACGATAGTACCGACCAAGGATACGAGGAGGAAGGAGGATTCTACTAAGAAGAAGCCGAGGAGAACTTCAACCACTGCTCTGCACAAGGCAAGCTAACACTTGCAAGATACTTTACCTATGCAAGCTGATGCTATCCTATACAAGCTTATATTGACACTGATGCAAGCCTAATACTACTATTGAATGTGCAAGCTAACCCTTGCAAGATACCCTACCGATGTGACAAACCCTTACCTGTTACCCTGCCTACTATATGCCATAAGCATATGTGATCATACCCACTTGATGAACCAATCGTAGTTTTACTTGCAAGCTTCTTACTTTATTTTCTTTATCAAATCTTACTTAGAGTTTACTTAAGAGATTGGTAGATACTAGAAAGACATGTGAAGGTTGCATAAAGAGCATAAAATTTGGCCTAAGTTAGAAACCTTGATATCAGCCTAAGATATAAGGTTGTACTTAGTTGAAACTCCACTAGTTTACCACCCCTCATTAGTACTACCACCACCTGTAGATGCTAGTGCTAAGCCTAAAACTTGATCAACTTTAGATGAGAATACTTGGTGGAAAAATGGTTATGAAAACCTTGGAATGATGGATCATTCTATTGAAACGTTTTGGACATGTGTTTCCAAACACTTGATGATTTTGGTGATGAAAATGTTGAGGCATGAGACTTAGACCTTTATAAAACTGATGGTTGTATGGATGCGATACCATTCCAATTTTATCGTACAACCACAATACCCGAATATTGGGTAGGGCTTGACTGGAAACTTATATCCCTTAGTATTAGTTACCTCACAGCCAAGGTTTGAGCTGAGGCTACCTTGTGAAGATTGTCCACCTGTGCAATACCCAACATGACAGTTGGTCATGGTTGGGAGGCCAAACTCACAGGAGAGGTGATTATACTAGGGAGTGTAATTGAAAGGTTAGGATTGATTATCCGCATACTGAGTATGATGAATTCAGGATTTGTTCCTGACGGATGTATCGAATGTTGTGGTGAAAGTGTACAATCTCTGCAGAGTGTCAAACTATTCGAATAGCCGCGTCCGCGGTTATGGACAGTTGGAGTGGCCATACTGTTCCCCCGTCAGACATTTCAAAATGACCTGTGAAATGAATTGAGACTTTGACTTGACCACAACAGAGTTGTGATATGAAATACCAGTTCCCACTTAGGAGTTATAAAATTGTGACTAGCCTTGGAACCTGGTAGAGATAAATCTGGCTTTTGCAAAACAACCCTAAGAGCCTAGTGTCCTATTATCCAAAAACCCCTTTACCTGTTAGTATTAGTTTGAGAGTACTTAAAGAGTACTCATGGCTTTGTCCCTGGCTATTCCCATGGCCAGACTATGAAGAGGAGTACCTGGAGGATGGACCCTAGGAAGGTTACGACAACTAGGATCATCTCCCATCGTCAGCATTGCCTGTGACCCCGAAGATGGAGCTTTGCCTACGCTACCGTTATTGTTACGTATTCCGCTGCTTGATGTTGTATTAAGAACTGGATCATGAGATCCCTATTTGTGTAAGAACTTATGAATCGTTTGTAATGGATAATGTACTATGGTATCCAATTCTGTTATGTCTCGCAAAAATGGTAATCCTGGGATTGCGATGTATGGCATAACAGGCATCTGGGATTGAAAAATCCGGGTGCTGACAGTAAATAAATAACCACTCGTAGCCTTCATCTCATCGGCATCAGATATCCAGTTTGAATCACTATAATCCTCAAGCACCCGTGGATACCTAGTATAGTGAATACCATAACTCGCAGTGCCTTTCAAATAGCGCAAAACTCTTTGAAGAGCATGCCAGGATTTGACACAAATCGACTCAGTTTGCTTACAGCAAAAGAGATGTCAGGTCTAGTAGCGTTGGCTAAATACATGAGCGAGCCAATAATTTGATAATATCTCAATTGATCTTTAGCAATCCTTCGATTCTTTTGAAGTAGCACACTCGTATCATAAGGCGTTGGAGAAGAATTGCAGTCGCTATACCCAAAGCGACTCAATATGTTTTCCACATAGTGATGCTGAAGCAATGTAATCCCACCATTGTCATCCTTTAGTAACTTGATGTTTAAAATTATATAAGCCACTCCCAAGTCCTTCATCTCAAATCAGCGAGATAGGAACTCTTTGACCTCCTCGATAACAGCAAGGTTGGTCCCGAATATCAATATGTCATCAACGTAGAGACACATAATAACTCCCTCGCCCCCACCATGGCGATAGTACACACATTTGTCAGCTTCATTAACAACAAAGCCTTCAGCAGTTAAAGTTCTTTCAAACTTCTCGTGCCACTGCTTAGGAGCTTGCTTAAGACCATACAAAGACTTCACTAACTTACACACCTTTCCTTCTTGACCATCTACTACAAATCCGTCAGGCTGCTCCATATAAATTTCCTCATCTAGATCTCCATTTAGAAAAGCCGTCTTAGCGTCCATTTGATGAAAGAGAAGACCATGTGAGGTAGCCAAGGAGTGTAGTACTCGAATAGTGTTCAATCTGTCTACAGGTGAGTAGGTATCGAAGAAGTCTTCAGCTTTTTTTTGGTATAACCCTTAGCCACAAGACATGCCTTGTACTTTTCAATAGTACCATCAGGTCTAAGCTTTTTATTGAACACCCACTTACATCCTACAGGTTTGCACCCATAAGGACGATCAGTGACTTCCCAAGTACCATTAGCTAAGAGGGATTCCATCTCGCTTTGGACAGCTTCTTTCCAGTAGTCAGCATCTTGAGATGCATAGGCTTCTGAAATAGAAGAGGGAGTATCATCCACAAGGTAGACAATGAAATCATCACCAAATGAATTTGCAGTCCTTTGTCTCTTGCTCCTTTTGGGAGCTTCATTGTCATCCTCCATAGGATCATCAGAGTGTTCTATCGGCATAGTGGGTTCAGGAATTATAGAAAATTCCTGACTAGATGAACTAGTCATCTCCTGATTTGATGAGCTAGACATACCTTTCATAGGAAAGATGTCCTCAAAGAAAGTCGCATCATTCGACACCATAATTGTACCAACATGCATGTCAGATACCTCAGATTTTACTATCAAAAATCTATAGCCAATGCTATGAAAAGCATATCCCAGAAAAACACAATCAACGGTTTTTGGTCCAAGCTTTCGCTTCTTGGGTATTGGAATATTGGCTTTCGCCAAACAACCCCAAGTTTGTAAGTAAGAGAGTTTAAGCCTTTTCTTTTCCCATTCCTCAAATGGAGTCATGGTTTTATCCTTTACAGGAACACGGTTTAGGATATGACACACAGTCATTAGCGCCTCCCCCCACCATTCCTTGGAAAGACCCGATGTATCTAACATGGCGTTAACCAAATCAGTTCGAGTGCGGTTCTTCCTTTCGGCGACCCCATTTGACTAAGGTGAGTAGAGAGGCGTCCTCTCATGTATGATACCATGTTCCATACCGAATAAATCAAATTCGTTTCAAAAGTACTCTCTACCATGATCCGACCTTTAGCCGCTTGATTTTAAGATAAAGTTGGTTTTTTGCCTCAGCTTTATAGATTTTGAAGTAGTTCAAAGCTTCATCTTTAGATTTCAGAAGATAAACATAACATTATCTAGTGGAGTCATCAATCAACTCATAAAGTATCTTTTTCCACCTTTTGTCAACACACCAATGATCTCACAAAGATCTGAATGTATAAGTTCTAGCGGTGCTAAGTTTCTCGGTTCCGCAGCCGTATGAGACTTGCGGGGTTGCTTTGCTTGCACACAAACTTGGCACTTAGAACCTTTGACAGTGGTAAAATTCGGAATTAAACTCATATTGTCTAGCCGCGCCATGCAACCAAAGTTAATATAACAGAGTCATGAATGTCAAACATTAGACTCATTATCATTACGAACATGATTAATAACTTTAGTACATGAGTCTGACAAAGACAAGCGGAACAGACCTCCGCACCCATAACCCTTTCCAACAAATTATACATACTTGGAAATTACAACTTTATTGGACTCAAAAACCAACTTAAAGCCATCTCGACATAAAAACGATCCACTGACGGGATTCTTATTGATGGAGGGAACGTGCTGCATATTCTTCAGTTATACGGTCTTCCCCGAAGTAAACTTCGGATTTACCGTACCAACACCATGAACAAAAGCACGTGAGCCGTTTCCCATCAGCACGGAAGAAGTCCTTAAGACCTGATAAGAGGAAAACATTAAAATATCAGAACATACATGTGTATTAGCACCCATGTCTATTCACCAATCAGGAGAATGGCATACTAAAAGAATAGTAGGTAAAATACCATACCCATCATCCTTCATCTCAGTATTGCTAATAACAACATTAGCGGTCTTACCGGTGTTCCCATGTTGACGCTTGTCAAAGCGATTAGGGCAGCTAGGAGCCCAATGATCAGGATCACCACAGACGTGGCAAGATCCTTTTCTCTTATCATTTTTCTTCTTAAAGTTGGTTGAGTGCATGGCCTTGTCCTTGCCATAAAACTTCCCCTTTCCTTCAATTTTGTTCTTATTCTTGAACTTGTGGGATTGGAAGTTTTTCCTCTGCAACAAATTGGCAGTAGAACCTCCCTCAAATCCTCAAGCAGTTTTGTCCTTTTCTCTCGCCTTCTCTTACACATGAAGAGACCCAATGAGATCCGTAACGGAAAACTCTTGTCTCTTATGTTTCAGATAAGTAGCAAAGTTCCTCCACGAGGGAGGAAGCTTAACAATAATGCCACCAGCCACAAATTTGTCCGGTAACAAACACTTGAACTGCTCAAGTTCTTTGGCAAGTGATTGTATCTCATGAGCCTGCTCAACGACAGAGCGCTCATCAACCATCTTGTAATCATATAATTGATCCATGACATACAACTCAGTGCTAGCATCCGAGACACCAAACTTGGCCTCGAGCGCTTCCCACGCGTCCTTGCCATTATCAAATGACATATACGGGTTAACAATGTTGTACCCAAGAACACTGAACAAAGCCGCCATAAACATGGTATCAGCTTTCTTAAAGGTCGCTTCCTGCTCAGCAGAAAGATCTTTTTCAGGCTTGCCAAGGGTGGCGCTATAACAGTTTAGGTTTTCAAACCTGAGAACTGTTCTCTTGCGCCATCTCTTATAGTGCATGCCATCAAAAGGAGACGGCCTAGTAGCCGCGGCTACACCAGTGGAATTCAGTTGCCTATAATCAGGTTTTTGGATTGTTGAAAATATAAGCAATAATCCATATGATTTAATCGAAAAAATAAACTGATAAAGCATGATCATACAAATAGTAGTAAAACCAATCATGCATATCAACAAAGTAGATGAACATATTGCATCTATACAAGACAAACATATCACATCTATGCCAAACGTTAGAACTAGAAACTCTAGCATAATCCGAAAGAGAGAGATTGCGATCACATACGATGCAGTTGCAGCAGTAGCCGCGGCGGTAGCAGCAGCAGATCTTTCGCCCATGTTGAGGTTGCCGAAGAGGTCGCTGACGTCCGGGAAGAAGTCGTCGTTCGGAAACTCGTCGTCGGACGACGTCGTGGTTGCCAGTAGTCGCGCTTGAGCGCTCCCCAAAAACCTGATCGCCCCTCACCCGTACAGGTTCATGAGAGGAGGCACAAGGTTCTGGATATAGGTGCGTGTTGTGGGTTGATTGATCGCCGATTAGGTTTAGCGCTGTCGCTTATATAATGCAGGTCAGGGAGATTGTGGGGCTTAGCCCACGTCCATAAAAACTGGAAACGGCTGTATTAACGACGTCCGTTAATGACTCATAAATAATTTTCCCAACCATCAAAATAAAGCTCGGCTCGGAGAGATTCCTGCAACCCGCAACCCGCGGCGCGCGCGCGCGTCGTGACGACGCGAGGCGGCGGCATCAGAGGAGGAGTGTGCGAGAGATTCTCTCCTTGTCACACCTTAGTGAGTGGTGCAACACTCAACTATATAAGGTGGTCTAACTCCCCTTCAACTAGCAATGCGGGACTAAACTTTAGCACCACTAGCACATCCATATGCTGCCATGCACGTGGGCCAAAGAGAATTTCAGAATTTGTCAAATGGGTCAGCAGCCTAAAACTCACCAAATTTCAACAAGAAACACTTCTCTTTATTCCACACCACATGCATATGATCAGTTAGTTCACTAACATTCTATGGTGGATCATCAAGAACACATGCAACAACGATTGGTCGGCCATCGCTAGGAGGGCTGGCTAGGAGGTGGTGGACGACGGCGATTTGATGGCCGACGACGGAGGTGGCCGAAATCGAAGCGGGCGGCAGCGGCGAGGGTTTCTACGCGTGGGCGAAGGGGAGAAATGAGATGCAGTTTATCACATCCGAGCCCTCTAGTTACGAATATATGCGGAATGGACGGACCGTTTTGCGGAAAAGCAAAAGAATTTACGGTTTGGCTCTATTTACGATATCTGAAAATGCTATTTTTTGACCTCAATAACATATATCGATTCAAATTTTTATGAACCAGAGCCAATATGCCGTGATGCTCACCCGGCCTGTTACAATAATATTTAGTACTTGTCTCGTACCCAAGGTAATGCGCCACACTGAGCTTTAGTCAGACGCTAAGCCATTGGGCTGGGCTTAGCTACGTCTAGTGGTCCGCCTTTGTCCAAGGTGGGGTACCCGGATCATAACCTCATCACAGGGAGTAATTAAACTTTTATTTCTTAAGCATATTTGGCATTAAGATCAAGTGTTGGCTTGATGGTAAAGCTAGCGAGTGCACAGTCAGCCCATCCGGATTTGAGTCCCCATGGGATTTTGAGCACGTATAATCCGCTGCTGGAGAGGTTTCATCTATCTAACAACGTATAACCCGCAAGTGATAACTCTTCGGGTGTCAACGTTTCGAGAACCAAGCACTGGCTTGGTGGCAAGGCTAGCGAGTGCGTAGCCAGCCCATCCGTGTTTAAGTCCCTATGAAGACTGAATTAAACGAGTTTTATCCGAGCGCGTATAATTCCCTGCTGGAGATGTCTCATCTACCTAACAATGTATAGCCCGCGAGAAATCATTCAATGTTTTTTAATCATATTTGGCACTGAGCTGCACACAAAAACCGTCGCCTAATGTAGGTGCGTAATTACTATTGTGTGCGGTGTGGAAATTATAGAATTTTCGAATATTGTGTTGTTTGATCTGACCCTTTTGGGGGCTTATATAGAGTTACATAGGGGTAAGAGAAGACTTGGAGTATAAGTTATAGAGTTCTATCTATCTCTAGCCATACATATATACGTACTCTAACATCCCCCCTTCGGAGCGGGAGTGAAGCGGACGCCTGCGACTGGATTTGAAGTCTTGCGCTTCCGTCGTCTTCACCTCCTTGTCATTATCACCTGCATGGACATGATCATGGCTGGCACCTAGGGACGGTGACTGCGTCCCCTTCTAGTGCCTTTCTTCCCTCCCGCAGTCACGGCGGGAGTGACGTGGACGTAAGTGACGACGCGAACGCTGTTGACTGGAGTTCTTGAGTTGCTGTAGACGTTCTTCTTGATGTTGATGTCGAGGTAGCCGGTCGTGATGCAGCCGTGGTCGAGGTTGTCGTGGTCATTGTAGCCGATAGCGTCGTAGACGCAATTTTTTTTGCGCGGTCTGTGTCATAGGGTTTTAGGTTTTTGTGCGGCGGCGGCAGGGATCTGTGGCGGCAACGGGTTTTTGGTCATAGTGCGGGGCGGCAGAGATCTGCGGCGGCGGCAGGTTTTTGCTTGTGGGGTTTTTGAGGCGGCGTCCGAGCACAAGGCAAACGGTGGCGGCAATGTTTTTATGGCGACGGCGGCGGATCACATAGGATCAACGGCGACGACGGGTTTTTGACCTGGCGGACGAGGCGATTGTGTGATCGCCCTAGTAGAGCGTCAGACTGCGGCGGCGGCGAATGTAGACCTTGGCGATGACTTATGTTGGCGATGTAAAACTCAACGAAAATTTTGGTGTAGTCATACATCTTGACGTAGATGTTCGGTCGATGTAGTCCGGGAATCGGTGCGGCTCGATGTAGACGACGTTTTCTAAAACGTGATGTAGTCGATTTACTCGGCGTGGTGGACATGGCGTCTGAGCGTGTATCCCAAAGTCGATGAAGATACACGAGCCCTCCCGGTTTCCCAGCTGCGAGCCGGCGGCGGACGCATCGTGGTAGTTCCACGCGTGAACGTCCGTGGATAGGCTGCCGCTGATCTCCTGGAGTAGCAAATAAGACGTCCGTACAGGTACTTGATTTTCTTTCAACTGATATTCCGCATGCGTTGCAGCTGACGGAGATCGGCCAGGATCGTGACCTGCTGGGACTCACGCGTACGCGCGAGACGGCGTGAGAGGCCGGTGCACTCCTGGTCGACGTCGTGGTGCAGGCCGGCGAAGCCGGAGTCGATGGAGCGTCGTCTCGATTTTGCACTAATTTTCGCTGGATGAGGATATTAGGATTTAGAGACTTATTTTGTATCTAAACTAGATCTAATCTAAGGAATTTGGAAACGAAATTTGGATCTAATCTAAAGAACCGATCTAATCTTTGATTTTAATCGGGTGCCGCACCCCCGAGAAGATTGATCTACTCGGAGGCAGCGCGTGCTGCGGAAGTGGAGAAACCTAGGATTGGCGCCGTGAGGCTAACCGCTCTAATATCATGTGGAAATTATAGAATCCTTGAATATTGTTGTTTGATCTGACCCTTTAGAGGGCTTATATAGAGTTACACAGGGATAGGGGGAGAGTTGGAGTATAAGTTGTAGAGTTCTATCTATCTCTAGCCATACATATATAGGTACTCTAACATGCGGATGGACTTTTTTGTAACCATCGACATATATATGGTTTAGAAGGGATAACTTTGGCATGTATTGTGTTTCGCAACCTGACATTTGTTTTTCTTCTGAGTTTGTCTATTTTTGTAACCACGGCTGAGAGTAATGCTCCATTTGTTTAAAACATACAGGGCACGGATTTGTACTGCAAACCGTGGTATTTTGTGTTGTTTTGTAATTTAAAATTTAAGCTCCTATAAGCATAGTCAATAAACAGCAAGTGTGCAGATGAGCCTGTGGCTCAATGGTTGGGCTGGCAGTGGCCACCTAACCCACCTAGGCTCGATTCCCTACGGGGACGAATTTGTGGTGTTGCACCAGATTTACCTCAGCACGCTTTGGACCACAGGGAGGACGACGTACCCGGCGTTCACGCAGTCAGCGGCTTCGGAAGTCTCTTGTATGGCGTGTGTTCTGAGTTGTAGGTGTAGTCGTTGCAGGTGCATAGGAGGGTGTGTGTGCGTTGTGGTGTGCGTTGAGTGTGGTGTGTGTCTCCGTGTGTTTGTAATACTACCCTTTTAACTCAGTGTTGAGGCTCTCAAAAATAAACAGCCAGTGAGATGTTAATAAAATGGCGGTCTACTACACTATCATAAAATCCCATTAGGTACCAACAGATGAAAATAGACTCAATATGTTCTGGTTTGTCGAAAAATAAAACATTATACATTACACCGAATATCTTCAAATACTTCACTAAATTGACGTATACAACTCTTCACAACTTCATTGGGTATGGATCTCACATGAACTCATTACATTTGACCTATTGCGTAGCTCCGAGGGTGATCCGCTTCTTAAGCGTTGCATCAAAGGCCCATAAAAACCCTGTTATGAAACTACGGCAAAAATCAAATGGGCGGAGAAGGGTCCAGCTCTTGATGATGCTTTGCTTTTCCTCCGGAGTTGCCACATCCTCCTTGGCTTCGCCACTGGCCGCGGGGCACGTGAAAGGTTTCTCGAGTAGATTCATGAAATGAGAGAAGCCTTGCTCTTCAGTTACTTGGCTCTTCTTTCCGCATGCGAAATTTCCGTCGAGAGGGTGAAAAATCTCAAAACTTTTGGGACAAAATGCGCACGCATTATTCAAGTGGGTGTGGCGCGACGAGGCATCTGTTGGTAGAGAACAGAAGGAAACGGAAAAATTAGGACACCCACGTGATGGGAACAGTTCAAACATAATGTACAGAAAAAATTACTACTAGCAGTATCAAACAGTTTATGCATAATCCGAAGGAAAAAAACATAAATGTAGTACACTACTACTAGGAAAGGTTTACAATCCGCTTACCGATGATGGTGCATGTTTCGACGGTTGGTGTGGATAAGTGGTGGTCGTAGCGTAGCTCGGCGAAGAAGTTCTTGACGGGGTTGTGGGCCTTGTTCTGTCTCTGCTTGCTACTGGTAATCTTCGTCTTGCGAGCCGTGACGCTGACATGGAGGCGTCGCGCTCCCTGCAATTCATCCAGATCGCTGGTAATCTTCGTCTTGCGAGCCGTGAAGCTGACATGGACCCAAATGTGGCCTCTGAACCCTACGTACGCGGCCATCAGAGGCTTGACAGGTACGAAGTCCATACCCTGAAACATTCCAAGTAGTACTACGTGTGAGTTCCGTTGGTAACTGATACTCCATATATACTCCATACAATTCATAGTACAATCAACATGACCAGGCATGGGATTTTGATCGCTGGGGCCTATTACCTTGTTGACAGCGTTGTAATGGCGCAGAGCATGGTGGACATGGCAAATGATGGAGGCGTCGCGCTCCCTGCAATTCATCCAGACCGGTGGGTTAATCAGGGGACTCGAAACTTAAGATCGACTTATGCAAGCAAATTAGATAGCAGAAGGAGACGGATAATGGATGGGATGGAGGAACGTACTCTTCGGTGCGCTGCTGGGGAGTCGTCGTCGATTGCATGCCGCACCCGCACATCGAGCGCTCCTGCAGTATTTGCTCCTCGCGGTGCAGGTCGTGCACGGCCTGCTCCGGCACCACCCCCTCGCTCGACTGCGCCGATCCCATCGATGATCGAAAGATCGAGCGAGCGAGCCTCCTCTCGAGAGCTAGATAGTCCAGCGTAATATGTCGCAACTCTGGACAGGTCTCCAATCAAGAGAAACAATCCAGAATCTATAGGCCGCCCCTGCCTCTGCTGCATTGTACGTTTATATAGCGAAAAAAGAAGGGAACGTCTGCAATCCGATTCGAATTCGACCAGCTCCCCCCTTGTATACTGCTTGTGTATAGATATGGCGGTGCCTCCCGGTCCGGACGACCGAATCATATGGCGAGTCGGACTTGTTTGAGGCGCCAAGCAAGAAGCTTGTCGTTTCCAAACGAAAAGGAGCTGGTACTCGAGCGGGACCGGGCTACGCCATCTTATGGGCTTGAGGTTGGCTGGACCGAGTTTCGGCCTCAAGTGCATGGGCTTTTGTTGATGGATAATTTTGGAACGGATGATTTATTCACTGGTAGCACAGGTAAACACACAAATAATATCCGTCTAACCCTCAAAAAAAATTCCGTCTTGGCGGTTAGTGCAACCATCGGTCAACCCATACTCCAACGGTCCACCCTGTCAAGGCATTACTAGTGTGCATCACTGAATCTGAACTCTCAAGTAGGTGAAGAGAACAGGTTCTTATAATAACGCGTAGATATATAATCACAGTGGGGTGGTGGCGCAGTTGGCTAGCGCGTAGGTCTCATAGCTAAATTGAGTTATCCTGAGGTCGAGAGTTCGAGCCTCTTTCACCCCAAATTTTTATTTTTGTCTTCCTACAGGAGAAAGATATAGGCGCCCCTCAGTTCGGATCTCGGAGCCTGGACTTTGTGTGTAGGCATCACGCACTCACAGTCTCACGCTTCTCCCCTCCAAAGAACTCTGACAGCCCGCTCTGCATTGTATTGTATGCACGCGTGGGTCAGGGTTTTTTTTAGACGGGCAGGTGTGCATATATGTCTGTCTGGCATGCGTCAAAGACTTAGAACAAACAGTTTAGGCACAAAAAAAAAGCACTCTGAACAATGAGTTTAGGCACAAAAAAAAAGCACTCTGAACAATGAATTTAGGCACAAAAAAAAAGCACTCTGAACAATGAGTTTAGGCACAAAAAGATAATTACATTTTTGATATCACATCTTGCACTAAGATTGCATTTTGGTACCACAACTTGCAAGACAGTTTAGGTACCACAACTTGCACTAATTTTATGTTTTTGGTCCAAGGATGCCATGTCAGCGGTGTCTTAAGAAAACTTGCTCGCGCTCACGTCTAGAAAAGAAGGAGAATGTCGTGGTCGTGACACGGCAGATGCCATGGGTAGGCTAAAGTATGGGGCCAATGGATGCTAGAGGATCCGGGGAGGGAAGATGCAGTTGATTCTACACACAAAAGACTAAGGCAAAGATCTTTATTTCTCCTTTCTTTGGCTACAAGTGCTCCTTGAGCTGCATACAAGGAAAAAGGAAGAACTTTACCAGCCTAACGGTACTAGAAATGAGCCGATCCCCCCTTCAGAGTCCATGCCTCTTCTTATAAAGGAGTGCCTTGGGCTCCTCTAGGGCTGACGTGGCAAGCATATTCGAGGAATATGCTTGTCCCAATATAGTAGTTCGGTGCCCCCCTTTCCCTGTCGCTCCCCTAATGACGGCAAGGTTCCAGAGGGCCCCTCCTGTGCGCCTCGGGCTTCTGGACTGTCACCTCCGTGACCTCCTTCTGCCTCTCTGTCGCTCTGCGCCTTTGTCCCTAGCGCTTGGCTCCGCTCAGATTCTCCCTAGCTTACTGCTAGGGTTTGACTTTAGGCTTCTCCTTCTCCTGCAAGCTTCATATCATTCGGTCCCTCCTCACTTAACTCGGATCGTCCTTTACCTGCATCAAGATCACTTGGGTTGACCCGGCCGACTTACGCAATATCTCGGCCGGGTAATGTCTTAGCGTAAATACACGGGTCTCTATTCTTCATGTCTCGGCCGACTTCTACGGGATTCTGCCGACCTAGGCTGTAACTCGGAAACCAGACGGGGATTATACCCTCGTATTTCCCCGTCTTTACCCTATCCGGGGTTACCTCCCCAACATTAGTCCCCGAAGCTGGTGTGGCCCTGCCGATAACCTCGGCCGGGCCGTATCAGTTTCATCACATTCTTTATATATTGTTTCCGAGTTATCTCTCTCTCGTTCGAGGTACCCACGTTCCTTCTCTCGTACGCCTTGTCCTGCGTGTCACCCCCATCATTGTTCCTCTAGTTTTCTGTTCCTCTACAGTATTTACTGACAGGCTACAGTTATCACTGTGTCTGTCGCGCCGGCGCTGCGACGCCTCGTGTGCCGCTTCCCTTGGGGATCGCGACCTCCTTTGCTACTGTGTGGCCCTTGGTGCGGTTCCACTTAATGACGTGTGTTTGCGCCGCACCCACGATCTATACGGTCAACTGCCGCTCCCATGATCCCACTTCCTCGCTTGTGGCTCGATTATAAAGAGGGGCGCGGTGTCTGGGAATTCACTTTTCCCCTTCTTGTTCGCATGTGCCCTTCTTCTTCCTCTCGCTTCCGCGCCCTCTTGCAGCTCCGCCGCCGCGCGCTCATCAGAACTTCCGACGGCGAGGACTCCGCCGTGTTGTTCTGTCCGCCCCGTCCGCGCTCGCCAGTTCCGGCGCCGTCGCTGGTAAGTTCTTTCCGACCGCGTTGCCTAGGTTTTATCCTAGATTTCTTTGTTTCAATCTTGTACTCGTGCGGCGGTTCCTCTGTTCCTCCACCGCCGCTCCCGTGCAAAATCACGACGGGGCCTCGTAGCTCTAAATTTTCCTCCGCCGCCAGCTCTTCCTCCGTCGATCTTTCCGGCGAACCCATGTCTAGCTCCTTTAGTGGTGCTCTGGTAGAGGATGATGATGCTGGCTCTGGGCCCGAGCGAGGCTCGTGGCAAGGCTCCTCTGTTACCCGCCGCGAGATTGAGTGGCTTATTCGAACTCGGAGGATTCCCGCCGAGGTCTCCTGTCGCCTACCCGGCAGCGAGTCCTCTCCGGATGTTGAGGAGGGCGAGTATGTAGTTTTTATGTCGCACTTCGCGCGTGGCTTTGGTCTCCCTCTCAGCGATTTTGCTAGAGAGTTTCTCGACTACTTCGGCCTTCAGCCGCATCATCTTCCTGCGAATGCCATCGCTTCTCTTTCTGCTTTTATCTCCGCCTCGGAGGGATACTTCGGCCTATGGCCGTCCGTGCACGTCTGGTCGAAGTTCTTCCAAATTCGTTCTAACGTAGTCCCTGACAAGTCTCTGCACCCTTCCGAGAAACTGCTTACTCAATGTGGGGCAGCGTCCATTACACCTCGGAGGAAATCTGTATTTCCTCGTGTCACCGGGTTAGAGTCGTGCAAGAAGTGGCACAAATCCTTCTTTTACGTCAAGAACAGAGGGACGGAGGACAAGATTCGGCTCCCTGCCTTCTCCATTGGTCCGCCATCTAAGGTGAATTGGACTTACAATCCGAGGAAGAGTCATGCCTTGGCCGAGGCCTTTGAGATTCGGCTTAAAGAGCTGATCCGTGCCGGGTTATGCGGCGAAGACCTGATGGCTACCTTTATCAGTAGCCGAATCTGCCCATTCCAGAAGCGGACTCACAAACTGTGATATATGAGCGGTCCTCTTGACCCTAACCGAGTCTCGACCGTGGAGCTGGACAATTATCTTATCTATAAGCGTGTCCGAGCTATCTTCAAGACGGAGATGCCTGAGGATTGGGCTTGGGGATTGAAACCGTTCACCCGCGATCGTCCGCCTCCCGAAGTAAGCTTAATCAATAACGCTCTGCTATTCAATTGTTTTTGTAACGGTTTTCGCTAATTTTCTTTTTTCTTGTCTTGCAGAGGTTCGCAGAGCAGAAGAATGAGGATGCCGAAGTTCTGTTGCTTCCGTGGCCTGCGGATCGGAGCACCCCGGATACTGGTGAGCCGGACTCGGAAGAGTTCGTCCCTAAGTCGGATCCTGCCCCGGCTCGAGCTCGTGGCAAGACCTCGGCCCACGAGGAGGAAGGTGTTTCGGACGAGGTCCAAGTTCTTGAGGTAGTTGCCGTAATGCCTATTTCTTATGCATTTCTGGCTTCTACTTTCCCAGCTAATCCGGCCGGTCAGGTTCACGACGCCGAGCCTATTGCTTCCCGACCTCCTGTTACCTCGGGGAAACGCGGGGCTTCCGCTAGTGCCTCAGAGGCGGTCCCCAAGAAACGAATGAAGAAATCTGCTCCGAATCCTCCCAGGCGTAAGGCCATGCCTGGGGTCGCAGGGTAAGTTTCTTTTGCTCGTATTTCTTGTTTCTCTCTTTCTGTTTTTCATCCTGACACCCTTTTTTCTTTCTTATTTTCGCAGCGCTCCGCTTTATGTTAAGCCCGGCGGTCCTAGCATGACCAGCCGTCCGATTCGGCCGCCATCTCCTCCGCCCGTTGAAGATACTAGGATTCCCAGTCCTGCTCGTGCTGCCTCTCCTTCAGCTCCGAATCAGTCGCCCCCTCGTCGCGACGTGCCTGAAAGTTCTTTTGTCGACATCGATTCCACTCGGCCCTCCGAGATTCCCGTCGAACCCGTTGCCCCCTCTGTGGGTCCGAGCGCCTCTACTGAGCCTCTATCTGCCCCAGCAATCTCTACATCAACTCCAGCCCCGGCCGAAGAGGTCGCTATTTCGGTGCCTTCTGCGACCGTGTCTCCTGCTGCTCCTAAAGATACCGTTCCTATTACCGAGGTATCGGCTCCTGCTGATGCCTCTTCTAAGGCAAGGAAAACTATTGCCACCAAGGCCCCCTCTTCCCAGAAAGGTCTTGTCGGCTCTTCTCAGCCGAGTATTGCCGACGTGCTGCGCAAAGGAACTGCGCCTACCAAAGCCTCCGTTACCTCGGCTGCCAGCACCCAACTTTCTCTTCATAAAAGCCCTGCGGCCGCAGTGGTTACACAACATACTCGTGTAGGGTTCGCAGCATAGAAAACAAAAATTTTCCTACGATGTGAACTATATACCAAGATCTATCTACTAGATACAAACAACGGGCGGATGTATATCCGTAGAGAACATACCCTTGAAGACCGACAAAGCTTAACGAGTTCAACTCGTGGTTGATGTAGACGATCTCTTGCCGATCTCAAGATCGAGAGGAAGTCCTAGCGCCGCAAATCAGCAGCGCATCCGTGCTCGCACACACGTTCGAGGCACCGAGCAACCTCCGCCTCCTCGCTCTAGCGATGCAGCGGAAGCACAACTCTTTCTTTCCGAATAGCCACCGTGAACATGTATCTCGCTAGTCCGAGACCATGGGGGATAAATTCTAGAGGGGGAGAGAGATCCTTCACGAGGAGGTGTGAGAGACAAGTGAGGAGGGGGGCTCCTTTTATAGGAGGAGGGGGGCACCCAAGGGGGTGGCCGCCGGCCATGGGGGCTGCCCCCTCCCCTCCTTCATTCATGTGGGTGGACACTCCACTCACATAATGCCCTTTAAAATCCCTCCACTCAAAAGTCCACTCAAATTCCCATTAAATTTCCACCAAATTTAATGCAAATTCTCATTAAATAAAACTCTTTTATTTTATTCAGAATTTTGTCAATTACTTTAATGAAAAACATTCACAAATAACCCCTTGCTAGAATTCTATTTCACATGCATAACTACTTTATGCAATTTCACCCGAAAACCTGTCTCGGTATCTAGTGAAATAAATTCCTGCGCTTGTTCATTCTTTCGGCATGAAACATTTGCTCCAATTGTGTCGGTGTCTCTTAAGTGTGTCACCCTACGGTTCGTGAATAATGCGGACATGATCGAGACCCCTCTCGGATCAATAATCAGAAGCGGGATCTGGAGACCCATACTGACTCCCACACATTCAACGATGACTTTCTTGTGATCGTCGGAACCTTTTACGCTAGTATCTTAATCCCTTTGTTTCACGATATATTACATGTCCGAGATTCGATCATCGGTATCTCCATACCTAGTTTGATCTCGTTACCGACATGCACTCTTTTCTCGTTCCTGTGATATAACATTCTAGTGATCAAATCACTTGCTTGCAAGCTAATCAATGTGATATCATCGAGAGGGCCCAGAGTATATCTATCCATCATCGGGGTGAACAAATTCCACTCTCGATCCATGAGCCTCAACATAACACTTTATTAGTTCTGAATCCATCTTTATAATCACCCTGTTACGGTGTGACGTTTGATGTTATCAAGAAACTCTTCCGGTGTTAGTGATTGACATGATCTCATGGTCTAAGGATTAGGATCACTTCGTAAGTTGTTATAGCAATATAAACTCAATGACTTTGATCGTAATGCTATACTTCAGATGAATGTTCATCACACCATTACACTAATGTTGTGATCCCGTTATTAACAACATCCAATGTCCATGATCAGGAAACCTTGATCATCTTGTTAATCAACGAGCTAGTTTATGAGAGAGGCATAACTAGGAACTTTCTGTTTCTTTATTAAACACACATGTATTAACGTTTCCGTATTAATACAATTATAGCATGCAAAATAAACATCTATCATATACTTGGAATACACATAATAAACACTTTATTATTGCCTCTCAGGGCATATTCCCTTCAGTCTCCCACTTGCACTAGAGACAATAATCTAGTTACATAGTGATAAATCTAACACCCATTGAGTTCTGGTGTTGATCATGTTTTGCTCTAGGGAGAGTTTTAGTCAACGGATCTACTACATTGAGATCCGTATGTACTTTACAAATCTTTATATCTCCATCCTTGACATGCTCGCGGATGGAGTGAAACCGGCGCTTAATATGCTTGGAATGCTTGTGAGACCTTGTCTCTTTGGCATTGGCAATGGCACCATTGTTGTCACAATAGATCACCATTGGGTCCAACGTGTTTGCCACCACTCCTAGTTCGGATATGAACTCCTTCATCCAAACTGCTTCCTGAGCCGCTTCTGAAGCAGCAACATATTCGGCCTCCGTTGTTGATCCCGCTACCACAGGTTGTTTGGAGCTCCTCCAACTAACCGCTCCGCCATTCATGAGAAATACGTATCCGGATTGAGACTTAGAGTCATCCAGATCGGTGTCAAAGCTAGCGTCGACATAACACTTAGCGACGAGCTCTTCTTCACCTCCGTATACAAGAAACATATCCTTAGTTCTTCGTAAGTACTTAAGGATATTCTTGACCGCTATCCAGTGTTCCGAACCTGGATCCGATTGGTACCTACTAGTCAAACTAATAGCATGTGCCACATCCGGTCTTGTACATAGCATGGCGTACATTATAGAGCCTATGGCTGAAGCATAGGGGACTTTGTCCATTATCTCTCTTTCTTCCGTCGAAGCCGGACTTTGAGTCTTACTCAATGTCTTGCCTTGCAACATAGGTAAGAACCCCTTCTTACTTCCGTCCATTTTAAACTTCTTTAAAATCTTATCAAGGTATGTACTTTGTGATAGCCCTATTAGGCGCCTAGATCTATCTCTATAGATCTTTATGCCTAATATGTATGACGCTTCACCTAGGTCCTTCATTGAAAATTTGCTGTTTAGATAACTTTTAACACTGTTTAAAAGATCTATATCATTTCCGATCAATAATATGTCATCCACATATAATATCAGAAATGCCACATTGCTCCCACTCACTTTCTTGTAAATACAAGCTTCTCCATAAGTTTGGACAAATCCAAACTCTTTGATCACCTCATCAAAGAGGAGATTCCAACTTCGTGATGCTTGCTTCAATCCATAGATGGATCGCTGAAGCTTGCACACCTTGTTAGCATCCTTAGGATCGACAAAACCCTTTGGTTGTATCATATACAACTCTTCTTCAATATTACCATTGAGAAATGCGGTTTTGACATCCATCTGCCATATCTCATAATCGAAATATGCAGCAATTGCTAACATAATCCTAACTGACTTTAGCATCGCTACGGGAGAGAAAGTCTCATCGTAGTCAACTCCTTGAATTTGTCGAAACCCCTTTGCGACAAGTCGAGCTTTATAGACGGTCACATTACCATCAGCATCAGTTTTCCTTTTGAAAATCCATTTGTTCTCCACGGCCTTTTGGTCGTGAGGTAATTCCACCAAGTTCCAAACTTGATTTTCATACATGGATTCCATCTCAGATTTCATGGCTTCTAACCATTTGTTGGAATCCGGGCTCATCATCGCTTCTTCATACGTCGCAGGGTCATCATTTTCATCAACCATGAAATTCATGACAGGATTTCCGTACAGCTCGGGAGCTGCAAGCGTCCTGTTTGACCTGCGAGGTTCGGTAGTACTCTCTTTCGGAGTTTCATGATCATTATCATTAGTTCCCTCTTCAACAGGTGGAGCCAACTCCGGAACAACTTCCGGCGCTGCGCTACTCGCCATACTTTGAAGAGAAGGTTCCACAACCTCTTCGAGTTCTACCTTCCGACTACTCACACCTTTCGCGAGAAACTCTTTCTCTAGAAAGGATCCATTCTTGGCAACAAAAACCTTGCCCTCGGATCTGTGATAGAAGGAATACCCAATAGTTTCTTTAGGGTATCCTATGAAGACGCATTTTTCCGCTTTGGGTTCGAGTTTATCCGGTTGAATTTTCTTCACATAAACATCGCATCCCCAAACTTTAAGAAATGACAGCTTAGGTTTGTTTCCAAACCACAATTCATACGGTGTCTTTTCAACGGATTTAGATGGTGCCCGATTTAAAGTGAATGCAGCAGTTTCTAGTGCATAACCCCAAAATGACAACGGCAAGTCCGTCAGAGACATCATAGATCGAACCATATCTAATAAAGTACGATTACGACGTTCCGACACACCATTTCGCTGTGTTGTTCCGGCAGGTGTGAGTTGTGAAACAATTCCACACTCTTTCATGTGAGTGCTAAACTCGTAACTTAGATACTCACCTCCACGGTCGGACCGTAGAAATTTGATCTTTCTATTACGATGATTTTCCACTTCATTCTGAAATTTCTTGAACTTTTAAAAGGTTTCAGACTTGTGTTTCATCAAGTAGATATAACCGTATCTACTCAAATAATCCGTGAAAGTAACAAAATAACGATATCCACCTCGCGCCGACACACTCATTGGACCACATACATCAGAATGTATGATTTCCAATAAATCTGTCGCCCGTTCCATTGGACCGGAAAACGGCGTTCTAGTCATCTTGCCCATAAGGCATCGCTCACATGTATCAAATGATTCATGATCAAGTGATTCCAAAAGTCCATCCGAATGGAGCTTCTTCATGCGTTTAACGCCAATATGACCTAGACGGCAGTGCCACATATATGCGGATATATCATCATTAAGTTTAATCCTTTTAGCATCAACATTATGAATATGTGTAACATTATCATCGAGATCTAATAGAAATAAACCATTCATCATCGGTGCATGACCATAAAATATTTCATTCATATAAATGGAACAACCATTGTTCTCGGATTTAAATGAATAACCACTTCGCATCAAACACGATCCAGATACAATGTTCATGCTCAGTGCAGGCACCAGATAACATTTATTCAAGTTTATAACTAATCCCAACGGTAATTGGAGAGGCAGCGTTCCGACGGCGATCACATCAACGCTTGATCCATTGCCGACACGCATCTTGACCTCACCCCTTGCTAGCGGTCGCTTGTTCCGCAGCCCCTGATTCGAGTTACAAATATTAGCAACTGAACCGGTATCAAATACCCAGGTGCTACTGCGAGCACTAGTCGAGTACACATCAATAACATGTATATCATATATACCTTTGTTTGCCTTGCCGGCCTTCTTGTCTGCCAGATACTTGGGGCAGTTGCGCTTCTAGTGGCCAGTCCCCTTACAATAGTAGCACTCGGAATCAGACTTAGGTCCAACTCGGGGTTTATTTTCAGGCGCGGCAACAGGCTTGCCGCCCTTACTTCCCTTTCGTTTTCCCTTCTTGTCTTTCTTGAAACCAGTGTTCCTATTGATCATCAACACTTGATGTTCCTTTTTGATCTCCACTTCTGCAGTTTTAAGCATTGACAGAAGCTCGGGGAGAGACTTCTTCATGCCTTGCATATTATAGTTCATCACGAAGCTCTTATAGCTAGGTGGCAGAGACTGCAGAACACGATGGATGCCTAAGTCAATGGGAATCGATATTCCCAAGGACACAAGCTTATCGGCGTAACCCGACATCTTGAGTACATGCTCACTAACGGAGTTGTGCTCTTCCATCATGCAGCTAAAGAACTTTTCTGAAGCATAGTAGCTCTCTACAGCAGCATGTGTGTCGAAAATCATTTTCAACTCACCCATTGTATCAAATGCATTGCCGTTTTCGAAACGCTTTCGAAGTTCCGGCTCTAGCCCATACAATATGCCGCAATGGACTAAGTTGTGGTCCTCCTGACGAGTCTGATAGACATTCTTCTCCTCGTCAGGGGCATCATCTAAAGGTGGGGGGGCCTAACGGCACTTCTAGCACATATTGCTTTTGTGCAGCAGAGAGGAGAATCCTCAAATTCATGGCCCATTCGGTAAAGTTGCTACCGTTCGTTGCTAGTTTCTCTTTCTCCATGAACACATTGAAATTAAAAGCAGGTGGTGCCATCTACAACAGAATTTGTAAAGTTTAGACTAAGTGTATGATAGATTGAGTTCAACTAATCTATATTACAAATGAACTCCCACTCAAAAACGACATCCCTCGTGCCTTTTTGGTGATTACATGAACCAAATCCACTACACCAAGTCCGATCATCACGTGAGTCGGTATAGCTTCAAAGGCAAGCATCAAATGGGCATCATATCAACTATATGACTCATGCTTAACCTTTCGGTCCGTGTTCCGAGGCCATGTCTGTACATGCTAGGCTCGCCAAGTTAGAACCTTAGTATTCGCGTGTGTAACTGTTTTACACCCGAAATATGGTCGTGGATCCAAGAACACCCGATCATCACATGATGTCTTGGAGCGACGAAAACATAATCGGTGCATACTAAAGGAAGAACACATTCTTATATTGATATTTAAATGAGGGATCGTCTTATTATGCTAACAAAGCGCTAAACAAGCAATATAAGATGCTATCAAACATCATATGTTTATTAGTGAAATTATATGGTTCCCACAGATGATCTCTATCATGTGCATCGTGGTATGATCACTATCATACCTATATGTGTAAATCCAAGGTCTATGGATTTTACACGCTATGTGTGTTGTAAGAGTATCATCTCATACTTCTACTTACAACACTACCATATCATAACACTAGCCCAGCAACAATCTAAACTAGACGCCTCTAATTTATCCATTGCAAGTTTTACTTGGCTTAGGGCTTTTGAGATAGAACCGTTCTTACCTACGAACATGAACCACAACGAGGATAATCAAATTGTTGACAACTCGCTTGCAAAATAGATATTGACTATAGTAGGAGAGACATACACCCGCTAGCCACTTATGCAAACTAGTTGCATGTCAAGCGTGGAACAAGTCTCATGTGCGAGGTCATGTAAAGTTTGTCTGGGCCGCTTCATCCCACTATGCCACCAATATCCAAAATTACAACAAAGGAGCAACAACATGATCATCATCGCCCACATACTCATATGTGTACTACCCGTGTAAAGTATCTACGCATAGATCCGGCTCTGATACCACTGTAGGGTTCGCAGCATAGAAAACAAAAAATTTCCTACGATGTGAACTATATACCAAGATCTATCTACTAGATACAAACAACGGGCGGATGTATATCCATAGAGAACATACCCTTGAAGACCGACAAAGCTTAACGAGTTCAACTCGTGGTTGATGTAGACGATCTCTTGCCGATTTCAAGATCGAGAGGAAGTCCTAGCGCCGCAAATCAGCAGCGCATCCGTGCTCGCACACACGTTCGAGGCACCGAGCAACCTCCGCCTCCACGCTCCAGCGATGCAGCGGAAGCACAACTCTTTCTTGCCGAATAGCCACCGGGAACATGTATCTCGCTAGTCCGAGACCATGGGGGATAAATTCTAGAGGGGAAGAGAGATCCTTCACGAGGAGGTGTGAGAGACAAGTGAGGAGGGGGCTCCTTTTATAGGAGGAGGAGGGGGCACCCAAGGGGGTGGCCGCCGGCCATGGGGGCTGCCCCCTCCCCTCCTTCATTCATGTGGGTGGACACTCCACTCACAAAATGCCCTTTAAAATCCCTCCACTCAAAAGTCCACTCAAATTCCCATTAAATTTCCACCAAATTTAATGCAAACTCTCATTAAATAAAACTCTTTTATTTTATTCAGAATTTTGTCAATTACTTTAATGACAAACATTCACAAATAACCCCTTGCTAGAATTCTATTTCACATGCATAACCACTTTATGCAATTTCACCCGAAAACCTGTTTCGGTATCTAGTGAAATAAATTCCTGCGCTTGTTCATTCTTTCGGCATGAAACATTTGCTCCAATTGGATGTCGGTGTCTCTTAAGTGTGTCACCCTATGGTTCGTGAATAATGCGGACATGATCGATACCCCTCTCGGATCAATAATCAGAAGCGGGATCTGGAGACCCATACTGACTCCCACACATTCAACGATGACTTTCTTGTGATCGTCGGAACCTTTTACGCTAGTATATTAATCCCTTTGTTTCACGATATATTACATGTCCGAGATTCGATCATCGGTATCTCCATACCTAGTTTGATCTCGTTACCGACATGCACTCTTTTCTCGTTCCTATGATATAACATTCTAGTGATCAAATCACTTGCTTGCAAGCTAATCAATGTGATATCACCGAGAGGGCCCAGAGTATATCTATCCGTCATCGGGATGAACAAATTCCACTCTCGATCCATGAGCCTCAACATAACACTTTATTAGTTCTGAATCCATCTTTATAATCACCCTGTTACGGTGTGACGTTTGATGTTATCAAGAAACTCTTCCGGTGTTAGTGATTGACATGATCTCATGGTCTAAGGATTAGGATCACTTCGTAAGTTGTTATAGCAATATAAACTCAATGACTTTGATCGTAATGCTATACTTCGGATGAATGTTCATCACACCATTACACTAATGTTGTGATCCCCTTATTAACAACATCCAATGTCCATGATCAGGAAACCTTGATCATCTTGTTAATCAACGAGCTAGTTTATGAGAGAGGCGTAACCAGGAACTTTCTGTTTCTTTATTAAACACACATGTATTAACGTTTCCGTATTAATACAATTATAGCATGCAAAATAAACATCTATCATATACTTGGAATACACATAATAAACACTTTATTATTGCCTCTCAGGGCATATTCCCTTCAACTCGGGGTAAAGTCCTAACTCGGACGGCTAGTGGGAACAGTCTCGGCTCGCTGGTGGAGTACGCCAATAATTGGAATGCTGCTGATCAGTTTGAGGGTAATCCAATCAGCCAGCCCTTTCAGCTTTCCGACATCAGCGGCCGTTTCGATCAAGCTGCCAAGTTCATCCTTGATACCAACAAGATGAATGAGGTAATTTCTGTTTTGCGGAGTTTTTAGATTAGTTGCCCAGATGTTACTATATGCTCTAGTCCCCGAAACTTGCAAGGAAATAACTTGTTATATGCTTGGAAGTTTAATGATGCTTTACTTAATCTAACTTCATCTCTAGAGTTCGAATTTATATCCGACTAGGTTTGTTTTATAGTTTGCTTGATTTTCGTTTTAGTTGATCTTGAAATATTCAGCTACCTATATTTGGGTTCAGTCTCACTTGCCTCGGATCTGCTTTAGTCTCGAATATTCAGCCACCTAGACCCGAGTTAAGTTTTGCTTGACTCGGATCTGGTTTAGCTTCGAATATCCAGCCACCTAGATCCGAGTTAAGTTTCTCTCGACTCGGATCTGGTTTAGCTTCGAATATCCAGCATCCTAGATCCAAGTTAAGTTTCTCTTCACTCGGATCTGGTCTAGCTTTGAATATCCAGCCACCTAGATCCGAGTTAAGTTTCGCTTGATTCGGATCTGGTTTAGCTTCGAATATCCAGCCACCTAGATCCGAGTTAGGTTTCGCTTGACTCGGATCTGGTTTAGCTTTGATTATTCATTTATCGTTTTGCTCCATTGTTCAGGTTGCACATGACCGGCGGACTGCCGAATTTCAGAGGTTGCTTTTTTCGCACCGCAAACTGGAGGAAAAGTATGAGAAAATCCTTCCCGTGGTAAAAAAGGCTGGTAAGTCGATAGTTCCTTTTCGTTATTCTCGACGTTCTTATTGATTTGTCCGCTAGATGCCGGCTCACTTTTTTGGTGAACAGGTAATATTAATAACCTCAACATTCGTCTTGAGAAGAAAGTCAAGAGCTTGGAAGGTTAGTTTCCCTTTTATCTTAGACCTTTTCCCCTTTAACATGTGTGCTAAGCTTGTTTATTTCGTTTGGCTTTGGTAAAGCCGAGTTGCAAACCTTTGCAGCGTCTCACCAAGATTGCACGCCCATCCCTGACGTGATGCTGCATTTTTTAGAACAAAGCGCTGCTCATTCGGCACAGCTACAAGAAAAAGATGATGAAATAGCCCGCCTTCGAGCCGAGGTGGATACCCTTAAGCTCTCTCAGAAATCCGAACTAGAAAAGATCGACCTGGAATTTTCCAAGGAGAAGAATCGGCTAGCTTTGGAGCTGCAGAAGAATAAAGAACTCCTCGAGGCTGCCGAACTGAAAACTCAGGGATTGAGCGAGGAAATTTCTCGTTTTGAGAAGAGCAAGGTCGATTGGGCCAAAGACCTTCAGATAATGATGAGTTACATTCATCGTAAGCTTCTTAGCACAGCCGAATTATATTTTTGTCTTTGTCCCTGCTGCCACCTGACACGTTCGTGTTTTGCGCAGATCATTTTCCCGAAGCTAAGCCCGTGAGTTCTAAAGCGGTTCTTGCAGCTCGTGTGCGTCGAGGTGTTCCTGTTGCCGCTGACTCATAGTATTCAATGGAGGATTTCCTGGTTGCTGTTGGTGCTGCAGTTGGTCTAATGAAGATTATGGGCCGGGATTTGGTGCAAGCAGCTATTCGAGCTTACCACGTTCTTTGGCCGAACACTTCTGGGACTCCTGATATCAACGAGGTCGAATTACTGGTGAAAAGACTGATGGCATCTGAGAGGCAACTAAGTCTCTGGAGGGAATCAACCGGGCGCGCTGGCGCTGATATGGCCCTTACTGTTATCATGTCATGGTATGAAGACATTTCTCTTGATATCCTGAGAAATTTGCGCACAGGTTCCCGTTGGGTTGAGGACCCCACTTTTGTTGCTCTTCGGCAAGCTCGCGCCTTCCAGCTTGTTGAGTATGACGATGTGCATACCTGGAATGAAGGTCCGAGTTTCCTTCCAAACCCGGACGATGAGGTTATAGTTGAAGATACCTCGGATAACAATTCAGCTGAGCAAGGGGAGGGTGAGGATGACTCAGCCACATCTGGTAGCTCTAGTTCAAGTTCGGACAGTGACGGTGATGTGCGGTCCTCCTCCAAGGGTACTGGGCATTCAACTGCACAAACTGATGCTCCTGAGCATCCTCGGGCTTCTGCTGAAGTTGCACCTGGGTCTACGGAGGGCGAGGCAACCTCGGCCGAGGCTCCTCCTACTTCGGAGCATCCAGCGCCTGGCCAAGTTGCTGCCTCTTAAGTTATTCCTTATCCCTGGCATGCCGGGCGTATGATGTACGTGGAACAATTTACCATTTCCTGTATGACCTGAATTTCTTTTGCCGTGTACTGCTGCGACATATATGTTTGCAGTTGCTATAACTTTGTTTTAAGTGGGTTTTCATCCGAATTCTTGCTTTGGTGACCCGCGATTTCCTGTTTTTAGGATGTATCTTTGTCTTTGTTTTCTCGTGGTTTAGCCGAGTAATCTGGGTGTGAGCTTCGAATGTCATACCACATTGCTCTGCTCTTATCGTGAGTTACTGCCTATTGCGCCGAAGTCTAATGTGTAGAGCAAATTTCAGAAATAATGTAAGACCGTTATTGAGGCGTTGCCCAGGGTGTCGAGTTCTAATGCTCAACATAACACTGGGTAGCGTATGGCAGTTCTCGAGTCACTGCTCTGAGTGCCGAGGTTCAAATATATAATATGAAACTGAAATAACCTATGGCAGTCCCCGAGTCACTGTTCTGGGTGCCGAGGTGCAAATACATAACACGAAACTGAAATAACATATGGCAGTCCCCGAGTCACTGTTCTGGGTGCCGAGGTTCAAATACATAAGATGATATTGAAATAATATATGGCAGTCCCCGAGTTACTGCTCTAGGTGCCGAGGTTCAAATACATAAGATGATATTGAAATAATATATGGCAGTCCCCGAGTCACTGCTCTGGGTGCCGAGGTTCAAATACATAAGATGATATTGAAATAATATATGGCAGTCCCCGAGTCACTGCTCTGGTGCCGAGGTTCAAATACATAAGATGATATTGAAATAATATATGGCAGTCCCCGAGTCACTGCTCTGGGTGCCGAGGTTCAAATACATAACACGAAACTGAAATAACATATGGCAGTCCCCGAGTCGCTGCTCTGGATGCCGAGGTTTAATACATCATTGGTTCTTAACCTCGAGATACTATGTTATGAGTAAAATGGACGAAGCAAAGCTACATTCCATGGCCGCTTCGTTTCTTCGCCAGCTTTGTCTGCCTTGTTCCTTCCGGAGGATTGAGCGTCGATTAGATAATAAGCATCGTTATGCAATGCTTTGCTCACGATGAATGGTCCCTCCCATGGAGGTGACAGCTTGTGCATGCCGGCCGTGCGTTGTACCAGTCGAAGGACTAAATCCCCTTATTTGAACACCCTTTGATTCACCTTCTTGCTGTGATATCGTCGCAAGTTCTGCTGATAAATAGCTGATCGTGAAAGTGCCAGTTCTCTGGCTTCTTCTAGTAGGTCTACAGTATCTTGCCGAGCTATTTCATTCACCTCAGAGGTTGTATATTGAGTAACTCTTGGCGAGTCATGTATTATGTCGGCTGGAAGCACGGCCTCTGCCCCGTATACCAGAAAGAATGGTGTATAACCTGTCGATCTATTCGGGGTAGTCCTGAGGCTCTATAATACGGCTGGGAGCTCCTCAATCCAACATCCTGCCGACCTTTGCAGTGGTTCAATAAGTCGTGGTTTTATTCCTGACAATACTAGGCCATTAGACCTTTCCACTTGCCCATTAGATGCTGGGTGAGCCACGGAGGCAACATCTAGTCTTATGTGTTTCTCTCTGCAAAATCTGGCGAAGGCTCCTTATGCAAAGTTTGTGCCATTATCTGTAATAATATTGTGCGGATACCCATATCTTAAAATAATATCTTTGAGAAATTTCACTGCTGTGGGCCCATCGCATTTTTTTATTGGTTTTACTTCAATCCATTTTGTGAACTTGTCCACCATAACCAATATGTGGGTCATTCCCCCTCGTGCCGGCTTAAATGGTCCCACCATATCTAAGCCCCATACAGAAAATGGCCAAGTGATGGATATTGTTTTTAACTCGGCCGACGGTATATGTATTTTGGTTGCATATCTCTGACAACCATTGCATTTTTCAACCAACTCTTTGGCTTCTTTCAGCGCCGTCGGCCAATAAAATCCATGTCTGAATGCTTTTGCTACCAAGGCACGAGATGAGGCATGGTGTCCACATTCTCCTTGATGTATATCTAGGAGGATCTCCTGGCCTTCTGCCGAACTCACACACTTTTGCAACACGCTTGTGACGCTTCTTTTATATAGCTCATTGTTTATGATCGTATAAGCTTTTGCTCTCCTTACAGTTTGTATTGCTAATATTTCATTATTCGGCAACATCGCGTCTTTAAGGTAAAAGAATATGGGTTGCGCCCATAGCGGTGCGACTTTGTCTGGTGTGATCTCACTGTCTATTTCCATGTTTCCTGTCGACATATCTACCTCGGCCTCCTCCATAATTGTGCTTACTTCAGCTGTCCTCTTCTTGGGGGGTTCCGAGTCATATTGCCGGTCTACTTCCATCGGCGTATTATCTTCTGCTGAATTTGCCGGAATAAAGATAGACTCGGATTCTGGTGATGGGATTATTGATGGTTTCCTGAGGTGTTCCAGGGCAATACCCGGGGGAATTGACTGCCGGGTTGATCCGAGTTTTGACAACGTGTCTGCGGCATCGTTTTCTGCCTGAGGTATGTGGTGAAATTCACATCCTTCGAAGTATCCACTGATCTTTTGCACATGAAATCTGTATAAAGCCATATTGGCATCTAATGCATCCCAATTGCCTGAGACTTGCTGTACTACTATATCCGAGTCCCCATAGCATAAGATTCGGCGTATGCCAATCTCTTTTGCTACTTTCAGTCCATGGACCAGTGCTTCATATTCGGCTACGTTTTTGGATGCGGCGAAATGTATTTGTAGCACATATTTCAGCTGATCTCTTTTAGACGAGGTTAACACTATTCCTGCCCCCAAACCATTTCTTAATTTGGAACTATTGAAATGCATCGTCCAATAATTTGGGTCTGGTAATGGTGGCTCATACTGTACTTCGGCCCAGTCTACGAAGAAGTCGGCGACCGCTTGAGATTTGATTGCATCTCTCCTATCAAATTGTGGAGCATATGGTGACAACTCGATTGCCCATTTTGCTATTCGGCCACTTGCATCTTTGTTGCTCAATATGTCGGCTATGGGCGCTTCACAGATCACTTTGATGGGATGCTCTTCGAAGTAATGTTTAAGCTTTTTTGCCGACATATACACTCCATAAGCCATCTTCTGATAATGTGGGTAATTCTGCTTTGAAGTGGATAACACCTCACTTAAATAATATACCGGCCTCTGTACCGACTTATTATCTTCAAGTCGTTCTACTACAATTACAGCACTTACTACTCTGTTGGTAGCCGATATATAGAGCAACATAGGCTCTTTTGATAGTGGAGAAGCCAAAATGGGTGCTGTGACCAACATCTTTTTCAACTCATGGAATGCGCTGTCCGCTTGTGGAGTCCAAATGAATTTATCTGATTTCTTCATCAGCTGATATAGTGGTAGCGCCTTCTCTCCCAGCCGACATACAAACCGGCTGAGGGAAGCTAGATAACCCGTGAATTTTTGTACATCATTTAAACATCTTGGCAATTCCATTCTTTCTACTGCCTTTATCTTTGTTGGATTAGCCTCTATACCTCGGCTAGATACAAGAAAACCGAGTAGTTTTCCTGCCGGCACGCCGAACGTGCATTTCTCCGGATTAAGCTTCATTCGAAACCTTCTCAGGTTCGCGAAAGTCTGCCGTATATCTTCTAGTAGCGTTTTGCTTTCCTTGGTTTTGATGACTACGTCATCTACATATACTTGTACATTTTTTCCTATCTGATCGTGTAGACATTTTTGCATGCATCTCTGATATGTTGCTCCTGCGTTTCGCAGGCCGAATGGCATTGTGAAATAACAATAAGCCCCGTACGGGGTAATAAACGCAGTCTTTATTTGATCAGCCGGATTTAACGTTATCTGGTGAAAACCAGAATAGGCGTCTACAAATGACAATAACTCACAACCGGCGGTCGAATCAATGACTTGGTCTATTCTAGGTAATGGAAAAGGATCTTTTGGACACGCCTTGTTCAGGTTCGTGTAATCGATGCACATTCGCCATACAATGGCTACATTGGGATCATCTTTCTTCTTTTCTACTAGCACCGGATTCGACAACCAATCCGGATACAGCACCTCCATGATGAACCCGGCTGTGAGGAGCCGAGCTATTTCATCCCCTATTATTTTTCTCCTGTCTTCGGCGAAGCGGCGGAGAGGTTGCTTCACCGTCCTTGCTCCTGGCCTTACATTCAAAGAGTGCTCAGCCAACTCCCTCGGAACACCTTGCAGATCCTGAGTTGACCATGCAAATATGTCCCGATTCTCACGGAGGAAGTTGGTGAGCTCGCTTTCCTATTTAGTGTCCAAGCCTGCTCCAATAGTAACAGTACGCTCTGGGAATTGCTCATCTATCTGAAACTTCTTCGTTTCTTTAGTCGGTTGAAAAGAGACACTGCCATGCGGGTTGGCTAGTGCCGGCATGTTCAGCTGTGTCGACTGAGCGAGGGCTGCTACTTCCTGAATCCTTCTTTTTTCTCTTGCTATAACCAATGATTCGGCCAAATTTGATCCGGCAGAAGCACACTCCATTGACTTCTTGTAATCCCCTGCAACTGTTATCACTCCTTGTGGTCCGGGTAGCTTCATTTTCAGATAACTTATATGACAGCTGCTCATGAATTTGGCCAATGCTGGCCGTCCGAGTAAAGCATGATAACAACTCTCTAGATCCACCACCTCAAACTCTAAGTTTTCTGATCTGCAGTTATCTCTTGTGCCAAATAACACATCCACTCGGACCTTACCAATGGGTTCACACGAAAGCCCTGGCACTATCCCGTGGAATGTGGTCCTCGTGGATTGCAACATGTTCTGTGATATTCCGAGTTTATGCATGGTATCTTTGTACATGATGTTGATACTGCTTCCATTGTCAATGAGTACTTTTGAGAATTTCACATTGATGCTTGGTCCAACGAATGTCGGATCCAACACGAGTGCATATGATCCGGGATTCGGCATTACCCTCGGGTGATCCTTCATGCTCCAAGTTACTTCCTGATCCGACCAAGGCACATATCTTGGTATTGCCGGCATAACTGCATTTACTTCCATATGCCGGCGCTGCACACTCTGCTTGTCTTGTTGTTCCGTTGTGAACACACAATAAGACTGATGATGTTCTCTGTAATCATTGCGTTCAGTACTCTCCGGAGTTGTCCTTCCATCTTGGACTTGGTTCATCACTTGATGTACCGCGTCTCTCCGATCCGAGTTATCGTACCTCGGGGGAGGGGGCGGTAACATCAGTTGCTGTGTATTTGCTCCAGTCAACTGTGGTTGATGCTGCTGATGTACTTGATGGGGTGCCTGAATACCTGCGGGGTTCCCCATTGCATTTTTCATCCATGCACATTGGCGGGTCGTATGATTGGCTGGACTGGACGGGTTTGACGTGTGAAATTTGCACGGCTGATCTAACATAGATTCGAACGTGTATTTCGGCCTCTCCTGCCACTGTCTTTTGTTCTGGGGTCCACTGCCTTTTTCCTTCATTCCTTGGTGTCCACTGCTGTGGATCATTCTTCTGTCGTTGAGTCGCTCCGTGACTCGGCGGATCTTGCGCTACTGCCTCCACTTGGGCCGAATTATATCTATAATCCGGCCTTTCCTCTCTTCTTCTTCCTCTGAAATCACTGCGCCTGGATGACTCGGGAAAATCTCTCACATAGTGGTCCTGTTGCTCACGATGATCCGCCGACATTAATTCTGGTTGCGTTGGGTCTCCCAATGCGTAGGAGTCTGCTATTCTGATAGTTTCTGCCAGTGTGGTCGGCATATCTCTTTGCAGACGTTGCCACAGTACGCTGCCATAACGGCATCCTTGTGCGAACCAAGCTATTGCTTGTGATTCTATAACTCCTTCACATGAGTTTCTCAGGTTGCACCATCGAGTTAAAAACTCTCTATCTGTTTCATTCGGCCTCTGCTTGCACATGGCTAACTGTTGTGGCCTGTTTGGCCTCTTGTATGTGCTGGTAAAGTTGCTGACAAACATTTCTTCAAAATCCAGCCAACAGTTGATACTGCCCGCTGGTAGGTTATTCAGCCATACCCTAGCTGGTCCTTCCAACATTTGTGGGACATATCGTACTGCCCATCGTAAGTTCCCACTCGCTATTTTCACAGCTGTGGCATAATCAATCAACCAGTCTTGTGGTTTGGTGCTCCCATTATATGTTTTCGTGCCTCTTGCTAGCTGGAAGTTTGGCACAGGTGGTTCTCCCATAATCCGTGGTCCAAAGCACGCCGGACCTGGTGGACCTTGTTCTTCCAACAACTCGGACCGGTATAGCCGGTCCAGTTTTACTCTTGCGTCATTCGACGGCAAATCTCTGTACAGAGCTCTGTCTTGTATTCCATAGTGGTTATTTCCACCATGGATGGAATATTCCATCTTAGAATAACCATCATTGTACCTTTCATTCACTTGATTGTAGCGAGCTGCCCTCGTTTCTCTTTCCTGCCGGGGTTCATATCTCGGTTGCGGGTTAAGTGGCAGTTCTCTCCTTACTTCAGCCGGGGTGTTGTTTTCATGATTGCTGAAAGGATCGTATGGGCACCTAGAGGGGGGGTGAATAGGTGCTACTTCAAATTTTCTTCTTTTTCAAATTAAGGTTTGACAATAAGGTAAATTCTCTAGATAATGCAACTACGGTGAATTTACCTATATGACAAAATCCAAGAGCTACCACAACACAAAGAAGAAACAAGTAAGTAAGGTGCGATAAAGGATAGAGATAACCGAAAAGAGGACATGGAGACACAAGGATTTGTTTCCCGTAGTTCCTTCCTTTTGAGGGGAAGTACGTCTACGTTTGGAGAGGGGGTGGTTACAAACCACCAACGCCACAAGAGGCCTCCCTTGTTCTCCGATGAATCTCACCCCAATGGGATCGATTCACCTTCCACTATATCGGCAACCTTCAAGGTGGAAGCCGGCACCGTTACAAGTTTGGGGCACACATCCACAACTTAATCGGGGGCTCCCAAATACAAGCAAGCTGTCAAAGCAAACAAAGACAAGCTTGTAAGAACAAAAACTTGAGCTAGGGTTTCCAACAAACACTAGAGCAAAGGGGGCCTCAATGCAATGAGGGGGAAATGAAGATCTTGTTTGGTGAAGTAGTAGATCGGGGACTCCTCCTTTGAATCCCAAAAGATCAAGGACTTTGGATGGTTGGATGATGAGATCTTGCGTATTTGAGTGGCTCCAATGGACTCCAATGGTGGGCAATGACTTTAATGTGCTGAGCAATTTGTCCCAAGGTAGGTGGAGGAGTATTTATACCCCTCCACGAAACAGGTGGCCGTTGGAGCAAAAAATGACCGGTAGTACCGGTACTCAAGCGGTAGTACCGCTTGCAAGCGGTACTACCAGTCCAGTACCGGACCAAGTACCGGTGGAGACCTTTCCCTTGTGTGAAATCTTCAGTCTTGGGCGGTACTCCCTTGCGGTACTACCCCCAAGCGGTAGTACCGGACATTGTCAGCGGTACTACCGGTTCGAGCGGTAGTACCGGTCCCAAGTACCGCTTGGTACTGACAAAAGTGGAGAGGGGAGGGTGCTAGTCAGTATGCAGCGGTACCGATGAGCGGTACGACCGCCTCAAGCGGTAGTACCGGTTGGACCGGTAGTGCCGCTCCGTGGTACCGGTGGGTACTGACTAGTACTCACCCTTCTCTCTTTTGATCTGCGCCAACCGGTACTAGAACCGGTAGTACCGGTGTCAAGCGGTAGTACCGGTTGCAGGTCCGGTACTACCGGTTGACACAGAAGCTTTGCAAGGGGAAAACTGCTATGCCATGACTTGTGCCTTCTTTTGTCAATCCTGTGATAAACTTAGTACACGGTTAAATCGATAAATGTATTGTTATCAAACATCAAAATCAGAGGGATTAGCAAAATGCTCTTTCAATCTCCCCCTTTTTGGTGTTTGATGACAATACACTTTTGCAAGATGATTTTAAGAAAAGGCAACTAAGATTTGTAAACTAGAGAAGATACTCCCGCTAGATGTGTAGAGACAAATCTCCCCCTCTAATTTACAAACCCAACATGGGTGCACAAGTATGGAAACTAGCAATTGAAGACTTACCTTTGCCCAAAACATGTGATGAGTAATAAATAGACAATAGGTGTTGCATAACATCACAAGATGGATCCACAGACACAAATCACATAGTCGCATAAGATGGATCCAACCACAAAGTTTCACACGCGACATAAACACATAGTAGACCACAAAGTTCACAAGCAATATAAAAACGATCAAGAGAAGAGCGAGCTTGTGACTTCCTCCCATGCAACACCCGTGCCTAAAGTGCAACTTCTCCCCCTTTGGCATCAAGACGCCAAAAAGGGACAAGTGCAGAGCTAACGCCCCAAGGATCAATCATCAAACTCCTCCTCCTCCTCTTCCTCCTCATCCTCAAGATCCTCCTCACCTTCATATGTAGGTGGGGCGCGGTGCGAGGAAGAGACATCATCGTCCCAACGGCTGTGCTGAGAAATCCACTGATCCTCTGGAGTGATATTGTTCTCGGATCCCTTAGAGATGGTCAACCCTTGAGCAGACATGAGCTCCTTCTGACGAGCACAGGCTTTCTTTGCAGACACGTGCGCCTCATACATACGCTTCTGGTTGTCAACCTGGAAGCAGAAGATCTTCTTGAGCTTGACCTCCATCCTTTTGGCCCAAGAGGGCTTGGCGTGCTTGCGGCGAGAGATCTCAAAGTCATCCTCATGACCACTGTCAGCATGCTCAGAGTCATCCTCATCCTCATCCTCCTCACCTGGTGCAGCGCGAGGTTTGGCATGAACCTTGATCTTGAGGGCCTTTGGCTTGTGCACAACAAGAGAGCGAGTGGAGAGCGTCCGAGCAACGACAGGGCACTTGGACACAATGAGGGCCATAACGTAAGGCGCAAAAGGTGGAACCCTCCGAGTGTGTGCAGCCGCAACCATCTCATTCCAAATGTAGTCTGTCACATCAAGAGGTTGACCGGTTTCTCTGTTGAGGAAGGTGTTGAACAGCAAGTCAACGGAGAAGCCATGTATCTCATCCTTGTTGCCCGCGCGAGGAGCCACAGTCTCAGGGAAAATGTGATGGAGAATGTCATAAGTGGGGAGGAGGTCCTTGATTTTACCAGCAATCCCACGGCCTCGAATATACAATGGTCGGAGAACATCCTTTTTGGAGGGATTCTCCCGCATGTGGCAGCGGAAACCACAAGGAACGTCCCGACCGCGATCCTCATACCCCAAAATGGCAGCAAACTCCGCAAGCGTAGCCTCCTTAACAGCACCTTGAGTCATCCATGTAATCTTCCGAGTGCGGCCAGTGTGGAAGTGAGCAGTGGCATAAAACTGGCAGATGAGCAGGGGATCATAGTCATGCTGAAACTGCATAATGGGGAGCATACCAAGGTTTGAGCAGATTTCCTTAGCTTCACCAAAATAGTCAGGGTTCTTGTCAATGTGGCCCAAGTCAATCCACTGCTGAGGCACCACCAGCTGGGTATTGGTCATAAGAACCTCATGGTACACACGCTCTTGGAAGTCATCATAGAAAAGACTGTCCGCCCTTAACGCGCTCCTGCTATGAGAGTATGCATTGTCCAGACGGAGAGCCCTAAACTCTGCCTCAGAGATGTCAGAGAGTGACTTTGGACCAGATGGCCCAGAGCTGAGACTCTTGGTACGCCCAGTGGAAGGGGGGCGAGGGGGAGGGGCTCTGCCACGCCCAGATGAGCGCTTGGTAGCCCCTTCGCGACCCCCACGACCACCTCGAGTGGTAGGCAACTTGGAACGGCGTCTAGGCTGAGGCATAACTTCTTCCTCAGACTCAGTCTCTTCCTCAACAATCTCACGGTCAGACTTGGAGCGCTTCCGTGCACCCCGAGAACCACCTGCATCTGTGAAAGCACGAGGGAGGAAAGCACGGAGATAAGGACACAAGAATCAAGAAGGCAATACCGAGAGAATCTACAAGTTTGAGCAGAACACAGTGGCCAGAGTGGACCGGTACTACCGGACCTGACAACCGGTAGTACCGCTTGCAAGCGGTAGTACCGGAAAAAGTTCCGGTACTACCGGTTGAGCGGCACACAGGTTGTCAGATGTGATGGGAACGGCCCAAATTGACAATGTATACTGTTAAATTGAAGATCCTACGCGATAACAAGGAATGATATGGCAGTACAACCTTGCAAGTAGTCAATTTCTCCACGGATCTAAGCCAAAACCTAGATCTAATGGGGAAATTAAACAAGAAGAGGAGGGGCGGTTGTACCGGGATCCATGGTGGTGGAAGGGAGTTGGAGCTTGCCCGGAGGCCGAATCCAAAGGGAATCCGGAGGGAGGAGGGCGCGGCAGAGCTCCGGGGCCTTCAAGATCTCCGGTGGCGGCACAGGTAAGACAGGGGGAAGTGGGAAATAATGAGGCACTGAGGGGTGCCTCTCCCCACGCGCCCCTTATATACCTGGAACCGTCAACCGGTAGTACCGGTAGTTGGAGCGGTACTACCGCTTGGAAGCGGTAGTACCGGTTCTACGACCGGTAGTACCGGTTACCGGTAGGGCCGGACACGCGGGCGGTAGTACCGTTCCTGGAGAAGTTTGCCAGGACATGACCTGGGAACTTCCCAGGTGCGGTAGTACCGCTCGCACATCCGGTAGTACCGGTTCCATCTGAGTCCAAAGCCAGGGATCAAGGATGATTATTGTGCGGGAAGAGAGAGTGTTTTCATGAGGGAGTATGGAGGCTTGGGTTAAGACACGAGAGCTGAGAAGCACATGCACTCTAAAACCAAATGGAGGAAACAACTAAAAACCAAACTAGAGTGCACGAGACTAAGAAGGAAGAAGACACTTCAAATAGATGGCAAATAAGAGTGAAGACCAAAACAACCAAGTGACAAACATGAGTAAGCACATCCAACCTCTCGATTGAGAGGGGGTGGTGGCCTAGGCCACCATATTTGAGTATACTCGGCTTGGCACCACGAAGATATATCTTGGGTCCATTACCGAAACTCATCATTGAGCTCACATATCACAAAATGATATTAAGAGGAATGATTTTTGTTTAATTTGTGCATAATGGGGGGAGGGATAGTCCAATCAATTAGGACCGCACTCCCCCTATTTCCATGCTTACACCTAAACAAAACAAGGGTCGAGAATTAGGTGAGAGTGCAAGATAATCAAGACAAACTCCTGGAATCTATGATATTTAGTTCATTCCTTAAGTAGTAGAACCTTGCTTCATCAAGTGGCTTCGTGAAGATATCGGCAAGTTGATCTTTGGTTGATACATAGGATAGATCAATATCACCTCTAGCAACATGATCTCTAATAAAGTGATGTCGAATCTCAATATGCTTTGTCCGTGTGTGATCCACCAGGTTGTATGCAATCTTGATGGCACTTTCATTGTCACATAGAAGAGGCACTTTGTCACAATGGACACCATATTCCTTTAAAGTTTGCCTCATCCATAGCAATTGGGTGCACGCACTAGCAGCAGAAACATACTCGGCTTCGACGGTGGAGAGAGAAATACAATTTTGCTTCTTAGAAGACCAACATACCAAGGACCTACCAAGGAATTGGCAAGCCCCGGATGTTGATTTTCTATCATCCTTGTCTCCCGCCCAATCCGAGTCCGTGTATCCACAAAGAGCGAATGTTGAGCCTTGAGGGTACCAAAGACCATACAATGGGGTATGAACTAAATATCGAAAGATTCTCTTGACCGCCATTAAATGGCTTTCCTTAGGAGCCGCTTGATATCTTGCACACAAACCTACACTCAACACAATATCGGGTCTAGATGCACAAAGGTAAAGCAAATAACCAATCATAGACCGGTATACCTTTTGATCCACATCTTTACCATTTGGATTTTGTTCTAGATGAGTCTTTGTTGCCATGGGAGTTGGGGCTCCATTCAAATCTTGCATTTTGAATCTCTTGAGCATATCTTGGGTATACTTGGCTTGATTGAAGAATGTTCCTCCTCTAACTTGCTTGATCTCAAACCCAAGGAATACTTTCAACTCCCCCATCAAGGACATCCGGAACCTACTAGTCATAAGCTTTGAGAATTCATCATTAAAAGCTTTGTTAGAAGAGCCAAAGATAATATCATCAACATAGATTTGGCATATGAAAAGCTCCCCATTAACTCTCTTAGTAAAAAGAGTGGGATCGATTTTCCCAACCTCAAAGCCACGGTCAAACAATAACTCTCTAAGGTGCTCATACCACGTGCGTGGGGCTTGCTTGAGCCCATAGAGCGCCTTATCAAGTTTGTAGACATGGTTTGGGAAGTTGGGGTCCTCAAATCCAGGGGGTTGCTTGACATATACCAATTCATTCAAGGGACCATAAAGGAATGCACTTTCTACATCGATTTGTTGTAACTTAAAGTTATGATGTGCCGCATAAGCAAGAAGGATACGGATGGACTCAAGGCGAGCCACGGGTGCATAAGTCTCTCCATAATCAATGCCTTCAATTTGGGAAAAACCTTGTGCAACCAATCTAGCCTTGTTCCTTACAATAATCCCATGCTCATCTTGCTTGTTCTTGAATATCCACTTTGTTCCAAAAACATTGCGGCAATCTTTTGGCTTTTCAACTAACTTCCACACTTTGTTTCTCTCAAAATTGTTGAGCTCTTTGTGCATAGCTTCTAACCAATCCGAATCTTCAAGAGCTTCCCACACTTTCTTTGGTTCAATCATGGAAATATGAGCTTGATGTTCACTGAACCTCTTCAATTGTGCTCGTGTGGAAATACCTTTCCTTAAATCTCCAACAACATTTTGGAGGGAGTGGTCTCTTATTTCCAACATTCTTTCCTTTCTAGCTTCGCGACGAGCGTGGATCTCCTTGTTGTTTCTTGGAGGACCCTCTTCATCATTTTGATCCTCGTCTTGACCATCAACTTGACCTTGATCATTATTGGATTCATCCTCTATATTGGGAGGCACGGATTGACCTGGGTCTTGATCAAGTGTTCTTCTAGTCTCAACTTGAGCATCCCTCAAAGCGGTTTGGATGGATCTTCCTTGGCAAATTGACTTGACTCCACTTGACACCCCATCAGATGAATCATGTTCCCTTTGACTAGAGTTCACACATTGATCACTATGTTGAGGGTCCACATCTTGTCTTTGGCTTGAGTCAACGTCCTCCTCGGTAGATGGAGCTTGTTGAGGTTGTGAAGATGAGGGCTCCACTCGAGTGGAGCATAGTTCTTCTCGATCCGCCATAAGGGGTTCCTCAATGGGGCGGATATAACCCACACCCATTCTTCCTATGGCATCCTGAGGCATTTCAACATCTGCATCACAAGCATCAACACGCCCCCCTTGGGGACCATCATATTCTTCGAAGGTCACACTACAAGATTCTATGACGGCTCTGGAGAGCTTGTCATAGATTCTATAAGTGTGAGATTCGAGACCAGAGCCAACAAAAATACCCTCTAATGCTTTTGATTCGAATTTGGACAAACGTACACCTTTGATGAGATAGAAACACTTACACCCGAACACCCGGAAATAAGATATGTTGGGCTTGTTACCGTTAAGTATCTCATATGGAGTCTTGTTGATTTTCTTGCGGAGGTAGAGCCGGTTTGAAGCATGGCAAGCGGTGGAGACGGCTTCGGCCCGGAAGTTGTATGGAGATTTAAACTCCGCCAACATGGTCCTAGCCATGTCAATAAGAGTCCGGTTCTTCCTTTCGGCCACACCATTTTGTTGAGGGGTGTATGCGGCGGAATATTGATGCTTAATCCCCTCATCACTAAGAAAGTCATTCAAGGTGTAGTTTTTGAACTCGGTGCCGTTGTCACTTCTTATAATCAACACGGGAACATTGTGTTGCCGTTGAACCAAGTTGATGAAGTCGATAAAAGTCCTTTGAGTTTCACTCTTCAACTTGAAGAAATAAACCCAAGAGTATCTTGAAAAGTCGTCAACAATCACCAAACAATATTTCTTCCCACCAAGGCTTGCATGAGATGGAGGACCAAATAGGTCCACATTAAGAAGTTCCAAGATCTTGTTAGACTTGATTTGGTTCGTGGGCTTATGAGGAGCGTCATGCATCTTCCCTAGAACACATGCCCTGCAAACACGATCTTTGGCAAAGGAAACATTTTCTTTTAGTCCAACAATATGGCCCTCTTTATGGAGACTTTGCAAAGTTCTCATATTGACATGGGCTAGTCGGCGGTGCCATAGCCAGCCCACATCGGCCTTTCCGTATAAGCACATCGGACCTGCAGTGGCTTGCCCCGAAAAGTCCACCACATACAAGTCATTTTCGACGTACCCAACGAAAGCGACCTTAAGAGACTTGCTCCACAAGAGGACCACAATATCATTATCAATAAAGACGGCAAAGCCCATCTTTCCAAGTGCACGGACAGAAAGTAAATTGTAACCAAGGGTTTCGACAAGCATGACGTTCACGAGTGTAATGTCGTGAGCCACCACTACCTTGCCGAAACCCATTACCGTAGATTTTGACTTGTCGGCATATGTGACGGTGATTTGATCTTCATTTGACACCAAGTCCTTGACAATAGACGAGCTTCCGGTCATATGACAAGTGCAGCCACTATCAAGCACCCATTTTGAACCTCCGAAAGCATAGGTCTACAAAAGATCAAGCTAGTTTTTAGGTACCCATTTTTCAATGGGTCCTCTTTTGTTAGCAACAAGGGTCTTGGGAACCCAAATGGACCAAGCAATATAACCATCATACGGACCAACATATTGTGCATACACATCACCATAGTAATCACGCATTAGAACATAGTGAGGGTTAGCACTTCCCGCAAAATCGTCATGAGACATAGTTTTGCCAATTGTGGTCTTACTTACCACAATGGTCTTGTTGGTCTCTTGTGCGGGCTTGTCCTTCTTCTTCTTTGCTTTGGAGACAAAACCAATGCCAGCTTTATCTCCACTACGCCTTTGCTTGCTCAAAAGATCATCAATGGACTTGTTACCTTGTGGAAATGTGGTCTTTGCAAACTCCCCCTTTAACCTAGCATTCTCTTCAAGGATAGTCGTGCTACTCGATGGAATGAAGTTACTAGGTGAAGGAAAATTGGCCAATTGAGTTTGAAGCGTTTCATGGGACTTTGTGAGAGACAAGAGTTCACTCTCCAAGGCTTTGTGGGCCTTGTTAAGCAAGCTAAAGTCCTCGGCAAGTTTTTCATGAACCACACCAAACTCAACCTTGTCCTTTTTAGCTCTTTTGTATTTGGCAATAGCATGATCACGCTCTTTAATGAGTTTGTTAACAATAATGTCATTGGCCTCATCAAGCCCTTCAAGTTTTGACTCAAGGGACAACCTAGTCTCTTGTTCTTCTTCTAGAGCATTGCTTAACGCCTCTAGTTCAATCATATGTTCATGCCCAAGTTTACATCTAACATCTAGAAGCTCTTGAGTGTGGGAGAGTTGATCTAAGATGTTCCCAAAATGTAGTTTAGCATCACCTTCTAGGTTAGTCATGAACTCATCAAAGGCAAATAATTCCTTTTTAACATTAAGAGACATTTCATCTTCAATTTCATCATTATCTAATTGAGTAGAGTGGGATGATGAGGATACCTCCGTTCCTCTTGCCATAAGGCAAGTGACGTCCTTGGAGGAGGAGTTCTCATTTGGAGAGTCGAAGAGTGAGAGTGTTGGCGTAGAGGTGGTGGCTAGAGCAGCCATACCATGTGAGGTTTCTTCTTCTTCCTCATCTTCATCATCGTCAATATCGGAGGAGTATTCTTCATGAGTGATCAAGACAATTTATCCCGATTTCTTGTTGATGGGGTTCTTTTTGATGAAAGGTTTCTTGTAGGGTGCCTTGAGAGTCTTCTTCAACACAAGCTTCCCACCATTATCTTCTCTCTTCTCATAGGGGCAGCTTGCCACAAAGTGGTAGCGGTCACCACAATTGAAGCAAGTTCTCAATCTAGTGGCATTCTCTCTTTTCCCATTTGGATTGCTTCTCCGTTGCATTTCCATCTTGGCCTTAGCGAGATTATTCCAAAAGTTCTTTGCATAGAAAGCCATATATTGACTATGAGCAATCTTGACATCATCGGGATGGTCCAAGGAGAGGCCTTCATCACTATCATCTTCATCTTCAAAGTTCACAACTTTGGCCTTTAAAGCCACATTGACCACATTGCTCATACCGAGGGCACGAGCACGGGCATCTTTGGCGTTCTTGGCGGCTACCTTGAAAGCGGCCATCTCTTGCATAACTTCGTTTGAGGTCATGAGATGGTAGTTGTGTCTTCCTTGTAGGCTCTTCAAGTCGGTGGGCTCAAAAGGCATGAGTGCACTCACATATTTCCTTTTTATCCATGCATCATCCACATGTGAGGCACCCACATTTCTAAAAGCGGTGGCGGTGGTCTTGAGCCTTCGATACATGTCTTCGTGATCTTCACCTTCTTTCATGTAGAAACCTTCGGCTTCATTGCTTAGAGCATCATATCTGTTCCTCCTCATACTCTCATTTCCAACAAACAACATAGTGAGAGCATCCCAGGCTTCCTTGGCAATGCTAAAGTGCTCAATGTGTGGATAATCCTTTGTTCCCAATCCTTGTTGAATCATATGCAAAGCAGTGGCATTGAGTTGACTGTTGACAACCTCTCTTCTTGTCAAGTTGTTTGGATCCCCAATAAAGAGTCCATGCTCGATGATGTTCCATAGTTCAATGCAAGAGCTGCGCATATGAGTTCTCATTAGTGTTTGCCATTGAGCAAAAGTAGCAGACTCTTCAAGCTTAGGTGGGTCACCTCTATTGTACACATGAGGGTGAGGGATGGGAGGATCGGGAGAGTACCAAGTGTCACGGTGCTCGCCCTTCCCCCCATCAGGTCGTGTGGAGGAAATAGTAGTGTGTAGTTTATCCCCTACCACCATACCTTCGGGGGATACTGGAGTATTCCCTTTAGGTGCGGATGGTAGTTCCTCTTGAGGGGAAGGGGGGATGAGCCATCTTTGTCTTTAAGAAGTTGCTCAAGCATATTCTTGACTTCGTTGACCAAGGAAGAGCTCAATCTTGTTTCCAAGTTTCTGAGATCTTCCATGGTCACCGGAGTTGACTCACTACCACCTTCCCCTTCTTGGCTACCCATATTCTCTTAGGCGGTAAAGCCCGAATAAAGAGCCGAGGCTCTGATACCAATTGAAAGGATCGTATGGGCACCTAGAGGGGGGGTGAATAGGTGCTACGTCAAATTTTCTTCTTTTTCAAATTAAGGTTTGACAATAAGGTAAATTCTCTAGATAATGCAACTACGGTGAATTTACCTATATGAAAAAATCCAAGAGCTACCACAACACAAAGAAGAAACAAGTAAGTAAGGTGCGATAAAGGATAGAGATAACCGAAAAGAGGACATGGAGACACAAGGATTTGTTTCCCGTAGTTCCTTCCTTTTGAGGGGAAGTACGTCTACCTTTGGAGAGGGGGTGGTTACAAACCACCAACGCCACAAGAGGCCTCCCTTGTTCTCCGATGAATCTCACCCCAATGGGATCGATTCACCTTCCACTATATCGGCAACCTTCAAGGTGGAAGCCGGCACCGTTACAAGTTTGGGGCACACATCCACAACTTAATCGGAGGCTCCCAAATACAAGCAAGCTGTCAAAGCAAACAAAGACAAGCTTGTAATAACAAAAACTTGAGCTAGGGTTTCCAACAAACACTAGAGCAAAGGGGGCCTCAATGCAATGAGGGGGAAATGAAGATCTTGTTTGGTGAAGTAGTAGATCGGGGACTCCTCCTTCGAATCCCAAAAGATCAAGGACTTTGGATGGTTGGATGATGAGATCTTGCGTATTTGAGTGGCTCCAATGGACTCCAATGGTGGGCAATGACTTTAATGTGCTGAGCAATTTGTCCCAAGGTAGGTGGAGGAGTATTTATAACCCTCCACGAAACAGGTGGTCGTTGGAGCAAAAAATGACCGGTAGTACCGGTACTCAAGCGGTAGTACCTCTTGCAAGCGGTACTACCGGTCCAGTACCGGACCAAGTACCGGTGGAGACCTTGCCCTTGTGTGAAATCTTCAGTCTTGGGCGGTACTCCCTTGCGGTACTACCCCCAAGCGGTAGTACCGGACATTGTCAGCGGTACTACCGGTTCGAGCGGTAGTACCGGTCCCAAGTACCGCTTGGTACTGACAAAAGTGGAGAGGGGAGGGTGCTAGTCAGTATGCAGCGGTACCGATGAGCGGTACGACCGCCTCAAGCGGTAGTACCGCTTGTACCAAGCGGTACTACCGGTTGGACCGGTAGTGCCGCTCCGTGGTACCGGTGGGTACTGACTAGTACTCACCCTTCTCTCTTTTGATCTGCGCCAACCGGTACTAGAACCGGTAGTACCGGTGTCAAGCGGTAGTACCGGTTGCAAGTCCGGTACTACCGGTTGACACAGAAGCTTTGCAAGGGGAAAACTGCTATGCCATGACTTGTGCCTTCTTTTGTCAATCCTGTGATAAACTTAGTACACGGTTAAATCGATAAATGTATTGTTATCAAACATCAAAATCAGAGGGATTAGCAAAATGCTCTTTCAATTGCCTCTTCTGGGCTCTCTTCTGCCGAGGTCTCCATTGCCTCGGCTTCTGCCGTCTTTCTCAATACGGCCAGGATTCTTCTCCCCACTATTACCTCGGCTCCCATTGCCTCTGTTCTCGTTTGCCTTCCCGGCCATTGCCGGATCATATGGAACAATCTGCTTGTTTCTCTTTCCTGAGGTTACTGCTTTGTCCCTTCGTGCATTATGTCTGGGCGAAGATGCTGCTGCCACGGACAAGGCAGGTGCTGCGCCTGCTGAGTGAACCATTCGCGAGGCCCCCGGCCTCGCCGGGTCTGCCTTGAGTATTTCTTCGTTTTGCTGGTTCGCAATGCGGACTAGCTCATTCACTCTTTCCTGTTGTTTCTGTCAGGCTTCCCCGGTCAACCCCTCAAATTCCAATGCTGCGGCATTTGCCGCTCTCAGGTTCTTTGTCGGGGTACTGTACCTCGGCAAACCCAAGTCAACTGATTCCGCCCTATGAGCATCATGCTCTTTGTTGATATCATCCATGAGGTTCTTCCCCCTTAATCTTAATTCGTCCACCCGCTCGGGTGCGACATCAAGCTTATTAGCTTTGGCATATTCTCTCAGGGTCCTGTTCAGGGACTCCCGCAAGGCCGATACCTTTTTGGCTTCTACCAGAACCTTTTGCCTGGTTTCTTCTAACTCAGCCTGAGCATTTGCCGGATCAAGTATCGACGCTACAGGTGTAGTCAAGTTTTCTATGGTCGCCTGAAGAATGTTCTCTGGCCTTTCCAGAGGTGGCCCCCTTACTCTTGGTGCCTTTGGAGTGGTGTCCTGCACCTCGGCATGGTTGGTCACTTGAGGAATTACCTCGGTGGGTGGTGCCGTCTGCCTGGGCGCGATCTGCATGCCTGCGGCGGGGTCTTTGGTTGGTCCGGCGCCCGTTACTCCCGCCTGTACTCCTGCTGCGACCACCACCTCGACGGTGCTCACCGGACGCACTTCGTGCGGGCGCCTCGCAACGCTAAGGGGTGGCTCTCCTGCAAAAACAACTTGGTGAGGATAAATGCCGGAGATGTCGACGCCGACGTAGACCTTGTGCCTGCCCAAGCTGATGAAGACACCATTGCGCGGGGGAGTTTTTCCCCTGAAGCTGCCCGCATTGTCACTGACATAGTCACCGAGATCGAATCTCCGGACCAAACCAGAAACAACGCGCTCGCCTGTGTTGATGAAGTTTCCCGTCCGGATCATGACTCCAGCTAGCACCGCTGCTGGCCCCACGGTGGGCGCCAACTGTCGTGGTCGTGGCACGGCAGATGCCATGGGTAGGCTAAAGTATGGGGCCAATGGATGCTAGAGGGATCCGGGGAGGGAAGATGCAGTTGATTCTACACAGAAAAGACTAAGGAAAAGATCTTTATTTCTCCTTCCTTGGGCTACAAGTGCTCCTTGAGCTGCATACAAGGAAAAAGGAAGAACTTTACCAGCCTAACGGTACTAGAAATGAGCCGATCCCCCCTTCAGAGTCCATGCCTCTCCTTATAAAGGAGTGTCTTGGGCTCCTCTAGGGCTAACGTGGCAAGCATATTCGAGGAATATGCTTGTCCCAATATAGTAGTTCGGTGGCCCCCTTTCCCTGTCGCTCCCCTAATGACGGCAAGGTTCCAGAGGGCCCCTCCTGTGCGCCTCGGGCTTCTGGACTGTCACCTCCGTGACCTCCTTCTGCCTCTCTGTCGCTCTGCGCCTTTGTCCCTAGCGCTTGGCTCCGCTCAGATTCTCCCTAGCTTACTGCTAGGGTTTGACTTTAGGCTTCTCCTTCTCCTGCAAGCTTCATATCATTCGGTCCCTCCTCACTTAACTCGGATCGTCCTTTACCTGCATCAAGATCACTTGGGTTGACCCGGCCGACTTACGCAATATCTCGGCCGGGTAATGTCTTAGCGTAAATACACGGGTCTCTCCTCTTCATGTCTCGGCCGACTTCTACGGGATTCGGCCGACCTAGGCTGTAACTCGGAAACCAGACGGGGATTATACCCTCGTCTTTCCCCGTCTTTACCCTATCCGGGGTTACCTCCCCAACAGAGAAATTAGGCTTAGGTCCTTGCTGACGTGGACGATCGGTAGTTGGATCAGATCTTGCAGGGCTCGGCGTGGCCCTTGCGGTGAAAGTAGTTGTCCCTCTTGATGCCCAACACGCTGATGGAGGCGGGGATGATGTAGCCGATGGCCACCCTGATGATGTTGGCGTACTGCAACACCCCACAGATCTTGAACTTCACGCCGCTGAAGTGAGGCGTTAACGGCGTCCATGTAGGTGTAGTTGCGCTTGCCGGTGCTCTGGTCGCCAGAGCTGTAGCATCGGCGAGCAGCAAGGAGGTGACGAGGGAGAAGAGGAGCATGAAGCGGGGCCGGCCACCCAGCCAAGCTGCGTGATGGCCCAGCTCAGCGACAGCACCCCCGAACCGATCACCGCCGAATGATGTGCGAGCTCGCGGTCCACATCGTGCCTGCGCATGCGTCCGTACGTACATCGAAGCACATGGAGAGCGCGGTGTCGCCGAGCTCGGCGGCGGACACCTCAATCGTCCCCGCCGGTGGGTAGTAGAACGTAGCCATGACGTTGTGAGACGTCTGTCCCATATCGATCGACCTCTCTCCCATCAGCCGACCTCAACTTCTGAGGTGTTCCGACTGTTGGAGATATGCCCTAGAGGCAGTAATAAATATAGTTATTATTATATCTTTGTGTTTATGATAAATGTTTACATTCATGCTATAACAGTATTAACCAGGAAACATTAACACACATGTGATTTGTAAACTAAATTAGAGTCCCTAGTAAAGCCTCTTCATAATACTAGCTTGTTGGTTAATAGATGATTGTGGTTTCCCTATCATGAACATTGATATGTTATTAACAACAAGATCATATCATTAGGAGAATGGTATGATGGACATACTCCTATAGATAAGCGTAGCATAAAGATCAACTCATTTTAATGGTTCAATTGCTAGTAACCTAATTCCTTCGACCATGAGATCATGCTTATCACCATCACCGGAAGGATGCTTTGATGACATCAAACATCACACCGTAACTGGGTGGCTATAAATGTGGCATTGAGTGTTTGGAAAGTATGGGTTGAGACACATGAATCAAGAGTTGAATTTGTCCATCCATATGACGGATAGATATACTCTGGGCCCTCTCGGTGGAATGTCATCCTTTTAGCTTGCAAGCATGTGACTGGCTCACAAGGGATCACATATCATGGGAACGAGAAAAGAGTACTTATCGGTAACGAGGTTAAACTAGGTATGCAGAGAGACCGACGATCAAAACCTCGGATAAGTAAACTATCGTGAGATAAAAGGAAATTGGTATCGTATGTAAGTGGTTCATTCGATCGCAAAGTAATCGTAGAAATATGTGGGAGCCATATGAATTTCCAGATTCCTCTATTGGTTATTGTTCGGAGAAGTGTCTCGATCATGTCCGCATAATTCACGAACCGTAGGGAGACACACTTAAGGATTCGATGTTGTTGAGTAGTTATGAAATGATGAGTAAGAGACCGAATGTTGTTCGGAGTCTCAGATGGGATCCAGGATATCACGAGGAGATCCGGAATGGTCCGGAGAATAAGATTCATATAAGGAAAGTCTTGTTTCAGAGTTGGAGAATGATTCAGGTGTTTTCATCGGGAATGTTCTAGAAGGTTCCGGAAGGTCTGGCACTCCGGAGGGAAGGGTACATGAATGTGTCATAACAAGTTGGAATGGTTGCATCATGTACTAGGTGTCATCGCTGAGCAAAATAAAGGGATAAATCAAATCCTAGTTTGAAAAGTCAAACGCCAATTTGAAAAGTCAAACGGCAAGTTTGCTTGGTGGAGGGAGAGTAGGAAACCTACTTGGGGAGGAGTTCCTCTCCCTCCACCCGCCGGCCAAGGAGGCCGACTTGGGGGAGGACTCTCCTCCCCTAGTCGGCGCCCTCCCACCTATAAAAGGAGGGGCAGGGGTGCCCCTCTAGACCTACACCTCTCACGCCCGAAACCCTAACCCTAGCCGCCGGCCCTCCTGCAGCCGCCGCCACCCTAGGGTTTGCCCTAGCCGCCGACTTGGGGCTCTCCCCTTGCCCTAGCCGCCGGCCTAGATCTCTCTCCTTGGTGCCTCTAAACCCTAGATCGCCAAGGGCTCTATCATAGTCCACCATACTCGCTCCGGCTTAAGGCGAAGCCCTGCGAGATCTCCCCTCTACTTTCTGTACCATGCCGTCGTGCTGCCGGAATCGCGAGGAGAATGCTACAACCTCCACTGCCTGCTGGAACAAGGGAGAGGAAGGTCTTCATCGAGTACCGAACGTGTGACCGACTGCGGGAGCGCTGTCGGAACGCAGCGCCGGAAGGATCGTCTACACGATCTTGAGATCGGGAAGAGTACGACTACATCACCCACGATAATCCGCTCTCGTTAACCGCTTTGGAATCTTCGAGGGTGAGTTACTCTATCGACTCGTTGCTACAATCTAGTAGATAGATCTTGGCTTGTTTGTTTGCATGCGATAGAAATTTTTTGTTTTCCATGCTACGAACCCCTACAGTGGTATCAGAGCCGTGTATATATGTAGATCTGTTGCACGAGTAGAACACAATGGTCATTGTGGGCGGTGGTGCTTTTATTATCAATTGCTTCTTGTGTACTTTGCATCTTGCGGTATGATGGGATGAAGCGGCCCGGGCTAACCTTACATGCCATCGTTCATGAGACTTGCTCCACGCTGAACATGCAACTTGTATTGCATAAGTGGCTTTGCGGGTGTCTGTCTCTCCCATTATAGTATAGATCCAATTTACAACGGGCACTTGATAGTTCTAGCATCAACGTTGTGGTTCTTGTTCGTAAGTTAGAGCGACACTTATTGAAAGCCCCAAACCACATAAAATATGCAAAGAAAATTAGAGGCGTCTAACTTTGTTTTGCAGGGGTGTGCTGTGATGTGATATGGCCATGATTGTGATTATATTTGATGTATGCAATGTTCCTTATTGTAAGTTGGCAACCGGCAGGAGCCATATGGTTGTTTTTAAATTCTGTTAAGACTCGCGTGTCTATTAAAAGTAGTTGTAATAGTTGAAGCTGGTGGATAACAACCATGGAGCGGCGTCATTGACCTTGATGCAATGCCGGTGATGATGGAGATCATGTTCGTGCTTGAAGATGGAGATCGGAAGCACAAAGAAGAAATGCCATATCATATCACATATTATGAATTGCATGTGATGTTAATCCTTTATGCATCTTGTATTGCTTAGTTAACGACGGTAGCATTATAAGATGATCCCTCAAGCACACAAATTTCAAGTTTTAAAGTGTTCATCCTTAGTTAGCACCGTTGCTAAAGCTTGTTGTTTCGAAGCACCACGTGATGATCGGGTGTGTTAGATTCTGCAAGTGTATACAACGTGAGCAAGCCAGTTTTGCTCATGCAGAAGCTAAGGTTTGATCTTGACGAGCCTAGCATGTACAGACATGGTCTCGGAACACGGATCACCGAAAGGTAAAGCATGAATCATATAGTAGATATGATGAACATATCGATTGTTCGCCATTTAAGCTACATCAACTCTCGTGATGGTCGGTTTTGATGTGGTGGATTTGGTTCGTGTGATCACTAAAACAATGTGAGGGATATTGTTTTGAGTGGGAGTTCACCTAGATTAATTTAACTATTAATTAGAACTCAATTTGTCATAAACTTAGTCTAAACTATTGCAAATATGTTGTAGATCAATGGCGGCCCCTACCATCAATTTTAATGCGTTCCTAGAGAAAGAAAAGTTGAAAAACAATGGAAGCAACTTCGCGGATTGGTTCCGCAATTTGAGGATTGTCCTCAATGCTGGTAATTTGACCTATGTGCTGGATGCACCGCTGGGTGACCCGCCTGGAGCTAATGCTACCGATGAGGTAAAAAAATGTTTTCCTCGCTCGGAAGAATCAGTATTCCACAGTTCAGTGTGCTATCTTGTATGGTTTGGAATCGGAGCTTCAGAAATGTTTGAGAATTCAGACCCACATGATATTGTCCGTGAACTCAAAATGATATTTGAGGCTCACGTGGCAGTTGAGAGTTATGAGGCTTCTGAAAAGTTCTTTAACTACAAGATGGAAGAGGGCAGCTCTGTCAGTGAGCATGTGCTTAAGATGTCTGGGCACGCAAACAAACTCCAAAGTTTGGGTATAGTGATTCCTAATTCTTTGGGGATTCACCATGTCCTCCAATCACTACCACCAAGTTACAAGAACTTTGTGATGAACTACAATATGCAAAACATGGACAAGACGTTTCCAGAACTCTTCTCCATGTTGAAATATGCAGAAGTGGAGATCAAGAAAGAGCACCAAGTGTTGTTGGTCAATAAGACCACCAAATTCAAGAAAGGAAAGTCTAAGCAAAAGGGAAACTTCAAGAAGGGCGGTAAGAAAGTTGCCGCACCAGCGAAGAAGACCAGGGCTGGACCTAAGCCTAATACTGAGTGCTTTTACTGCAAGCAAGAGGGTCACTGGAAGCGGAATTGCCCAAAGTACTTGGCGGATTTGAAGAACGACAACATCAAGAAGAAAGGTATATACGATATACATGTTATTGATGTGTATCTCACTAGTATTCGTAGTAGTGCATGGGTATTTGATACTGGTTCGGTTGCTCATATTTGTAACTCGAAACAGGTGCTGCAGAATAAACAAAAGATAGCGAAGAACGAGGTGACGATGCGCGTTAGAAATGGATCAAAGGTTGATGTGATCGCGGTCGGCACGCTACCTCTTCATCTACCATCGGGATTAGTTCTATACTTAAATAATTGTTATTTGGTGCTTGCATTGAGCATGAACATTATATCGGGATCTTGTTTATTGCGAGACGGTTACTTGTTTAAGTCCGAGAATAATGGTTGTTTGATTTATATGAGTAATATGTTTTATGCACATGCACCTTTGATAGATAGTCTATTCTTATTGAATCTCGATTGTAGTAATACACACATAAATAACATTGAGGCTACACGCTTGAAATTGAGCGATAACTCAACCTATATGTGGCACTGTCGTCTTGGTCATATTGGAGTGAAGCGTATGAAGAAACTCCATTCCGATGGACTTCTTGTATCACTTGATTTCGAATCACTTGAAAGATGCGAAGCATGTCTGATGGGTAAAATGACTAAGACTCCATTTTCTGGTATGATGGAGCGAGCTACAGACTTATTGGAAATCATACATACCGATGTGTGTGGACCTATGAGTGTAGCATCGCGCGGTGGTTATCGTTATTTTCTTACCTTCACGGATGACTTGAGTAGATATGTGTATATCTTTTTCATGAAACATAAGTCCGAAACTTTCGAGAAGTTTAAGGAATTTCAAAGTGAATCAACGTAACAAGAAGATTAAATTTCTACGTTCTGATCGTGGAAGTGAATATCTTAGTTACGAGTTTGGCGAGCATTTGAAGAAATGCGGAATACTTTCACAATTGACACCGCCGGGAACACCACAACGTAATGGTGTGTCCGAACGTCGTAATCGAACTCTCTTAGATATGGTTCGTTCTATGATGTCACTTACAGATTTACCGCTATCGTTTTGGGGTTATGCATTAGAAACAACCGCATTCACTTTAAATAGGGCACCATCTAAATCCGTTGAAACGACACCATATGAACTATGGTTTGGGAAGAAACCTAAATTGTCGTTCCTTAAAGTTTGGTGTTGCGAAGCCTATGTAAAGAAGTTACAGCCGGACAAGCTTGAACCCAAAGCGGAAAAATGCGTCTTCATAGGATACCCGAAGGAAACTATCGGGTATACCTTCTATCATGGATTCGAGGGCAAAATCTTCGTTGCCAAGAATGGATCCTTTCTGGAGAAGGAATTTCTCTCGAAAGAAGTGACTGGAAGGAGAGTAGAACTCGACGAGGTTGTTGAACCTTCTCTCGAACTTGCGAGTAGCGCAGCACCAGAAGAAGTTCCTGTGGTGCCTACACCAATAAGAGAGGAAGCTAATGATGATGATCATGAAACTTCGGTTGAAGTTGCTACAGAGCCTCGCAGGTCAACGAGAACTCGTACCACTCCTGATTGGTATGATCCCGTTATGAGTGTCATGTTGGTGGACAACACCGATGACCCTGAGACATATGAGGAAGCGATGATGAGCCCAGATTCCAATAAATGGCAAGAAGCCATGAAATCCGAGATTGGATCCATGTACAAAAACCAAGTATGGACTTTGGTGGACTTACCGGATGGCTGGAAGGCTGTCGAGAACAAATGGATTTTCAAGAAGAAAACATATGCTGATGGTAATGTTACTGTCTATAAAGCTCGACTTGTCGCAAAAGGGTTTCGACAAATTCAAGGAGTTGACTACGATGAGACTTTCTCACCTGTAGCGAAGCTAAAGTCTGTGAGGATTATGTTAGCAATCGCTGCATATTATGATTATGAGATATGGCAGATGGATGTCAAAACAGCATTCCTCAATGGAGACATTGATGAAGAGTTGTATATGATGCAACCCAAAGGTTTTGTCGATCCTAAAGATGCTAACAAGGTATGCAAACTTCAACGGTCCATCTATGGATTGAAGCAAGCATCCCGAAGTTGGAATCAACGTTTTGATAAGGTAATCAAAAGTTTTGGTTTTATACAAACTTATGGAGAAGCTTGTATTTACAAGAAAGTGAGTGGGAGCTCTGTAGCATTCTTAATACTATATGTAGATGACATATTGTTGATTGGGAATGATGTAGACCTTCTTAATAGTGTCAAGGAATATTTGAATAATAGTTTTTCAATGAAAGATCTTGGCGAAGCAGCTGACATATTAGGCATAAAGATTTATAGAGATAGATCGAGACGCCTAATATCATTGTCACAAAGTACATATTTGGACAAAGTTCTAAAGAGGTTTGGAATGGAAGATAGCAAGAAAGGGTTCTTGCCCATGTTGCCCAATACGACCTTGAGTAAAACTCAAAGTCCAGCAACGGCAGAAGATAGAGAAAGGATGAGTAAGACTCCCTATGCCTCAGCCATATGATCTCTAATGTATGCCATGCTATGTACTAGACCCGACATTGAATATGTTGTTAGTTTAACTAGCAGATATCAAAGTGATCCAGGAGTGGATCATTGGACAGCGGTCAAAAACATCCTTAAGTACTTGAGAAGAACTAAGGATATGGTTCTTTCTTATGGAGGTGATGAACAACTCGCTGTTAGTGGTTACACCGATGCTAGTTGGAACACCGATCCGGATGATTCTACATCACAATCTGGATACGTATTTATTTTGAATGGTGCAGCAGTTAGCTGGAGGAGTGCAAAGCAAAGCGTTGTGGCGAGATCTTCAACTGAATCGGAATACATAGCTGCTTCGGAGGCTTCACAAGAAGCGATATGGATGAAGGAGTTCAATACAGAGCTCGGTGTGGTTCCAAGTGCGCTGGATCTAATGTCTATCTACTGTGATAACATGGGCGCCATAGCCAATGCGCAAGAACCAAGGCCACACAAGAAGCTGAAGCACATCAAGCTACGTTTTCACGCTATTCGAGAACATGTCCAAGATGGAGACATAAAGATTTGCAAAGTACACAAAGATCTGAATGTGGCGAATCCGTTGACTAAACCTCTCCCGAGGGCAAAACATGACCAACACCAAACTGCCATGGGTGTTCGGTATATTACCATGTAATCTAGATTAGTTGACTCTAGTGCAAGTGGGATACTGTTGGAGATATGCCCTAGAGGCAGTAATAAATATAGTTATTATTATATCTTTGTGTTTATGATAAATGTTTACATTCATTCTATAACAGTATTAACCAGGAAACATTAATACTTGTGTGATTTGTAAACTAAATTAGAGTCCCTAGTAAAGCCTCTTCATAATACTAGCTTGTTGGTTAATAGATGATTGTGGTTTCCCTATCATGAACATTGAGATGTTATTAACAACAAGATCATATCATTAGGAGAATGGTATGATGGACATACTCCTATAGATAAGCGTAGCATAAAGATCAACTCATTTTAATAGTTCAATTGCTATATGCTTTCTGATACATAGTAACATAATTCCTTCGACCATGAGATCATGCTTATCACCATCACCGGAAGGATGCTTTGATGACATCAAACACCACACCGTAACTGGGTGGCTATAAAGGTGGCATTGAGTGTTTGGAAAGTATGGGTTGAGACACATGAATCAAGAGTGGGATTTGTCCATCCATATGACGGATAGATATAATCTGGGCCCTCTCGGTGGAATGTCATCCAATTAGCTTGCAAGCATATGACTGGCTCACAAGGGATCACATATCATGGGAACGAGAAAAGAGTACTTATCGGTAACGAGGTTGAACTAGGTATGCAGAGATACCGACGATCAAAACCTCGGATAAGTAAACTATCGTGAGACAAAGGGAAATTGGTATCGTATGTAAGTGGTTCATTCGATCGCAAAGTAATCGTAGAAATATGTGGGAGCCATATGAATTTCCAGATTCCTCTATTGGTTATTGTTCGGAGAAGTGTCTCGATCATGTCCGCATAATTCACGAACCGTAGGGAGACACACTTAAGGATTCGATGTTGTTGAGTAGTTATGGAATGATGAGTAAGAGACCGAATGTTGTTCGGAGTCTCGGATGGGATCCGGGATATCACGAGGAGAAAAGATTCATATAAGGAAAGTCCTGTTTCGGAGTTGGAGAATGATTCCGGTGTTTTCATCAGGAATGTTCTAGAAGGTTCCGGAAGGTCCGACACTCTGGAGGGGAGGGTACATGAATGTGTCATAACAAGTTGGAATGGTTGCATCATGTACTAGGTGTCATCGCTGAGCAAAATAAAGGGATAAATCAAATCCTAGTTTGAAAAGTCAAACGCCAATTTGAAAAGTCAAACGACAAGTTTGCTTGGTGGAGGGAGAGTAGGAAACCTACTTGGGGAGGAGTTCCTCTCCCTCCACCCGCCGGCCAAGGGGGCCGACTTGGGGGAGGACTCTCCTCCCCTGGCCGGCGCCCTCCCACCTATAAAAGGAGGGGCAGGGGTGACCCTCTAGACCTACACCTCTCACACCCGAAACCCTAACCCTAGCCGCCGGCCCTCCTGCAGCTGCCGCCCTAGGGTTTGCCCTAGCCGCCGACTTGGGGCTCTCCCCTTTCCCTAGCCACCGACCTAGCTCTCTCTTCTTGGTGCCTCTAAACCCTAGATCGCCAAGGGCTCTCTCATAGTCCACCATACTCGCTCCGGCTTAAGGAGAAGCCCTGCGAGATCTCCCCTCTACTTCCGGTACCACGCCGTCGTGCTGTCGGAATCGCGAGGAGAATGCTACAACCTCCGCTGCCTGCTGGAACAAGGGAGAGGAAGGTCTTCATCGAGTACCGAACATGTCACCGACTGCGGGAGCGCTGTCGGAACGCAGCGCCGGAAGGATCGTCTACATGATCTTGAGATCGGGAAGAGTACGACTACATCACCCACGAGAATCCGCTCTCGTTAACCGCTTTGGAATCTTCGAGGGTGAGTTACTCTATCGACTCGTTGCTACAATCTAGTAGATAGATCTTGGCTTGTTTGTTTGCATGCGGTAGAAATTTTTTGTTTTCCATGCTACGAACCCCTACACCGACGACTGCCGGCGGCTCCCGACGAAGGCGATCCGGGGCGAGGCCGCTGCTGCTGCTGCCGAACAATCAGTACGTGTTCTCGCCCAAGGCGCCCAGCTGCTCGAGACTGTGGCGGGAGCTGCTCTTCTCAAGTGAGCCGCCGCTGCGGCCCAGAGCCTGAAGTCCATGCCCTTGCCGTTGCTAGCAGCGGCATTGGCGAAGACTCACGGGAGAACGACGACGAGCTCCTCGGCAGTGAGATCCCTCAAGTTTCTACTCTAGCAGAGCAATGGCTGGCAAGCGTACGTCGGCGCCATGTCGGACCTGGTGGCGGCGTCGCTCCTCGGCGACAGCTTCGACCAGGAGGCCTCCCTCTCCCTCGCCTCCTCCCGCTTCTCGCACTCATCCTCGTCCAGCTCACGTGAATCCCCGCTTCTCCCTCGACTCCTCCGTCCCAGACCACAACAACCCTCCTCGCCTCTGCCTCGTCCCCCACCTCCAGCCACCGCCCCGGCCCCACGCCCGCTCCTCCGCCGCCGCCGTCAAGTTGCGTCACGGCAGATTCCCCGCGTATGAACTCCTCCGCCAAAGATCGTGTTCGAGACGGCGGGCCTGGAGCGCACCCCCGTGCAACCTCCACGCCACGGCGAGGTCATGGTCCATGGCCCGCACCGTCGAGTCGTCCAACCTGTAGGCGTGCTCCGTTGAACAGGAACGTGGGGTTTCTGCGAAAATTAATTATTTCAGGTGTTCTCTATAAAATTAGCGACCCACTTTGTCAAGCGTGGCGCCACATGTGTCAACGCCATACAGGTTTTGACCAAATTCGTTCTCTGAGTGCAAGTTCTGGTACTAAGTTTGTCTAGTTTGCAAGTTGTGGTACCAAAATGCAATCTTAGTGCAAGATGTGGTACCAAAAATATAATTAACTAAAAAAAGCACTCTGAACAATGAGTTTAGGCAAAAAAAAGGACTCTGAACAATGAGTTTAGTAGCCAGAGAAAAATACTCGGAACAAAGAGGAGGGAACCGACTTTGGCGCACGGGCTTGAGAGCATCTACAATCCCCTACCCACGAGGTCGATCCAAAGGCTAAAATTATGTCCGGACATCAAAATTTTGGCCAACGGTCTGGTCTACTCAGGCCGAACCCAGCATCCCGGATACGTCCTGGGAACGCGGGACGCAATGAATTGTCCGAGTGGACCAGCCTGTCAGCGACAGAAGTCGAGTCGTCGTCATCCTTCCCACCGTTTTCCTTTTCCCGCCCTCGCCGCTACACCCCTCCCGCCCTCGTCGCCGAACTCGGCCTATAAAAGGCGTACATCTCGCCTTCTCTCTTCACAGTCTCTCACACCACTTCCAACTCCGGCGAACTCTGGACGCTCGCACCTTTCTTCCTCCTCAACTCCGCCGAAAAGCCATGGCCGAGGGATTTCCCGGCCGACGCACGATGCCGCCGTGGGAAGCCCGACTGCTCCACGAGGCGCGCTATACGGCGCCGCCGGACACTCGTATCCCCTTCGGTTGGCAACTCAGCGCCGCCGGGATCCCTGTTCCGCTGGTGCCGGTCGACGAAGACCTTGCCAGAGAGATCCAGGTGGATATCGCCGCCATGCAAGACCCGGATTTCGTCGAGGATCTCGACAACCTGGTCTTCTAGAAGCAGTTCTTCGCCGACAGACGCCTCGAGGAACTCGCCGGACACGACGGACCGCCGCCGTGTCACAATGTGGCTTTCCGCCGCCGCCGGTGGAGCGTTCCAGGGCGAACTCTCGCCGGCGTCATGGAGCACATCCAGACCGACAACCACCCCCGCCTCGGCCTGTAGTTGCGGCGTCCGGCGTCGACCACGGCGGCGGCGGTCTTTTCCTAGTTATTAAATTCGATGTAATATGTGCGTCCTTGTCCTAGTTAATGAAATCCGCCTGTATTTGTCCATATTTTACCGAGTTTAACTGAATTTCACCAAACCTGGAAACTCAGCGAGTGAAAAGCTCGCTAGATCCAGGCCAAAAACGCGTTTAATCCGACCAAAAAAAGTCCGGTTTTCGGCCTAGACTGTCGAACGAGTGAAGATGCTCCGAGGAATGCGGGATAGAGGAGACACAGTATGCTAGGCCGGGACATCGGCATATCTGTTGGAACACGCAAGTACTTTGCTCTCTTACAAAATGGGCCGCTCCCTCAAAAGAAAAAGAAATATCTGACCAAGAAATGGCGGAGACCACTCATTGCGGGAGAGATTGCCTCGGGAGCTGCTAGTTGCCGCCCGCAGCAGCACCAGCACGCAGCTAGCGCCGCCTGAAGACAACAGTAAATGAGCCAGCCCATTAGCGTCTGCAACCAGGCGCTTCTTTTTCTTAATTTTTTATTCATATTTTAATAAATTTTAAACCTGAACAACAGTTGGATCATAAAAAATATTTAAAAATCATGAAAAAAATAGGAAAATCATGAATAATTTTTTTGAAAATCATGATCCAATTTAATTGAACCAAATTCAAAATTCATGAACGAATTTCAAAAAAACATGAACTAATTTATAAAAATCATAAACCAAAATTCGAAAACTTGAACAAAGTTTTAAAATTCATAAACCAAATTAAAAAAAATCATGAACCAAATCTACAAACCGTAAACCATTTTTTTTAAAAGTGTTTTTTCGAAAATATAATAAACATTTTCCGGGAAAAAAGGAAACCGAGAAAACTAAAAGGAAAACAGAAACAAAAAGGAAACAGAAATAGAAAACAAAAAAATAGAAAAAGAAAACAGAGAAAGAGAATCATCAGACCGTGGAAATGGGCCGGCCCAATAAGAAAGAACCCCTATGTAGCGATTAGCATTTCATGGTTGCCTCCCGCTCGCTCGCTGAGCCACCTGGGCCACGACCCGTTAGCCAGCTGTAGTCTTTTTGGTCTTTCTACGTTGTTTTCTTTTTGAATGGTTTTCTATTATTATTTTCAAATATGAATTTGTACAAATTTTAGTATTTTTTCATATCTGATACTTCTCAAATTTTAACTCTTAAAAATCTAAATACCTTTTATTTCCGAATAATTTGTGAATCTAAACATTTCAAAGACAAATTTTAAACCAGAACAAATCAAATCCAAGATTTTAAATATTTTTACAAATTAAAAATAGAAAAGAAAACACATAATGAAAAAGAAGAAGAAACAGAAAAGGAAAGAACAATACCTCTTGTTGGGCCATGTAGGACTTCCCGTGTGCCACTTCAAGCGGAGCCCCCTTGCTCCCGCGTCGGGCGGAGGATTGGGGCTCCCATGGGAGACGGGGGCTCCTATATGCCGCTTGAGTGTTTGACACAGTGGAAACTGCCCATTGCACGGAGGCTGTGTTAATTGGGCCGCGATTCATCAGACACCTCTTATTTTTCTTTTTTTAGTTGTTTATTTGTTTCCTATTTTTTCCCACTTCTTTTTGGCCTTCTCAAAATTTGTATATTTTTTACATATTTTAAAATTTTGCATATTTTAAATCTGAACAAATTTTAGAAGCTGAACAAGTTTTGAAAACTGAACATTTTTGAAATTTGAACATTTTTTATTTTGAATTTTTAAATCTGAACATTTTTATGATTTTTTAAAATGTAATTTAATAACTGAAAGTTTTGAAGTCTGAACATTTTTTTTAAAAATATGAACATTTTTTTCAATCCAAATTTTTTCAAATCTAAACCTGTTCAATATATGAAATCATAAAATAGAAAAACAAAAAATGAGGAAAAGAAAAAAGCTAGAAAACAAGAAAAGGTCGACCACAAATGAATAACTAAAACTACAAACGAACTTAAAAATGTCGAAAAGCAAAATTGCTTCCTTGCTAAATGGGCCAGGCCCAACGCATTGTCCTGCATTGAGCGGTGTATAGGTCTACCTAAGACGAAAACAACTTATGTTGGGCTAGATCAGGGCCAAGGTAGAGAAACGAAGAAGGCGAGACTTCTGCGAGGTGAGATCTTCACTCATGCAGGATGGGCATCAACGAGGTTGCAACATATGTTTTGGTGGAGTTGTGTTGCTTGTACCTCAAGTCCTCAATGACCGATTAACATGCCTAATCATCAGATAGTTATCAACAAAGGATACAACACTTAGTTTAACCAAGGTGTGCTCGTGCATGTTGATCATATAATATATTTCCTAGCTCTTTTTATGAGTTTGGATTTTTGATTCAGTTGGCTTGCATATCAATTCAATATGGTATCAGAGTCAATAAGTCTTAAGTTTAAGACCCTGCTGACGGCCCATTAAAAAAGAGTTTTCATCATGCATCGAACACATCCTAGGGACTAAAATAACATAGATGTGAGAAAGAATATTGAGAATATAAATATATTCCTTAGCCATTTCTATGGGTTTGGACTTTTTGAATGGTTGGCTAGTGCATCAATTTGATAGCGCATAGATGTAAAAAAATTGATAGCGCATGAGACCCTCAATGCAGAGCTTGTATATTTTATTAGAGAGAGAGAGAGAGAGAGAGAGAGAGAGAGAGAGAGAGAGAGAGAGAGAGAAATATGAATGGCATTCAGGATCATTCTTTTGCAAAGTTTTCAATCTACTGTACAGAGTGTTTAAATAAACAAAATAACTATAATAAAAGTATCACTAATTCTGCTCTGAAGGATAGAGCATCAAACCCTTTAGTAACTAACACCTTAGCGAGAAGTCTCTTTGGCTCTGGACCAATCTCTTCATTTAAAAAATTGTAAAAATCATTTGCATGCTATAAAAAATCTGAAAATTATTTTGGACACAGCAAATGATGAATCTTACGAGCATGCAAAAATGACATAACCTGGTAATTTTCGAGACTTAAAAATATGCATACTTAGAGCTAGCTAGACTTTTGTCATTTTTGTGTTACTCAAAACACAAAATATTTAAAACTGATATTTTACACAATTGTACGATACATCATTGGCTACATCTTTTTTATTGAAAAAAAAACTGAAACATGTAAATATGATTTTCAATTTTCTTTTTAAATAACGGATCCCCGGACAGTGGCGGATCTGTGTGTATTTTGTGTGGTCAGATGACATCACAAAAAAAATTGTAAACACTGAAAAAACTAGCCAAATACACTCGTTTTGACCCAAAAAAAATTGATTAATAACCACACTTTGTGATTTTGACATCGCTTACTGCCCATCCCCGCTCCGCCACTGTCCCCGGAGCTCAGGAAGAAAAATCACCACACCTTACCACACAATTTGTAACGTAACCTAATCTCTTAAGTTCCATTGCAGTGGCTGGTACGCCCCTTTCGTGCCCCGCCCAGACGAGCTGTCTCTGCATGTTCTCCGACACGGCACCACCATTATTGTGGCGAATCATTGGTTTTCCCTTCGAGCTTTTCGAGCCCGACCAAAACACGGACCGGCCACACTGTCTCCTGCTGCGCTCAGCCAACAAGCTCATATTGGCGCCCTCGCACAAGACGGCGTTCCATAATGCATGCACATGCAGACGTACGTCGCGTACGTACGTGCTCTAGCTAGGTGCTAGGATATAACAGTGCTCTGTATCGTACCATCATTTTTTTGCCGTCTCGGCGAGGCAAGTCGTACGCCGGTATACAGGCCGAGGATGAGTTGTGCTTTCACGTGCACGTACGTACTGTACGAGTGTAGCATAGGAACGCCGGTTTTCGTCAGGTACCGTGCGTACCGCGCATCGGTTTGGAGATTCATCCCGTGGTCCAGCGATTCGTCAGGTACCGGGCGTACCGCGCATCGGTCAGGGAGATACTCTTTCTCTTTGGCAGTGTATATTTTTTGCTTTGCTTGCTAGTAGGAGTACATGCGATTCCATTAGTGTACCCACTATATATTATATCTGTATAGTGCAAATAATGCACTAACAACTCACAAGGAGAGACAGATCCACGGACCAGGGCGTATATTGGCCGTGGCCAAGTTGTCTCTTCTCTCTTGTCTCGGTGCGGTGGTTCAGATCCACAAAAATCAGAGAAAAATATATTGTTTCAATTTTTACAAAATTTTAAAATAAATTCTACATATAAATTGAAATGTGCCCAAAATACCTTACACAAATTAGTAGTTTTTTTATTTACGCGCTACTATAAAAAGTATGGATCTACAACATAAAGTAGCAATCTATTACGAATCCACATATTTTTTCACGAAAGTTCATACAAATGTAGTGAGCATTCTAGATGTACTCACGGAAACACTTTCAGAACTTATCATCATACTCCAAAATGTACTTCTCGAAAATATAAAAAGGGATCCAAGGAGCTCAGGGTCTACTTGGGTTTTCCGCCCGGTTACTATTCAATATTGTGAGGAAGATAAGATAGTCGACAGTGACTAACTACACTTTATCTGTTGTGTATATATTATTTTTTCGATAAAGTGTTGTATATATATTATAGAAGTCTATAAGATGAGTTGAATATTTCAAAGTCGGAAATAAACGGTTTGAACTACAGATTTAACTTGCAGTATGCCTGGAACATTAGTAAAAGGAAACACGCCATACACGTGATTTGTAAGAAAAATAAAATGGCCTCTAAAAATAAAAATATAAAGATAAAATGCGTAATATGTATGTGATGAACGGTTCATATGTTTAGCAGGGATAAGCCACCAACGACACCATCACATGGCACACTAAATGGCATCGACACTATAGCTAGAAGTAAGTCATTTTTAAGGAATTTTTTAATTTCAATTTAAGTTGTAGAAAATTCATGTAATATCCAGATGCATATGTAGGTGCAAAAAATGGGAACACAGTAGGCACAATATGCTAATTTTGTGGTATGCCGTGCCATGATCTTGACGACCTCCCTACTCTCTAACTTCAAATTCGGATCATCATAAGAACTACAAAATGCCAACGCACACATTTTGAAGGAGATATACATCAGAGGGTCTTGTGGTGAATGCACAGTAGCACGATCGCTCTAACGTGTGAGAAATCCTTTGGTGTGGAAATTTTAGAAGACATCGATCATCGATCATTTGATACCTGAAACACCAAGTTTTTAACAAAGGTATGTAACGCAGAAATATGCAAGTACTTGGGATGATGTATTGCAAAACCGAAAGAATCGTACACGGTGCACGCCGCGAGAGATTTCTTCCAATATGGCCATGTTCGCCATCAACATAACCTTCATGGAAGCCACGACATTTGTAGGTGGCATTGTCCTCCACATCGAATAAGTACAAGTTTACTTCACCCTCTAATGGGTCCAACAAAACCGAGAAACGATCGATATCCACGCAATACGTTCTGAAATCATGGTCATCACAAAAAAGACAGAACCAGATGCAACTGGAAAAGTTTAGAACCTTAGAATAGTAAACAGGTCCACATGCTGATGTTTGTCAGTATCGAAATGGCTCGAGATAGATCTCACATCATTGCAGAAGATCTATGACAGTTTCAGGTTGAAAATTATATAGCCAGAGAAGTGTTCCACCTGTTGGATTCGAGGCTGGACATGCCGCAACAAGCTTGTCCAGCTCACACTAGTGCAGAACAGTCCATATGTCCCGGTTGGTAAGGGCCTTTAGTCCCGGTTCCCCAACCGGGACGGGGCAATCGGGACTAAAGCCCCAACCTGGCAACCGGGACAAAAGAGCGTACACGTGTCCGCTGCTCCGTGCGGGGGGGGGGGGGGGGGGGGGGGGGGAGGAGCAACCGTCCCGGTTCGAAACACGAACCGGGACAAATAACCTTCTGCCGCGGTAGAGATTTGACACATTTCTCTGCCGCGGCAGAGAATTCATTTTGGCAACTTTTGTTGCCGTGACAGCATTTTGGCCATTTTTTGTGCCGCGTCAGAGAATTCATTTATGTTGTTTTATTGTTTATTTAGTGTTTTGCACTCATCAATGAAGGAACCATTATATTACACAAGATCATCATGACAATATTACATTCGATACACGGATCGAGTTCATGCACTACATACAAAAGTTGCTCTTTGTACAATCCCTATTGTTTATGCACAGCCGAATAGTATTCCCCTTTTGGGTTTAGGACTTCTGCATCCAAGAATCCCGTCAATTCCTCCTGAATTGCTCGTACGCGATCCTTTGGCAGAAGACCGTCCCGTAGACGTTCGATCTGATTTAAAAAAGGAGTCAGCCTATATGAATGAAACTAAACACAATTTGATTGTAATTAAAAACTATAGAAATTGTTTACGTACGTGGAGTTGCTCTAAATTTCTGCCCTTCTTATCGTACGTCTGCCGGATGAACTCGCAAACATAGTATCCACATAGATTGTTACCTGGTCCCTGCGTCAGGCACTTTACGAGAGCATAGTTCAATCAAAATAATAATGAAGCATGATAATAACTGTATCAAAACTAGAATCAAAGAGATGCGCGGATATAGCTAGTGGTGATTACATCTAGTGCTTCAGATGTAAGCTCCGCTTTCCAAACACCCCTAGCCTTGTTGGTGAACCGTTTCCAAGCGCTTCCCGGCGAATAAAACGAATAAAATAAGTTATTAATTACTTGATATCATAAAATTCATGAACGTTGCCGATATAGTGTCGTAATGATTAGAATTACCGCTGGAGAAGCATCTGCATGTCCTTCTAATGCTCAAGGGGTTTATGTTTCGAGTCCATGACTAGTACACGCCCTTTGTCAAGTTGAATGATTAACAGAATATAGTGGAAGCTGCGAATGCATAACTAATCAATTATATACTTAACATCGAGTAAGCGAAATAGAAAGTGTATACAAGACAATAACACTCACTCGAAGTTGTAAGGAAAAAGTATTTCCCTTCTGGTTTCTTGAAACCTTAACGCGTGTACTATATTATCCTCTGTATCCTGGGGGCTTGTTTTGAGATTAGCTTGATGAACCCAATATGGGTCAATGAATCCAATGTCATAGATTTGTCCTCTGCTGCATTCGAGAATCTTCATTCTGCATATTACAGTATGATTATATACATGCAATAAACAAGGTGAGATAGCTAGAGACTAAATTAATTACAGAATTAGTACTTACAGACAATAGACACTGATGATCGATTTGTCCAAGGCGTCTTGATTGAATAATTGAAATAGTTCATCAAATTCAATGGATATCATGTCATCTATTTCTTTCCCATAATGCTTTTTTGTAACCTTCAGCACTATCCAGTTAGCCCCGGCCTTTGTGGCATGCATGTACCAGTTATGCAATCTTCGCATTTTTGTTGGAAGATTATTTACCTTCTCAGGTTTGACGAGAGGTTTGCCGTACTGGTATTTGTATACTACTTCACTCACGGGGAAGTACTCTAACTGGGATAAGTACTGGGCAATACTCATACCTTGAGCAGCGGCAGCTTCTCCGTATTGTGCAACTACCTCTGGATCATACTGCTCTTCGGCCCCATATTTGCTCGACCCCACATTGGTATGAGAAATCACCTTGAGAGGGGCGCAAGACTGTTTTGCTTGTTCTCCGAGCTGGGCAACAAATTTCTCGCTTGCATCAGTACTGCTCTTCGAGGCTTGTTGTGCCGTATGTGACTTGAGAATAGAACGCTTATAGTCTGATGACAGCTTTGGCTCGGGTTGATGAAGAGTATTTAGCATTTTCAACACTCTGGCTTTTTCTTCTTTGGTGCTGGGGAACTCTGGCTCTTTCGGCCGCCTCAGCTTAGCGAAAAACGCTGTCGTTTCCGCATCAATGATCATCGTAGTCTCCTCTTCAGTACTGTCATAAGCTCTCTTGAGAGGAACCTTTGGTACTTTTGGAAGAGGCTTTTGTTTACATTTCGGCGATCGCTTACCACGACGCAGAGTAGCGGTACGCTTACGCTTTTTATCCTAAGGCGACGGCGATGGCTGCGCCGGAGATTGGTGAGGCGTCGGAGTCGGGTGAGGCGACGAAGACGGCTGCCGCGGCGGCGACGACCTCGCTGGAGACGGGTGAGGCGGCGGCGAAGATGGCCTTGGCGTGTGATTTCGAAGCACGATACATTCCTTTGGCCATAGAATGGTGAGGTTTGTTGTGTCTCCCAGTTCAGTCACATCCCCTTCACCTGCAGGGTAGTCAAGCTTCAAAACTTCAAAGGTGGGCATGATTTCATCCACCCCGACAACAGCGTAGCCCTGTGGAACCACTATAGTCGGCGGTCGTGTCGTAGGCCATGACGCTCTGGAGAGTCCGACCGCGCCACCACAACCGACGGCCGGCCTCGTTGAAGTTCGGAGGAGGTGGGTCTTCCTCCTCGTGCCTGGCGAGCACCCTCTCACGCCGATCCACGAAGAAGGCTTCCCAAGTCGGGAAATAGTCGGGATGCCATCTGGGATTCATCCGCTGCTCTGGCGTGAGCTCGAAGTAGTAGTGGTTCGTGATGGCCATCCGACGCGCCACACCTAGAGGGACAGGAGGAACCGGCACGCCTCCGGCGCTCAGCATCCAGCCGACGGGGACATAGTAGTCCGGCGGGCAGGGGTAGTTCGAGGCGCAAAGCGCCTCCGCCTCCCTGGGAGTTAGTGCTACAGTGGAAGTCATGGGAAAGAGTGATGAGGTTGCAGAGATGAGTCTAGAGATGTGCAATGACAATGGAGGCCAAACCTACATATATATATAGTGAGAAATGGCATAAAGATAACTGGAGGGAAGAACTGGCGGGAAGAACTGACGGGAAAAACTGGCGGGAAGAAATGGCGGGAGAAATGCCGGGAAAAAATGGCGGGAAGAAAAATGGTGGGAAGAAATGGCGGGAAGAAAAATGGCTCATTTAGAACTTGCATTGGATCTCTGAAGAAACCACATATTGTGAGTCTAAAAATGATTTTTTCAAAAAATCACGGGCGACAGATCATGTACCTATAGTACAAACCGGACCCACTTCCTACCGATTCGGCAGACATTTGTCCTTTTTACCCGGGATGGAAGAAAAGGTTTGAGATGTCCCGGTTGACATGGTTATACCCTACGGGTACGTGATCTCAGCATACCTGGTACATCCCAAGGAAGGCCCACGACAGATGTACGCCGGCCCATGAAGATTTTCGGGTGGCCAAGGCCCATGACGCCTTCGGATCCTTGGAGAGCAAGACTAGCGTAGATAGGAAATTCAAAGGGGTAAAACCCTAGAACTTGTAACCGACTAGGTCTATGCCCGGGACCTGCCTGAGTCTATATAAAGGCTAGGAGGGCACGACCTAGATCTCTCTCTCATACTTTCGCATACACACCTCCACGCCAGATCGAATCTGCGCACCCTTGTAACCTTCGGTTCCGCCGTAATCAAGAGCAGACAAGCAGGAGTAGGGTTTTCCCTCCGGGGGCCTGAACCTGGGTAAACCTCGTGTCCCCGTGTTGCTTGTTTGCTAACCGTTCCACGATCTCCAGCATCCCCATCTTCTCCAAAACCCAAGTCCATAACAATGGGCATTGATGAGATCAAACCTCGTCAATTGGCGCCGTCTGTGGGTACTGGGGCGCTGATTGTGCGATCGTGACGGTCCCAACCCGAACGATCTACAACTCTGCAGCGACGAAGAGCCACCTCCTCTTCGGCGCTTTCAACTTCACCGCCCACTCGCCGGCCACCATGAAAGACTTCGAGCCTGTAGGCGACGGACTCGAGATCCTATTCGGGAGCTTCTGCTTCCAGGTGGGTCAGACTGGCACCCTCCGCCTCCCTGAGCGGGTGCCCCTACCATCGATCAGGCCCGCTTCGTGGGCTCCACACCCTGTGCTACGCACATCGTCATCAACAGACGAGTCCTACGAAAGCAGCAGCTGCAACTCCGATCTGTGCGATCCGCCATCGGATGAAGGGACCTACGGTTCCGGATCCGAAAGTTGCGGCAGCAGCGGACCAATCTATGAGCGCTACCAATGCGCCGTAGTCATCCAGAGTGACGTGGATCAGCAACCACCCAACCCGCCGCCCAACTCGAACCCCAACCCGCAGGACAGAAACGGCGGGAACAGAAGAAGCTAGTCCCCCCACCCGAAGGAGAGGACAACGGCCACGTCATCCGCCTCAACAAGGAGGGATGCGCCCAAGTAAGCGCCGCCGTGGCGGGCAACGCAGTCTTGCCTGCAGATGCCTCACGAGAACTACTGATGGCATACCACTTCCTCCTCATCGAGGAGCACAAGAAACAAGTCAAGATGCAAGAAACGCTTGGCAAACGCAAGCAAGCAGCCTCCGAGTCCAGCGCGCGAAGAGCTGCGCTCTCCGCCATGGGCCTCGGCTCTAGCACGAATGGCAACCAAGGAAACAAGCACCGCTCTCGGGTGGAGAACATGGATCCCAAGGAGCGCCGTGAGGTGACCCGAACTCTCCACACATCCTTCATGGAGATGGACGCCGACGACAACGTCATCCCAAAAACGCCGCAAGCTGCGATCATGGCAGCCACTGCGTATCTCGCGGCCGACGCACCTCCGGAGGGGGATCCGAAAAGAGCCATGCATAAGTCTGCACTTATCGGACTTGGACTTGTCGGAGCCACGCTCCACCAGGAAGCTCCTGCGGAGCCGAAGAAGAAAGCTCCAGCCAGGCATGACCGTAGCCCCACCCCTTCATCCGAAGAAGAAGAGGAACACGACCTTCCTAGAAGGAAGAAGAGCTCGCGTCATCATAACCGAGACTACGACGCTAGGGACGCGCTCACATAGCGCAAAATAGACAAAGCGCGAGCCAAGCGCGCATGCTTATCTGAATCTGAGATGGACGAAGACGAAGGAGAACTTTGCGGGGCCCGATGCTTTAGCAAATCTGTTCGATGAACAAAGATGCCGCATAATTTCAAACTCCCAGATACTCCGAAGTTTGATGGCATGCAAGACCCAAAGGCATGGCTCAGCGACCATCTGTCATCCGTCAAGCTGCACGGCGGCAACAAAGAGACCGCCATGCAATGCCTTCAGCTGCAGCTGACAGGCGCAACCCGGATCTGGCTTAGCAGCCTATCCTCAGGTTCCATACGAAGCTGGGAGGAGCTGGCTTACAGCTTCATCCGAAACTTTAAAGGCACTAGAAAGAGGCCCGCCTCAATCGAAGAATTGCGAGCCTGCACTCAAAGAACGGGCGAATCCATTCGCTCGTACATACTACGCTGGTCCAACACCAAGAACTCCGCAGCACACATCTCTGAAGAAAGGGCCATCGACGCCTTCAAGGACTGCATCAAGCGCCAGGACTTCAAGGAGGAACTCGGGCGCGTCAAGCCCAAAACACTCGGCCACCTCATGGATATCGCCAACAGGTAGGCCGACGGCGAAGATTCCATCCACCGAGCACACTCGGAAGAAGAAGACGACTACGGCAGACGACGGGAGTGCCGTAGCAAGATAAGATCGCGCGTCTACGACGATCGCGACGGACCCGACATGGTCGCGGCCGGCTACGCCGACCGCCGCAACGACGCCAACCACAACAGCGGAGGATACCGCGGAGGAAACTTCCGCGATGGTGGACGCCCAGCACAGTCGTGGCAGCGCCGCGACCGCGACAACAGACCCTCAGCATACGACAAACTTTCGGGTCCATGCACCATCCACTTCTACATCGATAAGCAGGATGGCAAAAAGAAGGCGAGCCACATGCTTAAGGATTGCCGCGAGTTCCAGAAGCTCAGCGAAAGCATGGTCCAGATGAGGCAGCAAGCCCCAATTCCTGCGTTCGGAAACGCACCCGCGCCCGGTGAAATAGCGCATGGAGCTCCCCCACCACCACCTGTGGGAGGTCCGCACCAGCCAGTCGCACCAGCACAGAACAACGCCGGGAACGGGTATCCCCCGCCGAAAGGAGCACCGATGATCCAGAAGGGGCGCCCAACGAATAGGGTGCAGAAGAAAATCACTTGCCAGATCAACTTGGCCGTAGCAACTCCACCCGCCATCCCTGAGTACCTCAGCGGATCGGAGTCCTGCATCACGTTCAGCCATTCGGATCACCCTTGCCAGATCCCTCGCCCAGGTCATGCTGCCCTGGTGCTGGAGGCGCAGATCGGAGGTTTCGAGATGAGCCGCGTCTTCATGGACGGCGGCAGCGGCATCAACCTGATGTTCGCAAGCACTCTAGCAGCAATGCGGATCCCGCAGTGCAACCTGGAGCAATCAGACACAACGTTCCACTGCATCATTCCAGGGAAGGGCATATTCCCCCTGGGCAAAATTTGGCTTGATGTCACCTTCGGCAAGCCGGATAACTTCCGACTCGAGCAGCTTGAATTCGAAGTGGTGGACTGGACATCACAGTACCACGCCATCCTCGGGCGTGTGGAATTTGCAAGGTTCTTGGCCGTCCCACATTACGCATACCTACTACTCAAGATGCCAGGACCAAGAGGCGTCATCACAGTCCACGGGAGCTTCACCCGATCGGACCAATGCGACAGGGATTTCAACAGAATCTCCCAGTCCTTCGGCATGCAAGACGAGCTCGTAAAGCTCCGTGAGGTGACGGATAACGGGGCACCCCCAGTTGCAAGGCAAAACGCACCCGACATGTCCTTCGACTCCACCGTCAACACAAAAAGGTGCAGGTCCATCCGACGGATGCCTCCAAGACGGCGCTGATCGCCAACGACCTCAGCCCCGCATAGGAAAGCGCGCTCGTCGAATTCCTCCGTGAGAGCTGGGAAATCTTCGCCTGGTGTCCTGCGGACATGCCAGGAGTTCCCAGGGAATTCGCCGAGCACGCACTCAATGTCTTTCCAGACACCAAGCCCGTCAAGCAGTCCATCCGGAGACTGTCCGAGCCACGGGCCGAAGCTATAGGCAAAGAAATCAACAGACTACTCGCTGCAGACTTCATCAGGGAGATCAAAGAAAGCGAGTGGCTTGCAAATACAGCGATGGTCCCAAAGAAGGACACGTACATCCTACGGATGTGCGTGGATTTTACGTCGCTGAACAAGCACTGCCCAAAGGACCACTTCCCTCTTCCTCGGATCGACCAGATCATCGATTCGACTGCAGGATGCGAGAAACTCTCCTTCCTCGACGCCTACTCAGGCTACAACCAGATTCGACTCAAGGTCGAAGATCAGGAGAAAACGGCGTTTATCACACCGTTCGGAGTGTTATGCTACAACACAATGCCCTTCGGGCTAAAGAACGCAGGTGCCACGTACCAGCGATGCATGCAGGCATGCCTGAAAGACCAGATCGATCGCAACATCCAAGTCTATGTCGACGACATAGTCATCAAAACCAGGGAGGGAAAACACTCATCGACGATCTCCGCGAGACGTTCGATAATCTCGACCGCTACAGGATCAAGCTCAACCCTGAAAAGTTCGCCTTCGGCGTCCCATCAGGACAACTCCTTGGCTACTTCACCTCCCAGCGAGGGATCGAGGCGAACCCGAAGAAAATTCGGGCCATCATGGCAATGGAGAAGCCAAAGAACCTCAAGGGTGTCCAGCAGCTCGCAGGGCGAATAGCGGCATTGAGAAGGTTTATCAGCCGCATGGGCGAGAAGACCCTGCCATTCTACCAGCTGCTACGCAAGGCAGATAAATTCGAATGGACGCCCGAAGCTGACGACGCATTCAAAAGTCTCAAGCGACTACTCTCTACCTCGCCCGTTTTGGTCACACCAAAGGAGCGCGAGCCTCTGTTGCTATACATAGCAGCCACTCATCAGGTGGTAAGCACCGTGCTAGTGGTCGAACGACCCAAAGAAGGCAAAACCCATGGGGTCCAACGCCCAATTTACTACCTCAGCGAGGTATTGACGCCAACAAAACAGAGATACCCCCACTACCAAAAACTCGCCTACGGCGATTCATGACGGCTCGTCGGTTGAGCCATTACTTCCAGGAGCATCAGGTGATGGTGGTCAACGAGGCACCTTTGAAAAGCATCCTGAACAACCCAGAGGCCATAGGACGCGTGGCCTTGTGGGGAATTGAGCTGTCACCTCTAGACATCGTCTACGAGAAACAACTAGCAATCAAGTCGCAGGTCCTACCGGACTTCCTTGTACACTGGATGGAGCTACAACTACCAGACACCCCAGACATGTCGCAGTCATGGACGATGCACTTCGACGGCTCCAAGCGTGAAGCCGGGGCAGGAGCTGGAGTCATACTGACCTCCCCGTAAGGCGACAAGATGAAGTATGTCCTTCAGATGAAATTCCGAGCTTCCAACAACGAGGCCGAATACGAAGCCCTCATCCATGGCATGCGGATGGCAAAAATCTGCGGCGCAACGCGCCTGGTCATCTACGGTGACTCCAACCTCGTCGTCCAACAGACGATGAATGAGTGCGACGCACACGCCGAAAACATGATCGCGTATCGCGCGCTCTACAACGCACTCGAAGGAGAATTCGACGGCTACGAGCTTCGGCACGTTGGAAGAGAAAGCAACGAGGAGGCCGATAGACTCGCCAACATCGGCTCCACCTGCGCAAAGGTGCCACCAGGTGTGTTCCTCGAACAGATCTGTGTGCCATCCATCAAGCGAAAATTCCCCAAGGGATCACTCGAAGAAGCAGAACACTCGGGGGCTACGCTGCCCGAAGGTCATGAAGGACCCGAAAAACTGGACACAGAAGTCGCTATGGTCAACCTGATACAGGTGATGGCAGTCGAAGAAACATGGACACGACCATACCTCCAGTTCCTCATCAACGGAGAACTGCCTGACAGCCCGACAGATGCCCGGCACATATCTCGCCGGTCGAAAGCTTTCACCATCATCAATGGCGAGTTGTACAAGCGCAGTATTACGGGTGTACTACAAAGATGCGTCACCATCGATGACGGGAAAACCATCCTCCAAGACATCCACGAGGGCATCTGCGGCCATCACGCAGGCAGCCGCTCCCTTGTCGCCAAAGCTCTACGATCTGGATTCTACTGGCCAACGGCCATGAGCGATGCAAAGGACATCGTCCGAAGATGCAAGGGGTGCCAAAGGTTCGCCGACAAACCACATGCACCTGGATCAGAGCTCAGGCCCATACCTATAGCCTGGCCTTTTGCTCAATTGGGCCTCGACATGATTGGCAAACTGCCAAAGTCTTCGAAAGGGGGGCACGTCTACCTCCTAGTCGCAGTCGACAAATTCACCAAGTGGGTCGAAGCCATGCCGGTCACTAACCAAAAGGGCGAGACCGCCGTAAAATTCTTTGAGTCCATTGTCTACAGGTTCCGCACAACATCATCACCGACAATGGATCGAACTTTATCTCCAAGGAATTCCAGGACTTCTGCGAAGGCCTCGGGATCAACATCACGTACGCCTCAGTGGCACACCCGCAAACGAACGAGCAGGTGGAAAAGGCTAACGGCCTAATCGGCGCTGGCATCAAGAAGCGCCTCATGAGCCCACTCGAACGAAAAGCTGGAGCCTGGACGAAAGAGCTACCATCCGTCCTATGGAGCTTGCGGACTACGCCAAACAGCTCCACCGGCTACACGCCATTCTTCATGGTGCACGGAGCCGAGGCCGTGCTACCAGCCGAAGTACGCCACCAGGCCCCCCGGGTTGTCGCTTATAGAGAAGGCGAATCCACGGCTGCACTCGAAGACACCGTCGACACACTCGACGAAGCAAGAGACGTAGCAGCAGCTCGATCAGCGGTGTACCAGCAGAGTCTCCACAACTATCACAGCCGTCGGCTACGCCTAAGGTCCTTCATCGAAGGAGACCTCGTCTTGCGACTCAAGCAAGAGCGACCGAAGAAATTCGAGTCGCCATGGGAAGGACCCTAGGTGGCGCCTATCGCCTCAAGCACGTGGAGTCTGAAGTCGCATACTCCAACTCATGGAACATCGCGGACCTGCGACGATTCTACCCCTAGCTATCTACCCCTTTACTTTCAATAAGGCTATTCAGCCAAGGCTACTCAGCCGAACAATGTATTTACTCCATTACGATATAAATAAAGCTAAGTGTCTCGCCCCAAAAATTTCATTTCACTATTTATACATTTACTACATGCTACAAAACGCACTCAGGGGCCCCCCCACCTCACGATTTCATCGACTGAGGATAACACGTGTATACCTGAGTAGCTGATCACGTCAGGCTAACGAAAAGGATATGTACGCAAACGAAGCACTATGTGCTCAAATAACAACCGCATCTTTATAACAAAGGGGCACAAAACGCCCAGACACATACATACAAATTTTACATCTATCTCTTTTACAGGTACTACCTATTTTGAAGAATAACCTAAGCACGCTGCTCAAACAAATCTACAACCTATTCGGCATACTGCCTCACAGCCGCATAATGCGGACGCATATCTCACTCATCACCATCCGGCCGAAGAGGTGGCCCAGCAGCTACAGCAGACAAATCCACATCAGGGCGGTGCAGCCTCACAAGGGACAAAGCAGCCTTTACTCCTGCGACGAGCTGTTGCCGCACCAACTCTTTAACATTACTCACGTTCCGAAACTTCGACAGAAGACCGACAAGACTTGTTGGCGCGGCATCCAAAGGAAACATGACATGCCGCACTGACGCAAGTGACGTCTGCACCTGATGAAGCACCCGCGAAACTTGATGCACACGATCCTGTGTCGTCGCTAGGACCATAGCGCGGTCACGATCCATCCAGAAGAACCCGCCAGCTTTCATGTCTTGTTGAGTCAAGCAATTGACCCGAACAGCGACACGCTCTTTATCCTCCCTCGGAGCAAGGTTAGCACCTGCGATACTCGCACAAAATAATACGCAAGGTCAGTAGGCGCATCCGAAGAACTGAGCTGCAGCTCGAAACAAAGAACAACTTACATTGAAGCTTCTCAGACAGTCGAAGCAGCTCCCCCATCAAGTACTCCTCTCTGGATGCACCGCGATCTGCCTTCGATTTCCAAACGTCGGAGTGACCACGCACCCCAAGCAACTCCCTCTCAAGACTACGAACATGGTCTCGAAGAAAAGCAAGTTGTGAAGAATCATCCAAAGACGGCCGCAGCCGTGCTGCAGGCGAGGCGTCAACGGGATCAGCACCCGAAGAAACCTAGAGCAGCAGAAAAGAAAAGGACATAAACATTCAGACGGAGAAGAGCACAACTCAACAAAATTCATTAAGCATATAAAAGCCACTACGTGGCACAATGATTTCGTTCCTCAACATAATTACAGCAAAATAAGACTACAAACTATCCTACAGCTACAACGCCTAAGATGCGAAACCCTGAGTAGCCTCGGAACCGGATTGCCTCGCCTTGGCTTCCCCTGCTGCCGCATCGCATACTCGGACAGCAGATCAATGAGCTTTGGCCCATATCGCTTGCAGCGAGCAGAATAGGTAGCAAAAACTACCTCGGATCCATCCGCGGTCGTTAGCATCCGGGAGGTAATCTGGGGAAGGTCCAGCTCCGCTCCAGCCGCCAAGGCCATCGCCAGCCCGACGGACGCGCCGATGCCCTTCTGTTTGCGCTTGTACGCCGCAGGCGCTTCGGCTGACAAAGCCTCCACCAGGGCATCAACATCATCAAGGGTCGCGCCCTTGGGGACAAGCTCCTTGTAGAAGCATCCAAGGACCTCCTTTGCCTTGGCAAGTGAGTTGACGACGGTGCTGCAGCGATCTTCGACCGCTGCAGTAGCATCATCTAGAGCACTCCCATGCTCCAGAGCGCTGCGGTCAAACTCGATGCCTGCGGCATCTGAGACAAAAAAGAAAAGGAATGAAGAAAGTAACGCATAAGAAAGACAAGCAAACAAAATGAAAGGAGCAAAAATAAGGTACTCACCCGAAACAGCCTTGGCAGCAGCCATGAGCTTGCCTGCCACCTCTCTTTCACGCGCAGTCGCAGCAGTGGCAAGCTGCTCCTCGCGGTCCGTGGCCTCCTGTTGCAGGCGCTCCTTAGCCTCGGCTGCCTTGGCCAGCTCCAGCTCGAGGCGCTCTTTCGCACCAGCGGCAGCCTCGGCCTTCTTATCCGCTTGACCAAGGCTCTTCTTGAGAGCATCAATCTCACGGAGGGAGGTGTTATGCTCCTCTGCATTCAAATCATACAAGCGTCAGAAAACAAGACAATAATACAAAAAAGAAAGAAGCACCAAGTCATACAGATACCTTGAAGCTGTTGGAGGTTGGCCTCCAGCACCAGGTGCTCCTGCACCAGTCGCTTGGCATCCTGCACAAAAGGCTGCAGGAAGAAGAACTACCAGTAAGGAAAAGGACTTGGGGGCTGCACCCAATACAAAAGAACAAAAGCAAAATTCACACACGGGAACATTCAAGGTGTAATTCTTGAACTCCGTGCCATTGTCATTTCTTATAATAAACATGGGAACATTGTATTGCCATTGAACCAAGTTGATGAAGTCGATAAAAGTCTTTTGAGTCTCTTCAACTTGAAGAAATAAACCCAAGAGTATCTTGAAAAGTCATCAACAATCACCAAACAATATTTCTTCCCACCAAGACTTGCATGAGATGGAGGACCAAATAGGTCCACATGGAGAAGTTCCAAGATCTTGTTAGACTTGATTTGGTTCGTGGGCTTGTGAGGAGCGTCATGCATCTTCCCTAGAACACATGCCCTGCAAACACGATCTTTGGCAAAGGAAACATTTTATTTTAGTCCAACTATATGACCCTCTTTATGGAGACTTTGCAAAGTTCTCATATTGACATGGGCTAGTCGGCGATGCCATAGCCAACCCACATCGTCCTCTCTGAATAAGCACATCAGACCGGTAGTGGTTTGCTTCGAAAAGTCCACCACATACAAGTCATGTTTGAGGTACCCAACGAAAGCGACCTTGAGAGACTTGCTCCACAAGAGGACCAAAATATCTACATCAATGAAGACGACAAATCCCATCTTACTAAGAGCAAGGATAGAAAGTAAATTGTATCCAACAGTCTCAACAAGTATGACGTTCACGAGTGTAATGTCGTGAGCAACTACAACCTTGCCGAAACCCATTACCTTAGACTTTGATTTGTCAGCATATGTCACGGTGATTTGATCATCATTAGGCTTTAACTCCTTGACAATAGACGAGCTTCCGGTCATATGACATGTGCAACCACTATCAAGCACCCACTTTGACCCTCCGGAAGCATAAGTCTACAAAAGATCAAGCTAGTTTTTAGGTACCCATTTTTCAATGGGTCCTCTTTTGTTAGCAACAAGGATCTTGGGAACCCAAATAGACCAAGCAATATAACCATCATAAGGACCAACATATTGTGCATACACATCACCATAGTAATCACGCATTAGAACATAGTGAGGGTTAGCACTTCCCGCAAAGTCATCATTAGACATAGGTTTACCACTTGTGGTCTTACTCTCCACAATGGTCTTTTTGGTCTCTTGTGCATGCTTGGCCTTCTTCTTCTTATTGTTCTTCTTCTTGGTTTTGGAAACAAAGCCAATGCCTCCTTTGTCACCACTACGCCTTTGCTTGCTCAAAAGATCATCAATGGACTTGTTCCCTTGTGGAAATGTGGCCTTAGCAAGCTCCCCTTCAACCTAGCATTTTCTTCAAGAATAGTTGTGCTACTAGATGGAATGAAGTTACTAGGTGAAGGTATATTGGCCAATTGAGTTTGAAGCGTTTCATGGGACTTTGTGAGTGACAAGAGTTCACTCTCCAAGGCCTTGTGAGCCTTGTTAAGCAAACTAAAGTCCTCGGCAAGTTTTTCATGAACCACACCAAACTCAATCTTGTCCTTTTTAGCCCTTTTGTATTTAGCAATAGCATGATCATGCTCTTTGATGAGTTTGTTAACAATAATGTCATTGGCCTCATCAAGCCCTTATAGTTTTAATTCAAGAGACAACCTAGTTTCTTGCTCTTCTTCTAGAGCATTGTTTAAAGCCTCTAGCTCAATCATATGTTCATGCCCAAGTTTACATCTTACATCTAGAAGCTCTTGAGTATGTGAGAGTTGATCTAAGATGTTCCCAAAATGTAACTTAGCATCTCCTTCTAGGTTAGTCATGAACTCATCAAAGGCAATTAATTCCTTTTTAACATCAAGAGACATTTCATCATCAATTTCATCATTATCTAAGTGAGTAGAGCAGGATGATGAGGATACCTCCGTTCCTCTTACCATAAGGCAAGTGACGTTCTTGGTGGAAGAGTTCTCATTTGGATAATCGAAGAGTGAGAATGTCGGAGTAGAGGTGGTGGCTAGAGCAGCCACACCATGAGAAGTTTATTCTTCCTCATCTTTATCATCTTCATTGTCGGAGGAGTATTCTTCATGAGTGATCAAGACAATTTCTCCTGACTTCTTGTTGACGGGATTCTTTTTGATGAAAGGTTTCTTGTAAGGTGCCTTGAGAGTCTTCTTAAACATAAGATTACCACCATGATCTTCTCTCTTCTCATAGGGGCAGCTTGCCACAAAGTGATAGCGGTCACCACAATTGAAGCAAGTTCTCAACCTAGTGGTATTCTCTCTTTTCCCATTTGGATTGCTTCTTCGTTGCATTTCCATCTTGGCCTTGGCGGGGTTCTTCCAAAAGTTCTTTGCATAGAAAGCCATATATTAACCATGAGCAATCTTGACTTCATCGGGGTGGTCCATGGAGAGTCCTTCATCACTATCATCTTCATCCCCAAGGTCCACAACTTTGGCCTTCAAAGCAACATTGACCACATTGCTCATACCAAGGGCACGAGCACGGGCATCTTTGGCATTCTTGGCGGCAACCTTGAAAGCGGCCATCTCTTGCATAACTTCATTTGAGGTCATGAGATGGTAGTTGTGTCTTCCTTGTAGGCTCTTAAAGTCGGTGGGCTCAAAAGGCATGAGTGCACTCACATATTTCTTTTTTATCCATGCATCATCCACATGTGAGGCACCCACATTTCTAAAAGCGGTGGCGGTGGTCTTGAGCCTTCGATACATGTCTTCATGATCTTCACCTTCTTTCATGTAGAAGACTTCGGCTTCATTGCTTAGAGCATCATATCGGTTCCTCCTCATACTCTCATTTCCAACAAACAACACAGTGAGAGCATCCCAAGCTTCCTTGGCAATGCTAAAGTGCTCAATGTGTGGATAATCCTTTGTCCCCAAACCTTGTTGAATCATATGCAAAGCAGTGGCATTGAGTTGACTATTGACAATCTCTCTTCTTGTCAAGTTGTTTAGATCCCCAATAAAGAGTCCATGCTCGATGATGTTCCATAGTTCAATGCAAGAGCTGCGCACATGAGTTCTCATTAGTGATTTCCATTGAGAAAAAGTAGCCGACTCTTCTAGCTTAGGTGGGTCACCCCTATTGTACACATGAGGGTGTGGGATGGGAGGATCGTGAGAGTACCAAGTATCACAGTGCTCACCCTTTCCCCCATCAAGTTGTGTGGAGGAATTAGCGTTGTCTAGTTTACCCCCAACCATCGTACCCTCGGGGGATACTGATGTATTCCCCTTAGGTAAAATGGATGGTTGATCCTCTTGAGGAGATGGGGGTGATGAGCCTTCTTTGTATTTAAGAAGTTGCTCTAGCATCTTCTTGACTTCGTTGACCACGGAAGAGCTCAATCTTGTTTCCAGTTTTTGAGATCTTCCATGGTCACCGTGGTGGGCTCACCATCACCATCCCCTTCGCGGCTACCCATATTCTCTTAGGCGGTAAAGCCCGAATAAAGAGCCGAGGCTCTGATACCAATTGAAAGGATCGTATGGGCACCTAGAGGGGGGGGTGAATAGGTGCTACTTCAAATTTTATTCTTTTTCAAGTTAGGGTTTGACAAGAAAGGTAAATTCTCTAGAATATGCAACTATGGTGAATTTATCTATATGTCAACCAAGCACCAACTAGCAAAACACTAAGCAAGAACAAGTAAGTAAAGTGCGGTAAAGGATAGAAGTAACCAAAGGAGTGGACGCGGAGACACAAGGATTTGTTTCACGTAGTTCCTTCCTTTTGAGGGGAAGTACGTCTATGTTTAGAGAGGGGGTGGTTTCAAACCACCAACGCCATGAGAGGCCTCCCTTGTTCTCCGATGAACCTCACCCCAACGGGCTCGATTCACCTTCCACTATATCGGCAACCTTCGAGGTGGAAGCCGGCACCTTTACAACAAGTTTGGGGCACGCATCCACAACTGAATTGGAGGCTCCCAAATACAAGCAAGCTATCAATAAAAATCAAAGACAAGCTTGTAAGAACCAAATCAAAGTTAGGGTTTCCAATGAAACACTAGAGCTTGGGGGCCCTCAAGTAAATGAGGGGGAAATGAATATCTCTCTCGGTGAAGATGTAAATCAAGGCCTCCTCCTTCGATTCTCCAAAGATCAATGACTTTGGATGGTTGGATGAAGAGATCTTGTGGATTTGGTGGCTCTAATGGGGTTGGTGTTCTTGAGCAGCTCGAGCAGCTGGAGGAAGAAGATAAGGGTCCCTTTTTATAGGCAGCCCCTCCACGAACCGTTTTCTGACCGTTGTAGAAAAGTCAGACCGGAGACTCCGGTGTGTAGACCGGAGACTCCGGTCTACACCGGAGACTCCGGACTAGCCTCCGGACAGCCCTTCTGACTGACCCAGGGCAAACCTGCCCCTACAACACCGGAGACTCCAGTCTTCCAGCACCAGAGACTCCGGACTGGACAAAGTCCGGAGACTCTGGAGTAAGCTCCGGTGCAGCCTCCGGACCCCTAGTCAGTATGTCCCAGCCAGATCCTGGGAGGCACCACCGGAGATTGAACCGGAAACTCCGGACCACACCGGAGACTCCGGTCTTGGCAGACCGGAGACTCCGGTCTGGAGTTTCCAGAACAGTGGCATATGAATGTGGTCTTTTCCCAAGAGTGTGTGTGCAGTTTATCAATGATAATACCAACCCGTGGACAATAACAAACTGTAAAATGATCTACTTGTTGTTAACGAACACCAAAAGTGATTATGACAATAAATGCCCTTTCACCCATGAACACTGCCGAGGCACCCCATCATCTGCGTTGTCGTTATGTTTTGCTCATGTAAGGTCTTTATTAGCTGGAAATCCTCTTCGGAAACTTTCTTGTGAGAATGATAATACCTACATTTGCCAATTTGCTGCACCATTGGATGGGTATGCTCCTCGTTGAAAACTGTTACAGTCCACTTCCCGTCTCGCTTCCCAACAAGCATCTTTGCTTTACAACCAAGCCGCAGCAATCTGTTTCTTTGCCTTGAGTCAGTGACATCCTTCTTCAAACCTGCTTGCTTGCTGCGAGGTTTCTGTGCAGAAGTGTTGCTCATGTCGATTGTAGCATCTTCTCTGTTAGCATCAAGACCAGTTGTGCTGCAATGTTGTTTTGCTTCGTCAACAGGCTTCCCGGTGTGCACACACTCAAAACCCCTGCTCAGAATAGTGTCCTTTGTTGATCCCCTTGCCATGCTGTATTTTGTATTTCCTATGTGTATTCCGAAGCCAAGTTTGAAAGTATAGTCATTATACACTTGCTGCGCCACGACAAGGTCATCAAAGGTCATACCAACATAAGGAACAACTGGCTGACAGCAAATCTCTTCCCCAGGATTTTCAGCAGCAATTGAAGCATTGTCACTTGCTACACTTTGAGGCCCATGTTGAAATTATGTCCTTTGTTGTCCTTCATCATTGCTTTCTCCAATGTCCGCAGCATAAGCTTCCGGAGGTTGGTTCAGGTCAAAACCTCCAAGCATACTATCAGCTACAAATCCCTGCATTTCAGAATAAGATTCAGAGTTGGAAAATCACAATATAGCAAAATTTTACAAAATCAACATATATTGTTGCTACCAAATGAACGCAGCATAATTGTTCCCATAATCAATTGCTACCATAATTGCTACATGTAGCAATACTAATTTTCTAGAAAATCAACTAAATAATGCAACAATATAGTAAATACTAGTTTCTATACTGTTTTTTTGCTAACAGCTTTGCTACATTGATTTTAGCTACTGAAGCAAGATGTTGTAGCAAGTTGAGGCAAAAATTGCTGCCATGGACTTCAAAACCTAGCTGCTGCCATTGACTTCAAACCCTAGCTTTAAAATACTTACCGATGAAGGAGCTGGTAGATTAGTCTCGGGGTATTGATCGAAGAACACACCGGGATTGTTGTACCCGCCGCGCAACTGCTGCTGCAACTGAGTTCCGGCGCCGCAACTCGCCGAATCCGATCCATGGCGCCTCCGTGCTGCAGGGTTTGAACAATTGCTCGAGGCGATGATTGGCGGTGGATTGGCGTGGTGAGGATGAACAGGGGTGGGGTACTTGATGGATGGGCGCAGGTGAGCCATGGGCGCCGCCGGGTTTTGCTTAGGTGTCGTCGCGGCGCCGCCGTGGGCCGTGCGGCGAGGAATAGCCGCGGGGATCTGCGGGTTGGGTCTGCTAACGTTTTGCTACAAGAAAATAGTTTTTTGCTTTTGAAGCTTCTGCGGGGTTATAACAGGCTGGGTGATTAGACGGCTACGATCTGGCCGATCGGACGGCTCCGGACCAGGACGATGGATCGCACGCATCGTTCGGGGGACGCTTAGCGTCGTCCCATATTCATCTTCTGAGTCTTGCTCTAGAATTCCATATTCGCCCTCTAGGGTCCTATATTTGCTCTCTGGGCTTCCATATTCGTCTTCTGAGTCTTTCTCTAAAGTCCTATATTCGTTCTCTGGGTTCCCATATTCGTTCTTTGGACTCCCGTATTCGTCTTCTAGGCTTTCATATTTGTATTCGCCTTCTCGGGTCCTATATTCGTCTTCTAGGGTCTCATATTCGTCTTCTAAGTCTTCCTCTCGAGAAAGCACTCTGAACAATGAGTTTAGGCACAAAAAAGGACCCTGAACAATGAGTTTAGTAGCCAGAGAAAAAGACTCGGAACAAAGAGGAGGGAACCGACTTTGGCGCACGGGCTTGAGAGCATCTCCACTCGCCTACCCACGAGGTCGATCTGAACGCCAAAATTACGTCCGGACATCGAAAATCGGTCCAGTCACGTATCCAGAAACCTCTTTTCGTCCGGATTTCGGCCAACGGTTCGGACTACTCAGGCCGAACCCAGGATCCCGGATACGTCCTGGAAATGCCGGATGCAGTGAATTATCCGAGTGGGCCAGCCTGTCAGCGACAGAAGCCGAGTCTTGAACTCACGGAAACACTTTCAGAACTTATCATCATACTCCAAAATATACTTCTCGAAAATATAAAAAGGGATCCAAGGAGCTCAGGGTCTACTTGGGTTTTCCGCCCGGTTACTATTCAATATTGTGAGGAAGATAAGATAGTCGACAGTGACTAACTACACTTTATATGTTGTGTATATATTATTTTTTCGATAAAGTGTTGTATATATATTATAGAAGTCTATAAGATGAGTTGAATATTTCAAAGTCGGAAATAAACGGTTTGAACTACAGATTTAACTTGCAGTATGCCTGGAACATTAGTAAAAGGAAACACGCCATACACGTGATTTGTAAGAAAAATAAAATGGCCTCTAAAAATAAAAATATAAAGATAAAATGCGTAATATGTATGTGATGAACGGTTCACATGTTTAGCAGGGATAAGCCACCAACGACACCATCACATGGCACACTAAATGGCATCGACACTATAGCTAGAAGTAAGTCATTTTTAAGGAATTTTTTAATTTCAATTTAAGTTGTAGAAAATTCATGTAATATCCAGATGCATATGTAGGTGCAAAAAATGGGAACACAGTACGCACAATATGCTAAATTTGTGGTATGCCGTGCCATGATCTCGACGACCTCCCTACTCTCTAACTTCAAATTCGGATCATCATAAGAACTACAAAATGCCAACGCACACATTTTGAAGGAGATATACATCAGAGGGTCTTGTGGTGAATGCACAGTAGCACGATCGCTCTAACGTGTGAGAAATCCTTTGGTGTGGAAATTTTAGAAGACATCGATCATCTGATACATGAAACACCAAGTTTTTAACAAAGGTATGTAACGCAGAAATATGCAAGTACTTGGGATGATGTATTGCAAAACCGAAAGAATCGTACACGGTGCACCCCGCGAGAGATTTCTTCCAATATGGCCATGTTCGCCATCAACATAACCTTCATGGAAGCCACGACATTTGTAGGTGGCATTGTCCTCCACATCGAATAAGTACAAGTTTACTTCACCCTCTAATGGGTCCAACAAAACCGAGAAATGATCGATATCCACACAATACATTCTGAAATCATGGTCATCACAAAAAAGACAGAACCAGATGCAACTGGAAAAGTTTAGAACCTTAGAATAGTAAACAGGTCCACATACTGATGTTTGTCAGTATCGAAACGGCTCGAGATAGATCTCACATCATTGCAGAAGATCTATGACAGTTTCTGGTTGAAAATTATATAGCCAGAGAAGTGTTCCACCTGTTGGACTCGAGGCTGGACCGCTACAAGCTTGTCCAGCTCACACTAGTGCAGAACGGTCCATATGTCCCGGTTGGTAAGGGCCTTTAGTCCCGGTTCCCCAACCGGGACGGGGCAATCGGGACTAAAGCCCCAACCTTTAGTCCCGGTTGCCCCACCAACCGGGACAAAAGAGCGTACACGTGGCCGCTGCTCCGTGCGAGGGGGGAAGAGCAACCGTCCCGGTTCGTAACACGAACCGGGACAAATAACCTTCTGCCACGGCAGAGATTTGACACATTTCTCTGCCGCGGTAGAGAATTCATTTTGGCAACTTTTGTTGCCGCGGCAGCATTTTGGCCACTTTTTGTGCCGCGTCAGAGAATTCATTTATGTTGTTTTATTGTTTATTTAGTGTTTTGCACTCATCAATGAAGGAACCATTATATTACACAAGATCATCATGACAATATTACATTCGATACACGGATCGAGTTCCTGCACTACATACAAAAGTTGCTCTTTGTACAATCCCTATTGTTTATGCACAGCCGAATAGTATTCCCCTTTTGGGTTTAGGACTTCTGCATCCAAGAATCCCGCCAATTCCTCCTGAATTGCTCGTACGCGATCCTTTGGCAGAAGACCGTCCCGTAGACGTTCGATCTGATTTAAAAAAGGAGTCAGTCTATATGAATGAAACTAAACGGAATTTGATTGTAATTAAAAACTATAGAAATTGTTTACGTACGTGGAGTTGCTCTAAATTTCTGCCCTTCTCATCGCACGTCTGCCGGATGAACTCGCAAACATAGTATCCACATAGATTGTTACCTGGTCCCTGCGTCAGGCACTTTATGAGAGCATAGTTCAATCAAAATAATAATCAAGCATGATAATAACTGTATCAAACTAGAATCAAAGAGATGCGCGGATATAGCTAGTGGTGCTTACATCTAGTGCTTCAAATGTAAGCTCCGCTTTCCAAACACCCCTAGCCTTGTTGGTGAACCGTTTCCAAGCGCTGCCCAGCGAACAAAACGAGTAAAATAAGTTATTAATTACTTGATATCATAAAATTCATGAACGTTGCCGATATAGTGTCGTAATGATTAGAATTACCGCTGGAGAAGCATCTGCATGTCCTTCCACTGCTCAAGGGGTTTATGTTTCGAGTCCATGACTAGTACACGCCCTTTGTCAAGTTGAATGATTAACATAATATAGTGGAAGATGCGAATGCATAACTAATCAATTATATACTTAACATCGAGTAAGCGAAATAGAAAGTGTATACAAGACAATAACACTCACTCGAAGTTGTAAGGAAAAAGTATTTCCCTTCTGGTTTCTTGAAACCTTAACGCGTGTACTATATTATCCTCCGTATCCTGGGGGCTTGTTTTGAGATTAGCTTGATGAACCCAATATGGGTCAATGAAGCCAATGTCATAGATTTTTCCTCTGCTGCATTCGAGAATCTTCATTCTGCATATTACAGTATGATTATATACATGCAATAAACAAGGTGAGATAGCTAGAGACTAAATTAATTACAGAATTAATACTTACAGACAATAGGCACTGATGATCGATTTGTCCAAGGCGTCTTGATTGAATAATTGAAATAGTTCATCAAATTCAATGGATATCATGTCATCTATTTCTTTCCCATAATGCTTTTTTGTAACCTTCAGCACTATCCAGTTAGCCCCGGCCTTTGTGGCATGCATGTACCAGTTATGCAATCTTCGCATTTTTGTTGGAAGATTATTTACCTTCTCAGGTTTGACGAGAGGTTTGCCGTACAAGTATTTGTATACTACTTCACTCACGGGGAAGTACTCTAACTGGGATAAGTACTGGGCAATACTCATACCTTGAGCAGCGGCAGCTTCTTCGTATTGTGCAACTACCTGCTCTTCGGCCCCATATTTGCTCGACCCCACATTGGTATGGGAAATCACCTTGAGAGGGGCGCAAGACTGTTTTGCTTGTTCTCCGAGCTGGGCAACAGATTTCTCGCTTGCATCAGTACTGCTCTTCGAGGCTTGTTGTGCCGTATGTGACTTGAGAATAGAACGCTCATAGTTTGATGACAACATTGGCTCGGGTTGATGAAGACTATTTAGCATTTTCAACACTCTGGCTTTTTCTTCTTTGGTGCTGGGGAACTCTGGCTCTTTCGGCCGCCTCAGCTTAGCGAAAAACGCTATTGTTTCCGCATCAATGATCGCCGTAGTCTCCTTTTCAGTACAGTCATAAGCTCTCTTGAGAGGAACCTTTGGTACTTTTGGAAGAGGCTCTTGTTTACGTTTCGGCGATCGCTTACCACGACGCAGAGTAGCGGTACGCTAAAGCTTTTTATCCTGAGGCGCCGGCGATGGCTGCGCCGGAGATTGGTGAGGCGACGGAGTCGGGTGAGGCGACGAAGACGGCTGCCGCGGCGGCGACGACCTCGCTGGAGACGGGTGAGGCGGCGGCGAAGATGGCCTTGACGTGTGATTTCGAAGCACGATACATTCCTTTGGCCATAGAATGGTGACGTTTGTTGCGTCTCGCAGTTCAGTCACATCCCCTTCACCTGCAGGGTAGTCAAGCTTAAAAACTTCAAAGGTGGGCATGATTTCATGCACCCCGACAACAGCGTAGCCCTGTGGAACCGGACGACAGTGGTAAGTTGGTGTGGGTCCAATTGGTAAGGCATAGCCGACCGCCACCTTCATTGATATGTTCACAACTTTGACATGTAGCTCGCAGTGTGTCATCTGTGTGATATCATCCACTGGGTAGCCAACAGGAGCCATCGTCGGTGCACCATCGTCATCGTCATTGTCATCACCCGGGACCTCGGTGGAAGCCACACTGCTTTTTTGATTATTCGATAGGCCGGTAGCATCAAATGCAGTGTGCTGCTGAGATGGGCCGGTAGTACTTTGCTCTTTAAGTGCGTTAATTTCATCTTGTTGTTTCTTTATTCGTTCTTCAATTATACGCATTCGCTCTTTCTGAATATCTGCTTCAACTTCCGCCTTGTCCTTTCTCCTCTGACGGCTTCTATCAGGATATTTCTTCCTCTCTTCAGGAAACCCAGTCCTCCATGGTTTGGAGCCGCTTGTGCCTCGTGTTCGTCTATCATGTTCCTTATTTCCAAGGGCGAGTGTGAGCTCATCATTCTCTCTATCGGGAATGAAGTCCCCATCTTTAACAGCCTTTACTGCTTTTCTCATCTTCTCGATTGGCAAGGGGTCTTCTTTATGTCGTATGTTATATATACACATACCTTCCGATTCCAACGTGCCCCCATGCCCGTAAAACCAATTCCTTGCACGTTCTACCCAATCGTCTGTCTCTAGGGTGATCTTTTTAGCACGCAGTTCATTCTCAAGTTTCTCCCACTTAGGAATGCCAGCCTTGTAGCCACCTTGCCCCATAGTATGGTGATACTTCTTGTTAGCAGCATTCAGCTTATTCGTTGCAGACATTTTCTTAGCTTTTTCTGATGTCTTGTATTTCACAAACTCAACCCAGAATGGTTTTATCTTCTCAAACTGAATATTCTTGAAATCCGGAGTCTTCTCTTTCACCACATAGTCAAGGTGCAATCTTTTCTTCCAGTTGGTGAAACACTGGGTCATCTTCTTCAAAGACCACTCCCTGACCTTAGCCTCCATGGCTCTCCCATGTTCTAAGGCGTCCTCAACTGGATCCTCCGCATTTGGATCCAGCTCTATCTTCGGTAGTTTGAAATTAAGCATGAGCCTCTTCCATAGTAAATCTTTGGCCTTGTTAGGGACAAACAAACATGTTCCCTCTTCTTCCGCATCAGCAGGCCTATTCCAATTTTGAATGGTGATCGGTATTAAGTTCCTAACGATTACTCCGCATTGTGCCACAAATTCGATTGCGACAACTTCGGGAGCCGTCGGTTTGCCGTCTTCAGCGATATCATCGATCCTGAACCTCTCATGGTCTTCCAACTTTTTGGTTGGGCCTCGTCCGCTCTTTTCAGTAGATTTGTTCGATCCGGAGGGCTAAAAGAATAAAGATCGTTGTTACTATTTCTATATAGATAGCAAATGATTAATTAATGAATTAATTATATTACATGCACCTCGCCAGAGCGGTCGTCTTCTCGATTACACAAGGCATCGCCTTGTCCCTCGCGGAAGGCATCACCTTCAACCTCAAACAAGTCGTCTATTCCGGCAAAAAGAGGATCACCCTCACCGGAGTTGTTCAGAAACGTCGATACATCTAAATTTTCTTCCCCGCGGATCACACCTTGGATAAACTCTTCCTTTTCTTCGTCTATGTCGTGTGGGTCCATATTTTCTGCATAGGTGGAAAAACGTATAAGTCAAAGAGGCTAAGGGATAATGTTAGGTACGGTGTTGAGAGATATAAACCCTAATTCAGAGAAACCCTAATATATACATACATAATAATAAAAATGAATTGGAATGTATTCTACCGGGAAGAACCAAACACCGGAAAGAAAGGGAAATAATCAACACATGGCATCGATGCAATGCTCAAGCAAGTATGATGATATGACAAGTTAATTTGCATTGGAATGTAACCCTAAGACATGCTCGGCGATTTAATCGGGGTTTCGAGGGGTGAAAAACATAACTCAGGGAAACTCCGGAACATATGAGAGGGGTTCATTTGTTCTTCTAATTATACTTGTCATTTAAGTTGTTGAACAATGCATGATTATTGGTTAAATAGATAGGTTTCATTTTTCTGAACAATTTGATATATTATTTGTATTTTTCTGACTTATAAACAATAAGTTATTGATTTTATAATATTAAATCATTTTCTGGAATTATTAAAACCAACTATATACTTTTTACACCCGGGCTACAGCTAGCCAGAGAGACAGACAGTTGGGCCCTAGGCCAACTCATCCTCCACGTGGGCAGGGTGGGACCCAGGCCAGGTTGACTGGGGGTTGACCACGTGTCAACGCCGGGGTGACGTCACCGTGATGTCATTGACGCCGGTGTGCCTCAGAACGACAAAGGGGACGGCGGTGGAGCGCGAGCTAGGCCTTGTGCGTGTGCGTGCTAGAAAGAAGAGGTTGATGCGAGCCAAAGAGTAGCGGCGCCGCCTCGAAAAGGTCACCGGAGAGGGGAGCACGACGACGGTGAGCGGCAGTGGTGGCAGGTGGTCGACGGGGAGGAGGAACAAGAGCGAGAGGGGGCGAGAGATAGGGTCCACGAGAACCAGCAGCTCACCATGACGGCCGGCTACTAGGGCCGGCTAGGGTTTGGCCAGATAGGGAGAGAACGCACGCGAGGGGGAGAAAGAGGGAGAGAATGCACGACGATGCACGGCGGCGGACAGAGGTGACGGCGGGCAGCCTGACGGCGGGGCGGCCGGCGACGTCTCCATGTGCGCGCGCGTCGGGATCATATCAACTAAAATAATCATCAACTAAATATCATCACTAGTGCGCGCGCGTCGGGATCTACATCATCTAAATACACACCTAAATCATCTAACAACTATACACCTAAAATCTAAATAATATATACATACACCTAGAATAATATACACCTAAAATAATATATACATACACCTAGAATAATATACACCTAAAATAATATATACATACACCTACTAAAATAATATATGCATACACACACCTAAAATCTAAATACATCTACACATGTAAAAAAATACACAGTATATACACATGTCAAAAAAAATCTATATACACGGTACTCTCGGGTGGTACCTATACCGGCGCTGGACGCGGGCGAGGACGAGAGGGAGAGGCGGAGGGTGGCGCTGGACACGGGCGGCAGTGGCGGCCTGAGCGCGCGGCGATGGCGGCCGGAGCGCTTGTGGCGAGGATGACGGAGACGGCCGAGGGCGCGTGGCCGGAGACGGAGACGGAGGGCGTGCGCCGCAGACGGAGGACGGAGGCGACGACATGGAGGCGGAGGCAGAGGCGGCGGCGCTGACGACGACGGCGGGCGTGGGTAGCCTGGCGGCGTCGTCGATGAAAGCAGAGAAGAAGCAGAGAAGTGAGATGGGGAAGAAGAAGAGGCGCGCAAGTTATAAAGGGGTAGTATACGTCCCGGTTGGTGGATCCAACCGGGACTAAAGGGTCATACGTCCCGGTTGGAGCCACCAACCAGGACACATACTCCACTTTTTTTAGCAGATCAAGGGTTGGCGCGCAGGGTCATTAGACCCGGTTGGTGGCTCCAACCGGAACATATGACCCTGTTTTAAAAAAAATTTAGGAATTTTCTCTCTCTTCCCGCCTTATTTTTTATTTTGGGGTTTAAATTTGTAATTTTTTTAAATGATAATTACTTTGTATTTAGAAAAAATTTAAACATAAAAAGTGTTTGAATTTGAATAACTAATTCAAAACCATTTTCTGTTTTTAAAAATAATTAATGTAACCATTTAAACTATGAACCATTTAAAATTAAAAATGAATTAACTTATATTTTTTTGAATATTAATTTGGAATTTAGAAAAACTTTAAACATAAAAAGTGTTTGAATTTGAATAACTAATTCAAAACCATTTTCTATTTTTAAAAAATAATTAATGTAACCATTTAAACTATGAACCATTTAAAATTAAAAATAAATTAACTTATATTTTTTGAATATTAATTTGGAATTTAGAAAAACTTTAAACATAAAAAGTGTTTGAATTTGAATAACTAATTCAAAACCATTTTTTGTTTTTAAAAATAATTAATGTAACCATTTAAACTATTTACCATTTAAAATTAAAAATGAATTAACTTATATTTTTTGAATATTAATTTGGAATTTAGAAAAACTTTAAACATAAAAAGTGTTTGGATTTGAATAAATAATTCAAAACCATTTTCTGTTTTTAAAAATAATTAATATAACCATTTAAACTATGAACCATTTAAAATTAAAAATGAATTAACTTATATTTTTTGAATATTAATTTGGAATTTAGAAAAACTTTAAACATAAAAAGTGTTTGGATTTGAATAACTAATTCAAAACCATTTTCTATTTTTAAAAAATAATTAATGTAACCATTTAAACTATGAAGCATTTAAAATTAAAACTAAATTAACTTATATTTTTTGAATATTAATTTGGAATTTAGAAAAACTTTAAACATAAAAAGTGTTTGGATTTGAATAAATAATTCAAAACCATTTTCTGTTTTTAATTTGGATTTGAATTAACTTATATTTTTTATATACTAACGGGCGGGAAAAAAAGGACGGGAAATAATGGGCGGAAAGAAAATTTTATTAGGACAGAACTGGAATTAAAGTACATAACGCAACTAACACAAAGTTACATAGAAGAACTGAAAATTAAGATACATGGCCAGATTAAGCCACAATCGGTCGAACTTGTTTTGCAATGTTGGAGTGATTCAGTCATGCTCCTGCCTACACCTGTAATACTCGCCACTGTAGTCGTCGTACTCGCCGCGGCCGTCGTCGCTGTCGTTGTCGGGGTCGCCGTAGTTGAACCTTGAAGGCTGAGTACGAGTGGGATGGACTTGAGGGTAGCGCAGGCGGGGGCTAGAGTCGGCGGCCGTGTCGTAGGCCATGACGCTCTGGAGAGTCCGACCGCGTCACCACAACCGACGGTCGGCCTCGTTGAAGTTTGGAGGAGGTGGGTCGTCCTCCTCGTGCCTGGCGAGCGCCCTCTCACGCCGATCCACGAAGAAGGCTTCCCAAGTCGGGAAATAGTCGGGATGCCATCTGGGATTCCTCCGCTGCTCCGGCGTGAGCTCGAAGTAGTAGTGGTTCGTGATGGCCATCCGACGCGCCACACCTAGAGGGATAGGAGGAACCGGCATGCCTCCTATGCTCAGCATCCAGCCGACGGGGACACATTATCCCGGCGGGCAGGGGTAGTTCGAGGCGCAAAGCGCCTCCGCCTCCCTGGGAGTTAGTGCTACGGTGGAAGTCATGGGAAAGAGTGATGAGGTTGCAGATATGAGTCTAGAGATGTGCAATGACAATGGAGGCCAAACCTACATATATATATATATATATAGTGAGAAATGGCAGGAAGATAACTGGAGGGAAGAACTGGAGGGAAGAACTGACAGGAAAAACTGGCGGGAATAAAAATTGCGGAAGAAATGGCGGGAAGAAAAATGGCTCATTTAGAACTTGCATTGGATCTCTGAAAAAACCACATATTGCGAGTCTAAAAATGATTTTTTCAAAAAATCACGAGCGATAGATCATGTACCTGTAGTACAAACCGGACCCACTTCCTGCCGATTCGGCAGACATTTGTCCTTTTTACCCGGGATGGAAGAAAAGGTTTGAGATGTCCCGGTTGACATGGTTATACCCTACGGGTACGTGATCTCAGCATACCTGGTACAGCCCAAGGAAGGCCCATGGCAGATGTACGCCGGCCCATGAAGATTTTCGGGTGGCCAAGGCCCATGACGCCTTCGGATCCTTGGAGAGCAAGACTAGCGTAGATAGGAAATTCAAAGGGGTAAAACCCTAGAACTTGTAACCGACTAGGTCTATGCCCGGGACCTGCCTGAGTCTATATAAAGGCTAGGAGGGCACGACCTAGATCTCTCTCTCATACTTTCGCATACACACCTCCACGCCAGATCGAATCTGCGCACCCCTGTAACCTTCGGTTCCGCCGTAATCAAGAGCAGACAAGCAGGAGTAGGGTTTTCCCTCCAGGGGCCTGAACCTGGGTAAACCTCGTGTCCCCGTGTTGCTTGTTTGCTAACCGTTCCGCGATCTCCAGCATCCCCATCTTCTCCAAAACCCAAGTCCATAACAATGGGCATTGATGAGATCAAACCTCGTCGATTGGCGCCGTCTGTGGGTACTGGGGACGCTAATTGTGCGATAGTGACGGTCCCAACCCGAACGATCTACAACTCTGCAGCGACGGAGAGCCACCTCCTCTTCGGCGCTTTCAACTTCACCGCCCACTCGCCGGCCACCATGAAAGACTTCGAGCCCGTAGTTGACGGACTCGAGATCCTATTCGGGAGCTTCTGCTTCCAGGTGGGTCAGACTGGCACCCTCCGCCTCCCTGAGCGAGTGCCCCTACCATCGATCAAGCCCGCTTCGTGGGCTCCACACCCTGTGCTACGCACATCGTCATCAACAGATGAGTCCTACGAAAGCAGCAGCTGCAACTCCGATCTGTGCGATCCGCCATCGGATGAAGGGACCTACGGTTCCGGATCCGAAAGTTGCGGCAGCAGCGGACCAATCTATGAGCGCTACCAATGCGCCGTAGTCATCCAGAGCGACGTGGATCAGCAACCACCCAACCCGCCGCCCAACTCGAACCCCAACCCGTAGGACAGAAACAGCGGGAACAGAAGAGGCCAGTCCCCCCCACCCGAAGGAGAGGACAATGGCCACGTCATCCACCTCAACAAGGAGGGATGGGCCCAAGCACGCGCCGCCGTGGCGGGCAACACAGTCTTGCCTGCAGACGCCTCACGAGAACTACTGATGGCATACCACTTCCTCCTCATCGAGGAGCACAAGAAACAAGTCAAGATGCAAGAAACGCTTGACAAACGCAAACAAGCAGCCTCCGAGTCCAGCGCGCGAAGAGCTGCGCTCTCCGCCATGGGCCCCAGCTCTAGCACGAATGGCAACCAAGGAAACAAGCACCGCTCTCGGGTGGAGAACATGGATCCCAAGGAGCGCCGTGAGGTGACCCGAACTCTCCACACATCCTTCATGGAGATGGACGCCGACGGCAACGTCATCCCGAAAACGCCGCAAGCTGCGATATGGCAGCCACTGCGTATCTCGCGGCCCACCCACCTCCGGAGGGGGACCCGAAAAGAGCCATGCATAAGTCCGCACTTACCGGACTTGGACTTGTCGGAGCCGCGCTCCACTAGGAAGCTCCTGTGGAGCCGAAGAAGAAAGCTCCGGCCAGGCACGACCGTAGCCCCACCCCTTCATCCGAAGAAGAAGAGGAACACGACCTTCCTCGAAGGAAGACAAGCTCGCGTCATCATAACCGCGACTACGACGCCAGGGACGCTCTCACACAGCGCAAAATAGACAAAGCGCGAGCCAAGCGCGCATGCTCGTCTAAATCCGAGATGGACGAAGACGAAGGAGAACTTTGCGGGGGCCGATGCTTTAGCAGATCTGTTCGACGAACAAAGATGCCGCGTAATTTCAAACTCCCATTCGGATACTCCGAAGTTCGACGGCACGCAAGACCCAAAGGCATGGCTGAGCGACCATCTGTCATCCGTCAAGCTGCACGGCGGCAACAAAGAGACCGCCATGCAATGCCTTCAGCTGCAGCTGATAGGCGCAACCCGGATCTGGCTTAGCAGCCTATCCTCAGGGTCCATACGAAGCTGGGAGGAGCTGGCTTACAGCTTCATCCGAAACTTTAAAGGCACTAGCAAGAGGCCCACCTCAATCGAAGAATTGCGAGCCTGCACTCAAAGAACGGGCGAATCCATTCGCTCGTACATACTACGCTGGTCCAACACCAAGAACTCCGCAGCACACATCTCCGAAGAAAGGGCCATCGACGCCTTCAAGGACGGCGTCAAGCGCCAGGACTTCAAGGAGGACCTTGGGCGCGTCAAGCCCAAAACACTCGAGCACCTCATGGATATCGCCAACAGGTGGGCCGACGGCGAAGATTCCGTCCACCGAGCACACTCGGAAGAAGAAAGCAACGAGGAGGACGATAGACTCGCCAACATCGGCTCCACCTGCGCAAAGGTGCCACTAGGTGTGTTCCTCGAACAGATCTGTGTGCCATCCATCAAGCGAAAATTCCCCAAGGGATCACTCGAAGAAGCAGAACACTCGGGGGCTACGCTGCCCGAAGGTCATGAAGGACCCGAAAAACTGGACACAGAAGTCGCTATGGTCAACCTGATGCAGGTGATGGCAGTCCAAGAAACATGGACACGACCATACCTCCAGTTCCTCATCAACGGAGAACTGCCTGACAGCCCGACAGATGCCCGACGCATATCTCGCCGGTCGAAAGCTTTCACCATCATCAATGGCGAGTTGTACAAGCGCAGTATTACGGGTGTACTACAAAGATGCGTCACCATCGGTGACGGGAAAACCATCCTCCAAGACATCCACGAGGGCATCTGCGACCATCACGCAGGCAGCCGCTCCCTTGTCGCCAAAGCTCTACGAGCTGGATTCTACTGGCCAACGGCCATGAGCGATGCAAAGGACATCGTCCAAAGATGCAAGGGGTGCCAAAGGTTCGCCGACAAACCACACGCACCCGGATGAGATCTCAGGCCCATACCTATAGCCTGGCCTTTTGCTCAATGGGGCCTCGACATGATTGGCAAACTGCCAAAGTCTTCGAAAGGGGGGCACGTCTACCTCCTAGTCGCAGTCGACAAATTCACCAAGTGGGTCAAAGCCATGGCTGTCACTAACCAAAAGGGCAATACCGCCGTAAAATTCTTTGAGTCCATTGTCTACAGGTTCGGCGTACCGCACAGCATCATCACCGACAATGGATCGAACTTTATCTCCAAGGAATTCCAGGACATCTGTGAAGGCATCGGGATCAACATCACGTACGCCTCAGTGGCACACCCTCAAACGAACGGGCAGGTGGAAAAGGCCAACGGCCTAATCGGCGTTGGCATCAAGAAGCGCCTCATGAGCCCACTCGAACGAAAAGCTGGAGCCTGGACGAAAGAGCTACCATCCGTCCTATGGAGCTTGCGGACTACGCCAAACAGCTCCACCGGCTACACGCCGTTCTTCATGGTGCACGGATCCGAGGCCGTGCTACCAGCCGAAGTACGCCACCAGCCCCCCCGGGTCATCGCTTATAGCGAAGCCGAATCCACGGCTGCACTCGAAGACGCCGTCGACACACTCGACGAAGCAAGAGACGTAGCAGCAGCTCGATCAGCGGTGTACCAGCAGAGTCTCCGCAACTATCACAGCCGCTGGCTACGCCCAAGGTCCTTCGTCGAAGGATACCTCGTCTTGCGACTCAAGAAAGAGCGACCAAAGAAATTCGAGTCGCCATGGGAAGGACCCTACATCATCACCAAAGTCATCCCAGGTGGCGCCTATCGCCTCAAGCACGTGGAGTCTGGAGTCGCATACTCCAACCCATGGAACATCACGCACCTGCGACGATTCTACCCCTAGCTATCTACCCCTTTACTTTCAATAAGGCTATTCATCCAAGGCTACTCAGCCGAACAATCTATTTCCTCCATTACGATATAAATAAAGCTAAGTGTCTCGCCCCAAAAATTTCATTTCACTATTTATACATTTACTACATGCCACAAAACGCACTCGGGGGCTCCCCCCACCTCACGATTTCATCGACTGAGGATAACACGTGTATACCTGAGTAGCTGATCACGTCAGGCTAACGAAAAGGACACGTACGCAAACAAAGCACTACGTGCTCAAATAACAACCGCATCTTTATAACAAAGGGGCAGAAAACGCCCAGACACATACATACAAATTTTACATCTATCTCTTTTACAGGTACTACCTATTTTGAAGAATAACCTGAGCACACTGCTCAAACAAATCTACAACCTGTTCGGCATACTGCCTCACAGCCGCATAATGCGGACGCATATCCCACTCATCACCATCCGGCCGAAGAGGTGGCCCAGCAGCTACAGCAGACAAATCCACATCAGGGCGGTGCAGCCTCACAAGGGACAAAGCAGCCTTCACTCCTGCGACGAGCTGTTGCCGCACCAACTCCTTAACATTACTCACGTTCCGAAACTTCGACAGAAGACCGAAAAGACTTGTTGGCGCGGCATCCAAAGGAAACATGACATGCATCACTGACGCAAGTGACGTCTGCACCTGACGAAGCATCCGCGAAACTTGATGCACACGATCCTGTGCCGTCGCTAGGACCATAGCGTGGTCACGATCCATCCAGAAGAACCCGCCAGCTTCCATGTCTTGTTGAGTCAAGCAATTGACCCGAACAGCGACACGCTCTTTCTCCTCCCTCGGAGCAAGGTTAGCACCTGAGATACTCGCACAAAATAATACGCAAGGTCAGTAGGCGCATCCGAAGAACTGAGCTGCAGCTCGAAACAAAGAACAACTTACATTGAAGCTTCTCAGACAGTCGAAGCATCTCCCCCATCAAGTACTCCCCTCTGGCTGCACCGCGATATGCCTTCGATTTCCAAACGTCGGAGTGACCACGCACCCCAAGCAACTCCCTCTCAAGACTACGAACATGGTCTCGAAGAAAAGCCAGTTGTGAAGAATCATACAAAGACGGCCGCAGCCGTGCTGCAGGCGAGGCGTCAACGGGATCAGCACCCGAAGAAACCTAGAGCAGCAGAAAAGAAAAGGACATAAACATTCAGACGGAGAAGAGCACAACTCAACAAAATTCATTAAGCATATAAAAGCCACTACGTGGCACAATGATTTCGTTCCTCAACATAATTACAGCAAAATAAGACTACAAGCTATCCTACAGCTATAACGCCTAAGATGCGGCACCCTGAGTAGCCTCGGAACCGGATTGCCTCGCCTTGGCTTCCCCTGCTGCCGCAACGCATACTCGGACAGCAGATCAATGAGCTTCGGCCCATATCGCTTACAGCGAGCAGAATAGGTAGCAAAAACTACCTCGGATCCACCGCGGTCGTCGGCATCCGGGAGGTAATCTGGGGAAGGTCCAGCTCCGCTCCAGCCGCGAAGGCCATCGCCAGCCCGACGGACGCGCCGATGCCCTTCTGTTTGCTCTTGTACGCCGCAGGCGCTTTGGCTGACAAAGCCTCCGCCAGGGCGTCAACATCATCAAGGGCCGCGCCCTTGGGGACAAGCTCCTTGTAGAAGCGTCCAAGGACCTCCTTTGCCTTGGCAAGTGAGTTGACGACAGTGCTGCAGCGATCTTCGACCGCTGCAGTAGCATCATCTAGAGCACTCCCGTGCTCCAGAGCGTTGCGGTCAAACTCGATGCCTGCGGCATCTGAGACAAAAAAGAAAAGGAATGAAGAAAGTAACGCAGAAGAAAGACAAGCAAACAAAAAGAAAGGAGCAAAAATAAGGTACTCACCCGAAACAGCCTTGGCAGCAGCCATGAGCTTGCCTGCCACCTCTCTTTCACGCGCAGTCGCAGTAGTGTCAAGCTGCTCCTCGCGGTCCGTGGCCTCCTGTTGCAGGCGCTCCTTAGCCTCAGCTGCCTTGGCCAGCTCCAGCTCGAGGCGCTCTTTCGCACTAGCGGCAGCCTCGGCCTTCTTCTCCGCTTGACCAAGGCTCTTCTTGAGAGCATCAATCTCACAAAGGGAGGTGTTATGCTCCTCTGCATTCAAATCATACAAGCGTCAGAAAACAAGACAATAATACAAAAAAGAAAGAAGCACCAAGGCATACAGATACCTCGAAGCTGTTGGAGGTTGGCCTCCAGCACCAGGTGATCCTGCACCAGTCGCTTGGCATCCTGCACAAAAGGCTGCAGGAAGAAGAACTACCAGTAAGGAAAAGGACTTGGGGGCTGCACCCAATACAAAAGAACAAAAGCAAAATTCGCACACGAAAACGCTCGGGGGCTCCCCCCGAAGACTTGAAGAAAGAACAAGACAAGAAAATTTTTCAGAGACTCGGGGGCTCCCCCCGTGGCAGGAAACAGAAGTACTTACATGCTCCGATGGCGACTCCGAAGGCCCGCTCGCAGCCTTCTGAGGCGCAACCACCTGAGCCTCCCGCGGAGAAGGGACCGGCGCAGCACCCTCAGAGGTAGCCACCATCTGAGGAGGAGGAGACGCAACCTTCGACTCTCCCATCATCTCCCGAGCACCATCGCTGGAGGGGTCGTGGGAGGAATGCCTGCACACGAAATAATTAGCACAAGTACAAAAGTCAACAGCAAAAAGGACAGCAGTATAAAAGAAACTTACGAGTCCAGCGAGCTCAGGTCGAAGATAGGAGGAGTCCTTCGGGCTCTCTTCTCCCCCATCTTCTCTTCCTTCTTCTCTTCCTTCTTTTCTTCCTTCTTCCGCTTCGCTGGCGGATGCGGCGCTACAGCTCGCACGGGAAGAGCAGGAATAGGATAGGAAGAACCTCCATGCCCGTCACTGTGACGCTCAAGGCATAGAGGGTTTCTGGGAGTCGGAGGAGTTGATGCATCCGAAGACTCGCTGGAGCTCCACGATCGTTTGCGAGTATGGTCCTCGCTCGACTCGTTGGCCTCTTCAGCCGGCGATCGTGCTGAAGGCAGTTCGGACACGGAATCCACCACGTCATTATCCAGAGCATCCAGAAATAATTCGGGCAATGGCGGCACCATGCCCGGCACCTTGAAGCTCTGCAAAAAAGGGACTTTGTTAGCAAACAAAGGAAAAAAATATGCAGTCGACAAAAAGCGCTACGCGCACGAATCTACACCTGTGGAACGACCAGCGTCAAAGAAAACGGTGGAGTCAGCGACTTCCCCGAGATATCCTGTCCAGCCTTGTACTTCAACAGTGTACGAAGGGCCCTGTCGAGATCACCCTGGGAAAGCTTCTCGTCCGAAACTCTCGTCGGATCACGGCGCCCAGCATAAAGAAACATCGGGTGCGCCCTAGCCTGGAGTGGCTGCACCCGACGCTCGAGAAACATGCGGATAATATCCACGCCGTTCACTTCTTTCTCAGGAGTCAACTGGAGATCCTCCACCCGGCGGTAAAGGGCCTCTATCTCCGCTGACTCGCCATCCAAGATCTGGTTTTTCCAGGACCTTTTTGGCTCGATTATCTGGGAGGAGTCGAAAGGAGCAAGACCAAAATGCTGCCCAACCACTGTGGAGTCGCGAATGTAAAACCATCGCCTCCGCCAATACTGGACAGATTCAGACATAGAGAAAGAAAAGAAAAGAATATTGGCCTTGAGGGAGATGATGCAACCCCCAATGGGATACACACCATCCGAACCGGATTGCCTCTTCACGGAATAGAGTTTCCGGAAGAGGCCAAAGTGCGCCTCGATGCCGAGCCAGCACTCGCAGAAAGTGATAAAACAAGCAATGTGAGGAAGAGAATTGGGAGAAAGATGATGCAGCTGGATGCCGTAGAGAAAGACCAGCCCACGAAGGAAGTTGTGGACTGGGAAGGAAAACCCACGAATAACGAAGGCAAGAAACATAACCCGATACCCAGCGGAGGGACATGGGATTAGCTCGTTGCCCGGGAGTCTGACGGCCTGCCTATCCTGCGGGATCAAGCCCCGCTCGCGAAGCTTGCGGAGGTCACTCTCCCGCGTCTCTTATCGCCGCCAACCACTGTCGGTAACACGGGTAGTGGTGGCGCCTTTTTTCCCTCCGGCGGCGCTAGTACCGGCCGCAGATGATGACTTCTTCGGTTTCCCCATCGTGCTACGGCGGCACCGGCGGTGAGAGCGCAGAAGGGAAGAAGAAAATGTGGAAGGATATTCCAGCGCGCAGCAAGAACTCTTAGAGCACAAGGAGGCAGTGAAAACAAGAATCGATGCGGTGAAAACAAACTGCAGCTTTCCCCAATGATTATAACGACGAAGACGACGCACGACAACCGTCCATCAAGAAGACCTAATGCCAACGGCAGATCTGGACATACACGTGTCAGCATCACAACGAACCATCGTTACCACGCCATCCACTATGCGCGGAAATCGAGGCGACGCCGTAATTATCTCCATGCCGCGAGTGACCGGTCAATTCAAGGTCAGCAAGTGGGACCCACGTTCGTCCAGTCAAGTCATCTCTGGCGCAACAGACGTTTGAGGTCACTGATCGTCAGCACTGACGTCATCAAAAGCTATACTAGCAACAACTACAAATTCTTCGGCTTCAAAGCTAAGAGTACTCACTCGAATCTACGATTCAACTAAATTACTCGGGGGCTACTCCTATTAGGAGCGCTGGCCGCGCACCCGAAAGATGAATAAAAGCGAACTATTTCTTCGAGTCCTACGTCGAGTCTACGACTCCACTACGGACTCGGGGGCTACTCCCATAGGGATGATGGATTTAAGCATCCGAAATTTTTTGTGTCCTACGGACTTAACACTGAACAACGCCTGAATAAAAGTCTCCGCTCGAGTCTACGACTCGAACAGACACTTGGGGGCTACTCCCATAGGGAGCGCTGATCGCGCACCCTATGAATTCTTCGACTGCGATCTTTCGGATCAAACACGCAAAACCTTTTCGGCAACTTTGCCCCAGTAAAAGCTAAGTGAGCAACGTTCTCCTTGGCCACCCGAAACACCTCTGCGGTGATAAACATTCGGATGTTGTGTCTGCGACACAAAGATAAGACCTACAGATATCATCTGATGGCCTGACAATGCACACGACTGCGCTCTGCTAGTATAAACCCGTGCCAGCAGGCGCGATTAAAAAATCCTGACGGACGCGTTGGGTACATCAATTAAAATCACTGGAATTCCACTCCTGTAAGTCCTCCGCGGCCTGAGTCGAATTACGCCAGCATATTTTCCGGGTTCGAGTTAAGGGACTCGAACCTGAGGAAGATCGTGTTGTTTCTTCCTAAGACAGTTAACTGACCCTAATCCGTCGGGTGAGTCAGGCACACACATCAACAATCCCTACACACATACTGTTAATACATAGTTGCACCCGAAGGATTGAAGAGTCCTCAGCCAAATCTACGATTCGACTGATCACTCGGGGGCTACTGACATGGTTATACCCTACGGGTACGTGATCTCAGCATACCTGGTCCAGCCCAAGGAAGGCCCACGGCAGATGTACGCCGGCCCATGAAGATTTTCGGGTGGCCAAGGCCCATGACGCCTTCGGATCCTTGGAGAGCAAGACTAGTGTAGATAGGAAATTGAAAGGGGTAAAACCCTAGAACTTGTAACCGACTAGGTCTATGCCCGGGACCTGCCTGAGTCTATATAAAGGTTAGGAGGGCACGACCTAGATCTCTCTCTCATACTTTCGCATACACACCTCCACGCCAGATCGAATCTGCGCACCCCTGTAACCTTCGGTTCCGCCGTAATCAAGAGCAGACAAGCAGGAGTAGGGTTTTCCCTCCGGGGGCCTGAACCTGGGTAAACCTCGTGTCCCCGTGTTGCTTGTTTGCTAACCGTTCCGCGATCTCCAGCATCCCCATCTTCTCCAAAACCCAAGTCCATAACAATGGGCATTGATGAGATCAAACCTCGTCAATAGGTGGTCTAGTATTTTAGGAAAATGGGATGGTAGCATTCTGAAACAGAATTTTGGTGGTTACTTCACAAAACGACCCATTTTTTGCGCTCGGAAAATGGAAAAGGGCTTTTCCATCCGACAAAAAGGAAAACTTCCTCCTGCAACATTGTTCTCCATACCAATGTCCACATGCATGCATAATATGGGCACAACATCACTGATGGGGGAATACCAATCGGGGTATACCCACGAAGCGGAGTCGCTAGCTGGATCGAGCCGATTGGAGCCATGCCCGGAGCGTGTCGACTCGCCGGATATGACGACTGGCGCATGCTGGACCCAGACGAGTGGCGCCGATTGGAGGCCCAAGACTGTGACTCCAATAGAAAGCCCACTAAAACACTTGTAAACCCTAACTGGCTGCATATATAAAGCCACCAGGGGCACCGCCACGGGGAGATCATATGGCATCTTCTCCCACATTATATTAGATCTAGTCTCTCACTCCGCCTACGGCGGCTCCCATGTAAACCAATCGATGATCATATACTGGATTGACAGCAGGACGTAGCGATCCTCCACAGAGGGGACGTGAACCTGGGTACGTCGTGTGCCAATCTCGCTCCCGGATTCTCCTACGTCTCCTTGCTCCCTCTATGTAAGCTACCCCCAGTAGCATCTGCCGTGAAATACCATGACAATCACAAACTATGCCGTGATTCAGCACATAACATCGGTCATTTGGACCGAAAGCAATGAAACCTCGAACATGATAGGTCATTTTGTGAAGGTTTTTTCGAGACATGATCAATATACCAAGTCTGGTATTTTTCCTTTCATCTATGTCACATAATATGACACCACGCGAAGGATTTTCATTGTTTAGATTTTTTTTGAATTTATTATGCCCGTTTTGAATTTTCTGAATTTCTAACTATGGTCGAACCGGCGTGCATGAAGATAGGGGACGAGCATCGTTATAACTTGCATTGGATCTCTGAAGAAACCACATATTGCGAGTCTAAAAATGATTTTTTTTCAAAAAATCACGGGCGCTAGATCATCGACCTGTAGTACAAACTGGACCCACTTCCTACCGATTCGGCAGACATTTGTCCTTTTTACCCGGGATGGACGAAAAGGTTTGATATGTCCTGGTTGGGAGATAGTCCATGTAAGGTGTTTTAGTATTTTAGGAAAATGGGACGGTAGCATTCTGAAACAGCATTTTGGTGGTTACTTCACAAAACGACCCGTTTTTTGCACTCGGAAAAAGGAAAAGGGCTTTTCCATACGACAAAAAGGAAAACTTCCTCCTGCAACATTGTTATCCATACCAATTTCCACATGCATGCATAATATGGGCACAACATCACAAACTATGCCGTGATTCAGCACATAACATCGGTCATTTGGACCGAAAGCCATGAAACCTCGAACATGATAGGTCATTTTGTGAAGGTTTTTTCGAGACATGATCAATATACCAATTCTGGTATTTTTACTTTCAACTATGTCACATAATATGACACCACGCGAAGGATTTTCATTGTTTGGATTTTTTTTGAATTTATTATGCCCGTTTTGAATTTTCTGAATTTCTAACTATGGTCGAACCGACGTGCATGAAGATAGGGAACGAGCATCGTTAGAACTTGCATTGGATATCTAAAGAAACCACATATTGCAAGTCTAAAAATGATTTTTTCAAAAAATCACGGGCGATAGATCATGTACCTGCAGTACAAACCGGACCCACTTCCTACCGATTCAGCAGACATTTGTCCTTTTTAACCGGGATGGACGAAAAGGTTTGAGATGTCCCGGTTGGGAGATAGTCCATGTAAGGTTATCTAGTATTTTAGAAAAATGGGACGGTAGCATTCTGAAACAACATTTTGGTGGTTACTTCACAAAAAGACCCTTTTTGCGCTCGAAAATGGAAAAGGGCTTTTTCGTGCGACAAAAAGGAAAACTTTCTCCTGCAACATTGTTCTCCATACCAATGTCCACATGCATGCATAATATGGGCACAGCATCACAAACTATGCCGTGATTCAGCACATAACATCGGTCATTTGGACCGAAAGCCATGAAACCTCGAACATGATAGGTCATTTTGTGAAGGGTTTTTTAAGACATGATCAAAATACCAAGTATGGTATTTTTCCTTTCAACTATGTCACATAATATGACACCACGTGAAGGATTTTCATTGTTCAGATTTTTTTTTAATTTATTATGCCCGTTTTGAATTTTCTGAATTTCTAACTATGGTCGAACCGGCGTGCATGAAGATAGGGGACGAGAATCGTTAGAACTTGCATTGGATCTCTGAAGAAACCACATATTGCGAGTCTAAAAATGATTTTTCAAAAAATCACGGGCGATAGATCATGTACCTGTAGTACAAACCGGACCCACTTCCTGCCGATTCGGCAGACATTTATCATTTTTACCCGGGATGGACGAAAAGGTTTGAGATGTCCCGGTTGGGAGATAGTCCATGTAAGGTCGTCTAGTATTTTAGGAAAATGGGACGGTAGCATTCTGAAACAGCATTTTGGTGGTTACTTCACAAAACGACCCTTTTTTGCGCTGGGAAAAAGGAAAAGGGCTTTTCCGTGCGACAAAAAGGAAAACTTCCTCCTGCAACATTTTTCTCCATACCAATGTCCACATGCATGAATAATATGGGCACAACATCACAAATTATGCTGTGATTCAGCACATAACATCGGTCATTTGGACCGAAAGCCATGAAACCTCGAACATGATAGGTCATTTTGTGAAGGTTTTTTCGAGACATGATCAATATACCAATTCTGGTATTTTACTTTCAACTATGTCACATAATATGACACCACGCGAAGGATTTGCATTGTTCGGATTTTTTTTGAATTTATTATGCCTGTTTTGTATTTTCTGAATTTCTAACTACGGTCGAACCGGCGTGCATGAAGATAGGGGACGAGCATCGTTAGAACTTCCATTGGATCTCTGAAGAAACCACATATTGTGAGTCTAAAAATGTTTTTTTCAAAAAATCACGGGCGATAGATCATGTACCTATAGTACAAACCGGACCCACTTCCTACCGATTCGGCAGACATTTGTGCTTTTTACCCGGAATGGACGAAAAGGTTTGAGATATACCGGATGGGAGATAGTCCATGTAAGGTGGTCTAGTATTTTAGGAAAATGGGACGGTAGCATTCTGAAACAGCATTTTGGTGGTTACTTCACAAAACGACACTTTTTTGCGCTCGGAAAATGGAAAAGGGCTTTTCCGTGTGACAAAAAGGAAAACTTCCTCCTGCAACATTGTTCTCCATACCAATGTCCACATGCATGCATAATATGGGCACATCATCACAAAATATCCCACATAATATGCCAAGTCTGGTATTTTTCCTTTCAACTATGTCACGTAATATGACACCACGCGAAGGATTTTCATTGTTCGGATTTTCAATATACTAAAGGTTCATCTTTAGTCCCGGTTGGAGGGATTTCGGCAGGCTGGACCAGGCAGCACTAATTATAGGGGTGAGTGTCGACATTATGTCGTGCGGCGTGTACCTTGTCCCGGATGGTGTCACCAACCGGGACTAAAGATGAACCTTTAGCCCCGGTTGGAGACACCAACCGGGACAAAACACGAGTCAGCACTAATAATAGGGGTGAGTGTCGACATTATTTCGTAAGTGTCGACACTATGCCGAGCTACTTGTACTATAAATAGGCATCCTTGTGAGTCCAGTCCTCCAGCCAGATTGAGGCATCTCCAATATTGTTTTCGAGAGCAGGGACACCACTACGACCAGTTTCAGGGAGATGCCGCCGGATCCCAGTCCTCTGGCATCTCCAAGAAACTGGTCATAGAGGCACTCCCTAATATGTGAAATTAGTTAGCTCCCAGATGTATTGATCTAGTTAGAGAAGTTACAAGCTGCAAGATGGTTTTCGAGAGAAGGGACACCACTACGACCAGTTTCAGGGAGATGCCGCCGGATCCCAGTCCTCCGGCATCTCCAAGAAACTGGTCATAGAGGCACTCCCTAATATGTGACCGCGCGCGTTTGGAGATCAGATCTTAATGGTAAGTACGAATTGTGACAACTTCTTCATAGTCCCGGTCCAGCCACAAAACGGGACTAACACTCAAGACATTTATTAAAATTAAAAACTGAGACTACAAAACCGGGACTAAAGGCCGCCCTATATATAGTCCCGGTCAAGCCACAAACCGCGAAAGATATCCTTCGGTGAAGCCACAAACCGCGAAAAACATGAACTAGAGTTACATAATATGAGCATGAAATTCTTGGCATATGTCCTTCCTTATGATCGCTTCAGACGTAACCATGGAGCATCTTCTTTACTTAACGGAATGCTTGGGTTAGTTTTCACTATGAAGGGCGGAATTTCATCAAACTTATTATAATCTTCTGACATGTCTGTCTTGTCCTTGATTCCCACGATGTTTCTTTTTCCTGAAATAACTATGTGATGCTTTGGCTCATCATATGATGTATTCGTTTGCATATTTTTTCTTTTTTTTCGGTCTGGAGGACATGTCCTTAACATAGAAAACCTGAGACACATCATTGTCTAGTACGAATGGTTCATCTCTATAACCAAGATTGTTGAGATCCACTGTTGTCATTCCGTACAACTGGTCTATCTTTACCCCTTCCCCATTCAGGTTGACCCATTTGCAGCGAAACAAAGGGACCTTAAAAGAGACTCCATAGTCTAGTTCCCATATCTCCTCTATGTAACCATAGTATGTGTCCTTTTGTCCATTCTCGTCTATTGCATCAAAACGGACACCACTATTTTGGTTGGTGCTCTTTTTATCTTGGGCGATCGTGTAGAATGTATTCCCATTTATTTCGTACCCTTGGAAATTCAATATAGTAGAAGATGGTGACGCGGCCAACAAGTATAGCTGATATCCAACAGTGGTGTCATTCAAGAGATGTGTCCGCATCCAACCACCGAAATACTTCATGTGTTCATTGTAATCCATGATTCAGGCTTCCCCGGGTTTTTGGAGCGTACAGTATTCTTGTGTTCCTCGATATACAGACCTGCCAAGGTGGAATTATGTAGAACTGTGTAGTGTGCTTTAGTGAAAGAATCCCCGTCCCTACATATCATTGTTTTATTTCCCAGCGTGCCTTTTCCACTTAGTCTTCCCTCATGCCGCGAGTCAGAAACACCAATCGGCTTAAGGTCAGGAATAAAGTCAACACAAAACTCAATGACCTCCTCTGTTCCATATCCCTTGGAGATGCTTCCTTCTGGTCTAGCACGGTTATGAACATATTTCTTTAAGACTCCCATGAACCTCTCAAAGGGGAACATATTGTGCAGAAATACCGGACCGAGAATGGCAATCTCTTCCACTAGGTGAACCAGGAGATGCGTCATAATATTGAAGAAGGATGGTGGGAACACTAAATCAAAACTAACAAGACATTGTACCACATCCTTCTATAACTTTGGCAGAATATCTGGATTGATTACCTTTTGAGATATTGCATTGAGGAATGTACATAGCTTCACAATGGGTACTCGAACATTTTCCGGTAGAAGCCCCCTCAATGCAATCGGAAGCAACTGCGTCATAATCACGTGACAGTCATGAGACTTCAGGTTTTGAAATTTTTTCTCTGCCATATTTATTATTCCCTTTATATTAGATGAGAAGCCAGACGACACCTTGATACTGTAAAGGACTTCAAAAAAGATTTCCTTCTCTGCTTTGGTAAGAGCATAGCTGGCACGACTTAAGTGACGCCCTTTATCCGTCTTGTTCTGTGTATGCATGTTTCTTTGGGTCTTTCATAATTTGTTGGTCCTCCCGTGCTTCTGGTGTATCTTTTGTCTTCCCATACACGCCTAGGAATCCTAGCAGGTTCATGCAAAGATTCTTCGTCACGTGCATCACGTCGATTGAAGAGCGGACACACAGGACTTTCCAATATGGCAGCTCCCAAAATATAGATTTCTTATTCCACATGGGTGTGTGTCCTGTAGAGACGTCGTTCGGAACTGATTGACCGCTGGGACCCTTTACAAAGATTACTTCTATGTCCTTGACCATACCAAATACATCATCACCAGCAGGGAGTTCAGGCTTCTTCCGGTGATCTGCCTCACCTTTGAAATGCTTGCCTTTCTTTCTTACGGGATGATTGGTCGGAAGAAATCATCGATTCGCCAGGTACACAACCTTCTTGCATTTATGCAAATATGTACCTTCAGTCTTATCTAAAGAGTGTGTGCATGCCTTATATCCCTTGTTTGTCTGTCCTGAAAGGTTACTAAGAGCAGGTCAATCATTGATGGTTACGAATAGCAACCCTCGTAGATCAAATGGCTCCTGTTTGTTCTCATCCCACGCATGTGCACCTGGTTTGCCCCACAACTGTAAGAGTTCTTCAACTAATGTCCTAAGGTACACATCAATGTCATTGCCCGGTTGCTTCGGGCCTTGGATGAGCACTGGCATCATAATGAACTTACGCTTCATGCACAACCAAGGAGGCAGGTTGTAGATACATAGAGTCACGGGCCAGGTGCTGTGACTGCAGCTCTGTTCCCCAAAAGGATTCATGCCATCCATACTTAGACCAAACCATAAGTTCCTTGCGTCACCTGCAAAGTGTGGGAAGTCTCTCTCGATTTTTCTCCACTGTGACCCATGGGCAAGGTGTCTCAACTTCCCGTCTTTTTTACGGTCTTCTTTGTGCCATCGCAACAACCTGGCATGCTCTTTGTTTCTGAACATGCGTTTCAACCTTGGTATTATAGGAGCATACCACATAACCTTATCATGAACCCTATTTCGGAGGGGCTCTCCCTCAACATCACCAGGATCATCTCGTCTGATCTTATACCGCAATGCATTGCATACCGGACATTTATCTAAATTCTCATACTCCTTATCGCGGTAGAGGATGCAGTCATTAATGCATGCATGTATCTTTTGCACATCTAATCCTAGAGGACAGAGGGTCTTCTTTGCTTCGTAGGTACTCTCGGGAAGTTCGTTATGCTTTAGGAACTTTGGTTTCATTATTTTCAGCATCTTTTCAAATGAGGAGTCAGTTAGACCACACTCTGCCTTCCATCGCAACAATTCCAGTGTGGTACCGAGCTTTGTGCTGCCATCTTTACAATTTGGGTACAACAATTTCTTGTGATCTTATAACATGCCCTCTAACTTCAACTTCTCATTTTCTATTTCATAGTCTCGCTTTGCATCAGAAATGACCCTACCAAGTTCATCAGCCGGCTCATCTGATGTCCGTTCTTCACCTCCTTCCTCTCCATTGTCTTTCATTGCAGTATCACTGTATTCAGGAAACATATGATGATAGTTGTTATCATTATCTTGTTCTTCACCATCTTCCATCATAACCCCTCTTTCCCCGTGCTTGGTCCAGCAATTATAGTTGGGCATGAAACCTTTCATAATCAGGTGGCCGCGAATGATTTTCGAGGAAGAGTACTCCTTGTTGTTCCGACATTGAACACATGGACAACGTATAAAATCATTCTCTTTGTTTGCCGTAGCCACATCGATAAATTTATCGACGCCTTTCATATACCCGGGTACACGCCGGTCACCGTACATCCATTCCCGACCGTTCATCTGCATCATATAAGTAAGTTTATCAAAAACAAGACATCATAAATAGTGAAATGACCAATTCACATCGACACATGCATTGTATCAATGACAGAGAAAAGATAAGATTGCTAACCTTCGATCGAGGAAAATAAAGAGGAGAAAGATCAAGTGCGTCTCGGACACCTTCTACATTTTTGTTCTATGAGAAATTGAACGGGATCATTCACTCAAACATTTTATCAAACACCTTGAATGCATGCATAGGGAAAAAAATTAGCACACCCCTCGCACCTTTCACCAAGAAAAACAGAGTGAAGGCAGAGGGCTAGGCACTACGGGACGCGCGCGCTACGCCGAGGGCAAAATGCCGTCGGCGTAGGCCAAAATGCCCTCGGCGTATGGTAAGCCGAGGGCAGCCCTCGGCGTAGCTTCCTCGGCAAAGATCTCCCTCGGCGGAGCACAGTCAAGCCGTCGGCGTACCAAAATGCCGTCGGCGTAGCGGCCGTCGGCATAGCCTGTCGACCGGTTGCAAAAAATTTTTTTTGAATAATAATAATTTTTTTATTTTTTTTCTCAATTTTTTTATTCTTTGAATTGTTTCACTTGTTAATCTCCTACTTTGAACATTTTTAACACTAATTATACTTAATATTTGATTAAATTCCAGTCTTAGTCAAACTTCCCAGCAGGTCACACATCCTAATACTACTCCAGCTTCAGCACGCTTAACTTCCTCGTTCCTTCAGAATCCGTTTCCGCAAAGTAATTCATACATTGGTGTCAATACTATGATATCAATCTTATTAACTCTTATATCATCATGTCACATGTTTGTATTTTTTGAAATTACAAACAATTATTTAAGTAAATATTAATGAATAAGTAAAAATATTATTGAATTCAAATAAAAATATAATAATTTTATTTTTTTTGTATTTTTTATTTAATATAGAATAATTAATATCTTTAAATCTATAAATCGAAATTCAACAAATAATATGTTTAAATTGATCAGAAAAATGAGAGGAATCCAAATATGATATCCATATCAACTAATCACAAACCCTCCATTTTGGAATTAGCTATTTGGTGGTTGCTTTAGAAAATCCCCTTTTTGCGCACGAATAATGAAAAATGCCTTTTTGGTGTGATGAAAAGGAAAACTTGCATTGGATATTTGATAAAATAGCATATTGTGAACCTAAAAATGATTTTGTAAAAAAACATGAGCATCGGATCATGTACCTGTAGTTCATATCTGACCCACTTCCTACCGATTCGGCAGGAATTTGTCTTTTTCATCAAAGGTGGACGGAAAGGTTTCGGATCCCCCTGTTGGGACATTGTCCATATAAGGTGGTATAGTATTTTTTAAAATATGGTGGTAGTATTTTGAATTAGCTATATGGTGGTTGCTTCACAAAACCGTCCGTTTTTATGCTCGAAAAATAGAAAATGGCTTTTTGGTGCGACGAAAAGGAAAACTTCCTCTTGCAACATTGTTCGCCATCCCATGATGCATGGGTATGCATAATATGGGCACATTATCACAAACTATGCCTTGATTCTAGCCATAACATTGGTCATTTGACCCGAAAGCCAAGAAACCTCAAATGAGATAGGTCATTTTGTGAAGGGTTTTTTGAGACATAATCAATATATCAAGTTTGCTATTTTTCCTTATAAATATGTCACATAATATGACACCACGCGAAGGTTTCGCATTGTTTCGATCATTTTTGATTTTTTTATGCCCGTTTTAAACTATCGTCAAACTTTGTCGAACGGCGGACATAAAGATTCTTAGCTCGGGGCAGAGCCTCGCTAAACTTTCATTAGATCTTTGATAAAATAGCATATTGTGAACCTAAAAATGATTTTTGTAAAAAAACATGAGCATCGGATCATGTACCTGTAGTTCATATCTGACCCACTTCCTGCCGATTCGGCAGGAATTTGTCTTTTTCACCAAAGGTGGACGGAAAGGTTTCATATCCCCCTGTTGGGACATTGTCCATATAAGGTGGTATAGTATTTTTGTAAAATGTGGTGGTAGTATTTTGAATTAGCCATTTGGTGGTTGCTTCACAAAACCGTCCGTTTTTTATGCTCGAACAATAGAAAATGGCTTTTTGGTGCGACGAAAAGGAAAACTTCCTTCTGCAACATTGTTCGCCATCCCATGATGCATGTGTATGCATAATATGGGCACATTATCACAAACTATGCCTTGATTCTAGCCATAACATTGGTCATTTGACCCGAAAGCCAAGAAACCTCAAATTAGATAGGTCATTTTGTGAAGGGTTTTTTGAGACATAATCAATATATCAAGTTTGCTATTTTTTCTTATAAATATGTCACATAATATGACACCACGCGAAGGTTTCGCATTGTTTCGATCGTTTTTGATTTTTTTATTCCCGTTTTAAACTATCGTCAAACTTTGTCGAACGGCGGACATAAAGATTCTTAGCTCGGGGCAGAGCCTCGCTAAACTTTTATTAGAAATTTGATGAAATAACATATTGTGAACCTAAAAATGATTTTTTTAAAAAAAACATGAGCGTCGGATCATGTACCTGTAGTTCATATCTGACTCACTTCCTGCCGATTCGGCAGGAATTTGTATTTTTCACCAAAGGTGGACGGAAAGGTTTCGGATCCCCCTGTTGTGACATTGTCCATATAAGGTGGTATAGTATTTTTGTAAAATATGGTGGTAGTATTTTGAATTATCCATTTGGTGGTTGCTTCACAAAACCGATCGTTTTTTATGCTCGGAAAATAGAAAATGACTTTTTGGTGCGACGAAAAGGAAAACTTCCTCCTGCAACATTGTTCGCCATCCCATGATGCATGTGTATGCATAATATGGATACATTATCACAAACTATGCTTTTATTCTAGCCATAACATTGGTCATTTGACCAGAAAGCCAAGAAACCTCGAATGAGATAGGTCATTTTGTAAAGGGTTTTTTGAGACATAATCAATATATCAAGTTTGCAATTTTTTCCTTATAACTATGTCACATAATATGACACCACGCGAAGGTTTCGCATTGGTTCGATCGTTTTTGAATTTTTTATGCTCGTTTTAAACTATCGTCAAACTTTGTCGAACGGCGGACATAAAGATTCTTAGCTCGGGGCCGAGCCTCGCTAAACTTTCATTAGATCTTTGATACAATAGCATATTGTGAACCTAAAAATGATTTTTGTAAAAAAACATGAGCATCGGATCATGTACCTGTAGTTCATATCTGACCCACTTCCTGCTGATTCGGCAGAAATTTGTCTTTTTCACCAAAGGTGGACGGAAAGGTTTCGGATCCCCCTGTTGGTACATTGTCCGTATAAGGTGGTATAGTATTTTTTGTAAAATGTGGTGGTAGTATTTTGAATTAGCTATTTGGTGGTTGCTTCACAAAACCGACCGTTTTTTATGCTCGGAAAATGGGAAATGGCTTTTTGGTGCGACGAAAAGGAAAACTTCCTCCTGCAACATTGTTCGCCATCCCATGATGCATGTGTATGCACAATATGGGCACATTATCACAAACTATGCCTTGATTCTAGCCATAACATTGGTCATTTGACCCGAAAGTCAAGAAACCTCGAATGAGATAGGTCATTTTGTGAAGGTTTCTTTGAGACATAATCAATATACCAAGTTTGATATTTTTCCTTCTAACTATGTCACATAATATAACACCACGCGAAGGTTTTGCATTGTTTCGATCGTTTTTGAATTTTTTATGCCCGTTTTAAACTATATATAATGTTTTATGTTTTACTTAATTTTTATTTATAAATGTGTAATATTTGAGTGTAGATAGATAGGTCTTATTTTTTTGCAAATTTTGATATATTATTTCTATTTTTCCGAATTAGAATGATTTAGTTATGATTTTTCAAAGTTTAATGAGATAAAATAAAAAATAGCTACGCCGAGGGCAGCCGTCGGCGTAGCATAGAATATGCCGAGGGCAATTTTACGCCGACGGCTGCTTGGCGGGGCTGGCCTAGACGATGGCTACGCCGACGGTCCCGACGTTTGGCCGTCGGCGTAGCTTTCCATTCCTATAGTAAGGATGTTGCATTTATAGAGGGCGGAAGCATATGTCCACAAACCGGGACTAAAAGTTGGACGTCCACCTTTAGTCTCGGTTTGTGTTACAAACCGGGACGTATGCCCCCCTACCAACCGGGATGCATGCCTTCGGGCCCGTGCCTACTCGAACCGGGACGCGTGCCCGCATTAGTCCCGGTTCGTGGCGGAACCGGGACTAATGCTGTTAGAAGTCACAAACGGATAGATTTTTTTTCTACTAGCGTCAAACAGCGACAACAGCGGTTGGCGACGAGCAGTGAAAAGTAGCGGTTACTGGAACGGTTGACGGACTCCAGGTCTTCGCTGCAGCCGCGGTCAAGGTAAGGTAAGGCGTGGGAATTTCAGATGAGGTTGCAAGTGTGTGGATGAGAGGCTGCTGTAAATGTGTTTTTAAACCCCTGGGCCATGAGCCAGCTGAGCATCCAACCATTCGTACACACTCCACAGTTCGCACATCCAGCACTGGGACCAGTAAAGGCTGCTGCGTTGTTCGCTCCTGCCGAGCAACGGTACGTTTCTTCGTATTACCAATCGAGCAGTAGTATACTACTTTAACATCATCGCTTATTACTCCTGTCATCAAAAAGAAGACTATATGCTCATACTGTAATGTCAATTATCTTTATTCATATAATGTGTAGCCGTTAGCAAACATTTTGCGCGGACCGAGCTCATACTTGAGAACATCTATGTCCGTAAGCTTGTCGTACTTCGACATACTTAGAGCCATGCCTTCGCCGCACAACCCCGCAATGTTTACATTTTATATTTTGCAGGTAACAATGGCTTCAACGCGTCCCAAGCGACCTGGAAAACCCGGCATTCTTATATTGTTGGCATTATTCCTTCTCTTTTTTGGTGCTATCAAGATCAAATGCGCAACTCTCCCTGATAACAGCACAGATGTGCTATCGCTGCAAGCATTCAGACATGAAATAAATTCTGATCCCTCTGGATGGTTCAGTTCTTGGAACTCCAGCTCCGACCATTGCCTGTGGCCGGGGATCAGATGCAGTCGAACACATCCAGGGCGCGTGGTGGCTCTTGAACTCTTTGGCCTGAACCTGGCTGGCCAAATTAGCTCCTCCGTTGGGAACTTAACGTTCCTCGGAACACTGAACCTATCCACAAACAGTTTCTCTGGCCAGTTACCTCCTCTGAACCATCTACAAAAACTTCAAGTCCTTGATCTGAGCATCAACCAGTTGCATGATACTATCCCAGATGCAATTGTCAACTGTTCCAAATTAAGGACAATAGACCTCTCTAAAAACTCCCTAGTAGGTGAAATTCCTCCAAAAATAGGCGTCCTCTCCAACCTCTCAGTTTTACGTCTTTCTTGGAATAATCTCACCGGGGTCATACCTCCAAACCTCGGCAACATCACTAGCCTAGAAAAACTTGGCCTTGCCTTCAATAATCTAACTGGAAATATTCCTGATGAGCTCGGAAAACTGAAAAGTGTGTCGAGGTTGGCCATAGGAGGAAATAAATTGTCAGGTGGATTCCCACACAGTCTCCTCAATCTTTCTAATTCCCTTGAATTCTTAAGCTTGTCGTACAATATGCTAAGCAAGGAACTGCCATCCACCATAGGAGACAGTCTACCAAATCTCCAAGAGCTTTTTTTGAATAACAACATGTTTCAAGGCCAAATACCAACTTCACTAGGAAATGTTTCAGCACTGGGAAGATTAGAATTGGGAAGCAACAATTTAACTGGCGAAATTACGAGCTCTTTAGGCAAACTTTATAACCTGCATTATTTAAGCCTTGAGTATAACAATCTTGAAGCTATTGGCAGCCAAAGCTGGGAATTCTTTAATGCATTAACAAACTGTACTAGTCTTGAAACACTGATACTAACTGGAAATGAGCTACATGGAGTTATACCGGATACAATAGGTAACTTGTCCCCAGGCCTGAATTATCTGTCTATTGGTGGGAACATGCTTTCAGGCACGGTTCCACCAAGCATAGGGAGACTTGGGAGCTTATCGTTTCTAGGACTTGAATATAACAATTTAACTGGTACAATTGAAGAATGGATTGGGAAGCTAACAAAACTGCAAGTTCTTAATCTCCAAGTGAACAGCTTCATTGGGGCATTGCCGTCATCCCTTGGCCAGCTTACCCAGTTAACACATCTCTATCTAGGAAATAATAAATTTGAAGGCCCTATACCTGTTGAATGAACTTGTACTCTGTTTTGTATCCGTTGTAACCATCTTATCTAGTGTCAGGTTAGCTCCATAGAAATAGGATCACTCTCCACTACGTGCGGCACCTAAAGCCCACGACCTGTACTTCTCTTATTTGTATCCCTGAGACTGCAGCAATATGATCTGTTCAATTCTCAAAACTATCTTGGTATCAGAGCCACTCTTCTCCTTCCCTCCCTTCCTTCTCGCCATGACGACTACCACCTCTTCCTCTTCCGCAACCGTGGCACCGCCCGGCGGCGCACAAGATCAACAACCACCTCCTCTCGATCTAGATCCCTCAACACCTATTCAACAACGGCGGCCAATGCCCTATGCGCCTCCCACACCCCAAGATGCAGATCCCCTCAATTTTCGCAGCTTTCCCGACAGCCTCCCTGCCCTACAGCCCGCCGGCGTGCAACCGGCCCTCGTCTTCCCCTCTCAGCTCCCACCCACCCAACTCTCTCACCCTCTCCTTGGCATTCATATTACAGACTACATCAAATTTCAGGTCACCTCAGCCGGCGCAAACTTTTCAAAATGGCGACAAATCTTCACTTTTCTTCTCACCATGTACAACACCATGGATCATGTGACCGAGGGCACCGCCCCTCGTAATCCCGACGCCACCTGGCGTGCTGTTGACGTGCACATCTCTCTCTGGATCATGGCTACCCTCACCGACGACCTCCACCGCCTCGTCAAGGGCGGCGACAGCCTCGCCGGCACCACCTGGCGCCAGCTCCATCGCTTCTTTCTTGACAACGGGTCCAACCGCTACCTCTTCCTCAGCAAACAGTTCCGCAGCACTCCTCGCGGCGACCTGGCCGTCGCGATCTACGCCAGCAAACTCCAAGCCATCGCCGACGATTTGGCGGCCATCGGCCGTCCCGTTGACGACCGCGACCTCACTCTCCAGTTCCTCGACGGGCTCGGAGACGCGTACAAGCTCCAGTCGGAGATCCTCAAAGGAAACCTGCCCACCTTTGCCGACGCTGTCAGTCGGATTCAGCTGGCGGAGATCGATCTCCGCACGACACCGTCCTCCTCGTCCTTCGTGCTCATCTCCAAGTGAACAGCTTCATTGGGGCATTGCCGTCATCCCTTGGCCAGCTTACCCAGTTAACAGAGCTCAGTCTAGGAAATAATAAATTTGAAGGCCCTATACCATCCACCTTGGGGAACATATGTAATCGTATGGGTACGGGTACGGAGTAGTACTCCGACACGTACACATACAAACCATATACGCCACGTACGGGGCTATTTCCTACGCTTATATAAACACGCAACCGATGCCCCGGAGGGGTACGCATCGTTCCACCAAACACAAACATGGTATTAGAGCCGTCCTCTTCCGCGCTCTAGTTGCCCAAGAGAAAAAACCCTAAGACCCTGCCGTCATCTCAGCCTGCCTCCGTCGCACGCTGCAGTCGCTGGCCAAGATCAAAACAACACGATACAAAAAAAAGCCCCACGATCCAAGATCTGATCCGTTGCTGTCCCAGAACCTTCTGGTGCTGTGTCGATCTCAGTCCCCAAGACCCAAGATTCGATCTGCTGTTGTCGCTGTACTGCATCGATCCAAGACCCAAGACCAAAAAATCAATCTACGACCACGTCCTCTCTGCTGCTGTACTCCCTGTACTGCTGCATCAAGCCCAACGATCACAAATACGCCTTTGAAGATCTACGTCAAGCCTGCTGTCGCCGCATCGGGTCTCTGATTCTTTGCGTGACCGCCTCCTCATACGATCACGTCGCAGCTCCGCTGCCACGTCTTCATCCTGCATCAACTATGACGTCATCATCGTCCTCTGCTTCGGCCACCGTGCTCGCTGCCGCGCTTGGGTCTCCACCCTCGCAGCTGCTCACGCGTGAAAACGCGCTTATCTGGAAGGCCCTCGTCATCCCGGCTCTCCGCGGTGCTCGTGTTCTCGACCTTGTTGAAGGGAACGAGGAGGCGCGAGAGAAGATCCTGGAGACGGAGGACATCAACAAAGAGAAGGTGACTATTGAAAATCCCGAGTACGCTGCTTGGATCTCGCGTGACTAGCAGGTACTCCGCTGGATCCTCAACGCCCTCTCCCCCGATGTGCTCGCACATGTTGTTGGGATCGAGACTTCAGCTGAGGTGTGGGCTGCCATCAACGTCCACGTGTCTTCCACCTCCAAGACCAGGGTGCAGCAACTGCGCTCTGCCCTCAACGACACCCGCAAAAATGACCTCTTCGCCGACAAATATTTTGCTAAGATGAAAGCTATTTCTTCTGAGCTGATCTGGTACGTCCTCAAGGGCCTTGGCAGCCACTACAACACTCTCCGCACCGCTGTCAACGCCAACCCCAGCACCACCCTCGACGATCTGCTTACTCAGGTCCAGGCGTATGACCGCATGCACAAGACCGAGGAGGGCTTCACCTCTTCGGCCAACGTGGCGCGTCGTGATGGTGGCGGCTACCAGGGGCGCCGCTATGACGACGAGCGCCCTCGTCGTCGTGATGATGAAGATCAGCGGATCGAGGTGGGCGTGGCGGTAGGCGTGACCGTCAGCCCACCCCGTACGTAAACACCACATGTCAGATATGCAACATTCATGGGAACCCCGCTCGTGATTGTTGGTGACGCTACAGCGATGATCCCCGTGGTGATGGAGACCGTGGGAACAGAGGTGCCAACTTCACTGGAGTTGACACCAACTGGTATTATGATACTGGCGCCACCGACCACATCACCGGTGAGATGAGCAAGCTCCATACTCACGACAAGTATGATGGACATGATCGTGTTCGCACTGCTGAAGGCTCAGGTATGCATATTAGTAACATTGCTCATTCAGTTTTGCACACCTCTCATAATTCCTTCAATCTCCATGATATCCTTCATGTCCCAAGTGCCTCTAAAAGTTTATTATCTGTTCATCGATTTACTCTTGATAATCATGTCTTTATTGAGTTCCATCCTTTCTTCTTTTTGATTAAGGACCAAGCAACACGACGCGTTCTGTTTAGAGGTCCCTGCTATGGAGGACTTTATCCTTTGATGCCCATCTCCGCCGAGTCCTCCAAGCATGCTTTCATCACAATAAAGCCATCATCATCTACATGGCATCGTTGCTTAGGACATCCATCTTCGTTTGTCGTTCAACAAGTTCTTAGAAGAAATAAGATAGCTTACACTCCAGAAATTACTCCATATGTCTGTGATTCTTGTCAGTTAGCTAAGAGTCACCAGTTTCCATACCCCATCTCCACCAGTAGATCCACTGTTCCTTTTGAACAAGTTTTTTCTGATGTATGGGGTCTTGCACCTATTTCTGTTGGGAAACATGCCTATTATGTAAGCTTTATTGATGACTATAGCAAGTTTGTTTGAATCTATTTGCTTAAAAAGTGTTCTGATGTTTATCAAGCTTTTCTGAATTGGCAAAGTTATGTTGAGCGCAAGTTTGATAGGAAAATTATTACTATGCAAAATGATTGGGAGGGTGAGTATGAGAAACTCAATTCCTTCTTCCAAAAAGCTGGTATTACACATCATGTTTCATGCCCACATGCCCATCAACAAAATGGTTCTGCTGAAAGAAAACATCGTCATATTGTTGAAGTTGGTCTTGCATTACTTGCTAATGCCTCCATGCCTCTTTAATATTGGGATGAAGCATTTCTCACAGCCACCTTTCTCATAAATTTACTCCCTAGCAAAGTCATTGATCTTGAGTCTCCCACTGAACGTCTTCTTCACATTACACCAAATTATGATGCTCTTAGAACTTTTGGCTGTGCTTGCTGGCCTAATCTTCGTCCTTATAATACTAGGAAGCTAGTTTTTCGTTCCAAACGTTGTGTTTTTCTTGGCTATAGTCCCCTCCATAAAGGTGTTAAATGCCTAGATGTCTCCATAGGCCGTGTCTACATATCTCGTGATGTAGTTTTTGATGAGAATGCGTTTCCCTTCCAAGAACTTCATCCTAATGCCGGTGCTCTTCTTAAGAAAGAAATTTTACTCCTTCCAACATCCACTCTCAATGAGGTTGCTCAAGCTACTGATGATCATATGTCTACTATTGTGTCTATTTGTGTTCCTCCTGTTTATGCTCCACAGCTAGATGCAGCAGCTGGTGAAAATTTGATGCAAAATGATGCTCCACAGCCTCCAGAATCCTATTTTGAAATCAGCTTGCAAAGTGATGAAAATGACACTGAAATCGAGGAAGATTCAGGGGAACATTCCTCTGGTCGCTTCGATCCCGAGGGCGCCGCTCCCGGCGCTGATTCTCCTGGGACGTCGCGCGGTCCCGCGGCCTCGTGCCCCGCGCCTGGCCAACACGCTGTTGCGCGCGCGCCTTTGTCGCCCGCGTCCTCGCCGTCCTCCACTCCGCCTTCGACGCATGGCGCAAAGAGTCTCGCTGCCTCCCCAGACCGCGATGTGCCGTCCGATAGTGACGGCTCTGTCGCCCCAGGATCATCTGTGGCGTTCCCTGCTGTGTCCCCTGGTGCGCTGTCTCCTGCTGATTCAGCAGGATCTTCTGTGGCTGCCTCTAGTGCGTCTGCCGCTGCACCACCGACACCACCAGGACCTCGTACTCGCTTGCAAAAAGGTATTAGTCGTCCAAAAAAATACACTGATGGTACTGTATGATATGGCATGCTCTCCTCTACAGGTGAACCTCGAAATTTGCCTGATGCTCTCAATGACACTCATTGGCGTGCTGCTATGCAAGATGAGCATGATGATCTTATGTTAAACAAGACCTGGAATCTTGTTCCTCCAAGATCCAACAAAAATATTATTGATTGCAAGTGGGTTTATCATATCAAAAGACGTGCTGATGGTACTATTGATCGTTACAAGGCACGGTTGGTTGCAAAGGGGTTCAAGCAAAGGTATGACATTGATTATGAAGACACCTTTCGTCCTGTTGTCAAGATAGCCACTATCAAAATTGTTCTCTCTATTTCTGTTTCCCGTGGTTGGAGTCTTCGGCAACTAGATGTCAAGAACGCGTTTTCTTCATGGTGTTCTGGAAGAGGAGGTTTATATGAAACAGCCACCTGGTTTTGAACATCCTGATGCTCCTCGTCATATATGTAAGTTGGAAAAAGCTCTTTATGGGTTAAAACAGGCTCCTCGTGCATGGTATTCTCGGTTGAGCTCCAAATTGCATGAGTTTGGTTTTCTTCCGTCTAAAGCTGACACCTCGTTGTTTCTATATGACAAGTCTGGTGTTACCATCTTTGTTCTCATTTATGTTGATGATATTATTGTGACAAGTTCCTCAGATGATGCTATCTCAGTTTTGCTCAAGGACCTCAATGTTCACTTTGCTATAAAAGATTTGGGAGATCTTCATTACTTTCTTGGTATTGAAGTGAAACGCACTCATGATGGGCTGCTCCTTACTCAAGAAAAATATGCCACTGACATTCTTACTCGAGTTGGTATGCTTGATTGTAAGTCTGCCCCTACTCCGCTGTCTCCATCTGAGCCTCTTTCTCTGCATGAAGGTACTCCTCTAGGTCCTGATGACAGTACTCAGTATCGCAGTATTGTTGGTGCTCTTCAGTATCTCACCCTTACACGGCCAGATCTGTCGTTTTCTGTGAACAAGGTCTGCCAGTATCTTCATGCTCCTACTACTGCTCATTGGACATCAGCTAAACGCATACTTCGTTATGTTAAGGACACATCTCAGCTTGGTATTACGTTTAAGAGTTCTTCCTCTACACTTCTCAGTGCTTTCTCAGATGCTGATTGGGCAGGTTGTCTTGAGGATCGTCGCTCTACCGGAGGATTTGCTATTTTTCTAGGTCCAAATCTGGTGTCTTGGAGTGCCAGGAAGCAAGCCACTGTATCTAGATCCAGTACAGAGGCTGAATATAAAGCATTAGCAAATGCTACTACCGAATTGATATGGGTTGAAGCTGTTCTTCATGAACTAGGTGTGAAGCTCCGAGAGAAGCCTTGCTTATGGTGTGATAATCTGGGTGCAACATTCTTGTCTGTTAATCCGGTGTTTCATGCCCGCACCAAGCATATTGAGATTGATTATCATTTTGTTCGTGAGCGTGTTGCTAGAAATAGTCTTGACATCAAGTTTATCTCTACCAAGGACCAGATAGCTGATGGCTTTACCAAACTACTTGTTGTAAAATATTTAGATGAGTTTAAGCGTAATCTAAACCTCTCTCGTGGTTTAGATTAAGGGGGGATGTTAGAGTATGTAATCGTATGGGTACGGGTACGGAGTAGTACTCTGACACGTACACATACACACCATGTACGCCACGTATGGGGCTATTTCCTACGCTTATATAAACACACAATCGATGCCCTGGAGGGGTACTCATCGTTCCACCAAACACAAACAACATCCAGCAACTCTTGGTGTTGAACCTTACCTGCAACAATCTTCAGAATAACATACCTATTCAGGTTGGCAGCCTTACAACACTCCTCACCCTAGATCTTTCATCAAACAAGCTTACTGGGGTGTTAGCTTAATCTTGGTAAGAGAGTCCGAGTGGTACTAGTCTATGTCCGAGTAGCACTAGGACTATGTGTGTCTGTGGTATGTACGTGTCTTAGTCTAGGGAGGTTTCCTAGTTAGGCAAGTGTATGCGTGAGTCCTAGTACTAGTAGTATCCGTACGTGTGTACGTGATGGTTCAGGTTTAGTATTAGTCAGGTCTAGCTTGCATATATAAGTAAGGTTAGACCGTGAGCCTTGTAACACATTGTGTGAGTTGAGAAGAAAATAAAGAAAAAGAACGGGCATGACACGTGCCCTTGGCCATAAGTTTTCTCGTGCGTGTGTTCATCTAGTTTGATGTAGTCGATCTGTGGGCAAATTCTAACAATTGTTATCAGAGCAAGGTCGAAGATTTAAAGCCACGCTTGCCCCGGGGAGGCGACCCTACTTGCGCCTCGGGGCGGGCGACCAGGTGGAGGCGGCAAGCATGCCGTCATCGGTGAGGCGGCGGGTGATCGTCGCTCGGAGGAGCGACAAGGAAGAAGAAGGCAGGCGAGGCATCATCGGCAAGGTGGTGGATGGGGATGATCGTTGATGAGTGTGGTGGTACCGAGGTGCGGTGCTGGAAAATCTTGTCAAAGATCGCCGTCTGGGAGAGTATGAGTCAAGGAGTCATGGTCGTGCGGGTTAGCACGTTGAGTTAGCGCTGTATCTGTGAGTCATTGTTGTGTCCAAGTGCTTGTCTCTGTGAGGATCCGTTGCAGCTGAAGCGAATGAAGGTTGAGGGACTGTTCATTGTATGGACGAAGACGCAATTTGCGTGCCTCGATCAGGTCGTCTATGTGTCTCGACGAGAGGATCAAGTTTAAGTGTGAAGGGGGCGGTAAACCAGTGAAGGTGAGTCTCTTTAATGAGGCCATGTCTCTATATGAGGCCGAAGTGGATGGTCTAGTCCACGCCAGGAGGTCGGCATGTATTGCGCTAGGGTGGACGGTGTGTTTCACGGGTGGTGCGATTCCACAAGGTTGCTTACGTGGCTGGGTAGTCCGGATCATACTTGAGTTGTTCCGTAAATTCGCCAAGTCAAAATTGGGGAGAGCCAATTAGACTTATCGTGGTGCGAGACCTAGACAAGACGCAGATCTACAAGGATTCAAGATCAGAGAAGCATGAAAGACGAAGAGTAGTCAATCAAGATTAGGGAGAGATTGTTAGCTTAATCTTGGTAAGAGAGTCCGAGTGTTACTAGTCTATGTCCGAGTAGCACTAGGACTTGGTATGTGTGGTGTGTACGTGTCTTAGTCTAGGGAGGTTTTCTAGTTAGGCAAGTGTATGTGTGAGTCCTAGTACTAGTAGTATTCGTATGTGTGTACGTGATGGTTTAGGTTTAGTATTAGTCAGGTCTAGCTTGCATATATAAGCAAGGGTAGACCGTGAGTCTTGTAACACATTGTGTGAGTTGAGAAGAAACTAAAAAAAAAGAACGGGCACGACACGTGCCCTTGGCCATAAGTTTTCTCGTGCGTGTGTTCATCTAGTTTGATGTAGTCGATCTGTGGGCAAATTCTAACATAAGAAATGCCTGATACTTTAGCCAAATGTCAAAACATATATACCATCCAAATGGCCCGAAACTTACTCGTAGGAACGGTTCCAACATTTTTGGGCATGCTACAGAGCTTGAGCATGTTAAATCTTTCCCATAACAACTTGTCAGGAGCCATCCCAGCAACACTACATGGTCTACAGTTCCGCGAGCTAGATCTTTCGTACAACCATCTCCAGGGAGAAATACCAGGAAATGGAGGAGTGGCGGATCTTCATTTGCCCTTATGCCCTGCTGTTTCCCGGAGGTCAGAGACGGAGTACTATTTGGTCAGAGCGTTGATTCCATTGTTTGGCTTCATGTCACTCGTAATGCTAACTTATATTATAATCACACAGAAGAAAATACCACGAAGAACCAACTTGTTTTTGCTTTCTTTTGGTAAGAAATTTCCAAGAGCCTCTTACAAGGATCTAAATCAAGCTACAGGAAACTTCTCACAAGCAAAGCTCCTCGGAAGAGGAAGCTATGGTTCAGTGTACAGAGGAAAGTTAACTCAAGCTAAAATACAAGTGGCCATCAAGGTTTTTGACCTTGACATGAAATTTGCGGACAAAAGCTTTGTAACAGAATGTGATGTTTTGAGAAGCATTCGACATCGGAACCTTCTACCCATCCTAACATCATGTTCTACCATCGACAATAATGATGATGCTTTTAAAGCTCTAATTTACGAATACATGCCTAACGGGAACTTGGACACATGGTTGCATGGCAAATTTTCTGGTGATTCTTCAAAATGTTTGAGCTTAGCTCAAAGAGCAAGCATATCAGTTGGCATAGCTGATGCATTGGCTTATTTACACCACGATTGTGAAATTCAGATTGTACATTGTGATTTGAAGCCAACAAATATCCTTCTTGATGATGATATGAATGCTTACTTGGGAGACTTCGGCATTGCTAGCCTAGTTGGACATTCAAGTTCAAATACCTCAATCGGACTGAAGGGAACGATAGGGTACATAGCTCCTGGTATAGTAAACTCCCGCACTTTCTTTCTTGTATGAGCATCTTCTATTTACATTAACAAAAAAACTATGCTAATTGCTGCAATTTTATCTCTTGGTAGAGTATGCTCAAAGTGGCCAGGTGTCCATCCATGGGGATGTTTACAGTTTTGGAATAGTACTCCTAGAGATGCTGATTGGCAAAAGACCGACGGATCCTATGTTTGAGAACGAACTCAACTTGGTCAACTTTGCGGAGAGGAACTATCCAGATCAGATACTACAGATCATTGATGCTCGTCTCCAGAGAGAATGTGAAGGCTATATCCAAGCAAACATTACAATGAAAAATGGGGTGTATGAGTTCTTGTTATTGCTCATGCAAGTTGCTCTTTCATGTACACGTTTGATCCCAAGGGAACGGATGAACATAAGAGAAGTAACCAATAAGTTGCATTCTATCAGCACGTCAAACATTAGAGTGACCGAGAGAGAGCCATATTTGCAGTAGGCATAATAAGACGATAAACTAGCCACATGTACACTGAATAATATGCGTAACTTGAAGTTATTAATGCATATTGCTGGAGCATCTCTAGCATATGATGTATAGTAGGGCAAATGCCCGAGAAACTGTTTTAGGCTTTTGGACCAAAAATTATGCTTAAAGAGATGCCCTATCTATTTTTTGTGATGCAAAAAAATTGGGAAACCCTACATCTCCCCCCACAAGTGATGCAAAGTTTGGGTAGTCAGGTTGCTTCCAAAAATTAAAAAGTCTTGCCACGCGCGGCTGAACCACTTGTGTGAAACTTCATCCTGCCACACCCGCCTTTCCTCATGACCGCAACCAGAAAAATCTTGGCCGTTGTCGTCGCCGGTCAGCCGTCCATCCACAGCTCAGACCCGACTCGGCAGCCTGATTCTGCTGCAGTTTGTATGTACTTCTTGCGGATTGATGCATTTTACATTTTTCGCGGAGTTTGCAACCCTGCCTTCGACTTCCACTGCACCAGCTGCCGGCTCAAAATATGGTTTACTCTCTAATGGATTTATGTACTAGCCAACTTCATCTAAAGACCGATACAATGGAAAGAAATTAGGCAATATATTTATATTCAATACTTCGCCTCACGTCTAGGCTATTTTAGATCTTAGTGTGACTTCGTTGTAAGCCACGAAATATTATTTAACACTACATGAGCAAAGTCTTAAATTTAAAATCTCTTGTCTCAGATACCATAGAAGATTTATGCACTTACCTTTACCAAAAGACCGATCTAATAAAAAACAACTAGGCAATATATTTATATTCAACACCCTCTAGGTCGGTTTGTTACTTGACACCTTGTTGTTCCGATCTGCATCACAGAGAACAGAGAGTGAGAGTTCGAGAAGTATGGTATTCAGAAAAGTTACTTTTCTATTATATGAATAGGGGTAGACTCTGAAGGCACTAGAAGCTTTCATTAACATACTTTTTTTATTAAATAGGGGTAGGCCCTGAAGGCCCTAGAAGCTTTCATTAACAGCGGTGGAGGTACACATTACATATTGGGATATAAAGGAAATAGAATTGCAATAAAGCCTAAACATTTTGCACAAAGGACCATAGGTAAAATATGGAAAACACAATCGGGTCATGCTGCTTCTCCACCACGCCGGAGCATCTCGGCATAGTCAACCGAGGCGTCACTGGGGAAGGAACCACTTGAGACCTGACAGCGGGAGCAAGCCACACCGGATCAGAGGTCCTCCAAGATGGCATATCGCCTGGAGGTTGAGTAGAGTCGTGGTACGCTGTCCAGCACACACTAAATCCGACGAACACAATGGGAGCGGTCGCCCTTCGACCATCTGGGACAATAGTGAACTATAGATTATCGTGGATGAACTCCCGGGAGTAGCTTCTAAACTCCCCTGCTACAGAGACCATCAAGCAGCGGACAGCCTATCAATCTCCCTCCTCCGACTCACCATGGGCGTAGCAAAAGATCTGCACACATTGACTACAGACAACAAACCTGCAAAAACCAATCCGCTTATTGAAGAAGGCCTCGCCAGAGCTGCCATAAACGCCCAGCCTCCACCTTGAAGAACTGGCAGAGAGCAGCACCAGCAACCATCCGGCGGCACGGACTAGCACCCGATGAAGTAGCCTCCAAGAGCTAAAGAAAACGACCTTATTGGAGGATATGACCAGTGATGAGTGCATTTTTAAAACAAATTTACCTTATATTTTTGTACGAGTAGCAATAGGATTTTGGTATTTTAGGCGCTCAGGCGCACCTTTTATGCTTGTTTCTACATGATCCCAAATTATGAAGGTGTTGATGAACATATCATTTAGAACTGTCATATCTTGTATTAATATGATATTTCTAGAAGTCGTCGTCGCCATCTTCCACTGATCCATCTTTGAGACAAGTATCTAGTCATTGACCTTGTTAGGACCGTCACTGAAGCCCCCCATGGCCCCAGATAGCACCTCCGCCCCACGCGATTCCATCGATTCATGTCCGTCAGAGAGTCCCCGTCACGGCTGAAGGGTTTCGCGGCATAGTAAATCAAAATTTTCTACGGATGCGAACAGAGGGAAAGCCAAGATCTAATCTAGGAGATGCAATCAACGAGAGAGATTGGATTAGATCTTCATACCCTTGAAGATTCGCACAGCGGAACGTTCGTCGGAATGTGGGTGATGTAGTCGTACTCGCTTCTCCTCCTCGCGATCCAATCCGATCTAGCACCACAAGTGGCGGTGCCTCCGTGAGATGCACACGTGCAGCACCTCGACGTCTCCTCCTTCCTCGGACCAGCAAGTATGGTGGAGAGATAGATTGGATCTACAACACGACGGCGTGGTGTATATGGTGGAGAATTTCTGCAGCAGGGCTTCGCCTACAAACAGTCGGGAGGGAGAGAGGAAAGCTAGCAAGGCGGCTAGGGTTTGGAGGAGAGGTGTGTGGGGTTGGTGCGCCCCCACCCCTCTTTATATAGAGGGGGGCGCAGCCCTAGCCCCTCCCCCAAGCCCAAAGGATAAGGAGTGGGGGGCATGGACTCTCCCCTCTTCTAGAAACCCTATCTCTAGTTTAAACGATTTAAACTCTCTAGGATCGGCTGGGCCCTATGGGGCCTTGTGCCCCTGGCCCAATGCGGCCAGGACACTCCCTCATAGGCCCATGACCCCTCCCGGAAGGTGGGGCCACGTTGGTCCCCTTCCGGAAGGTTCTAGAAGCTTCCGGTACAATACCGATTAACCCGGAACAATTCCGAACTCCAAAAACTGCACTGCCTTATATGAATCTTATTCTCCGGACCATTCCGGAACCTCTCGTGATATCCCGGATCCCATCCGAGACTCCGAACAAAAATTCATAAACCAATTATCCAATCTATCCTAGCGTCGAGATACGTTAAGTGTGTGACCCTGCGGGTTCGAGAATATGCAGACATGATCTTCTGTCAATAATCAACAGCGGGGTCTGGGCACCCATATTGACTCCCACACATTCATCGATGATCATATCGGATGAACCACGATGCCAGGATTCAATCAATCCCATATATATATTCCCTTCGTCTCGCGATATTTTACTTGCCCGAGATTCGATCGTCGGTACCGTCATACCTAGTTCAATCTCGTTCACAGCAAGTACTTTACTCGTTCCGTAATCCGATATCACTTTGTGATTAACTCCTTAACCACATGCTTGCAAGTGTTGTTGATATCGTTTACCGAGTGGGCCCGAAGTATATCTCTCCGACTTGGGAGGGACAAATTCCATCTCGATACATACAACCCAACAGATACTTTCTGATCACCTGAGAGACACCTTTATGATCACCCTCTCATAGGATGACGTTTGATGACCTCAAAGCTTTCTTTCGATACCAGGGAGTTGTATTATCTCATGGTCTAAGGAATACAATATTTGACATAAGAAAAGCTTCGCAAAGACGAACACGATGACATGATCTAATTGCTTTGCTTAGTTTGGATCTGTCCATCATATCATTCTCCAATGAAATGATCTCATTATCAATTGACAACTCATGTCTATGGTTAGGAAACCTTAACCATCATTGATCAATGAGCTAGTCCTTAGAGGCGTACCAGGGACACGGTGTTGTTCACAAACCACACAAGTATTAATGTTTCCGCTTAATACAATTCTAGCATGGAATATAAACTTTATCATGAACATGAATTATAATAATAACATCTTTATTATTGCCTCTAGGGCATAATTCCAACAGTCTCCCACTTGCACTAGAGTCAATAATCTAGTTTACATCTGGTAACAATCTCAAACCCATGGCACTGAGGTGTTGATCATGTTTTACACGTGGAAGAGGTTTAGTCAATGAATCTGCGACATTCAGATCTGTATGTACTTCTCTAATCTTCAGATCTCCATCTGCAATATAATCTCGGATTATATGAAACTTGCGGTTGATATGCTTGGTCTTTGGATGATATCTTGGTTCCTTAGCGAGTGCTATGGCGCCAGTGTTGTCACACAATATCTCCAGTGGGTCCAATGCACTTGGAACCACGCCAAGCTCAGTGATGAAGTTTCTGATCCAAACTCCTTCACTTGACGCTTCTGCAGCAGCCATGTATTCCGCTTCTATTGTAGATCCCGTGATCACGCTTTGCTTGCAGATTCTCCAGCTCACAGCTCCTCCATTCAAAATATAAACGTATCCTGTCTGAGATTTGGAATCATCCTTGTCGGTGTCGAAACTAGCGTCGACGTAACCTTTTACGACAAGCTGTTCATCACCCCCATAGACTAAGAACATTTCTTTAGTCCTATTTAGGTACTTTAGGATGTTCTTCACGGATGTCCAGTGTTCCACTCCTGGATCACTTTGATATCTGCTCGTCAAACTAAGAGCATTGGACACATCCGGTCTAGTACACAGCATGGCATACATGATAGAACCTATGGCCAAGGCATAAGGCACTTTGCTCATAGCTTCCCTATCATTTACCGTAGCTGGACACTGAGCCTTGCTCAATATCTTACCTGACAACATAGGCACTGAACCTTTCTTTGCCTTATCCATTCTGAACCTTTTCAGAACTTTGTCTAGGTATGTACTCTGGCTTAAAGCTATCAGGCGTCTTTGTCTATCTCTATAGATCTTGATGCCCAATATATAAGCAGCTTCACCTAGGTCTTTCATTAAAAAACACTTGTTCAAATAACTCTTCACATCGTTAAGCATGTTGATGTCATTTCCGATAATCAATATGTCATCCACATACAGTACCAGAAACGTCGCCGAGCTCCCACTTACTTTCTTGTAGATACAAGCTTCGTAGCAATTTGGAACAAATCCAAAGCTCTTGATCACTTGATCAAAACGAAGGTTCCAACTCCGAGATGCTTGCTTCAGTCCATAAATGGAACGCTGAAGTTTGCATACTTTACTAGCATCCTTAGGATCGACAAAACCTTCGGGTTGCATCATATACAACTCTTCATCAATGTTGCCATTGAGGAACGCAGTCTTGACATCCATCTGCCATATTTCATAATCATGAAACGTAACAATTGCTAATAAAATCCGAATGGACTTAAACATCGCTACGGGAGAGAAATTCTCATCGTAGTCAACACCTTGAACTTGTCGAAAACCTTTCGCGACAAGCCGTGCTTTATAGACGGTAACATTACCATCCGCGTCCGTTTTCTTCTTGAAGATCCATTTGCACTCAACGGCCTTTTGGTCGCTAGGAGGGTCCACCAAAGTCCATACTTGGTTTTCGCTCATGGATCCCAATTCGGATTTCATGGCTTCCAGCCATTTCTCAGAGTCTGGGCTCATCATCGCTTCCTCATAGTTCGTAGGTTCACTGTCTTTTACTAACAAGACAGTCAAGACAGGGTTGCCGTACCACTTAGGAGGGGCACGCGACCTTGTCGACCTGCGATGTTCAGTAGCAGCATCGTCCGAAGCTTCATGATCCTTGTCATTAGCTTCCTCTATTGTTGGTGCAGGCGGCACTGGAACAATTTCAGGTGCTGCGCTACTCTCCAATTCAAGAGAAGGTTCAATAACCTCGTCAAGCTCTACTTTCCTCCCACTCACTTCTTTCAAGAGAAACTCCTTCTCAAGAAAGGAACCGTTCTTTGCGACAAACACTTTGCCTTCGGTTCTGTGATAGAAGGTATACCCAATAGTTTCCTTAGGGTATCCTATGAAGACGCATTTCTCCGCTTTGGGTTCGATCTTATCCGGCATCAACTTCTTGACGTAAGCTTCGCATCCCCAAACTTTAAGAAACGACAACTTAGGTTTAGCACCAAACCACAGTTCATACGGTGTCGTCTCAACGGATTTAGATGGAGCCCTATTTAAAGTGAATGCAGCGGTTTCTAATGCATAACCCAAAATGATAACGGCAAATCAGTAAGAGACATCATTGATCGGACCATATCTAATAGTGTTCGATTCCGGCGTTCAGACACACCATTGCATTGTGGTGTTCCGGGTGGCGTGAGTTGTGAAACGATTCCACTTTCTTTAAGATGCGTGAGAAAATCATAACTCAAATATTCACCTCCACGATCGGATCGTAGAAACTTAATCTTTCTGTTACGATGATTCTCCACTTCATTCTGAAATTCCTTGAACTTTTCAAATGTTTCAGATTTATGTTTCATTAAATAGATATACCCATATCTACTTAAGTCATCGGTAAAAGTGAGGAAATAGCGATATCTACCGCGCGTCGAAACACTCATCGGTCCGCATACATCGGTGTGTATGATTTCCAATAAGTCCGTTGCTCGCTCCATCATACCGGAGAACGGGGTTTTGATCATCTTGCCCATGAGGCATGGTTCGCATGTGTCAAATGATTCAAAATCAAGAGACTCCGAAAGTCCATCAGAATGGAGTTTCTTCATGCGCTTTACACCAATATGACCTAGACGACAGTGCCACAAATAAGTAGTATTATCACTATCTACTTTGCATCTCTTAGCCTTAATGTTATGGATGTGTGTTTCATCCCTTTCGAGATTTAGAAGAAATAAACCATTTACAAGAGGTGCATGACCATAAAAGATGTTACCCATATAAATAGAACAACCATTATTCTCCGATTTAAATGAATAACCGTCTTGCAATAAACACGATCCAGAAATAATGTTCATGCTCAACGCATGCACATAATAACATTTATTAAGGTTTAAAACTAATCCCGAAGGTAAAACTAAGGAGAGCGTGCCTACGGCCATCACATCAACTCTTGATTCGTTGCCAACGCGCATCGTCACCTCATCCCTCGCAAGCCGCCGTCTATTCCGTAGCTCCTGTTTCGAGTTACAAATATTAGCAACTGAACCGGTATCAAATACCCAGGCACTACAACGAGGGCTAGTAAGGAAAACATCAATAACATGTATATCAAATATACCTTTGATGGTGCCATCCTTCTTGTACGCTAAGTACTTCGGACAGTTGCGCTTCCAGTGACCCTTGTCCTTGCAGTAGAAGCACTCAGTGTCCGGCTTAGGACCAGACTTGAGCTTTTTCTCAGCAGGAGCATTGCGCTTGCTGCCGCCCTTATTGAAGGGCTTCTTTGCTCCCTTACCTTTCTTAAAGGAGGGCTTGTTGACCATCAACACATGATTATCTTGATGTCCACCTCCGCAGCCTTCAGCTTTGCGAAGAGCTCGGTGATCGTATCAGTGGAGCCAATCTGATTATGAGTCACTACAAAATTTTGTAGCTGGGAGGGAGTGATTGCAGAACCCTGTCAATCTTAAGCTCCTCTGGAATCGTGCATTCCAGTTGCTCAAGGCGTTGAGTGTAGCCCGACATCTTTATGGCGTGCTCACTAACGGAACTCCCTTCCTCCATCTTGCAGTTAAAGAACTTCTCGGAGATCTCATATCTCTCAGAACGGGCCTGAGTCTGAAACATGGTTTTCAGCTCCTCGAGAATCTCGAAGGGCCCGGGATACTCTTCAAAACGATTTTGAAGCTCCGGTTCCATAGCAAACAACATGGTGCTCTTAATCACACCATAATCATCTTTGCGCGACTGATAGACAACTTTCTCATCAGCCGGCGCAGTTGCAGCAGGGGGGTCACCTAACGCTTTCCCAAGGACATAGTCCTTTTGTCCGCCAGACAGAATGATTCTTAGATTGCGGAACCAATTGGTGAAGTTAGACCCATTGTTTCTAAGCTTTTCTTTCTCAGCAAAAACGTTGAAGTTGAAGTTGGACTTGGCCATGTGATCTACAGTATTTGCAAGTACAATTTAGACTATGTTCATGATAAATAGTTCACTTTAATCAAATTACTAGATGAACTCCCACTAAATTCAACATCCCTCAAGTTGTTTAGTGAACACGATCCAAATTCACCACACCTAATCCGATCATCACGAGAAGAGATATGGTTTCAATGGTGGACAACAAAGTGTCGATCATATCATTCATATGACTCATGCTTAACCTTTCGGTTCTTGTGTTCCGATGCCATGTCTATACATGCTAGGCTCGTCAAGCTAGACCCAAGTATTTCTGTGTGTGCAAAACTGCCTTGCACCCGTTGTATGTGAGCGTAGAGTCTATAGCACCCGATCATCACGTGATGCTTGGACACGACGAACTTTCGCAATGGTGCATACTTGGGGAGAACACAGTTTTTATCTTGATCTTTAAGTGAGGAATCATCTTATAATGCTACCGTCAAGATCTAAGCATAATAAGATACATAAAGGGATAAACATCACATGCATATAACTTTATGTGACATGGTATAGCCAATCCTCGCGCAATGATCTCCATCTTGTGCGTTCCGGCATGATCTCCATCACTCCACCATGATTGCCTCCACCACGAATAGCAACTACAACTATTGCTAACTACTTAGCGATAAAGTAAAGCTATTACATGGCGTATAAGAAGTTGACACACAGGTCATACACAATTATAAAGACAACCATATGGCTCCTGCCGGTTGTGTACTCATCGACATGCAAGTCGTGAAACATTACAAAACATGATCATCGCATACAATATACACATCACATCTTGGGCCATACCATATCACAGAAAACACTCCCTGCAAAAACAAGTTAGACGCCTCTACTTTGTTGTTGCATGTTTTACGTGGCTTATGGGAGTAGATGCTAAGAACGATTCTTACCTACGGAAAGCCACAACGGTGATATTATGGTTGCCAAACTCCGGTGTTAATCCCATGACAACTATAGTGAGAGAAACTGACATCCACCAACCGCATGTGTGGAACAAGCCACACGTCAAGTGCGGAGCCGGTCTCGCGAACGACGTCGCGTAAGGTTGGCCTGGACCGCTTCAATCTCACTATCCCGCGTCATAAGAAGAACACAAACAAGAGGCTTGCAACAGAAAACATCAACGCCCGCAACAACCATGTTGCGTTCTACTCGTGAAACACATCTACGCATAGATCTAGCTCTGATACCACTGAAGGGTTTCGCGGCATAGTAAATCAAAATTTTCTACGGATGCGAACAGAGGAAAAGCCAAGATCTAATCTAGGAGATCCAATCAACGAGAGAGATTGGATTAGATCTTCATACCCTTGAAGATTCGCACAGTGGAACGTTCGTCGGAACGTGGGTGATGTAGTCGTACTCGCTTCTCCTCCTCGCGATCCGATCCGATCTAGCACCACAAGTGGCGGTGCCTCCGTGAGATGCACACGTGCAGCACCTCGACGTCTCCTCCTTCCTCGGACCAGCAAGTATGGTGGAGAGATAGATTGGATCTACAACACGACGGCGTGGTGTATATGGTGGAGAATTTCTGCAGCAGGGCTTCGCCTACAAACAGTCGGGAGGGAGAGAGGAAAGCTAGCAAGGCGGCTAGGGTTTGGAGGAGAGGTGTGTGGGGTTGGTGCGCCCCCACCCCTCTTTATATAGAGGGGGGCGCAGCCCTAGCCCCTCCCCCAAGCCCAAAGGATAAGGAGTGGGGGGCATGGACTCTCCCCTCTTCTAGAAACCCTATCTCTAGTTTAAACGATTTAAACTCTCTAGGATCGGCTGGGCCCTATGGGGCCTTGTGCCCCTGGCCCAATGCGTCCAGGACACTCCCTCATAGGCCCATGACCCCTCCCGGAAGGTGGGGCCACGTTGGTCCCCTTCCGGAAGGTTCTAGAAGCTTCCGGTACAATACCGATTAACCCGGAACAATTCCGAACTCCAAAAACTGCACTGCCTTATATGAATCTTATTCTCCGGACCATTCCGGAACCTCTCGTGATGTCCCGGATCCCATCCGAGACTCCGAACAAAAATTCATAAACCAATTATCCAATCTATCCTAGCGTCAAGACACGTTAAGTGTGTGACCCTGCGGGTTCGAGAATATGCAGACATGATCTTCTATCAATAATCAACAGCGGGGTCTGGGCACCCATATTGACTCCCACACATTCATCGATGATCATATCGGATGAACCACGATGTCAGGATTCAAACAATCCCATATTATATATTCCCTTCGTCTCGCGATATTTTACTTGCCCGAGATTCGATCGTCGGTACCGTCATACCTAGTTCAATCTCGTTCACAGCAAGTACTTTACTCGTTCCGTAATCCGATATCACTTTGTGATTAACTCCTTAACCACATGCTTGCAAGCGGTGTTTATATCGATTACCGAGTGGGCCCGAAGTATATCTCTCCGACTTGGGAGGGACAAATTCCATCTCGATACATACAACCCAATAGATACTTTCCGATCACCTGAGAGACACCTTTATGATCACCCTCTCATAGGATAACGTTTGATGACCTCAAAGCTTTCTTCCGATACCAGGGAGTTGTATTATCTCATGGTCTAAGGAATACAATATTTGACATAGGAAAAGCTACGCAAAGATGAACACGATGATACGATCTAATTGCTTCGCTTAGTTTGGGTTTGTCCATCATATCATTCTCCCAATGACATGATCTCATTATGAATTGACAACTCATGTCTATGGTTAGGAAACCTTAACCATCATTGATCAATGAGCTAGTCCTTAGAGGCATACCAGGGACACGGTGTTGTTCACAAACCACACAAGTATTAATGTTTCCGCTTAATACAATTCTAGCATGGAATATAAACTTTATCATGAACAAGAATTATAATAATAACATCTTTATTATTGCCTCTAGGGCATAATTCCAACAACGGCACACAACCGATTCCCGCCATCATCGATGTGGTAGATGCGACACCGCTCAATATCTTGTCACTACTATCCTGTAGTTGCTCCAAACATGACCCCCAAGAGGGAGAGCAAAGAACAAGGCACCACAATTGTCTATTCCAGAAGAATCGGTTCTAGGATTTCTCCTGGAGCAACGCGAGTAGCTATAAGGTAGCTGCAGCGACGATCCCTTCAATGAGGTAACCGCCATCGCCCGCCATAACCGGAGTCATAGCACGGTTTTCACTGGCAGACGCATCTCCAATATCTCCGACAGTACTTGATCACCCACAAGTATAGGGGGTGTATCGTAGTACTTTCGATAAATAGGAGTGTCGATCCCAAAAAGGAGCAGAAGGTGCTGAACAGTGGTATGGAGCAGGAAATCTCTATAAATACTTAGCAAACGGATTTTTAGGGGTTTTCCGATAAGGCAACAAAACAAAGATCAAGTAACAAAGAACAAACGCATCAAGTGTCCCAATCCTTTCTTATCGAAGGACAAGACGGTGGAAATACTTATAAAGACCAAACGTTCTCGAGGACACATGGAAATTCTGTCAAGTGCTTTCGCTTCAAATAGCTGAGTACTTTTCGTTGGTGTTGTAAGTGTTGTGTGGGTGAACCTATGATAATGTACCGACCTTACTTGGACTAATACATACTTGTGATCCCCTGCAAACATCCGTAACTACAGGAAAGTAATTAAGATATAAATCTAACCACAACCTTAAATTCTGAGATCCTACGCTCCCTTGTGCAATGGTTTCCTAACGGGGGTTCAGGTTTCTGTCACTCCGGCAACCCCACAATTAGTATCCAAATACACAATGCATTCCCCTATGCCCATAAATGGTGAAGTGTCATGTAGTCGACGTTCACATGACACCACTAGAAGAAAAGCACCACAACTTAAATACCGAACCATTGAATAATATCTCAACACAGATCCACTAATAACAACATGATTTCTCCCATGTCCTCAAGAACTAGACGAACTACTTACAAGACATCATATGGATCAAGATCAAATATGATATGGTAACGGATAAAAATCTGAACATAAACAATAATCCAATGGTTCCACTCATAAGCATCAACTACAATAGTAATTAACACCGGGAAAGTTTCCCCTAAGAACTAAAGCAAGATCCAACACGATTGTTACGGCGGTATGGAGTGGTGATGATGGTGCTGGTGGAGATGATGGTGTGGATGATGATGATGATCCCGATGAAGCCTAGCTTGATGACGGTGTTGATGGCGACGATCTCCCCTCTCCGGGAAGGAATTCCCCCGGCAGAAATCTGTCTGCCGGAGAGATCTTTCTCTCTCGGTATTTTCCGCCCCCCCAGAGTCGGAGGAAATCTATATGTGGTCACTCCTCGAGGCTTAGGGTTCCGTAGGGAAGTTATAGACAAAGGGGAGGAGTCGGGAGCCGGGCAGGTGGGCCACACCTGCCCTAGGCGCGGGGTCAGGTGGGCCCGCGCCTAGGGGGTGTGGGCCCCCTGTGGCCCCTCTTCGTCCCTCCTTATGGCTTCCTCAATCTTCTGGAAAAATAACTATTTCCCATATTTTTTGGTATTTTTCTGATCTTCGCAAAATTGCATCAAAACACCCTCTTTTCCATCAGAATCCAGACTCCGGCAGTCCATCCTCCAAGAATCATCCAACATGCATAAACAGTGGAAAAGACATAAGCAATACCTCATAATAAGATAAATATCAATGAACAGAGGTAGATTATGATATAGAATGGTGATGCAAATTGGTCGTATCAACTCCCCCAATCTTAGACCTTCGCTTGTCCCAAGCAAAAACTGTGATCAGTAAACATGTCCACAGGTTTATGGAGTGAAGTGTCGATAAAAGTATACGAACAAGAAGCATCACACTTACCATTACACAACTCATAGAAGAAAGCAACTCACCATTATATAACTTAGCTTGCAATCAAGTACAGCAGTCACAATAGAGATGCATAAAGATAAATCAGAATTGAAATTAGAAAACTCTTTTTCCTGGTGAGAGAACAGCTGGCAAACAGTTTCACAAAAAGCTTTTTGTAAAAGTTTTACAACATGAGCACTCTTTGCTCAAAAAGGTTTTTCACAAGTGAAGGCTTTCAAAGTAATACTCAATAGATAAAAGTCTTGTGCAAACAAGGAAGATAAAGAACATGATTGAATAAATCACCATATGAATGCTTGAAACACAACAATTCAAATTCTTGCTGTAGGTAGAGAGGAAGTAGGTTTACTGACTCAAACTATTATGGTAGGAGAAAGGTCCCTTTATAGAGGGTAGCAGGGATTACAAGTCATAAAGATCTTCCAAAATATTATGGTACTTACTAGCTTTGAGCCCTCATCGCCCCTATCATAGGAATCTTGAGATGATTAAGGTTAAAGTGCACAAAGATGGAGTATATGCTTGACGAAATATTAGTTGGCAATCTCATGTCTCTTGAATACGAGGGCCACTCCTCATGCTACTCAACTTTGGGCCCAGGTAAGTTCTTGCCATTGTAAGTATTTGTGTATCATAGAGAACCGCCAACAGGGTACCCCTTGCACATGGTACAGGAGCTTTACCATAACCAAAATGACAAGGCAAGCAGACAATGAGCATCCCAGCGATCTTTTTATTTACTATGTGCATAGCTTTTTATTGAGGATGCTTCATAGATAGCTCATTACGGTGATGCTACAAGTTTCCACCATGATTAGGCATGGATTAGGCTAGCGGCCCAGGCATTTCTCTAACACAGAATACAAACTACATGGACTTACAAGTTCCCTCTTTATTTCACACCATTGACATCCATAGACAAAAGAGAATGATATCAACTGAGTACAAAGTACATGTGCAATGTTGAAAACGTTCCCCGTGACAGCATGATTCTGCTAATTCCAACGTATAGATGCAAGCATATACAACTTCTATGGCACAATGGTTCAAGTCTATTAGGGGCAAGAAAATAAGGCGTGCCATCAAGTTCGTGAGATCTTTACTAACTAGTTTTCACATAACAAAAAACTTTTTTAATTCGAAAGGTAGATGAAGCTTGAGAATTTGCTAGGAATAGCAAAATATAATAGGTAGATATAGTGGACACAAATGGCAAAGGTTTTGGTTAAAGGGTTTGGAAACATGAGAAGTATGCCTTCTCAAAACAGATTTTTGGCTAGCAGGGCTGGGTAGCAAGCAAGAGAGTTGAAAGAAACAAGCAAACATACAAGTAATAAAGCCAAACATGCAATCTTCCTTGAAGACACAAAAGATTTTAAATAAAGAATACTAAGCTTATGAGCCAACAAGAAAACAAATGATACAAAATACCTGTAAGCTTTTCTCTTTTTCTTTCAAATCTCAAAAAGTATTGCTACTGACCAGAACTCGGTTTTCCAAAACCAATTTAGATCCACTCGATGCTCCCAAAGTGATGCCAATACTGATCAACAAGATACATCATATAATAGAGATTGCAAACTAAAATAAGAAGTGCAAAAAGTAAAAGATGAAACTTCTCATTAATATTCCAATAAAGGCACTCACACCAAGGGATACATAGATAACCAACTAAAGGAGAGATACTTCCAACGCAAACCAAACTATAAGATAACCTCTCTACCAAAGATACGAATCCACTAAAAAGGTAAAAGATACAAGATAATGGTGGTGATACCGCGGCGCTCAGCCAAGGGATGCCAAACCTGATGACGAATTACTCCTTTGGTGGTGGTGGTGTTCTCTTGTCATCATCAAACTTCCAAGGCAAAGGTTCCCCATCCAAAAAGGATGTCCTTGTCTCCGCAATCCTGAAACTAGCAGCAGAGCTTATGCGATCAAATCTAGCCTCATACTCACAGTTTTGATTTTTTATGTCGTAGAGTTGTGCTTGTAATTGGTTGGTGGTCTGGCGGAGCGAGAAGTTTTATTATCGGAGCTCAGCCACCTCCTCATCATGTTTGGCGATAAGTTTTGAACTTATCTTGTGAATAACATCCACTTTGCGTTTCGCCATCTTCTTGTTGGAATTATGCCCTAGAGGCAATAATAAAGATGTTATTATTATAATTCTTGTTCATGATAAAGTTTATATTCCATGCTAGAATTGTATTAAGCGGAAACTTTAATACTTGTGTGGTTTGTGAAAAACACCGTGTCCCTAGTACGCCTCTATGGACTGGCTCGTTGATTAATGATGGTTAAGGTTTCGTAACCATAGATATGAGTTGTCAATTAATAATGAGGTCATATCATTGGGAGAATGATATGATGGATAGACCCAAATTAAGCAGAGCAATTAGATCGTGTCATCGTGTTCATATTTGCAAAGCTTTTATTATGTCAAATATTGTATTCCTTAGACCATGAGATAATACAATTCCCTGGTATCGGAAGAAAGGTTTGAGGTCATCAAACGTCATCCTATGAGAGGGTGATCATAAAGGTGTCTCTCAGGTGATCGGAAAGTACTTGTTGGGTTGTATGTATCGAGATGGGATTTGTCCCTCCCAAGTCGGAGAGATATACTTCGGGCCCACTCGGTAATCTATATCAACACCGCTTGCAAGCACGTGGTTAAGGAGTTAATCACAAAGTGATATCGGATTACGGAACGAGTAAAGTACTTGCTGTGAACGAGATTGAACTAGGTATGTCGATGCCGACGATCGAATCTCGGGCAAGTAAAATATCGTGTGACGAAGGGAATATATATGAGATTGATTGAATCCTGACATCGTGGTTCATCCGATATGATCATCGATGAATGTGTGGGAGTCAATATGGGTTTCCAGACCCTGCTGCTGATTATTGATAGAAGATCATGTCTGTATATTCTCGAACCCGAAGGGTCACACACTTAACGTGTCTCGACACTAGGATAGAATGGATAATTGGTTTATGAGTTTTTGTTCGGAGTCTCGGATGAGATCCAGGATGTCACGAGAGGTTCCGAAATGGTCCGGAGAATAAGATTCATATAAGGCAAAGCAGTTTTTGGAGTTCGGAATTGTTTCGGATTGTTCGGTATTGTACCGAAAGCTTCTAGAACCTTCCGGAGTGGGACCAACGTGGGCCCACTTATCGGGAGGGGGCTTGGGCCTACGAGGGAGTGCCCTGGCTGCATTGGGCCAGGGGCACAAGCCCCCATAGGCCCAGCCGGCCAAGCCCTAGGGGAAACCCCAGGGGGAGCTTCTAGAAGGGGGGGGGGAACTTGCCCCCCACTCCTCCCTCCTTGGCCGCCGGCCCTAGGCTTGGAGGAGGGGCAAGGGGAAGCCGCCCACCCCTCTATATAAATAGGGCTGGGGGCGCACCCTCCCCCCACACCTCCTCAAGCCCTAGCCGCTCTGCTGTCCTCATCTCTCTCTCTCCCTCCCAACTGCACGTAGGCGAAGCCCTGCCGCAAAAACTTTCCACCGTTTGCACCACGCCGTCGTGTTATAGATCCAACCTATCTCTCCACCCACTTGCTGGACCGAGGAAGGAGGAGACATCGAGGTGACGCACATGTGCATCTCTCGGAGGCATCGCCACTTGCGGTGTTGGATCGGATCGGATCGCGAGGAGGAGAAGCGAGTACGACTACATCAACCACGTTCCATTGAACGTTCCGCTGTGCGAATCTTCAAGGGTATGAAGATCTCATCTATTCCCCCTCGTTGTTTGCATCTTCTAGATTAGATCTTGGCTTTTCCCGTTCGCATCCGTAGAAAATTTTGATGTACTATGTTGCGAAACCCATCAGTGGTATCAAAGCTAGATCTATGCGTAGATGTGTTTCACGAGTAGAACGCAACATGCTTGTTGCAGGCGTTGATGTTTTCTGTTGCAAGCCTCTTGTTTGTGTACTTCTTATGACGCGGGATAGTGAGATCGAAGAGGTCCAGGCCAACTTTACGCGACCTCGTTCGCGAGACCGGCTCCGCACTTCACGTGTGGCTTGTTCCACACATGCGGCTGGTGGATGCCAGTTTCTCTCACTATAGTTGTCATGGGATTTACACCGGAGTTTGGCAACCATAATATCACCGTTGTGGCTTTCCGTAGGTAAGAATCGTTCTTAGCTTGTTACTCCCATAAGCGACGTAAAACATGCAACAACAAAGTAGAGGCGTCTAACTTGTTTTTGCAGGGAGTGTTTTCTGTGATATGGTATGGCCCAAGATGTGATGTGTATGTTCTATGCAATGATCATGTTTTGTAATGTTTCACGACTTGCATGCCGATGAGTACACAACCGGCAGGAGCCATATGGTTGTCTTTATAATTGTGTATGACCTGTGTGTCAACTTCTTATACGCCATGTAATAGCTTTACTTTATCGCTAAGTAGTTAGCAATAGTTGTAGTTGCTATTTGTGGTGGAGGCAATCATGGTGGAGTGATGGAGATCATGCTGGCATGCACAAGATGGAGATCATTGCGCGAAGATTGGCTATACCATGTCACATAAAGTTATATGCATGTGATGTTTATCCTTTTATGTGTCTTATTATGCTTAGATCGCGATGGTAGCATTATAAGATGATTCCTCACTTAAAGATCAAGATAAAACTGTGTTCTCCCCATGTATGCACCGTTGCGAAAGTTCGTCGTGTTCAAGCATCACGTGATGATCGGGTGCTATAAACTCTACGTTCACATACAACGGGTGCAAGCCAGTTTTGCACACGCGTAAATACTTGGGTTTGACTTGACGAGCCTAGCATGTACAGACATGGCCTCGAAACACACGAACCGAAAGGTTAAGCATGAGTCATATGAATGATATGATCGACACTTCGTTGCCCACCATTGAAACCACATCTCTTCTCGTGAAGATCGGATTAGGTGTGGTGAATTTGGATCATGTTCACTAAACAACTTGAGGGATGTTGAATTTAGTGGGAGTTCATCTCGTAATTTGATTAAGTTGAACTAGTTATCATGAACATAGTCTAAATTGTACTTGGAAATTTTGTAGATCAAATGGCTAAGTCCAACTTCAACTTCAACGTTTTTGCTGAGAAAGAAAAGCTTAGGTACAATGGGTCTAACTTCACCAACTGGTTCCGCAATCTGAGAATCATTCTCGCTGGCGGACAAAAGGACTATGTCCTTGAGAAAGCGCTAGGTGACGCCCCTGCTGTAGATGCGCCGGCTGATGAGAAAGCTGTTTATCAGTCGCGCAAAGATGATTATGGTGTGATTAAGAACACCATGTTGTTTGCTATGGAATCGGACCTTCAAAATCGTTTTGAGGATTTCCCCGGGCCCTTTGAGATTCTTGAGGAACTAAAAACTATGTTTCAGACTCAGGCCCGTTCTTGAGAGATATGAGATCTCTGAGAAATTCTTTAACTGCAAGATGGAGGAAGGGAGTTCCGGTAGTGAGCACACCATTAATATGTCGGTCTACACTCAACGCCTTGAGCAACTGGACTGCAAGATTCCAGAGGAGCTCAAGATTGACAGAGTTCTGCAATCACTCCCTCCTAGCTACAAAATTTTGTAGTGACTCATAATCAGATTGGCTCCACTGATACGATCACCGAGCTCTTCGCAAAGCTGAAGGCTGCGGAGGTGGACATCAAGATAATCATGTGTTGATGGTCAACAAGCCCCCCAGCTTTAAGAAAGGTAAGGGTGCAAAGAAGCCCTTCAAGAAAGCAGCGACAAGCGCGTTGCCCCTGCTGATAAGAAGCTCAAGTCTGGACCTAAGCCGGACACTGAGTGCTTCTATTGCAAGGACAAGGGTCACTGGAAGCGCAACTGTCCGAAGTACTTAGCGGACAAGAAGGCTGGCACCATCAAAGGTATATTTGATATAAATGTTATTGATGTTTTCCTTACTAGCCCTCGTTGTAGTGCCTGGGTATTTGATACTGGTTCAGTTGCTAATATTTGTAACTCGAAACAGGAACTACGGAATAGACGGCGGCTGGCGAGGGATGAGGTGACAATGCGCGTTGGCAACAGATCAAGAGTTGATGTGATGGCCGTCGGCACGCTCTCCTTAGTTTTACCTTCGGGATTAGTTTTAAACCTCAATAAATGTTATTATGTGACTGCGTTGAGCATGAACATCATATCTGGATCGTGTTTATTGCAAGACGGTTATTCATTTAAATATGAGAATAATGGTTGTTCTATTTGTATGAGTAACATCTTTTATGGTCATGCACCTGCTGTGAATGGTTTATTTCTTCTGAATCTCGAAAGGGATGAAACACACATCCATAACATTGAGGCTAAGAGATGAAAAGTAGATAGTGATAATTCTACTTATTTGTGGCACTGTCGTCTAGGTCATATTGGTGGAAAACGCATGAAGAAACTCCATTCTGATGGACTTTTGGAGTCTCTTGATTTTGAATCATTTGACACATACGAACCATGCCTCATGGGCAAGATGATCAAAACCTCGTTCTCCGGAATGATGGAGCGAGCAACGGACTTGTTGGAAATCATACATACCGATGTATGCGGACCGATGAGTGTTTCGACGCGCGGTGGATATCGCTACTTTCTCACTTTTACTGATGACTTAAGTAGATATGGGTATATCTATTTAATGAAACATAAATCTGAAACATTTGAAAAGTTCAAAGAATTTCAGAATGAAGTGGAAAACCATCGTAACAGAAAAATTAAGTTTCTACGATCCGATCGTGGAGGTGAATATTTGAGTTATGATTTTCTCACGCATCTTAAAGCAAGCGGAATCGTTTCGCAACTCACGCCACCCGGAACGCCACAGCGCAATGATGTGTCTGAACGCCGGAATCGAACTCTATTAGATATGGTGTGATCAATGATGTCTCTTACAGATTTGCCGTTATCATTTTGGGGTTATGCATTAGAAACCGCTGCATTCACTTTAAATAGGGCACCATCTAAATCTGTTGAGACGACATCGTATGAACTGTGATTTCGTGCTAAACCTAAGTTGTCGTTTCTTAAAGTTTGGGGATGTGAAGCTTACGTCAAGAAGTTGATGCCGGACAAGCTCGAACCCAAAGAGGAGAAATGCGTCTTCATAGGATACCCTAAGGAAACAATTGGGTATACCTTCTATCACAGATCCGAAGGCAAAGTGTTTGTCGCAAAGAACGGATCCTTTCTTGAGAAGGAGTTTCTCTCGAAAGAAGTGAGTGGGAGGAAAGTAGATCTAGACGAGGTTATTGAACCTTCTCTTGAGTTGGAGAGTAGCGCAACACCTGAAATTGTTCCAGTGCCGTTTGCACCAACAATAGAGGAAGCAAATGACAAGGATCATGAAGCTTCGGACGATGCTACTACTGAACGTCGCAGGTCGACAAGGTCACGTGCCCCTCCTGAGTGGTACGGCAACCTTGTGTTAACTGTCTTGTTAGTAGACGACAGTGAACCTGCGAACTATGAGGAAGCGATGATGAGCCCAGACTCTGAGAAATGGCTAGAGGCCATGAAATCCGAATTGGGATCCATGAGCCAAAACCAAGTATGGACTTTGGTGGACCCTCCTAGCGACCGAAAGGTCGTTGAGTGCAAATGGATCTTCAAGAAGAAAATGGACGCGGATGGTAATGTTACCGTCTATAAAGCATGACTTGTCGCGAAAGGTTTTCGAAAAGTTCAAGGTGTTGACTACGATGAGACTTTCTCTCCCGTAGCGATGTTTAAGTCCATTCGGATTTTATTAGCAATTGCTGCATTTCATGATTATGAAATATGGCAGATGGATGTCAAGACTGCGTTCCTCAATGGCAACATTGATGAAGAGTTGTATATGATGCAACCCGAAGGTTTTGTCGATCCTAAGGATGCTGATAAAGTGTGCAAACTTCAGCGTTCCATTTATGGACTGAAGCAAGCATCTCGGAGTTGGAACCTTCGTTTTGATAAAGTGATCAAGAGCTTTGGATTTGTTCCAAATTGCTACGAAGCTTGTATCTACAGGAAAGTGAGTGGGAGCTCAGTGACATTTCTGGTACTATATGTGGATGACATATTGATTATTGGAAATGATATTAACATGCTTAACGATGTGAAGAGTTACTTGAACAAATGTTTTTCAATGAAAGACCTAGGGGAAGCTGCTTATATATTGGGCATCAAAATCTATAGAGATAGACAAAGACGCCTGATAGCTTTAAGCTAGAGTACATACCTAGACAAAGTTCTGAAAAGGTTCAGAATGGATAAGGCAAAGAAAGGTTCAGTGCCTATGTTGTTAGGTAAGATATTGAGCAAGGCTCAGTGTCCAGCTACGGTAAATGATAGATAAGCTATGAGCAAAGTGCCTTATGCCTCGGCCATAGGTTCTATCATATATGCCATGCTGTGTACTAGACCGGATGTGTCCAATGCTCTTAGTTTGACGAGCAGATACCAAAGTGATCCAGGAGTGGAACATTGGACAACCGTGAAGAACATCCTAAAGTATTTAAATAGGACTAAAGAAATGTTCTTAGTCTATGGAGGTGATGAACAGCTCGTCGTAAAGGGTTACGTCGACGCTAGTTTCGATACCGACAAGGATGATTCTAAATCTCAGACAGGATATGTTTATATTTTGAATGGAGGAGCTGTGAGCTGGAGAAGCTGCAAGCAAAGCATGATCACGGGATCTACAGTAGAAACGGAATACATGGCTGCTGCAGAAGCGTCAAGTGAAGGAGTTTGGATCAGGAACTTCATCACTGAGCTTGGTGTGGTTCCAAGTGCCTTGGAACCACTGGAGATATTGTGTGACAACACTAGCGCCATAGCACTGGCTAATGAACCAAGATATCATCCAAACACCAAGCACATCAACCGCAAGTTTCATATAATTCGAGATTATATAACAGATTGAGATCTGAAGATTAGCAAAGTACATACATATCTGAATGTCACAGATCCATTGACTAAACCTCTTCCACGAGCAAAATATGATCAGCACCTTAGTGCCATGGGTGTTAGATTGTTGCCAGATTTAAACTAGATTATTGACTCTAGTGCAAGTGGGAGACTGTTGGAATTATGCCCTAGAGGCAATAATAAAGATGTTATTATTATAATTCTTGTTCATGATAAAGTTTATATTCCATGCTAGAATTGTATTAAGCGGAAACTTTAATACTTGTGTGGTTTGTGAACAACACGTGTCCCTAGTACGCCTCTATGGACTGGCTCGTTGATTAATGATGGTTAAGGTTTCCTAACCATAGACATGAGTTGTCAATTAATAATGAGGTCATATCATTGGGAGAATGATATGATGGACAAACCCAAATTAAGCAGAGCAATTAGATTATGTCATCGTGTTCATCTTTGCGAAGCTTTTCTTATGTCAAATATTTTATTCCTTAGACCATGAGATAATACACTCCCTGGTATCGAAAGAAAGCTTTGAGGTCATCAAACGTCATCCTATGAGAGGGTGATCATAAAGGTGTCTCTCAGGTGATCGGAAAGTACTTGTTGGGTTGTATGTATCGAGATGGGATTTGTCCCTCCCAAGTCGGAGAGATATACTTCGGGCCCACTCGGTAATCGATATCAACACCGCTTGCAAGCACGTGGTTAAGGAGTTAATCACAAAGTGATAACGGATTACAGAACGAGTAAAGTACTTGCTATGAACGAGATTGAACTAGGTATGCCGATGCCGACGATCGAATATCGGGCAAGTAAAATATCGTGTGACGAAGGGAATATATATGGGATCGATTGAATCCTGACATCGTGGTTCATCCGATATGATCATCGATGAATGTGTGGGAGTCAATATGGGTTTTCAGACCCCACTGTTGATTATTGATAGAAGATCATGTCTGCATATTCTCGAACCCGAAGGGTCACACAATTAACGTGTCTTGACGCTAGGATAGAATGGATAATTGGTTTATGAGTTTTTGTTCGGAGTCTCGGATGAGATCCAGGACATCATGAGAGGTTCCGGAATGGTCCGGAGAATAAGATTCATATAAGGCAAAGCAGTTTTTGGAGTTCAGAATTGTTTCGGATTGTTCGGTATTGTACCGGAAGCTTCTAGAACCTTCCGGAGTGGGACCAACGTGGCCCCACTTGTCGGGAGGGGGAGTGGGCCTACGAGGGAGTGCCCTGGCCGCATTGGGCCAGGGTCACAAGCCCCCATAGGCCCAGCCTGCCAAGCCCTAGGGGAAACCCTAGGGGGAGCTTCTAGAAGGGGGTGGGAAACTTGCCCCCCACTCCTCCCTCCTTGGTCGCCGGCCCTAGGCTTGGAGGAGGGGCAAGGGTCAGCCGCCCACCCCTCTATATAAACAGGGCTGGGGGCGCACCCTCCCCCCATACCTCCTCAAGCCCTAGCCGCCCTGCTGCCCTCCTCTCTCTCTTCCTCCCGACTGCACGTAGGCGAAGCCCTGCCGCAGAAACTCTCCATCGTTTGCACCACGCCGTCGTGTTGTAGATCCAACCTATCTCTCCACCCCACTTGCTGGACCGAGGAAGGAGGATACGTCTAGGTGCCGCCCGTGTGCATCTCTCGGAGGCATCGCCACTTGCGGTGTTGGATCAGATCGGATCGCGAGAAGGAGAAGCGAGTACGACTACATCAACCACGTTCCGTTGAACGTTCCTCTGTGCGTATCTTCAAGGGTATGAAGATCTCATCTATCCCCCCCTCGTTGTTTGCATCTTCTAGATTAGATCTTGGATTTTCCCGTTCGCATCCGTAGAAAATTTTGATTTACTATGTTGCGAAACCCATCACTTCTTGTACCTGAAAACCTCCTGCTCCAATGCTTCCATCCTGTCTGCCAGACTTCCTTCTCCCTTGGGGCCTTGAAATTCTTTCATCTAGACCTTCCCATCTTTGAGAATCAACTCTTTGGGATGGATCTTCAACTCATACATGTATGGGTTGAGGACATCCGCAGAGGAATCCTCTATGGGTGATTTAGAGGAAGACATTGTAGCTCCAAAACTGAGAATTTGGCTGACAGAAACAGATTGAAACAAAAACACGACGAGAACTCGATGCAAGAACCTCGGGAGATTCGGGGGGTTATATATTACGAAGTTTCAAAGCATAAGGAAGGTTTTGACACGGAAACGAGGCGAAGTCGGAGTTCTGGGGCGGCACACCCCCTCCAGGCGCGGCCAGGCAGGGGCCCGTGCCTGGGGTGGGTTTGTCCACCCTGGACTCCATCTCCTCCTCTGTTCCGTCTCATAACTTCCCTTATGTATTAAAAACATCAAAAATATAAAAGATTGGGGTTTCACTAACCTTCTGTTTTCACCACTTTTACCTATTCAAAGACTAACTCTGCAGACTCCTTTTCCCCTTCTCCTGGAAGTTTCCTTTTCTCACAAGGCAATATATAAGCTTAAATGGCAACATTAGTGTAATAAAAAACAATTAACCTTTGGGTCCACACTTCAACTGAAATCCATCAAAACAAAGGCTTCTATAAGAGGCAAATGCAAATGATAACAGAAATCTGTCAAAACAGACCAGCGGGTAAAGATTGATTTTTTCGAAAACCTTTTGTTGCTCAAATAAAAAAGTGCAGAACTAATTAAAGTTGGATAAAAACTTGGATAACAAGCTCAGAAAAATAAAGCTCCATCCGACGTACTGAGCTCCCTCACGAATTTTTATGGTGTAGCACAAAAATCTGTCCCAGGACAGCCACTTTTCACAACTCCTCTACTTCACAAAAGCAGTTGAACTTGACACAAAAACCAAAACAAAGAGGATAAGGAGCGGTTATTACAGAGGTAATAACTTCCAAGACTCAATAAAACTCTTGGGTTATCTCCCAACAAGTAATTTTCTTTTATGCCTTTAAGTTAGGCTTGAAACTTTCAAAGATGCTCACAAAGGATATATAAATCTGGAGTGAAAAAGAGCATCAAGAAGCAAATAACCAACACACTTGAGTCTAACCCACTTCCTATGCATGGGAGTGTCATGAGAAAACAAATTGTTGAAACAAGAAGCCACTAGCATAGGAAGACGAAACAGATGCAACTTCAAAGCTTTCAACATAAAACGGGGAAACTTAACATTATTGAGATGCATAAAACCATGTTTCCCTCTCTCATAATAACTTTTAGTAGCACTTTGAATAAAGTTGACAATATAACTGTCACTGGCAACAACTTTATTATCTGAGTAAGCATACTTACAGTCACCAAAAAGAGGTCCAAGGTCATAAACCTGATCAATAGAAGCAAGTTGTTCCATCCTGAAATCTTTATTAGGCAAGCTGCTTTCACAAGGAGCTTTAGCAAATTTGGAAAATTTAAACTCATAAGAATCTCCATCAAACTTAGTTAAAACTTTCTCCTTATTACAATCAATAATAGAACCACAAGTGTTCAAGAAAGGTCTACCAAAAATGATAGGACAAGTTTTGCTAGCTGCTGAATTAAGCACTAGAAAATCAGCAGGATATTTAGTCTTACCACAAAGAACCTCCACATATCTTACAATACTAATAGGGAAAATGGTTTCCTTATTTGCAAGTTGAATAACCACATCAATGTCCTCAAGCTCACAAGGACCAATTTCATGCATAATTTCCCTGTAAATCTCATAAGGAATAGCACTAGAACTAGCACCAAAGTCACATAAACCATAGTAGCAATGATCACCTATTTTAACAGAAAGCATAGGAACACTAGCTTTACTAGGATGAGAAATAATATTAGAAGCGTCTTCACAGAAGACAATATGCTCATCCTCTATATTGCTAGTGACAAGATCTTTCACAATAGCTACCACAGGCTCAATATCGTCATGGATCTAAAATACAGTAGACCGATTACAGAGAAGACAAGATACAACACGGTCGATCTGTGGATAAGATGAGATAAAGATACCAACCACATGGCCATGACTACATCTGGGAGAGCCGATAGTATAGGTAGGAGTTGGTGAGATCTAGCAGTTAGCGAATTTTTGGAGATGACTAGATCTAGGGTTGGGCTTGTCAAGTGGTAATGCAGCAGCGTACAGAGAGGGGAGAGGGAGTAAGAAGTTGGGTTCCTGTATTATATAGGAAACGGGGCTGAAATTGGTGAGATCTAGGATATGTTATATGGACTATAGAAAAAGCCACCATGGGCCGCGTCTATACAACCGTCCAACGAGAATGCTACGTGCCGCCTAAAAAAATCCCTAACAATTGGTGTTACGTGTAACATCGTCTCACATTAAGGCTCGGGATCGGGTGGGCACTCATGGGACACGTCTGTCAGCGAGAAAAGACAAACCAATCAGCAGGTTGTACTTTACCATTCACCAGTACGAGACAAACAATGAATACCGCTTACAATGGACGGCGTAATGTGGGATTGCCTCCATTGGCCAAGCGCGACATATAAAACCACCACGCTTGCGGACCATTTGATACGACACTAATATGTGTCGGTATCGAGTGTACCATGGTATATACTTGGCTGCCGCGACAAAATGGTAACACGATAGCTCATCCGTCGGCTTATCAACTTTTCGAGGTACTTTTTGTTTGTGCTGGGATAGGGAGAAGAGGAGGGGTATTCTTTTAGTATTCTTAATGCTAAAATGAGTGATATACAATCCTATTGGGGGAGTACCATTTCCTACACAAGTACTTTCAGTGTGTTGTCATTTCTTAATATAACAAAAACTTGTCATCCGCAACGATTTGGTACGTCGAGGCGCGTGGTAGAAGGTGTACCTCCTGTCATAATTTTGTTCTTTTTCTAGTGGTAGATGGAAATCCTTTTCCCTTTTTTCGGCCCTGTTCTGACATGAAACCGTAAAAACATGATAAAAGCTTGGCCATGACATGGTAGATCATGTGATTTTTACTCTGATCAATGCCATCACGGTCATCTAAAACTTGTGGGGCCATGATGTTAGTGTCTCTCATCATACATCATTTTGGTTGAGCCTCCCAATTTTAAGCTTGATAACGTTCCTCGATGAATCAACCGTTTAGTAAAGTTGTTGCATCCCTAATGTGAGCCTCTCTATAAAAAAACATGTGCATGATAGACTTTATTTTTTCGGTTGCGCCTCCTATTTTAAAATTGACTAGTAAGATGCTCGTGCGTTGCTACGGGAAAACAAAATTATATTAAAATTTGATTATAGTTATGAACACTACGTTTCACATTTGCATTAAAATGAGCTCATCAGGCTCCACAGTTGCACATTTGCTAACCACATTAGCTATAATGGAATATTCCCTTACCTTAGCAGGAAAAGGGATTTTCTCTACATAAGGTTCAGGCAAAATAGGATCAACAGTACAAACCTCTATGCTGGCTGGAACATGGGTGACAATGTCTTTATAAGGAGCATGGTACTTGTCCCACTCTTTCTTGGGAATTTTAATATAAGAGGCAAATGCATTAAAACATTTTGCAAGAACTTGAGGATCAAGACCAAACTCATTACTAATATCACAGAAGTCATCAGTTCCCATAAAAGATTTAATGCATTCATAATCATAGTTTATACCTAACTTTCTTCCTTTGTCATTCTCCCAAGCTTCAGTGTTCTCTTGAATACGGTCTAGTAGATCCCATTTAGCTTCTTCCTTCATACGTGTGAATGATCCAACACAACAAGAATCTAGTAAATCTTTATCATGCAGAGAAATCCTAGCATAAAAGTTATTGATAATAATATTTTTAGGGAGTTCATGAATAGGACATTTAAGCATTAGTAACTTCAATCTCCCCCAAGCTTGAGATGTACTCTCTCCATCATGAGGCCAAAAGTTATATATCATATTTCTATCCTTATGAATCTCACTGAGAGGATAAAATTTAGAGTAAAGGAGAGATGCCATCTCCTCCCATTCCATGGATTGTCCATTCTTCAGCAGCTTATACCATTCTTCAGCTCTCCCTTTCAAGGATATGGAGAGTAACTTCTTGTTCACCTGTTTAGTTGTGATACCTGCACACTTAAACAACCTGCATAATTCATGGATAAAAAGCAAGTGATCACCAGGATGGACAGTTCCATCCCCTAAATAATAATTATCCATAACACGATCAACAATACTTGTAGGTATCTTAAAAGGATCTATCTCAACAGGTGGTGGTTCATCTACTACCCTAGTAGTGGTAGTAGTTTTCCCAAACAGAAAACGAAGTGGATTATCCATATTGGAAACAAAGTAACAAGCACTAACAAAAATAAATACTCACAGTAGAAGTTTCCTTTATCAGTTCCACTCTTCAATAGCGCTTCACTCCCCAGCAACGGCGCCAGAAAATAGTCTTGATGACCCACAAGTATAGGGGGTATATCGTAGTACTTTGTATAAATAGGAATGTCGATCCCAATGAGGAGCATAAGGTGCTGAATAGTGGTATGGAGCAGGAAATCTCTGTAAATACTTAGCAAACGGATTTTTAGGGGTTTTCTGATAAGGCAACAAAACAAAGAAAAAGTAACAAAGAACAAACGCAACAAGTGGCCCAATCCTTTCTTAGCAAAGGACAAGCTGGTGGAAATACTTATAAAGACCAAACGTTCTCGAGGACACATGGGAATTCTGTCAAGTGCTTTCGCTTCAAATAGCTGAATACTCTTCTTTGGTGTTGTAAGTGTTGTGTGGGTGAACCTGTGCTACTGTACCTACCTTACTTGGACTAATACATACTTGTGATTAAACCCCCTGCAAACATCCGTAACTACATGAAAGTAATTAAGATATAAATCTAACCACAGCCTTAAACTCTGAGATCCTACGCTCCCTAGTGCAATGGTGTCCTAACGGGGGCTCAGGTTTCTGTCACTCTGGAAACCCCACAATTAGTAGCCAAATACACAATGCATTCCCCTAGGCCCATAAATGGTGAAGTGTCATGTAGTCGACGTTCACATGACACCACTAGAAGAAAAGCACCACAACTTAAATACTAAACCATTGAATAATAACTCAACATAGATCCACTAATAACAATATGACTTCTCCCATGTCCTCAAGAACTAGATGAACTACTCACAAGACATCATATGGATCAAGAAAAAAGATGATATGGTAACAGATAACAATCTGAACATAAACAATAATCCAATGTTTCTACTCATAAGCATCAACTACAATAGTAATTAACAGCGGGAAAGTTTTCCCTAAGAACTAAAGTAAGATCCAACACGATTGTTACACCGGGACAAAGTGTTGATGATGGTGCTGGTGGAGATGATGGTGTGGATGATGATGATGATGATCCCGATGAAGCCTAGCTTGATGACGGTGTTGATGGCGATGATCTCCCCTGTCCGGGAAGGAATTCCCTCGGCAGAAATCTGTCTGCCGGAGAGATCTTTCTCTCTCGGTGTTTTCCGCCCCCAGAGGCGGCGGAAATCTATCTGTGGTCGCTCCCCGAGGCTTAGGGTTCCGTAGGGAAATTATAGACAAAGGGGCGGAGTCGGGAGTCGGGCAGGTGGGCCACACTTGCCCTAGGTGCAAGGTCAGGTGGCCCGCGCCTAGGGGGTGTGGGACCCCTGCGGCCCCTCTTCGTCCCTCCTTCTGGCTTCCTCAATCTTTTGGAAAAATAATATTTTCCCATATTTTTCTGGTATTTTTCCGATCTTCGCGAAATTGCATCAAAATGCCCTCTTTTCCATCAGAATCCAGACTCCGACAGTCCATCCTCCAAGAATCATCCAACATGCATAAACAGTGGAAAAGACATAAGAAATACCTCATAATAAGATAAATATCAATGAATAGAGGTAGATTATGATATAAAATGGTGATGCAAATTGGGCGTATCATTACTGAAAGCGGGATCACGGATCCGTCCATCCAGTTGGTCGACCACCTCCGGTGGAGGAGGGAGTCACTAGCACGACGATCGACAAGATGCAATCGCTATGGATGAGAAGGCCCGACTGAGCCTATCCGGGTCTAGATTGGGGCCCGCTTGCAATCCGCTTCCACCCTACTCTGACCGTTGCCAACAGTCGTCGGAGTTCCTCCCGACTACCGCCGATTCGCATCATTTTTGGTGGATGGTCGAAAAGGAAATACGTCCTCGAGGGAACCTCTAGAAGGAAATTTGACGAGAGAAAGATGGATGGGTGGCTGGAGTGGACGGAGCGGGTGAGAGGATAAGGTTATGTGAGAGGTGATGTGATAAGGTGAGAGGGGATTCGGATGAAATGGTTCATTCCACGCCGCACGAGACAAAGAGTTGTGCGATGCCTCTTGGTAGAATTTTCCCGTTTTTATTTCGTGCCTCCTTCAATTGAACTGTGTGATCATTTTTTCCAAAATTGAGTTAATACATCTAGCTTCTATATTAAATGATACACACAATCTTTTTATTTAATATTCAATAAAGTCTTATAAAGAGAATACAAATATCAACCTAAATCCACCTCGCTAACAACAACACTTGCAACACCTTTAACCTTGATGAAGGAGGTGACCATTTCGGAGCTAGCGATCCGGCCTCACACCTATGCACATCATCATGAAACCAAAGGTCTCACCCAACCAACATAACGGCTAGCTGGGGGCACAAATAGGCCAGTCAGACCCTTGGCGCGCACCAACGCACACATTCTAGAAGTCGCTGCTGCCATCTTCCATTGATCCATCTTCGAGACACGGATCTAGGATTTGACCTTCCCAGTCCTACCGTTGACGCTCCCATGGATCCAAATAGATCCCCTGCCCTGTGTGAGACATCGACTCATGTCCGTCACTAGATGTGTAGATGGTACACAACTCTACCTCTTGCTACTACCATCCAACAGCTGCCCCAAAAACGATGCATCCAAGAGGAAGAACCGGGTCCGGGGTTCCCCCCGGAGCTATGCAAGTAGATTTATGGTAGCTGCAGCAGCAATGGCTTCAACAAGGTAACGACACAAAGTGTCCACCATAGCTTGCCATGACCAGAGTATAGCATGGATTTCACTGGAAGGTGCGCCTCCCTATCTCACCGGTAGTACTAAAAGCGGGATAAATGATCCATCCAGCCAGTCGGCCGATCACCTCCGATGGAGGAGGGAGATACCATGACCATGCCTAGGCCTGGAACCCCCTAGCTTCCTCGTGCCGCAAAAAATGGCCTAGGAGGATGATGCGGCTCAGATCATTGTAGAGCTTCATTGGGAAACCCCAAGAGGAAGGTATGATGAGCACAGCAGTATGTCTTCCCTCAGTATGAAACCAAGGTTATCGAACCAGTAGGAGGAAGGAAACGACCCCAAGGTGTTACTAACAACATGGAACCTGCACAACACAAACTCAAGACTTTGCCCCAACGAACAGTGAGGTTGTCAATCTCACCGGTTTGCTGAAAACAAAGAATTAAACGTATGGTGTGGAAGGTAATGGTAGCTTGCAAAAATTAAACAGTAACAGTGGATAATGTATCAATGGTAAAGATTGGACCGGGGTCCACAATTCACTAGTGGTGTTCTCCTTAAGATAAATAACATAACATGCTGGGTAAACAAATTACAGCGGGGCAATTGACAGGATTGAGCAAGGCATAACAATGCAATACTAGACATTCATGATCCTATGAGATTTGATTGGGAATTACAATAATATACATAGACCGCCATCCAACTGCATCTATGACTAGTAATCCACCTTCAGGTTATCATTCGAACCCCCTCCAGTATTAAGTTGCAAGCAACGGATAACTACTTTAAAAAATGTGTGTAAAGTAAACAATACAATTGTTCCATGAACAAGAGTGTTTTCTCCCTAGTAGCAACAATACATCTACAACCTTAGAGATTTCTGTCACTTCCCCAGATTCAATAGAGGCATGAACCCACTATCGAGCATAAATACTCCCTCTTGGAGTCACTAGCATCTACTTGGCCAAGATAGCTACTAGAAACAGACATGATAGAATCAATAATCAAGAAAAAAGATAGAATCATTAATCAATCTGACATAGTAATCTCAATATCCATCGGATCCCCGCAAACACAACATGCATGATTACAAATAGATGATCTTGATCATGAACGGAGCTCACAAGATCTAAACATGATAGCACAAAGCAGGAGAAACAACCATCTAGCTACTGTATGGACCCATAGTCCAAGGTGGAACTACTCAAGCATCATACCGGAGGCTGGCATGGTGATGAAGAAGCCCTCCGGGATGATCTCTCTCCTTCGGCAGGATGCCGAGAAGAGCTTCAGATCCTCCCGATCTAGGGACGATGGTGGCGGCGGCTACGGACTGTTTTGTGGAGATCTGATCGGTACTTAGGGTTTTGGCATCGGGGGGATTATATAGGCGAAGAGTCGAGGCAGGAGGGCGGCCAGGAGGCCCATACTCTGCCCAGGCATGGCCCAAGGTGGGCCCGCGCGTGAGGGGGGGGTGGCCACCCCTGTGGCTCCCCTCCGGTCACCCTTCGGTCTCTGTGTTCGTCTCGGTGGAATATTGACTTTGGCTTTTGTCCCGTCCAATTTCGAGAATATTTCCTTACTAGCTTTTCTGAAACCAAAAATAGCAGAAAACAGGCAACTGACAGTGTGGCATCTTGTTAATAGGTTAGTCCCAGAAAATGTATAAAAATACCTCAAAGTGTAGACAAAGCATAGCAAAGTGGATACTAAACAAGCATGGAACATAAAAAATTATAGATACGTTTACGACGTATCATAGGATCACCTATTGTCGTCGCTATGATCGACGATATGCAGTCATTGTTGGGGAGGAGGCCTGGCTGAGCCCATCTAGGCTCAGATCGGTGCCCACCTGCATATCGCTGCCACCTCCACGCTGACAGCCGCCAACATTCGCCAAAGTTCCGCCCGACTGCCGCTGATCCGAGCACCACCGGTGGATGATAAAAGAGGAGACATCGTCGCCTCGGATTATAATGAGTTGACAAGGGGAGGACCACCGCTGCCATCGCAACACCACCCGGGCTTTGCCTCGCAGCGCTCTTGGAGGCGGCAAGGGTAGGGGAGGTTTTCTAAGGGGGCCTGGAGGTGGCCGTTAGCGGCACCCTGGTGCGGCGCGGCACTGCCACACGGGGAAGGGTTGGGGAGTGTCTCTCTGTCTGTGTGAACATTTATAATTTACATTTTTTGTTGCTCTGTCTGAATGATAATATGGCATTCACCCTCGCCCGGTCCCCAGGATTTGGGGGCCCCGGTGCGACTTACAAAATAGAATTGTTCAAACTCAATAATTAGTAAACAAAATCATATGTTAACTTTAATTTTTAGATGTTATATTCCATACAATGTTTATAAATATATCAAGTATTGATTGTAAAACAGTAATTATAGCATATAGAAAGGTAATAAACGAACCTCGTGCTCTACCAAAAAACGTAACGCGTATGATATTTTTTGAAATAAAATCTTCAATCGTATCTTGATGCGTGATCACTGACCGCCTGATCGGCATGTTCATCAGGCGAACGATGGAGCAGGCAACGGAGAGCGCACGCCGGAAAGGACCAGAATTCCTGAAACAACTCATGGTTCTGACTTCAGATGTTCAGCAGTGAAGTGAATTGATCTCAGAGCATCAAGCGCACCAATCATTCAATCCATCTGCTTCTCACAAGTGCCATACTATGCAATCAGTTTTAGAGTAGCAAAGGGCACACCAATCGATCTGACGAGGAAAGGAACATCATCGTGTAACCCTGAGAGGCACGGCATCTCCACTGTCTGTTGTCGTCCAGATTACTTGACCCGCTCTAGCATCTGTGCAGGAAACACAAAGAAGCACCATGTACTCTTGCACATCGTACGACAGCTCGTCCAGCGTAGGCGCCGACGGGATTGGGATGCCGCCGGCGCTCGGCTTCCACCCCGGAGGCATCCGCTTGTCCGGCGGCGCCATGTAGCCGGCGTCGTATAGCATGCGCGCCTCCCAGGCCTGGAGGGTGCGCCGACCGAAGCCGTTCGCCACGGCGCCGTCGCCTAGGTAGCGTTCGGCCATGGATGCGAAGGGGAAACGGTAAGAGAGGGGTTCGCCGGAGTTTGCGCTTGTGGGTGGGGGAGCTGTGAGAGGGTGTGTAGATCTCCGGCGAGGGCGTACGGCTTATAAAGGCCGAGGTGGGCGGCGAGGACGGGAGGGGTGTAGCGGCGAGGGCGGGAAAAGGAGAAACGACGAAAAGTTAGTGTCCGCCGGTCCGCCGCGGGAGCCGAGGCGGCAACGGTGGCGCCGTAAGTCGGCGACGCGTGGCTGACGCGGCGGACAGTTATTGTCCGGCGGTCGCCGCGTGATTCCGAGGATGACGACGGCTCGTCTTCCGTCACTGACTCGGCGGGTCCACGCGCCGCTTCGAATTTTTTCGCCGAATTCGCTGAGTCCGACGTTCCCAGGACGTATCCGGAAACCTGGGTTCGGACTGGGTAGTCCGGACCAAAATTGGTCCAAATTCGGCCGAAAACAGGTCATTGGATACGCGACTGGAGCAATTTTCGGCGTCCGGACCGAAATTCGGCATCCGAATCAGCCTCGTGGGTAGGCGAGTGGAGATACTCTAACTCTAGGGGCCTCGACATAACCCTGAGAAGCACAGCATCTCCATTGTCTGTTGTCGTCAAGATTACTTGACCCGCTCTAGCATCTGTGCAGGAAACACAAAGAAGCACGTACGGTTGCCAGAAAAAATCAAATACAATTGAAAAAAGAATCTTGGACCAGTAAACCGTTCCACATGCGCGTTTTGTCCGCGTCGAAACAGCCGAGACAGGTCGCACACTGACGCTGAAGATCTCTGTCCGATTCCGGCTGAAAAGTATTTGAGTAGAACAAGCTGCAGCCCTGTGGCTCTGGGATTCGAGGCTGGGCATGCCCCAATGATCTTGTCCACCTCAAACAGCGACGGCAGCCTGGTGGGTTGCGAGATAAAAACTGGAAGGGAACGGTAACTGGCAAGGTTGACGGACTCGGGGTCTTCGCTCCATTGGCGGTCAAGCTGAAGATAAGGCGTGAGAGTTTCAAACCAGATGCAAGTGTGTGGATGTGATGACGCTGTAAAACTGTTTTTAAACCCCTGGGACCTCAGCCAGCGGAGCATCCAACATTCCAAACTCACACACCACAACACCCTCTGCAAAACCATGCGAGAAAGGCTGCCGTTTTGTGTGATCCGACCGAGCAAAGGTGCCCTACTCTGTCCTCCTGATTAGTAGTTCTGCTTAGCATCCATCTTGCCTTTTAGTTTTGCCTTGCCGTCGGTTTTGTCCTTATTATCTTACTTTGTTACCACCATGCATTTCACCTCTATGCTCTAACTACTGCGGTGGCTATCAGCAAACGCATCAACATGAGTTCCAAACTATTTTTTCCCTATTGGACCTTAAAGTTATGATTGTGAATCCGAGCAAGCTCACATGCACTACTCAGCTTCATAGGTGAACATAATAGTAGTACCCACAATGTTTATTCTTCATTCTCTGCAGGTATCGGGGGCAATATGTCTGCTAGTCAACCGGCTAGACAGACTATGCTCCTGCTGTTGACATTGGTGCTCATTTGTTATGGAGTTGGCAATGCCGATTGCTCGACAGCCCCTGATAACAGCACAGACATGCTCTCGTTGCTACTCCCTCCGTTTTAAAATATAAGATGTTTTAGCTTTGTGAAGAAAATGTATCTAGACTTGTTTTAGTGTATAGGTTCATTCAAGTTTAGAGTGAACCTACACACTAAAATAAGTCTAGATACATTTCCTTCATAAAGCTAAAACATCTTATATTTTGAAACAGAGGGAGTAGATTTCAAGCTGGCCACCAATGATCCAAGGGGAGTCTTGAGCTCGTGGAAAGCCGGTATCCCGCATTGCAAATGGGAGGGCGTCAACTGCAGCCTGAAGCACCCGGGGCGAGTCACGGCGCTGACCCTCGTCAATTTAGGCTTGTCGGGCCCAATTTCCCCTTCTCTTGGGAACTTAACATTCCTTCAGATATTGAATCTGACCCATAATGGCTTCACCGGCGAGTTACCTCCTCTCAACCGTCTCCACAAACTGAAACAACTTGTCATCACAAAAAACTCGTTGCAAGGGATCATTCCGGATACCCTTACAAACTGCTCCAATCGTCCTAGAACTCTCTGGCAACTTGTTAGTAGGTGAAATTCCACTCAATATGGGCCGCCTATCCAATTTATTAAGGTTAGGGCTTTCCGTAAATAATCTAACCGGAACAATCCCACCAAGCCTAAAGAACATCAGTCAGCTTGAAACAATCTTTCTTGCCGATAATAAGCTCACGGGTACCATTCCCGATAGATGGGGCAATTCCCAAATCTGGGGGAGTTAGTCCTTGGTGGAAACAAGCTATCTGGTGGAATCCCAGAAACCCTGTACAAATACAATCAGTCTTCCCTCAAATTATTAGACGTAGGTTTCAATATGCTTGGGAAAACATTGCCATCTAACTTTGGTGATACCCTCCCGAGTCTCCAATACCTCGTATTGGACGACAACAACTTTGAAGGTCATATCCCTGCTTCTATAGGTAATATTTCAGGGTTATCCACTTTAGATTTGTCATCCAACAATTTTTCCGGTCAAGTTCCAAGTTCTCTTGGTATGCTTGGGATGCTGAATTTTCTAAACCTTGGGGGAAACAAGCTCGAAGCCAAGGATATCGGAAGCTGGGAATTCATAGGCGCGTTAAGCAATTGCAGTTTCTTGCAAACTCTCGGACTAGGTGAAAATAAGTTACAAGGAGCTATACCAAATTCTATTGGTAACCTGTCACGCGAACTTCAATATCTAGACATGGATACAAACGAACTGTCAGGGCCTCCTCCCATTAACATTGGGAATCTTAGTGCCTTGACACTTCTAGATCTATCAGTCAACATGCTTGACGGCCCAATTGAAGGGTGGGTTGGAAAACTGAAAAATCTAACGGCTCTAATTCTTGGGGGGAACAATTTCACTGGGCCAATACCGTCATCTATCGGTGATCTTACAGACCTCACAACGATCTCATTAGAGAAAAATGAGTTCGAAGGTCCAATACCACCTAGTATGGGAAAGCTGAAAAATCTAACGGCTCTGATTCTTGATGGAAACCGTTTCAGTGGCCTAATACCATCCTCTATTGGCAATCTATCTAAACTGACACATCTCTATCTAGGAAAAAACGAGTTTGAGGGTCTGATACCACCTAGTATTGGAAACCTAAAGATGCTCGTAAAGCTTCACATTAACGATAACAATCTACATGGTAACATTCCTTGAGAGATCTTCCACACTGCCTCCACATGTCTATCTAGCAACGAACGAGTTTGAGGGTTCGATACCACCTAGTATTGGAAAACTAACCATGCTCGTGGAATTAAATCTTAGTTACTCCACACTAACCAAATGTGCGCTATCCCTACAACACTTTACAAAGCACGATACCTACAGAGGGTGTCAGTCTTAAACAACTAGCTGTGCTTCACCTTAGTGATAATAATCTACATGGTAACATTTCTTAAGAGATATTCCACACTGCCTCCACATTGTTAAAGATACAATCGGTTAGGTTCGTGTCATATCCAGATCATATAGGATCATATCATATCGTTGTAAAGTAGCTACCTTGTATAGGCGACCATGTAGATCCTGTACCTCTTGTTGTACAAATTTTCTGAATATAAATAGACGAGGCCGGTCATGAGGCTAATCACGACAAACATGGTTTTTTAACTTGGTATCAAGGTTTCGCTACATCGGTGGCTTAAACGTTTAGGTCATCCCTCGAATAATGTCATCAAAACAATTCTTAGGCATAATAATCTATCATATGAGTCTTTTGTTGAACCTTCGCTTTGTGATGCGTTACCCTAATATGATTCTAGTCGTGTTTCATCTATGCCACTTGAGTTAATTCATACCAATGTGTAGCACCCCGGGAAAAACCACTACTAGAAAATCGCATGCTAATTAAGACTTTGTGCATCATCATGACATCATGCATGCTTATTTTTGAAAAGCCTTATTTTGTTTTCTAAAAATACCTCTCTCTTTATTCAAATGCGCAAACCTGATATTTTTGAATATTTTATTTGTCTAGAAACATCTTGCAAAAATATTTTAAAATAAAATAAATATAAAACGTTTTATTAGGGGAGGCAGCCGGCCAGGCCCAAAGGCCCAGCCAGCCAGCCTACAACCGAAACCCTAATTCTACTCTACCCTGCCTAACCCTAATCTCACCTCTCCCATACTCCCCAGCAGCCATCGCCACTCCTGGGCGCCATCGCACACACACCAATGCCACGCACACCATCCACCCCTCCCGCACTCAACACACGCAACGCCGCACGCACGCTCCCTCCCCACGACAAACTCCCCCAGGCCCCACCTCTCCCTATCGCGACCAGCGCGGACCCCTGCTTCCTGCCGTTCGCAACCCACCCCGCTCCTCTCGCATCCTGCGCCCCTCCTCTACGCCTCTGCGCCGCCGCCCACCAGGCTCCCTCGCTGCCGCCTGATGGCGCCCCCTTCCCCATCTGCGGCCGGCCGTCGAGCCACCCTCGCCATCCTTAGCCCAACCCTCGCCATCCCGTGGCTGGCCCTCGCCTGCCGTCGTCCCCGCTGAATCCCCTGGTCGTCGCGCCCTCCTTGCCTCTACATCGTCACGCAGGCCGCGGCCAAGCACGCCAGCGGTGCCGCCCAGGACCCCGCCGCTGTGTCGTCTCCCTCGCCACCTGCCCGAGCCGCCGCGTCCGGCCGTCTCCCGGCCCCGTCTGCCAGTCCTGCCTTCCTAGGTCGTCGCTGCCGCACGGGGGCCAGGCCATGTCGCCTCTGCAGCGCCCTGGTCACGTCGACCCCGTGCCTTGCAGTCCCTGTTATGCCATGCGCTGGGCCGTCGGTCCCTGTGTAACTGCCGTGATGGAGCACTGATGATTGGTGGCTAGCTGATGGTAAGCGATGCTGTGGTGATGGCGTTGCACATGTGGGGTATACGTGCGGATGGATTCTTCAAGACTAATAAGATGGTGGAGCTCTTCAGGGGAGAATTGATCTGAGAGCAAGTTCTTCTGCCATCGCCGTTTGAATCCCACGAATCATGCAAAGGCCGAAGCCATTTCAAAGACCCCGACACCAAACAAATTTGCCCGTTAATGGAACCATGGAACCCCAAGATCTCCGTCATGGAGCTGAGGCCCCGAGCTCTACTTCCCGGACATCAAGACCTCGGATCTGAACCCCGAAGACCAATCCCGGCGCCGAACCCCGGAACCCAAGATCTTCGAACCAATGTTTGACCCCTATCCGAGACCCCTAATTTATAAATTCCATCTATATAAATTGTTGCATATTAAATTGTTCATGCTTAGCATCTCATCATGTGGTTTGGTGCTTTTGTCGATGCACCTAAATTAAATATGGAGACCATATATGGGCGAATCTAGTCTAATATTGGTCTTATTTAAAATTGTGTAGCGAACCGGTGATATATTTTGTCATGTTAAGACAACATTTAAATTGCGGGTATTTAAACAATATGAACCACCTAATTAAATGTCGAGACCCGGGTTCCGCTTAATACTGCCTAATTGCATCGCGTCTTTGCAGTGTCATACATCATACATGCATCATGCCCGATCTTCTGCCATAGTATTAAATAGTGCATCCGGTGTTTCTTCTAGTGTTTTGATTCTTCATAGATTAGGCCGATGAGTTGATGCGAGTGACGCCCGTTCTTCGGATGAATATTCGGCAATGTTTCTCAGACGAGCATTCTCCCCCTTTCTACCTATCTTATTTTTATAGTCTTTATTTCCTCCTATTGATCTATTGCTATCTGTGTTGTGATGCTCTAGTTTTCATACCCGTGATATCCCTTGCAGCCACTATATTGTCTTGGACACCTCCTATTACCTGTTGTTTGGTAGATAGTTGGACTTGCGAGTCACGGTCGCTTGCTCAGGTGCTGTTTCGCGTCGTTGATGTTCCACCGTTGTTGGGTGGTTGGCACATGCTTAATGGTAGAGATGATCATGGATTTAATTACCATTTAATAACTAAAATTTAAAGTAGGTAAAGAATGCAGAGGCACCGATGGGTAATAGAAAATATTTGGTTTTTAACCGCCCACTTGAGTCCCGTAGGACCCCGAGTTCTTGACACCTGTTCCGAGATCGAGCGCTAACCACAGGTGGAGTGTGTGGGCACCCCCATCAATTTAGTACCTGATTTCAAAGTACTGTACCGGGGGCCAAAAAGTAGTTTGGGGCTTTATTACTATCCTATACTTATGCCATGATTTACTTCTTTATTTACGATTGCGCGTGGAGCGCCTGTACTGTTTAGGAACAAATGTGGAATGTTTCCGCAGTATCGACAGGCCCAGTCACACTTTCAGGTTCCCAGTCGTTTACAGCCATTGATACAAATCCTGGGTCCGTCTCGGAGACTGGTCGCTTCGTTGCGGGTAGCTTAGTAGGGTGGCCCCCTGTGCTTGCTTTGGGTCTGGGAAACGTCGTGTCCAAAACCCCGTCGATATACCGTTGGATGTATGTTTTATGATCTTGTACCTACCTGATCTGACAACAAGGGTGTAGGTGCGTGTGGAAACTTTGGTGCACCCCTGCAGGGTTTAATCTTTTCGAGAAGCTGTGTCCGTGGTTATGGACGACTTGGAGCACAGCTCTCGATCATAGACAACTATAACTAAAGCTTACTGTTATAATTTGACTTTTATCTGATATAACTAGTAAGTTGGATAACCATCATGGAAAGAATGAATAAAATTGCTAACTGTGTGAGTTTCCTCGGCTTGACTTCCTTGTTTGGTCTCGAGGGGGAAATAGGAGGATGGGTATGATTGGTGGTAGTAACAAGTTGGTTTCGAGTAGGTCTTTCTTATCCCTCTCTGATAGCCGACAATTGTATCGAGTCTCTATAGGTTGTTTAGTGCATGCTTCGCTGCCGCTTTAGTCCACCATACCTATGTAGACGAGAGCCGTCGAATTCTAGGACTCGCCGTGTACTGGCCTCAGTACTGATCGCTCCCTTTTTCTTTTGCCCTTTGTCGGCACCCTTTTTGTTTAAGCAGGTTTGAGATCGACGTCGTTAGCAGGGTTACCCTTCCGGCTTGGCCTGGGCAGGGTTATGGACGTCATTGGTTATTCTTCAGGGCTCTTAGGCCAATTTGCGTCTTGTCCGTACTCGGACGCTATATTGTTTTCAAGGTGATTTGGATCTTTGTATTATATATCTGTGTTCTTGACCCTTTGAGTCGTTGTTATATATATATATATATATATATATATATATATATATATATATATATATATATATATATGATATGTGGGTTCCATCGTGGACTAATGTGTAATGATGTTACTTTGTTTTTCAGCCGCACGAAAGTGCCTGGTGGACACTTTTGAATCGTTTCTATGCGGGTTTTGGCGCGAATCGCTAAAGCTTGCATATGGCCGATCTGAGAGTGTTACACAATGTGAGGGGTCCTGCTCTTACCTCTTCTGGGGGATTTAGAAACTATGTGAGCTTCATCGATGACTACAACCATTTTTGTTAGATCTATTTAATCAAACACAAACCCGATGTTGAGTCTATCTTTTATGCCTTCCAAACTCATGTTCAACAACTTCCACTACAACACGCATCGCAAGCTTCAGAGCTTATAAACGCCGAGGCACAAGCCTAGTCGCCGCCCTATCTGTAGTGCGGCAAAAAATGTCAGGGATAACTGCGTCGGGAAAAGTTTTTAGATGGCACTTTTTTGGCTCGGCACATCCCCATTCGCCGAGCTAGCGCCACGACACCACAGGTGCTTGTGCCTCGGCACAATCGAAGATGGCGCATATCATGACTCTCGTTACAGATACATTATTGTGTTGCAATTGGTATACCATTCAATGGAAAATTCATACTGATCACAATTACTTAAACATGTAGTTTGTTCATGAGATTCGAATCCAAATTAATATTGAAAGAGAAATTCCCATTATATTAAAAAATATTGAGCATCCTATTCTACCGAAGTCTCATGCAAGTGCAATATGAGCATCTCTCTATTCTAATTGACAGGAGCGGTGACGCTCCATTCTGTGAATGACGCCGTGACGGCTGTGGTGACGTGCCCTCCATCCTCCGCGAACGGTGCGATGACGTCCGTGGAGACGCGCCCTCATCCTCTGCGATGCGAACGGTGTCGTGATGGTCGTGGCACCATGGCCTCCAACCTCCACGCTCCATACTTTCAGGACCAGAGCACCATGGTCTCCATCCTCTGCACAGCTTACGCCGACTACGTCGTCATGGATCTAAAATACAGTAGACCGATTACAGAGAAGACAAGATACAACACGGTCGATCTGTGGATAAGATGAGATAAAGATACCAACCACATGGCCATGACTACATCTGGGAGAGCCGATAGTATAGGTAGGAGTTGGTGAGATCTAGCAGTTAGCGAATTTTTGGAGATGACTAGATCTAGGGTTGGGCTTGTCAAGTGGTAATGCAGCAGCGTACAGAGAGGGGAGAGGGAGTAAGAAGTTGGGTTCCTGTATTATATAGGAAACGGGGCTGAAATTGGTGAGATCTAGGATATGTTATATGGACTATAGAAAAAGCCACCATGGGCCGCGTCTATACAACCGTCCAACGAGAATGCTACGTGCCGCCTAAAAAAATCCCTAACAATTGGTGTTACGTGTAACATCGTCTCACATTAAGGCTCGGGATCGGGTGGGCACTCATGGGACACGTCTGTCAGCGAGAAAAGACAAACCAATCAGCAGGTTGTACTTTACCATTCACCAGTACGAGACAAACAATGAATACCGCTTACAATGGACGGCGTAATGTGGGATTTCCTCCATTGGCCAAGCGCGACATATAAAACCACCACGCTTGCGGACCATTTGATACGACACTAATATGTGTCGGTATCGAGTGTACCATGGTATATACTTGGCTGCCGCGACAAAATGGTAACACGATAGCTCATCCGTCGGCTTATCAACTTTTCGAGGTACTTTTTGTTTGTGCTGGGATAGGGAGAAGAGGAGGGGTATTCTTTTAGTATTCTTAATGCTAAAATGAGTGATATACAATCCTATTGGGGGAGTACCATTTCCTACACAAGTACTTTCAGTGTGTTGTCATTTCTTAATATAACAAAAACTTGTCATCCGCAACGATTTGGTACGTCGAGGCGCGTGGTAGAAGGTGTACCTCCTGTCATAATTTTGTTCTTTTTCTAGTGGTAGATGGAAATCCTTTTCCCTTTTTTCGGCCCTGTTCTGACATGAAACCGTAAAAACATGATAAAAGCTTGGCCATGACATGGTAGATCATGTGATTTTTACTCTGATCAATGCCATCACGGTCATCTAAAACTTGTGGGGCCATGATGTTAGTGTCTCTCATCATACATCATTTTGGTTGAGCCTCCCAATTTTAAGCTTGATAACGTTCCTCGATGAATCAACCGTTTAGTAAAGTTGTTGCATCCCTAATGTGAGCCTCTCTATAAAAAAACATGTGCATGATAGACTTTATTTTTTCGGTTGCGCCTCCTATTTTAAAATTGACTAGTAAGATGCTCGTGCGTTGCTACGGGAAAACAAAATTATATTAAAATTTGATTATAGTTATGAACACTACGTTTCAGAGTTGTCGTGACATTGTGACAAACTTTAGCATCTTGTTGATTTGTCTCTTGTCTCGTATATTTGATAACTAACATCCACCCATCCAGTTTGCTATGTAGATTCTCCACGGACAAAATTTACACCAGAAAATTGCATCTACATTCATCTAATATTGTACATCATATAAACATGCTAACTTCCAGTTGTACAGTAACTAAAACAGCATCGTACCTTAATCTTTAAGCCAAATCTTGAAAACAAGTAGTGATAATATTAGTCTATTTACTGCAGCAGATATGGCATGTATGAGCGGCAATTTTAGCCAAATTACCTTTACCGCAGCAGACATGGCAAGTATGAGTGAAATTTTCAGTCAACTTACCTCCACAGATACGGCAACCGCATCAAACCAATGATCGAATTTCAAGGAATCTAAAGTTTCTAAACCCAGCTTTACTTACAGATCATATTATTTTCAAAGGTTCTGAACCCGACTTTTGTATTAAGCTACACATGAAGTTTTCCGGCAAGCATAGCATTGGTTTACTATGTATTTGTAAATATAGAGTGGACACTCCATCAAAATACTTGGATAGAATTATATGTTCATAAATTGTATTCTCTTTCTTAGGAAGTAAGTTTTCTCATCACAATAAAACTAATTGCAATAGCTATTGGAGGCGAAATAAGATCACATGGCAAAAGTAATCAGAAACACAAGCTATATATAATTGGTACAATCTGCATGAACACACGTTAGATAGTAGCTCATACGATTTGCATTAGAATAGGAGATATCGAACAAACTTAAGAGTTCAGCTCTAAAACTACGGCGTGTCACCCCACCCGGTGAATAGCTCCCTCGCAGGCAGGATGTAGCACCTGGCATAAGTCTCCTTGTCCAGCCACATAATAATCGCCAAATTTTTATGGACCGAAAAACCTCTGTCAGCTCAGCTCCAGTACTATGAAATGTCATCCACGCGGTGAACAACTCCCTCGCCAAGAGTATGTAGCAACCTGGCCTACGTCTCCCTGTGAAGCCACATAATGATTGCCAGATTTTTAAGGGCGGAAAACCTCTATAAGAGATATTAGAAACTAAACTGTGAAGGATATGACTATGTTATTCTGTCAGATACCGTATTCTAATATTATGTAAATCTTTCAATCAGACGTTCAATACCTGTGAAAGACGTCCAACACTCAAGGTTGCAAACTTGAAATTTTAATGCAATCGCCATTAAAACAGAGTCCGTGCAAAAGAATGGATATACTATGTTCTTGGATATCAATAACTTGTTTGCATTCTACGAAGGAATACTTCTTGCAAAATCTGGGTGATGGAGATGGAGACTAATAGACTTGGACCAGGTGCATGATGTGGCTTTCAACCATGGATATCTCAGATTTTTCAATCATTTTCTTACATTTGTATTGCTTCAGCAGATTACTAACCTCATGGTTATCTCCATTATAATTACATGTTTATTAAGAGGATTGAACTATGTATAAATAAAAATCAGTTTGTATTTCTACTACGTCGTCTTGTTATCATTAGGTCCAACTATCTAACCTAATTAGCTGTATCTGAACCTTATATCATACAGATTCTAAATAGCCATTTCTCTTCTTGTACATGTGACTGAAAATGGTAAATCTTTAAATAACACAAAACTATGTGTTTACTTTCCTAGTAAATGAGTGAATGCACACTGGAATGGGAATATTAGCTAATGCAAAGCTTACTTCTTTACCTTAATGCTTCCAAATCTCTCCTCTCTCCTTTTCTCCTTCCTACAGAACTCTCTTCTCCTTACCTTCTCTACTGAGATTTGAAAGCCCTTATTTCTGTAAAATATAAGTAGGAGAGTTTAGTACAATATAAAAAATCAGTAACTTCGAAGTAATTACAGTACAAGCAGAATATCATATATTAGTAGCGACCTCAATTCAATGGAATTCCATCTTTGTCACCAATCCAAAAAATATGAAGAAATTGGATAGCCCATGAAATTGAGTTATTCATCATAATTATCAGAACACGAGGCCATTATTGTAGTATTTAAATGACATGAAATTTGAACAGATACACCGCAAATATTATTTCCTCAGTTACACGTGAATGGAAGAATACATATTTTTATACTACCATGGTTGCTATAAACATGAGAATTAATTGGAAATGTAAGAAGAATTAACATGCAGTGTTAATGACTACCAAAAACCAAATTTTGAGAAGTGCGCCATGAAAAATAAATAACCTCCCAATAACCCACATGGAACTGCTCCAAAACATGGTCCCTGCTACCATCTACGACCAAGCTCATTTCTCCGCCGCACCACCCATGGACTCCTCTGGATTGGAGATATGATGCGTGCGGTGGCTTCAGCTGGGATTCCACCCATGCGCTAGAGGCAATCCACTCGTGCGACTACTCCGAAGGTTCAGGCCACGGCCAGCGGCGCTCATGAGCAGCATGGAGAAGCGACGGCGAAGAAAAGTGAGACGACAACACTCAGCTAGCCGAACATAGCAAGGCAAAATGGTCCCTTGAGCACAAGATCTTTCCTACATAAGAAATGGAGCAACCACAAGCAAAAAGGTAACATAATCTTAAAGGGATGTAAATTCCTTCTTAATATCTATCAACAAATACCACAGTATCTTGCCATTTTACTTCTTACCAATTACAATTACAAGTGCATAATATCTAGCTAATAAAGCTTGAATGTTAGACTTTTTTCCAGAACCTTTACAAATGACCAGGGCGGAAGTTACTTAACATGTGCCACCAGGCTTTGTTTCATGATCCTACCTTTTTTACATGTTTGTCTTGGGAGTGCTTTGATGTAACAAAATGAATTTAATTTAAACTATGCTAGAAATTACCATCTGAAATACACTGATTGATATTTAATGAATAATTCATTAGATAATTTATATACTCAACTAACAAAATATTACCATCATAACTGTAAGTTACAACTGCATCGATATAGATACTCCCTCCGATCCATATTAATTGTCAAAAACTCGGATGTGTCTAGACATGTTTTAGTGCTAGATACATCCAATTATGCGACAACTAATATGCATCGGAGGGAGTACTAATCTACACCCTCCCATGTCATTCTTTTTCTTACTACCTCCCTTACCAAAATAGGTTCCCATTATGTTGAAGATGTACCTTAGGTTGTTGTCACAGTCAAGGAAGAATACACAACATGATGATAAATAATACGGTGTATTATTCATACTGACTGAAGTGTCATGTTTTTAACGAGTGGTAGATAGTGTATTTATTACTTCCCAAACCTGGTTTGCCCCTGACTATGAAATGTGTGAGTGGTAGAATTTCTGTGGCTAAAAAATTCTTTCTAAAATGTATGTTTATGCCTATCAATAGTCGTACAAGGTTGAAGGTTGCACAATTATTCATGGCAGTAGTATGTGAGTACAATAGTGTGCTTGTTCTGGACTGCTGAACCCCCTAGTATGTACTGGTTCCAATCATACTGGCTCTACATCTTCTCAACGGCACGGGCAAAGAATGGCGTGAAAAGACACTGTAGAAAGAAGATATCAAGAAAGCATGATAAAATGCAACAAAAATATAACTAAAAGCATGGATTTAAATAGGGACGTAGATAGAAAGAGATACCTAACTAATTCTGGGGACATCTTCAAACAGAACGAGAATGCCGTCGAATATCACCCGTATTTTTTTGTTTTCGGTGCCTCTCCTCTTTTCCAGTCACACTTATTTGCAACTACTGCGACAGTTGCAAAAGTGAAATGAATGAGTTGTCCAAAGAAAGGTAGAGCCTAATTAGTAGATAGATTCAAGCTCATTATAGTTTCGACATGCCATGTTATTTCCTTTTGAGATTAAACATTGAACAGAATCACACCGGTATTGCAACTCCTGCGACCATTGCAAAAATGAAATGAATGAGTTGTCCGAAGAAAAATATAGCCTAATTAGTAGATAGATACCAACTAACTATAGTTTCTATGTGCCATCTTTTTATTTTAAGACTGAACATTGAACACAAGTATTTAGTCCGTTGAGTGTGCATATATGGCTCAGAGGAGTGGGTCACGAAACAAGCTTTTTGGTAGCAGAAAACACATAGAAACCACATACTTACTGAAATTTTGACAGAGTTCATAGTGCCTCATCATATAATATACTTGCAGAAAATGTATACTTTCAGGGAGCACTTAATTAATTGCTTAAACTATGGCATAGTTGGTAAATCATTGTGCACATAGCAGCACGGAGGAGCACTTAATCACATGCTAAGTTATGATAATCCTAGGTGCTTACAATGTGTCTAATTCAAACAAAGCAAACAATAACAGAGGAACACTTGAGAAATTCATGCACATAGTTTACACCAAAAAGGAGAAGCTACGGTTAACCTAATATATTGTGTAGGAGAAGTTCAACTCATGCAGTTATCACCACAAGTGAAAGTGAACAGCAAGATCTCCTATGTTTTGGTCAACAATAAATTGTGAAGTTCAGAGATAGGGAACCAACCCGCTGGCGAGCACCACCTACTGCCTCGTCGCCCTCCTGTCGGGCGCTAATCGAAGACGACCTCGTGGGGTGTCATCATTGCCCCGAGGACGAGCGCTGGGAAATTTTACGCCTCAATATTATCCAACCTATCACGAGACATGTAGAAAAAATGCCCTCTAACCATTAATTTTCATTATAAAATTTAATATAGATCTATAACCAATAAATTTCTGTTGACTTGCTTTAATTCGAAATGAAAACTGAAATTAGTTTGATGTAAAATTATACCAGCTATAGATTTTTATCTCCTAGATTTAAATAAATAATGTCAATTTATCCAAATTATTTTTTGAGGATTCACTAATAAACAAGAATAGGGCCCATACTCCATGAAATGTAACCTTTTTATTTCAATGTCACGACAATGAGTATTTTCTGAATCTAATACATATTATCTAAATGTAGATTTTAAATGAGTTAAATAACCAGTAGCTGAATATAAAATATTGCTATATAGTTTACTAATAGATAAAATTTATGCATGAACTTCAATCAAATTTTGCCATGTATTCTAATTTTATTTTCCCAAGGATAGCAAAGAAAGCGTGTGACGCCGCGCTCAACTACCTAGAATTAATAACTGCCAAGCAACAATGCACACAAAATTCTTTCGGTAAGTAGTTGAACGTGACAAATAAACACATAGAGGAGAAAAAGGCTACCTTTTGACAAGAAATGTGGATTCCGTAGATGTTGAGTTACTGGTATAGTTACTGGTGTTGATAGCAGCACTGGATAAATGACAATGGCCGGTGCGAATCAACTGCATCACCACCTCAACTTTAGACCTCAAGTATCTAGCTGTTCCTATGATGCGGAATATCTCAATGAGAAATCGTCCATGCATAAAAGCTAACTCGTTGTGTAAGGAGAGGCTAGGTGAAGTATGCATGGATGATTGAAATATCTCGAGCAGAGTTTAATAGATATTCATATTGCAAAAGCAACACGAAAGAAGATAAGATCAAGCAGGTAGTACGGATATGGACCTCCATACCCAAATCTCGCTCACCTATGCCCAATACAAGGTACATCGGGAACTCTGTCGAGAGAAGGTCTCTGGCTTCTCTAGTCCAACGTTTTAGTATGGGTTTACAAGGAACCTCCATCACATCTAGCTGCACCATGACCTAGGGACAACATGCACCAAACAAATGGTTAGTGAATGGCAAAAGTTTAAACAAATGTCTAACATGTAAGCAAGAATTTTACTTCTATCTTACCTTCAAAGCACGGCTGACAGCCCACAAAATGCTTGAAGTTGCCGCACAAACAAAAATAATCAATGGGATACAACACCTTGCACCTCGTTTCCCTAGTAGCACTCCATACATACGTAGTCATATACTACTTTCCTAGAATGATCTCCTCAAGGACATAGATTTTCCCCAAACTTCTCCAGCATACCAACCATTGTCGTCAGTCTGAAGCAAACTGATCATTGTTATCCATCCGCATCAAGTCGAACCGATGTTCTCCCTCAATGGTTTTCCTTGCATTTTCACCGGTAGTAACTAAGTTTGACCTGATGTACGTTAAGCCCACTCTTCGCAGACCTAGTACCAAACTCAGTTTTCCACATGTAAGTTCTAGAAATCATATGAACGGTACAACATGTCGTCCCAACATATGGATCCACAACCAAACCCGACTTCCAACATTATCATGGATAGAAAACTCAAGTGAAGTGTTCTCACTTTCTTCTGACACCCTACCTATCCTCACCTAGTATATTTGCAATAACAATATCAGTGCCATTTAAATTCCTTCTAGTAAAAACTGAAGGTAAACGCAGGCGCCAGACAACAAGTAAATAAAATGTCACATGGCATGAATAGCAAAGAAACTTAAACCTATGAGAATTAACCGATGATGACTTCAAGTCTGCACACTCCTGATTTGAATCAACTGCCAGGCCTCAAACCAACAAACTATTAGCACAATAAGTACACGAATAAAAAACTGAGTTGCTTAAAGCAGCAACCAACGTCTCTTTGCCAACAATATTATTTGTTACATATCATCTGGGTCTATAAAGGTATGAGATGTGCATAATTTTACCGACCATGGAAATTTCATTTTAAAATAATTAAGAAGCAGTTGAGATCCATTTTGACAGTAACGGATAACAAATAGAATTAGCACAACATATCAGAACAAATTTAGGACAATTTATGTCTCCATGTAAGCTCTACCGCGTGAACCCGCACTAAGTGTTCATCAGTTGTAACACAGTTGGTGTGACGATATCAAATCAAACTCATATATACAGAAGAACTTGATAGGCGGCTCTAGTTGGGCGTTGGCAAACTCACGGGCTGGAATCTGCTCGATGTCGCCATGGCGACCTTTCCCAATTAGAAACTTCAAAATGCCTGATGAATTAAGAACCTAACAGAATGCACCTGCTCGCCGCTGCACTCGGTGAGGGCACCACCCGAGAAAAATCGCTGCCGCCACCTCTGCCAAATCACCATGGTATCTTGAGGGAGGCTTACAATTTTGTGCACCAGTGCAGCAGTGCAGGCTACATAGTATATGTAATAGTCAGGTTACAGAGTATGATTCAGTCATAATGCAGCAGAAGCTGATTGGAAAAGCAACGCTAGGTTTCCAATATCAATGCATAATTAACACCAAGCTGAATAACATGTACGTCCATCAATGATTGATTGGTGTGCATCCATCAACAACCCAGGATCGTCCAATACATGAAAATATTGATGATCGACGTGCAGCCATGATAGAAATCCACAAGAAGTTCACCACGAATTTACGATCACATCCACAATTGGTAAACTCTAGAGGAGGGGGAAGGGAGGAAGGGAGGAGACAACTTACTACACAGCAGCCATGATAGAAACCAGATGCCCGCCTGAGACCAGGAGTGCCTAGATCCCAAGCCAATTCAAGGAGAGAGGTGGGAGGGGGAAGGGAGGAGTCAACTTACTACTCAGCAGTCATGGCGAGATCGATCGATTGAGATCCTCTCGGCCCGTGGTCGTCTGATCTACTGCTACCACACGTCTCATCACTGTTGCGCTCGGGAAGGGATGACTCTGCCCGTGGCCGGAGGGGGAGGAATCCGACCGTAGCCGAGTTCGGATGGCGTCATCAGTGGCCTAGAGAGGAGGGAGCCGCCGGTCCATGGGATGGAGGCGGAGGGTCGGGATGGAGGTCTGCTGGGAGGGGCAAATGAAGCGAACTGGGGATGGGTTTTGAGTTTTGACGACGCGTTAATTTGGCGAGACCCAGTTTGCGGAGGAAGGGACGGGCGGGCAGGGGAGTCGAACGAAGAAAAACGACGTAGCGGCGTGTGGCAGAAAACGGAACCTTGAAGTTCTTTTTAGATAGTAGAGACACAGTTGGTGTGACGATATCAAATCAAACTCATATATACAGAAGAACTTGATAGGCGGCTCTAGTTGGGCGTTGGCAAACTCACGGGCTGGAATCTGCTCGATGTCGCCATGGCGACCTTTCCCAATTAGAAACTTCAAAATGCCTGATGAATTAAGAACCTAACAGAATGCACCTGCTCGCCGCTGCACTCGGTGAGGGCACCACCCGAGAAAAATCGCTGCCGCAACCTCTGCCAAATCACCATGGTATCTTGAGGGAGGCTTACAATTTTGTGCACCAGTGCAGCAGTGCAGGCTACATAGTATATGTAATAGTCAGGTTACAGAGTATGATTCAGTCATAATGCAGCAGAAGCTGATTGGAAAAGCAACGCTAGGTTTCCAATATCAATGCATAATTAACACCAAGCTGAATAACATGTACGTCCATCAATGATTGATTGGTGTGCATCCATCAACAACCCAGGATCGTCCAATACATGAAAATATTGATGATCGACGTGCAGCCATGATAGAAATCCACAAGAAGTTCACCACGAATTTACGATCACATCCACAATTGGTAAACTCTAGAGGAGGGGGAAGGGAGGAAGGGAGGAGACAACTTACTACACAGCAGCCATGATAGAAACCAGATGCCCGCCTGAGACCAGGAGTGCCTAGATCCCAAGCCAATTCAAGGAGAGAGGTGGGAGGGGGAAGGGAGGAGTCAACTTACTACTCAGCAGTCATGGCGAGATCGATCGATTGAGATCCTCTCGGCCCGTGGTCGTCTGATCTACTGCTACCACACGTCTCATCACTGTTGCGCTCGGGAAGGGATGACTCTGCCCGTGGCCGGAGGGGGAGGAATCCGACCGTAGCCGAGTTCGGATGGCGTCATCAGTGGCCTAGAGAGGAGGGAGCCGCCGGTCCATGGGATGGAGGCGGAGGGTCGGGATGGAGGTCTGCTGGGAGGGGCAAATGAAGCGAACTGGGGATGGGTTTTGAGTTTTGACGACGCGTTAATTTGGCGAGACCCAGTTTGCGGAGGAAGGGACGGGCGGGCAGGGGAGTCGGACGAAGAAAAACGACGTAGCGGCGTGTGGCAGAAAACGGAACCTTGAAGTTCTTTTTAGATAGTAGAGATAGAGATAGAGATAACCTTCCTCGATGCAGCAACTGTTTAGTCTAGATGTTGCCCTCCGGTGTTAGTTATCTTGATTCTGGTGCAAGTCTTAAGACATATTACATGAATGTAACCAAGCTTCTTGGCAAGTAAGTGATTATTATCATGTTAATAAGATACATTTATATGTTTATTACAAAGGCAATATTATTGTACATGATATAAATACCTGTGTCGGAGATCCCCCTAGCCCCGCGCGCACGCCGCCCGGCGGCGCCCGTCCTCGTGCTCGCCTTTAGCTCGCCGATGCCAGAGCATGTCCCCGTGTCAAAGCTCCCCGCAGCCCCGCGCGCACTATGCCCGTCGCACGCAGCCCGGCAGTGCCCCGCCCCGAGCTCGCCTGCATCTCACAGCCACAGGAGACTGTCCCACCGCCGGAGCTCGCACACCGCCCTAGGCCGCCCCGCGTCGGAGCTCGCCCACAGCATCGCCGCCATGCGTCAGAGCTGGCCTACCCCGCGCATGAGCTCGCCACCCCTGCGCCGGAGCTCGCCGCGCCGCCCCATTGCCCCTAGACGGAGCTCGTTCGCCCGCGCATCCCTTGGCCCCTGGCCCCGGAACTCTCCGCCCCGCACCTCCCCTGGCCTACCGGAGTTCTCTGCGCCGCCTCTGGCCCCCTGGCCGGAGCTCGCCCGCCCGCGCCGCCCTTGGCCTCTGGCCATCGCTCGCTCGTGGCCGCTCTGGCCACGGCGGCTCCCCCTGCGGTCGATGTCGTGCGCGCCAGGGGCCATGTCGCGCGCCTCGCCGGCCCCAGCCACAACGTATTCCTCGCCGTCGACCCCGGCGGCCACGGTGGCTCCCGTCCAGTCGACCAAGGTGCAGCGCCGCAACCTTCCTGGAAAAGCATTTTCTTTTTTTACGAGAGAGAGGAAAATTTACAAAAAGAACCCCAAATTTAAATATGTGTCCCATTATCATTGTCTTATTGCCACATCATCTATGTCAATGCCTCAATGGGTCCCGTTATCAGAGATGTTGTTAATGTGACTAAACCAGTCTATCGGTGCACATTTCAATGAACCAGCACAATTTCGGTGGATTTTTCAAAATTAGTGTAACCCGGTGGATTTTCAAACTTCTCGCGTATATGTAGTGGTTTTTTGCAATTAACTCAGAAATAATAGAAAAGTACGGACATCTTCAACCGTGACATAAGGGGTGATCTGCGGGCACAATGATGTTTGTATGATCTGACTTTTCAAGGTGGACGGATCATGGAACCAATTAAAATCTTATAAACGGTAGTGTATGTTTGCTTTTCCAGAGTTCTATTTTTTCATAACAGACATGGAGGAGAGTTGAGTTGCGAACACATATGACTGGTTGTGCCAATTTCTATTTGTGTATGTTTCATTTCCCTTGATATGTTTTTATTGTCTCTACACATTCACTAAGGGAAGACAATGTTAGGGTAATGATGTTATTATTCCACACAACTTGAGGAGTAGAGTGAATTATCATAGAATTCAAAAAGAAGGCTATTTTTTGCTTAACCATGACTTTAATGCCGAGGTTATCACGTGACTAAGCAAGTAATATTTTTCTTTAGTTCTTTTTAAATTGTAAAGCAACTGGAGTCAAATATAGCAAATTAAAAACATTGCAGGAATTAGTAACGAAAAGTATTGATTGCCAATAATAGACCTGAGAAACAAATGACATTACATTAATTTTTCTCTTTATTTGATTAACTATATATTGTACCTCAATGACCGATTAACATGCACAATCATCAGATAGTTATCCCAACAAAGGATACAACACTTAGTTTAACCAAGGTATGCTTGTGCATGTTGATCATATAAATATATTGCCTAGCTCTTTCCGTGAGTTCGGATTATTGATTCAGTTGTCTAGCCTATCAGTTTAATATGATATCAGAGTCAATAAGTTTTAAGTTTAAGATCATGCTCACGTAACATTAAAAAAGATTTTCTAGCCTGCAAAATTAAAAAAGATTAAAGGCCCTGCTCACACAAGGATTTAAAAAAATATTCCAGACCCTGCAACATTTAGTTGGCTAGCGTATCAATTCAATATGGTATAAGGGTCAATAAGTCGCCAATTTTTTTTAAATAATACATTTTTTAATTCAATTTCATAAATAATACACGAAACTAGGAATTTGCAAATCTAACGCTCATGGTAGTCTTTTCAATTAAAGAAGGGCCCATCGTCTTTTAAAAAAAAGACCAGCTCCGGTCGTCTTTTGAAGAGAAGATGGCCCGTTAGATTCGCAAATTACTCATCCCGTGTATTATTTGTGAAATTGAATAAAAAATGTATTATTTAAAAAAATTAGCCAATAAGTCTAAAGTTTAAGATCCTTTTCACACAATATTAAAAAAAGTGCAGCCTGCACCAAACATATCCTAAGGACTAAAATAGCGTAGACGTGAGAAAGAATATTGAGAATATAAATATATTGCTTAGCCATTTATTTCAGTTCGGATTTTTTGAAGTTGTCTTGTGCATCAATTTGATATTGCATAAGTGGAGAGCTTGTATATTTTGTTATAGAGAGAGAGAGAGATGCGTGGCATTCAAGATCATTCTATTGCAAAGCTTTCAATTTAGGAATAATCTAAGGAGATGCGCCGCACGTCTCACTCACGTGTGCTGTAAAAAAATCTAAAAATAATTTTTGACATAGCAAATGATGAATCCTACTAGCATGCAAAAATGACATAATCTGATAAATTTCGAGACTTAAAAATATGCATACTTATTGAAAAAATTATTGGCTACATCTTTTTATTGAAAAAAATTGAAACAAGTAAATATGATTTTCAATTTTCTTTTTCAATAACGGGATCCCCGGAGCTCAGGAAGAAAAATCACCACACCTTAGTAACTTCTAGCAAAACTCCACACAATTTGTAACCTAATCTCTCAGTTCCATTGCAGTAGCTGTGACGCCCCTTTGGTGCCCAGCCCAGCCGAGGTGTCTCTGCATGTTCTCCGACACGGCACCACCATTATTGTGGCGAATCATTGGTTTTCCCTTCGAGCTTTTCGAGCCCGACCAAAACACGGATCGACCACTGTCTCCTGCTGCGCTCAGCCAAACTCGTATTGGCGTCCTCGGACAAGACGGCGTTGCATAATGCATGCACACGTATGTGCTCTAGCTACTCCCTAAATATAATACTACTTTTAATATATAGGTTTACTTAGATTTGGATTATATTTAGATTATATTTGAAGTGAATCTACCCATTAAAATAATTTTAGATATATTTTCTTCATAAGCCTAAAACATTTTATATTTTGAAATAAAGAAAGTACTCCCTCCATTTCAAAATATAAGATGTTTTAGGTTTGTAAAGAGAATATATCTAGACTTATTTTAATACGTAGATTCACTCCAAACATAAGTGAACCTATATACTAAAAATAGTCTAAATATATTTATTTTACAAAACTAAGATATCTTATATTTTAAAACCGAGGAAGTAGGTGCTAGGATACAACAGTGTTCTACATGGTACCATCATTCTTTTGCCATCTCGGCAAGGCAAATCGTACGCCGGTACAGGCCGCTTGATTTTTGAGTATGAATTGTGCCTCTGTTTAAAAAAATAAGAAGTTTTAGTTTTGTGAAAAAAAAAGTGTATCTGGATCCTTTTTAGTGTCTAGGTTTGTATAGATTTGGAGTGAACCTATATAATAAAAGGGGTCTATCTATATTTCTTTTATAAATTTAAAATATCTTATATTTTAAAATGGAGGGAGTACGCACGAGTGTTTTTTTTAGAAATGGACGCTTTATTACTCATAGCAATGTTTACATCCGGTCTCTGTATAGCTAAGATGCACACAGCCGGTCAACCACACGACAAATAACCAAACCAAGTTACGAAAATTACAATAATAAGAATGCTAAATCCTTGCTCCAACTATGTTGTATCTAGCCGCATGTCACGCTGCCATCCATGTCGGGAGAAAATATTCCTCGTCGTGTCCTCCAATCGCGTACACCCCTCTACAAATAAATCGCGGAACTCCATACGCTGAAGAGTAGTCCATGACCGGAGGATAACTGTGGCTCGGTAGATAACCTGCAAAGTAGAGCAAAAGATGTCATTGAAAATCCTATCATTTCTATAGAAATGCCAAAGCGACCAAATAATGGCAAGCGCTCCCACCCTAAACAATGTCCCAAATTTATCCTCAATCCCATGCAACCAGTTACCAAAGACATTGGCAACCGAACAAGGAAGAGATAAACTAGAGGCTACTTGGATGATTGACCATATAGCTCGAGCAAATTTACAATGGAAGAAGAAATGTTTGATTGTCTCATTATGATGACAAAACACACATTGTATACTTTTATGCCAATTCCTCTTGACAAGATTATCCTTCGTAAGAATAATTCCTTTTCAGAGATACCAAGTGAATATCTTCGTTTTAAGGGGTATTTTCATCTTCCAAATTTTGCAGTTATCATCGACTGGAGTATTAGGTTGGATCAAATCTCTATACATAGAATCGACAGTAAACTTTCCACTCTGTGCCAAATTCCATTTAAACTCATCAATACCCTCAGACAATTATACCATGGTTAATCTTAATAAGAGATTGTTCCAAGATACTAGTCTGGGAACTAAGAGACTTCTTCTGAAAGATATATTAGGAGGATTAGATTCCAATAAAGTGGAAAGAATGTCTTCTTTATGTCTAACAATCGAATATAGAGCTGTATATTGTTCCCGAAGATAACTTTGGCCAAGCCACTTATCTTCCAGAATCTAATTCTGCGATCCATCCTTAATATTGAAAACACCAAAATGGAAGAAGTGTTGTTTGGATGCCATTAGTCCAGCCCAAATTTGTGAGTCACCGGGTTTGCAAACCACTTGAGACACATCTCTAGAGCCAACATATTTCCTCCATAAAATGGTTTGCCAGACACCTTCTTCTGTGATTAGCTTGAAAAGCCATTTACCCAAAAGCGCAGTGTTTTTGGCTTGCAAGTCATGAATACCTAGTCCACCAAATTCTTTCGGTCGGCAAACCACATTCTATCTGGCTAGTCGATATTTCTTTTTCTCACTATCCCCTTGCCAAAACAATCTTGATCAGAAATAATCCACTTTCTTCAAGACACATTTTGGCATTTGGAAAAACGAGATCATATACAGTACCATATTGGTGAGTACTGAATTTATGAGTACAAGTCTTCCGCCTAGGGATAGCAATTTACCTTTCCAACTATTAAGTCATTTTTTGAGCCTTTCCTCAACGAGTTTCCATTCAGCAATTGTGAGCCACCGATAATGAATCGGTATTCCCAGATAGTTGATTAGAAAAATCCCCTGACCACAGACGAATAAATCAGCATACAGATGGGCCTCGCTTTTAGCCTCGCCAAAACAATACAGATCACTCTTATGGAAGTTAATCTTTAATCTCGAGAGTTGCTCAAATACTGATAAAATTAATTTCATATTCTTGGTTTTCTCTAGATCATGTTCCATAAATAAGATATCATCGTCAGCGTATTGAAGAATAGATAGACCACCATCCACCAGATAGAGAACTAATCCTTCAATTTGGCCATCATCCTTGGCTCTCTCAGTGAGGATAGCCAACATATCAGCCACTATATTAAATAATATGAGCGATAATGGATCCCCTTGTCTTAACCCTTTTTTTTGGTCTGAAAGTATTTGTCAGTGTCATTGTTAACATTTATGGCAACGCTACCACCAGACACAAAGGATTGTATAAGAGCACGCCACTCCTCCGAGAAACCTTTCATACGGAGTGTTTGCTGAAGAAACGACCAATTAACTTTATCATAAGCATTTTCAAAATCAATCTTGAACAATACACCGTTCAAATTTTTTGTATGCAGTTCATGGATTGTTTCATGCAGAATTACTATAGCATCTAAGATGTTTCGTCCTTGCATAAAAGCAGTTTGAGATGGGCTTACAACATGACCAGCTACAGAATTTAGTCTAATCGTGGCAACTTTTGTGAAAATTTTAAAACTAACATTAAGAAGGCAGATAGGGCGATACTGTTGTATGTGTTCTGCATTATTAACCTTAGGAAGTAAAATTATGTTGCCAAAATTAATCCTAAATATTTCTAGCTGACCGACTTTTAAAAGCTGAAACAAAGACATTAGGTCCTTCTTGATGACATCCCAGAACTTTTGGTAAAATTCCGCTGAAAAGCCATCAGGTCCTGACGCCTTGTTGTGTTCCATCTGGAAAACAGCTTTCTTAACCTCTTCCTCTGTATAAGAGGTGGTTAGGAAGCTATTTTCCTCAGCGGAAACCTGAGGAATATCCGCAATTTGGGACTCGTCCAACGAAAAGGAATTTTCCGTCGATGCCCTAAACAAGGATTTGTAATATAAGTTTTTAAATGCTCCTGGCCCTCTATAGTACCTTCATCCTGGGTTAGAGAGTGAATAAGTTTCTTCTTATGCTTTCCATTGGCCACAACATGGAAGTATCGTGTATTCGCATCTCCTTCAAGGATAAAATTTGCTTTAGAGCGTTGGTACCATTTAAGTTCCTCCTCCCGAAGTAGTCGGGCTATTTCCGCATTCGATTGGCTTTTAAGCTCAATCTCTTGTGCAGATAAAAGCCTAACTTCCGCAGCAGAATCCAGGTCGTCAATGATAGAGCAAAGGAGTAATTTCTCCTTCTTAAGGATTCCAGCCATGTGTCGAGCCCAACCCCGAAGGAACTTGCGTAAAGCACGCAATTTATTATTCCATTGTTGTATAGGTGTATGACCACAGACCGGTTTCTCCCAAGTAGCCTTTACCATGTCATAGAAACCGTCACGAGTCATCCAACCAAGTTCAAATTTGAACTCATGCATAGATTTTCGAGACGGTACACCAACGGTTAAAAGTAAAGGTGCATGATCTGACAACGCCTCAATACGCTCGAGAGCGCGGATGGTTACCATAGGGAATTTTTCTTTCCATTCGGTATCCATAAGAACTTTATCCAGCTTTTCGTATGTAGGCTCTATAAGACTGTTAGCCCATGTAAACTGTCTTCCCAACATTGTAACCTCTCTTAAGTCCAAACTGTCAATGACAACATTGAACAGAAAGGGCCAATGTTCGTCAAACCGTTCCCGACTTTTCTCATGAGGAAATCTTAGTAAATTAAAATTCCCGCCTATAAGAATAGGGTATGGATTGTCTTTTACCAGATTTACTAACTCACGCAAAAAATCAGATTTATAAACATCCTGGGCAGCTCCATAAACAGGACTAGGGACCATGTGAAATTGTCAGCTTTGTTTCGAATGTAGAGTTTAATAAAAAAATCTCCCATCGAACTAGCCAAGATTTCCATTGTCTCATCACGGACGCCTAAGAGGATCCCCTAGATCTACCACGCGGCGGACGTGATATCCACGTGAAGTCCACTCCACCAGATAGTCAGTTGAGTAGGGCTTGTGAAAAATCCCGTCTACCAGTCTCAGAAATACCAAGAAAATCCAATCTATAATCTCTCACACAATCGGCTAAGAACAAATGTTTAGCCAAGTCACGAAGACCTCTTCTATTTGAAAACATGCCATTCATTGAGAAACAATAGAAGATTTGGATACACGGGGATTTTTCCAAGACCGCTGGTTCTTTGATTTCCGACCCGATGCTTTAAGTTCATAAAGTGAACCCAGACCTGTCTCATCAAATCCCACATCTGACACTTCACCAACCATATGATAGAGAAGTTGACCATCTACTGTGGCATGCAACTCCTCCTCCTCTATTGATGAAGTATCAGGAAAACCTAAGACCTTAGGAATAACCGTTAAACGGTCAATCTCCATGTGTCTGATAACAGAACTAGACAAATATATTTCATTTACAAAATTGCCCAAGCTAACACCAACATTGGACATCTTATTAACAATTAAAGGAGTAGAAAGCAAAAGGAAGGATTTCGAGGAGGTCTTAGTACCCTGTGAGTCAAGATTCATCTCCGCCTTTCTGCGCATAGCCTTTCCCAAGGAGTCTTCGTCAGTGGCCGACGCCCCAAGGGCATCCATACCATGGCGAGTACTCCTACGAGATGGTGTCCCGACTGCTGCAGCATTAACCGCTACTACCGTAGCAACAGAGGAAGCGGCGAACCCCTCCTAGGTCAGTCCTCCCCCAGTGAGACACCCCTCCTGGTCCTGAGTAGCGACGGTGTCGGTATAGTCTTCCTGGTCCATAGAGCCCCGCAGCCCGCCAGAGCACAACCCCTCCTGGGCCAGTCCAGCAGGCGCCTCTAGAGAGTCCCGCAGCCCGCTAACAACCCCTCCTGGGCCAGTCCAGCAGGCACCTCCGATGTCCCCACATCACTGGTCACAGACGGGCCAGCATCAGCCCGCGGCCCCTCCTTCCGGGTCACGATGCACGGGCCTCCGAAGCCAGCGGTCTCCGAAGATAGCAGCCCCTCCAGGGGTGGCAAGTCACCGCCCTAGGCTGACAGCACCTCCCGCTGGTCGACACACTCGACCTTGCCTAGGCCCATAGCAGAGTTCACCGTCTTCACCTGCTCCATTGTCGTCGACACACATTGCACATTCAGCATTGCACCACTGCCATCAGAGAACGACACCATCAAAGGAGCAGCAGCCTGCGGAATTGTTCTACTGAACATATTCGGTCTTCCTCTCGCCGGAGAGGCCTCCAGAAGAGTAGGAGGCTGAACTGATTCACTGCCAGCCGCATTCAGAGCCTCCAGCAATTGTGACTGAGTAATCCTAGGCGATGACGACAACGAACACCACGTAGCGGAGAATCAACAGGTAGAGCATTTAACAGTTCTTTGCCGCGGGGAGTGGTGGGATTGGCGTTAAATGGAGTTACTGCCACCACCTGTAATGAAGCCTGCCTAGAAGTGGACGGTGTAATCGCAGATCCAGCTGACTGATCCTTTGACTTCCCATCCGTCGTCGCTGGAACCACCGGTTCCGACGTATCCATAGCATCCTCACCATTGTTCCCAGCACCATCATCTTCCGGATCATCCTTATTCTTCCTCCATAAGTTTGGCGAGAAATCTGGTTCCGTCACATATCCCTCTGGCTCCAACCGAAAACGCAACTCATAACCCTTGAGATCAACCACAACATCGGAAGTAAGATAATAGCCCATGGCATCCTGCTTCTCCTTAAACACCGCTAAATCAAACATGGCAACAAAAATCCCGGGCGTACGAGTGTAGCATAGGAACACTACTTTTCGTCAGGTACCGGGCGTACCGCCCATCGGTTTGGAGATTCATCCCGTGGTCCAGCGATAGGGGAGATGCTCTTTCTCTTTGGCAGTGTATATTTTCTGCTTTGCTTGCTAGTAGGAGTACATGCGATTCCATTAGTGTACCCACTATATATCTGTATAGTGCAAATAATGCACTCACAACTCACAAGGAGATCCAGATCCAGGGACCAGGGTGTATATTGGCCGTGGCCAAGTTGTCTCTTCTCTCTGCTTGTCTATGTGCGGTGGTTCAGATCCACAAAAATCAGAGGAAAGTATATTGTTCGGAGTTTTATAAAATTTTAAAATAAATTCTACATATAAATTGAAATGTGCCCAAAATACCTTACACAAATTAATAATTTTTTATTTATGCGCTACTATGAAAAGTATGGATCTACAACATAAAGTAGCAATCTATTACGAATCCACATATTTTTCACGAAAGTTTATACAATTGTAGTGAGCATTCTAGATGTACTCACGGAAACACACTACACGAAACGCCTGGTATGCCGAGGGCTTATTGCCGTCGGCGTAGCCAGGAAAACCCTCGGCGTAAGCTACGCCGACAGCTGCCGTCGGCGTACCGTCCTCGGCGGAGTAGGCGCGGCCGTCGGCGTAGGACAAGACCGTCGGCGTAGGTCAACGCCGACGGCCTGACGGCACCCGTCGGCGTAGAGGCCGTCGGCGAACGTCGGCAGCGCCGTCACACGGCCAGTTAACGGCGCGTCGGCTACGCCGGCGGCCTCCCCCTCGGCGTACTCTCGCCACGTGGAGGCAGGCGGGCGGCCTGGCGCAGCCGCTACGCCGACGACCTCCCCCTCGGCGTACGCTTGCCACGTGGAGGCAGCGGAGCGGCCTGGCGCAGCGCCTACGCCGACGGCCTCCCCCTCGGCGTACATATGCCACGTGGAGGCAGCGGAGCGGCCTGGCAGCAGCGGGATGGCCCTGCCGTCGGCGTAGCCGTGACCATTTGGTCACGCGTACCTTCTACGCAGGGCAAGGCCGTCGGCGTAGGACCAGCCCCAGTTTTTTTTCTGCAATGCAATGCTCACCTTTATTTCAGCACATGCTCATATCAAACCCTCACAGCTCACAGCAATGCTCACCTTTATTTCACACATGCTCATATCAAACATTGCTCATATCACACATTGTTCATATCACACATGCTCATATTAAACATTGTTCATATCACATATGGTCATATCACACATTGTTTATACATCATCCATACATCGTTCATACATCATCACACATGCCTACAACTCTGGAGGAGAGGGGGTGTACCCGAGATCTCCCCTGGTGAAAAGTGGCGACCTCTGCCGAGGGTTGCGTCCAGTAGAAGCAGCAGAAGAGCCACCTGGCGAGGGAGTAGAAGTGTGAAGCTCGGGAGAACCACCTGCAGAATGGCCAGGAGATGGACCATCGTCATGAAGCGGTGTGATCTGACGTCCATCCGGCGAGGCGTGGCCAAAGTGCCGGTTCCCAGAAGCTCCCGTTCCCTACATGTTGCCTACATGTTAGCAATTTGCGAGGCAAAGTAAAGCGATAACCAGTGGGTTAGCAAAGAACTTACCGGTGTCGATGCGTAGTAGGTCCTAGCGAAGCTTTCCTTCGATTGCAAAAATGGCGCCGGACCTGGCATGGGAGGCACGGCCCCAAATCTCTATTCTGGCCAGTTTAAATATTCACCATCATGTCCTGCAAGATAGTTTATAAGTCAGGCCGTAGTACAACAAACGGGAGGAAGTGGGACTTGTATCTTTTGCAAAAATAAAGGTTTGGACTTACATTTACGTATTTCATGTAGATCGCAAGCGCCTCCTGATGATGCCGAAAGGCCACCTGATATTCCTCATAAACGGTATCGTAGGCCGCGTCTAACTCAGGCTACAATTTCAAATACAAGGAATCTCGTCAGTGGTTAGCCATGCAGGAACAAAAGTCATAAAGATGATGAGAACGAGAAAAACTTACATCCTCGGCGGAGCGACGAGGCTGGCCACGAGGCGGGATAGGGGGGCCGTCGGCGGGGTAGGTAGCCTTGAGACGGCTGAAGCTCGTGCTGAGGGTAGGCTTGACCTTCTTATTCAGAATCTTGAGGCGTCCATGCTGCAATCCGTGCCCCGACAGGACCAACGACTCCTCGTCGATCTCCGCGTGAATGGGGTCATCCACATGGGGGTGACGAGCCTTCACCATCGTGATGTAGTTCCCCAAGTCGTTCTGGGCAGTGCCGAAGTACACGAGCAACGAGGGTTGAGGCTCCGAGTAATTGGGCTTCTTTCGCCGCATCATCTCATAGATGGCGACGTCATGAGTCACCTCTCCGGGTTGTGCCTCGGCCACCTGAAACACGAAAAGAAATATTATGCATATGAAGTACAAACATGACGAGAAATACACGCAGGTCGTTCCATGTATATACGTACCACCTTCCCCTTGAAGCGGTCAAAGTTGCGGTTTCCCGCGCAGTGCGTTCCACCATCGCCTCGGTTACCCGCGTTCCGCCTCGACAAGGCTGCAAACTCCTCGTCTTCTCTGAGCCACCTCGTCCTAACCAGCTCCTCCCATGCGAGTCGATGCGGCTCGGCCCAATCGGGGATAACCTGAAAATGCAATACTCAACTCCAGACAATGCAATGGCAACTTAGAAGCAATGTAGAATATCATTGACATTTTACTCACCGACATGTACTCTTCTGGCGTCATCGAGTACTCAGGATTAGGGTTCCTACCGACAATGTCTTCCTTCCTGACCCTCACGCCCCTGTCAGCCCAGAAGTGGCTAGCGGCCGTGACCTTCTAGTTGTACCACACCTGGGGGGTCAACTTCACACAAGCCCCAAGCAAAGTCCTCTGCGCCTTCTCCTGGTCCTCCTCGGCCACACGGTAAAAGCACTTCAATCATGCATAAGAGTCATGAGTTAGCACGGTGGGGTCATCAAGTATGAACATAACTCGAGAAATATGCCTTACCCAAAACTTGGTGATGACATCATCAGCAGCTGTCGTAAAGCCCGGGACACGGGTAGTCTGGTAGTCCGCCCAAGTAGTAGCTAGCTTCCTGTCACCCTCGTGGGTAATGTGATAGTCCGGCCAGAACTTCCTAATCAGAGCTCCAACAAGGCTGTTAGGAAGGCGAGGCTTGGTCCCCGGAGGAAATGTCCAATTGCTGCACAATAATAAACATTAGTACACAATAATTATTTATGACCAACATGAAATAAAATGTTTTAAATTGCCAAATTAGTACACTTACTCAAGGCCATCTGGAATAATAAGGGCTTTCGCCTCCTGAGTCCTAGGCTCAAACTTCTCGTCAGGGACTCCCGATTCCCCACGATTCCGCAATTTCTTCGGCCCCACCAACTCGCGGCTAGTGTCCGCCTCCGTATCGGTCCCCGCCTCCCTCTCGGTCCTCGCCTCCCTCTCAGACTCTGCCTCCCTCTCAGACTCTGCCTCCCTCTCGGACTCTGCCTCCCTCTCGGCCCTGAAAGGCTGCTCTGTCAGGAACAACTCAGGAGCCACGTCGCCAGAAGCAGAGGGTGGTGGGTCAAAGTCCACGCCTCCTCCCGTGGCACCTCGTCCTCGTCCTCCTCGACCTCGGCCTCGACCCCGTCCTCCGCCAGCAGGAGCAAGATCGGGGTAACGCGGATTGGGATTTGGCTGTCTCCCACTCCGTGTAGCTCTTTTCTTGCGCTGCTTCAGCACATTAAGCAAGGACGAACTGGTTGCCTTGCCGCTGCTCATATTGTTCAATCACCTGCATTAAGTAAGAGAAAACAGTTAAGCACAAAGACATAATAAAATATATACACAAAGAATAAAGGCATAATGCAATTAAGAAAACAGTTAAGCACAAAGACAAAATAAAATGCATTAAAAAATAAATACTCACTATCATTTTCATTTTCATTCTCATTCTCATTCTCATTCTCACTATCACTATCTTTTGAGTAGAAATCTGGATTCTCATCGAAGGGTGTAGGCTCATCATCGTTGTCATTCTCGGTATGGAGCTTCTCGAGCATACTTATGTCATATAGATTCACCACTGACTCACCCCGAGTTTCTACATCATTCCCAAGGTCCTCAAGATCAACCGATTCTAAATCAAAGTGTCTGAAGTCCTCTTGCTCTTGATAGAAAATTCCCTCGTACGTTACAGGGTTAATGTTGTTGTAATCGTCCTCGGAGGGAATCAGTAGGTTACCATGTGGCGATACCTGGAACACGACTTTCCAGCCCTGGAGTTCCGCTTTCTGGCATGGGTAGGGCAAATAATAAACTTGGTTGGCTTGATGAGCAACAACAAAGACGTCGGCTCCGCTATAGGTGGTTGAAGGCCTAACTTCAACTAACCCAATGGAAGGGGTACTTCTCAGTCCACCCCTTGGGTCAAACCAGTGGCACTTGAACACAACAAGATTGAGTTCGAAATTCGTACGATTGAAGGTCAGCTCGTATACATTCTCTAACCTTCCGTAGTAATCAAGGGAATCGGCTCCTTTGGTGAACACCCCAGTATTTACCGTTTTTGCATTCGGTCGCCCTTTCTGGTGCGTCTCTGTATGGAAGCGAAACCCATTCACATCATACTTCTCATACTTCATGAAGACACTGTTACAACCTTGGGAAACACATTTCAGCTCATCTGACATCTCAACATTGGGATCAGCTTCCTACAGGTACAAGAGGAATTTGTTGCGTTCAGTAGTTACGTGGAATAAGAGCGACAAGTCACATATTGCAAGGTAAGAGGGACATGTTAGAAATTACTTTTTCCATAAACCAGGACACAAAGTTTTTTTTATTTCCGGGAGCACCCTCTTTCAGTAGAGTGTCCAACTCCATGGGAGAGGGATCTGTCTGTCCCGGCCACTCTTCATCCGTGAAATCGCTAAGAAGGAGAAAATAAGCATTAGACGGAGACCGAGTTACTAGCTGCATAGAGAAATAGGGTGTTCACCATTTTACCTAATGAAATCGACCACTTCCTTCATGTTCATAAGCACATAGAGCATTATGCAATCCTTCTCTTCCTTCGGCAACCTATATTTTAGTCCTTTACCGGCCTTGCCACCGGGAAATTGGAATAGTTCGAGATTGGGGTCATTCTTGGGCAGGTCGACATTGTAACGAGGGACACATGCAAGTTCTCGTCTGATTCCGATGTTCTCGTGGTCTTCCTCCGGCGAAATCCTGATCTCTGTGCACGCTCGGATCGTCTACCCCCTAGACGTTCCTCTGACAGGGGTAGCCCGGCGTAGCTCTCTCTTGTTTTGTGCTTGTTTAGGTCATAGGGTGATGTAAAACCATGTTGGTTCACAAGTTGGGGCACTATCCTACCCGGTTTTACCTAAACGGGGAGATTCCCCCCTTATACGGGTACAGAACCTTCGCCTCTAGGTTAGAGCGCATGCATGGGAGGGGGGACACATGCAAGCACCTATACCAACCTCTCACCACACTCACACACATATGCTAGGGACACATGCAAGTTCTCGTCTGATTCCGATGTTCTCGTGGTCTTCCTCCGGCGAAACCCTGATCTCTGTGCACACTCGGATCGTCTACCCCCTTAGACATTCCTCTGACAGGGGTAGCCCGGAGTAGCTCTCTCTTGTTTTGTGTTTGTTTAGGTCATAGGGTGATGTAAAACCATGTTGGTTCACAAGTTGGGGCACTATCCTACCCGGTTTCACCTAAACGGGGAGATTCCCCCCTTATACGGGTACGGAACCTTCGCCTCTAGGTTAGAGCGCATGCATGCGAGGGGGGACACATGCAAACACCTATACCAACCTCTCACCACACTCACACACATATGCTAGGGACACATGCAAGTTCTCATCTGATTCCGATGTTCTCGTGATCTTCCTCCGGCGAAACCCTGATCTCTGTGCACACTCGGATCGTCTATCCCCCTAGACGTTCCTCTGACAGGGGTAGCCCGGCGTAGCTCTCTCTTGTTTTGTGTTTGTTTAGGTCATAGGGTGATGTAAAACCATGTTGGTTCACAAGTTGGGGCACTATCCTACCCGGTTTCACCTAAACGGGGAGATTCCCCCCTTATACGGGTACGGAACCTTCGCCTCTAGGCTAGAGCGCATGCATGCGAGGGGGGACACATGCAAGCACTTCATGTGGTCGTGGTGAGTGCTATTGAGAACCACGTGCGATAATAACACTTACAAACATATAGAAATTTCTCGGGGTGTGAGAAGATTCGCAACGACATTTCATGTGGACGTGTAGACTGCTATTCAGAGGATACGAAATTATCCAATTAATAAAAAAAAATATAAATAATTGATACAAATACAAAATAAATGAAAAATACATAAGGCTACGCCGAGGGTGACCGTCGGCGTACTTTGCTGGTACGCCGAGGGTGGCCGTCGGCGTATGCTATGCCGAGGGTCGCCGTCGGCCTAACCGACGACACCGTTAGCGCGCCGTCCGTGCTGGCCGGCATGTGACACGCGTCCGCTTGCTACGCCGAGGGCCTCCGCTACGCCGAGGGTGACCGTCGGTGTAGTGCATACTACGCCAACGGCTGGGCTATGCCGAGGGCTGGCCTGTTGGGCTGACCTGGTGCGGTGCTACGCCGATGGCCCCGACGTTTGGCCGTCGGCGTAGCGGACTGCCGTCGGCGCATCTGGCCATTCCTGTAGTGACACTTTCAGAACTTATCATCATACTCCAAAATGTACTTCTCGAAAATATAAAAACGGGATCCAAGGAGCTCAGGGTCTAATTGGGTTTTCCGTCCGGTTACTATTCAATATTGTGAGGAAGATAAAATAGTCGACAATGACTAATAACTACACTTTATATGTTGTGTATATATTATTTTTTCGATAAAGTGTTTGTATGTGTATTATAGATGTCTTTAAGATGCGTTGAATATTTTAAAATCATAAATAAATGGTTTAAACTATAGATTTAACTTCTAGTATGCCTGAAACATTAGTAAAAGGAAACAGGCCATACAGGTGATTTGTAAGAAAAATAAAATGGCCTCTAAAAATAAAAATATAAAGATAAAATGCGTAATATGTATGTGATGAACGGTTCACATGTTTAGCAGGGATAAGCCTCCAAAGACACCATCACATGGCACACTAAATCACATCGACATTGTAGCTAGAAGTAAGTCAATTTTAAGGAACTTTTTAAGCTCAATTTAAGTTGCACAAAATTCATGTAATATCCAGATGCATATTTAGGTGCAAAATATGGGAACACAGTAGGCACAATATGCTAATTTTGTGGTATGTCGCGCCGTGATCTCGACGACCTCCCTACTCTAACTTTAAATACAGACCATCATAATAACTACAAAATGCATAGTCAAAATGCCAACGCACACATTTTCTACATCAGAGGGTCTTGTGGTGAATGAACAGTAGCACCATGGCTCTAACGTGTGAGAAATCCTTTGGTGTGGAAATTTTAGAAGACATCGCTCATCGATCATCTGATACCTGAAACACCAAGTTTTTAACAGAGATATGTAACGCAGAAATATGTAAGTACTTGGGATGATGTATTGCATATAGATTTCTTCCAATACGGCCATGTTCACTGTCCATCAGCATATACCTTCGTGGAAGCCACGGCATTTGTAGGTGGCACTGTCATCCACATCGAATGGATACAAGTTTACTTGACCCGCTAATGGGTTCAACAAAATCGAGAAACGATCGATATCCACACAATACATTCTGAAATCATGGTCATCACAAAAAAGACCGAACCGGATGCAATTGGAAAAGTTCAGAACCTCATCACAAAAAAGACCGAACCAGATGCAATAGTAAACAGCTCCACATGCTGATGTTTGTCAGCATCGAAAACACTCGAGATAGATAGCATATCATTGTAGAAGATCTCTGTCGGGTTCCTGTTGAAAAGTATATAGCCGGACAATAGGTGGACATGTGGGATTCGAGGCCGGACACGCCGCAACAACATTGCCCAACTCAAACAGCCACAACAGCGGTTGGCGATGCGTGGTGAAAAGTACTCCCTCCCCTCCGTTTCATAATATAGATATTTTAGCTTTATAAAGATAATTTATATAAACGTCTTTTAAGATGTAGGTTCGAAGTGAATCTCTTTAAATCTACGGACTAAAATACGTTTAGATACGTTATCTTTAGAAAGCTAAAACATCTTATATTTTGAAATAGAAGGAGTAGATTACTGAAACAGTTGACTGGCTCCAGGTCTTCGCTGGAGGCGCGGTCAAGGTAAGATAAGGCATGGGAATTTCAGATGAGGTGTGCAAGTGTGTGGATGAGAGGCTGCTGTAAATGTGTTTTTAAACCCCTGGCCATGAGCCAGCTGAGCATCCAACTCACGCTTCACAGCTCACACACCACCATCTGGCAGAAACGGCTTCCCTGTAGTAGTAGTACGTACCGTTGGCTTCCCCGGTTGACCAGAGGTGCGCTTCTCTCTCCTTAATTGTCTGTTTTGTCTTGTGCCTTGACGTCAGAATTGTGGGTGAGATGTGACCATTTGCTAAAGTTACTTCCCCAATATCGATGCTACCACAAGCAAGCGCACGATATTTTGACAGGCCCCTATAGCTTGTTCATGACATGCCACCAAGTTTATGATTCATATTTTGTAGGTCATGCGTTCTCCCATGATTTTGCTGTTGGCACTGCTCCTGCTCTGTAACCAAGTTGGCAACGTCCATGGCAAAACGATCCACAAGAACATCGTCGGTATGCAAGCGCTGCTCGACTTCAAGAAGGGCATCACCGACGATCCACATGGAGCCTTGAGCAACTGGAGCACCACAGCCCACTTCTGTCGGTGGAATGGTGTCACATGCACCACGACACCGCCGTTTCGCGTCTCGGTGCTTAACCTCACCAGCCAAAAGTTACAAGGCCAAATCAGCCCCTCTCTTGGAAACCTGACCTTCCTTAGAGAACTTGATCTAAGGGCCAACTTATTCAGGGGTAATATTCCAAACGCAATTACAAATTGTTCCAGACTCGAGATGCTATACCTCACTTCAAACATGCTAGTGGGTTCAATTCCCGGAAACATAGGTTTCCTCTCCAGTCTACTGGTCACAGGAAACATTCCACCAAGCTTCAAAAACATCACTCACTTAGAAGGAATATCAATTGCAGACAACGAGGGAAGTATTCCTGAAGAGCTCGGCCAATTGCCAGAAATCCGGCAGATCTATCTCGGTGGAAATAGCCTATTGGGTACAATTCCAACAACATTCTTTAACCTGTCATATCTTCAAATACTAGACTTGAGCATAAATATGTTAAGCGGCGCATTGCCATCCGACTTTGGTCATATGCTGCCTAACCTCCAATATCTTATATTGGCTAATAACACGCTTGAAGGTGGCATCCCAGCTTCACTAGGCAATGCTTCACAGCTATCAAACGTAGATCCAGTTAATAGTTTCACTGGTCAGATCCCTAGTTATTGGGGTAAACTTAATTATCTTTTCTATCTAAATCTCGATCAAAACGAGCTTGAAGCAAGGGACAATCAAAGCTGGGAATTTTTAAGTGCACTGAGCACTTGTCCTCTACAAACACTGTCATTATATGGAAATAAATTGCATGGAGTTCTACCGAATTCTATTGGTAACCTATCCATCATGCTTGAACAGCTAAATTTAGGTGCAAATAGCTTGTTCGGGACAGTTCCACCTAGCATAGGAAAATACCATAGCTTATTTAGCCTCACACTAAGCTACAATAATCTTACAGGCACAATTGATAAATGGATCAGGACCTTAAAGAACCTACAAGGTTTAGATCTTGCACTTCATTGGACAAATACCGTAATCCATTGGGGATCTAACAAAGTTAACATCGCTGTATCTTTCCAGAAATCAATTTGATAGTGTCATGCCATCCAGCTTGGGAAATTTTCCACCGCTTACACAGTTAGATCTTAGTTATAACAATATCCAAGGTAGCATACCTCTACAGATTTCTAACCTTAATCAACTTACAGAACTACATCTCTCGTATAACAAGCTTACCGGGGAAATAACAAAATAATTTAGATCAATGTGGTAATTTGATAACTATCCAAATGGACCAGAACAATCTAATAGGGGAAATTTCAACATATTTCGGGAATCTTAAGGCCTTGAACATGCTCAATCTTTCCCACAACAATATGTCTGGCACTATCCCAACAGCTCTTAGTGACCTTCAGCTTCTCAATAAGCTGGATCTTTCTCACAATCATTTTCATGGAGAAATTCCTAGAAATGGAGTATTCGAAACTCTACATCGATTTATCTTGAAGTAAACCGGGGACTCTATGGAGGGGTGGTGGATCTCCAAATGCCATTGTGTCCCTCTTATTCTCGGAGATCAGATACACAGTACTATTTGGTGATAACTTTGGTTCCAATACTTGGCTCCACTTCACTAATAATGCTAACTCACATTATATTCCTAGGGAAAAATTCATCACAAAGAACATATATATTGCTGCTTTCATTTGGTAAGAAATTTCCAAGGGTTTCTTACAATGATTTAAATCGAGCAACAGATAAATTCTTAGAGACAAACCTCATTGGAAGAGGAAGCTATGGTTCAGTTTACAGAGGAAAGCTGACTCATGCCAAGATACAAGTAGCTATTAAGGTTTTTGACCTTAATATAAAATGTGCGGAGAAAAGTTTTGTAACGGAACGTGAGGTTTTGAGAATCTTTCGACACAGGAACCTTGTACCTATCTTGACTGCATGCTCGATAGTATATAATAATGGTGACGATTTTAGAGATCTATAGAGATAGATCGAGACGTCTGAAAGCATTAGGTCAAAGTACATACATAGATAAGATTTTGAAGAAGTTCAAAATGGAAGACGCCAAAAAGGTTTTTGTGCCTCTTGTGAAAAACGTGAAGTTGAGTAAGACTCAATGTCCAACAACATATGCTGATAGATAAAGAATGATTAATGTTCCACATGCCTCAGCCATAGGTTTTATCATGTATGATATGCTATGTACTCGATCCAATATGGCCCTGGCTCTCAGTTGGACAGGACGTTTCCAAAGTGACCTAGGAGTTGAACATTGGAAAGCTGTAAACAATATCTTGAAGTATCTAAAAAGAACTAAGGACATGTTCCTAGTCTATGGAGGTGATGATGTAGCTCTAAATGTAACTGGTTACTTGGATGCGAGCGGGCACACGGACTCCAATGACTCGAAGTCTCTGACGGGATTCGTCTTTTTGGTGAATGGTGGCACGGTAACCTAGAGAAGCATGAACAAACCAGTGGTGGCACAGTCTTGAATGGAGTCGGAATACATCGCAGTTAACTCTTGGGCGAATGAAGCTATATGTCTGTGGAATTTCGTCATCAAACTGGGAGTTGTTCCTAATGTGGATGACCCTGTGATAATCTACTGCGACAACACAGGTGCCATAGCAAACACGTTGGAACCAAGAACTCATTCTTTAGCCAGCTTAGATTCCATTGCCATTATACAAAATGTTGAGAATGGTGAAGTAAAGATTTGCAAAGTGCATACGGATCTGAATGTCGTAGATCCTTTTACCAAAAGTATTCCACAAACCAAGCATGAGAAACACCGGGATAGTATTGGTGTTAGGTCATTTCCTATTGTAAAACTAGATTAATTTGTACTCTAGTGCAAGTGGGAGACTGAAGGAGATATGCTCTAGAGACAAATAAGAAAGAGTTTTCATTTGATGAATCTCCTGTTCATAATACGTTTCTTACCGTGCTATAACTATATTAATACAAAACGTTAATACACATGTTGTATGTAAACAACGAGGTCTCTAGTTACCTCTAGGAAACTAGCTCATTGGGCAAGTGATGATCTTATGGTTTTGAGATTATGGTGATGGTACCAATTGACAATGAGGTCACATCATTGGAGAATGATATGATAGACATTCATCCTAAAGTTGATCATAATGATATCTAGTTACTTAAAACGTTCATCATTAATGATAATATAAAGACACCGTGGCTTATATCCTTTGACTGTGAGATAATGCATAATCACTGTTTTGGAGGGAGACATTGATGATATCAAGTATCAAGCTATGAAAGGGTGATCATAAAGGTATCATTTGGTTTCTCGAAGAAATGGGTAGAGGAGTTTTATTAAGACCAGGATTTGTCAATCCGAGTAACGGAAAGATACACGTGGATAACTCGGTGATGTTGCATTAACGAAGCTTGCAAGCATATGATTGGATCATGGAATGCAACGGCACGGGAATGAGTAAACAAGTTCATCGATAACGAGATCAAACACAAGTATGGAGATGCTTGAGATCAAATCTCGGATGACCTAGGTATTGTATGTCAAAAGGAATAGCACTACATAGTCAAGGTTCAAGCGATGAGATTAATCGTGAAGGTATGGGGATCATTATGGACATCCAGGTCCCGATGTTGATCATTGATACAAAAGCGTCTTGGTCATGTACGTAGCAACTCTGAGCCGAAGGGTGGCACAATTAAGGTTAGGAACGCTTTGGGTTTGGACCGGCACCAAAGGAGAAACGAGAGAGAGAAACCAGAAAGGTTCCAGATATTATCCAATGATGATCGGAAGAGGTCCAAAAGGAGTTTTGGTGTATGGAATATATTAATATATGTGTTTTATATTAATTAGTTTAATTAATATTAAAACATATTTTATTTTATATTTTAAGGGCTGCCTTATTGCTTTTGGGCCGCTTCTAGAAGGGCCCAATAGGGTAGGCGCCTAGGGAGAAAGGGGAGAGGGGCCACCGGCCAAACCCTAGGGTTCCCACCCGCGGGGTGGGGCCTAGGGCCGGCAGTGGCCAGCCTTCCCTAGTGGCGGCTTGGGGGTGCCCACCCCCAAGCCCTAGGGTTTGCCCTAGCCCCTCCCTACTATAAATAGAGGAGCCCCCTCCCCTCTATTTGCACCCAACAACAAGTTCTCTCCTCTCCCCCCTAAACCCTAGAGCTCTCTCCATTAGATTGGACCTAGCCTCTTGGTTTTGTTCTCCACCTCCACACTACCGTTGTGCGCAGGATGGTCCGAATTCTTTCTTCTTCCATCGCTCTACTAGATCGGATCCCGGGATACGTACCTACACCGTACATGTGTAGATCTTCGAGGTGCAACACTTGGGGCACTGTCTTCATCGCTATACACTTACCTGCGTAAGGAGTGCCATGGTATTCAAGGGTATGAACTCCGTTCTTTATATCTGTTACTTATGTCTAAATAGTATAGATCTTGGTGATCGTGTTTGTATAGGGAATTTTTTTAATTTTCTGCTGCGAACCCTTTCAGTTTTTGCCTCATTCAGGATGATAAAGCAGCAGACAATAAATAATTGTACTCTATTTGTTCTAAAGTATAAGATGCGTTTTCCAAGTCACAAATACACGGTTTTGACTACGGATTTAACTTCTAGTATGCCTCTAACATTAGTAAAAGGACCCAAGCCATACACGTTGTTTAATTTGTAAGAAAACCAAAGTGATAAGATGCATAATATGTATATTGTAATGAGTGGTACCATGATACGTCCAAAACGTATCTACTTTTCCGAACACTTTTGCTATTGTTTCTCCTCTAATTTGTGTGATTTGGATGTAACTAACATGGACTGACGCTGTTTTCAGTAGAATCCCTTTGGTGTCTCGTTTATGTGCAGGAAATCAACTTTTAGGAAAAAGCCCGGAAAATATCGCAGAACTCCTATTTTACTAGAAGACTCATGGAGCCAGAAGACGAGACAAAGAAGGGCCACGAGGGGCTCACACCACCTGGTGGCACGGGCCAGGCCAGGCCGCGCCAGGGGTGGTGTGGCCGCCTCGGCCTCCCCTTCGACCTCTCCTTCTGCCTACATAAGCCCTCTGACCTAAAAACAATAGGGGGGTCGACGTTTTTCCAGAAAGAGTTCCGCTGCGCCGTCACCACCAGAAACCGCGATTCGGAACCAGAAACTCCGTTCTGGCACCCTGCCGGGACGGGGAATCGGAGAAGATCATCGCCATCATCATCACCAACGCCTCTCCATCAACCATCCATGATTCCCCCATCCATGAGTGAGTAATCCCATTCTGTAGGCTATGGGGATGGTAGGGATTGGATGAGATCTATCATATGATTGCATAAGATTGTTAGGGCATGGTGCCTAGTATCTATTGTTAGTGCTTTTTGATATTGTTGCAACTTGGTATGCTTAATGCTTATAACTAGGGCCCGAGTGCCATGATCTCAGATCAGAACATGTTATTGATTCGTGATGATAGTATTGTTTATAATCTTACCTGCAAGTTGTATACACAGATCATTGTCCGGAACCCGAGGCCCCGAAGTGACAGAAATCGGGATAACTGGAGGGGGTGGTTGTGATGTGAGGATCACGTGTGTTCATGAAGTGTTAATGATTTTCTCTGGTGCTCTATTAAAAGGAGCACCTTAATTGCTAGTAGATTCCCTTGAGGCCCCGCTGCAACAGGTTGGCAGGACAAAAGATGTTGTGCAAGTTCTCATTGCGAGCACGTATGACTATATATGGAACACACGCCTATGATTATTTAGTACTTGGATGCTTTATCTTATTTATCTGAAAATGCCCTTGATCTTGATGTTACATGAATAGTCTTGTCCATTCAACGCCCGTCCATCCATCTGTATGCATACCGCACTTTAATCCTGCTGTTTAATGCAATTGTTACTATTGTCCTTATTCTGCTGCTACTGTTACTTTGCTATTGCTACTATAAAACTGTTGCTACTAATAAACTGCTGTGAGCAAGACTATTTCCAGGTGCAGCTGAATTGACAACTCGGTTGTTAAGGCTTATAAATATTCTTTGGCTCCCCTTGTGTCGAATCAATAAATTGGGTTTTACTTCCCTCGAAGACTGTTGCGTTCCCCTATACTTGTGGGTCATCAAGACTATTTTCTGGCACCGTTGCCAGGGAGCATAGCTTTATTTATAAAGTTCACTTGGGATTATTATTGTTCGTTGTTATCCATTCATCATGGGTAAAACTCGTGATGGAAAAGTTCTTATATTACCATCCACTATAAGAAGAGGTATAATTTTGAACACCTCTACTGCTCTTGATTCACCATCTGTTATGAGTAAGCTCCTTACACCACCACCACATACACATGTTACTCATACTACTACTTCTGCTGAATCTAAAATTGCTTATGATACTCATGATGTTACTTCTACTATGCTTGATGAGAGTGGTTCATTAGGTCCTTTCCTAGATGCTACAATTGCTAGAACTATAATGGGAAACACTGAAAATCCTAATGAAGAAATTACTACACCTGTTAGTTCACCTGAGACTAGAGAGAGCTATGATATTAATGATGGTTATATTGAAATGACTGATGAATTTATTTAAGAATGTCGAAACACTCATGGTGCAAGTGCTATTAAAAGTCTTCTTGAAAGACGTACTATTAGACCTAAACTATTTTCTGATGCTAAGTTTTCCACATCTCTGATGTCTACGCACTTCTATTCTTGTAGACAGTTGTTGGGCCTCCAAGTGCAGAGGTTTGTAGAACAGCAACAAGTTTCCCTTAAGTGTATTACCCAAGGTTTATCGAACCCAGGGAGGAAGTGGTCAAAGGTATTACCTCTCAATCAATCCTGCAATCAAGATACAAGAAGTATCTTGTGTCCCCAACACACTCAATACACTTGTCAGGTGTATAGGTGCACTAGTTCGGCGAAGAGATAGTGAAATACAAGTGGTAACAGTGCCAAAAAATAGATTGACGGTGAGGTAAAGACTAAAGAAAGCAAACATGCAACATATCTAGATGCAAACGGTGTTTCAATGTTTAGAAACAAGGCCTAGGGATCATACTTTCACTAGTGAACACTCTGTCATATAAATATCCTCTCTTCATGATTCTACTCTTAACTACTCTCCGGTTGGACACTCTAATCATCGGTAGGGCTATAACAACACTCCTCAAAGTCCGCCTTCCCTAATCTAGATGGTTCCAACAAACACCAAAATTTCATAGAGACATCCAACTCCAAATATAACTCATAACAAATATTCAATCTAGCCAAAGTGCCACACACGGTATGCACGCTGTCACTTTCACACACGTGGGAAAAGCATATATCTCTTAAAGCACAAAGAGTATTTATGTAGACTCAAACCTAAGTGCCACCATGGCATGCACGCTGTCACTTTCATACACTTGGGGAGAGCAGAGATATATTGAAGCACTTCAGTAGCAAGGTAGATCTACTTGATTATAAAGCTCATGACCACAAAAAGATCATGCATAGAGAGAGAGATGAACACATAGCTACCGGTAGAGCCCTCAGCCTCGAGGAAGAACTACTCCCTCATCATGGGAATCAGCAACGGTGATGAAGATGGTGGTGGAGATCGATGGAGATGGCTCCGGGGGCACTTCCCCATCCCGGCAGGGTGCCGGAATAGAGACTTTCTGTTCCCCGAATCTCCCTTTCGGTGGCGGCGCCGCTACAGAGGTTTTTCTGGAAGTATGATTGACTACTTAGGGTTTTCTCGTCGGGGGGCTTCTTATAGGCGAAGAGGCGAGGCTGGGAGGCGACCGGAGGGACCACACCCTACCCAGGCGTGGGGTAGGGCCCACCCCCGCCTAGGGGTGTGTGGTGTCCCTGGTTCGCCTCTCCGTCTCCCCTCTGGACTTCGTGTCGCCCATGGTAAAATATTGACTTTGGCTTTTGTCCCGTCCAATTCCGAGAATATTGATTTTCTGCCTTTCTGGAACCAAAAACAGAAGAAAACGGACAACTGACACTGTGGCAACATGTTAATAGGTTAGTTCCAGAAAAGATATAAAAACACCTCAAAGTGTAGACAAAGCAAAGCAAAGTAGATACTAAACAAGCATGGAGCATCAAAAATTATAGATACGTTTCCGACATATCAATCTCCCATAAACATTAAAGATAAGGATTACGATTTCTCTCTTGATTTATCTTACATAACCATTGTTGAGAAAGAACCTTTTTGTGGGACTGAAAATGAAAGTGTTGTGGCACATATGACTGAGCTTTCTACTATGATTGGCTTATTTTCTGATGATATTAAGATGCGCACCTACTTTGTTACTAAAATTTTCCCCTTTTCATTAAAAGGAGAGGCTAAAGCTTGGTTTAATAATTTACCTCCTGGATCCATTGATAGCCCTGATTGCTTGATTGATACTTCCTTTCAGAAATATTTCCCTCCTAGTGCTCGACATGCCATTTTGCAGGAACTTTTTGATTTTAAACAGGGAGCCAAGGAGAAACTGCTTGAATCATGGGCAAGATTTTGTGATTTAATTCATGCACATCCTGTATGTCCAATACCTAAAAATAAGCTTCTTTATATATACTATAATAGACTAACTGATGAATCTAGGACATACCTAGATAGTTGTGCTGATTGTGTTTTCAGGAAAAGAACTCCAGAAGAAGATGAGGAATTAATGGCTAAAATAAGCAAAAATTATGATGATTGGACTACACCTAAGCCAACTACACCTGAGCCAACTATACCTGAGCAAATTGTGCCTGAGCTAATCCTAACACCTACACCAAAGAAGAGGGGAGTGATTGAATTAAATGATGAAGTGATGAAAGAAGCTAAGAAATGTCTTAAGGAGAAAGGTATCAAATCTAAAGATGTGAATAATTTACCTCCTATAGAAGAATTATGTAAGCCAATCTCCCACTCATCCACTATTGAGGTACACTCTCTCCAACATCTTGATGAAGGTGATATTCCTTATTCTAAACCTCCCGATCAATGCCTGGAAGAATTTGATATTTTTATTGTTAAGCAAGATAATTTTAATAAGAGATTACATAATCATTTAATGGAAAACTCTAGAGCTATCAATGAGTTAAAAGATATTGTTCAAAGAACCTTCAATGATGTTAAAATGTTTGTTAAACATTTCCAAATGGTTCAAACCCAAATTGACCAGCTTACTAAAGTACAAAAAGATTTGCTAGTTAATGCTTTTGGAGAAAAACATGCTTATGAAATTAGAACTAGGAGTGGTGCTTCCACTCAGGATCCCTTATATCCTGAGGGACATCCTAAAATAATTGAGCAGGATTCTCAACAAGCTAAAAATATTGGTATTTCTTCTAAGAGAAAGAAAAAGAAACACAAAACAATTGTACAATCCTCTGAACCTGCTATAGATCCTAATAGTATATTTGTCTCTGATGCTGAAACTGAAGGTGGTAATGATAAAAATGATCCTCCTGATAAAGAAGAAATTGAGGAAGAACATGGAAGGCACACTAAGAATACTAAGTACACTAAAGAAGATTTTGTTGCTAATAAACATGGTAGTGAAAGAGAGCCTTGGGTACAAAAACCAATGCTTTTCCCGATAAGAAACACAAGTCAAAAGAGAAAGAACACTACAACAAGTTTTGTGAGTGAATGAAACCTTTTTTTTTTGCAAATTCCTTTGACTGATGCTATTAAATTGCTTCATTATTCAAAGTATATGAAGGATATTGTCTCTAATAAAAGGAAGATTCCTAATGAGGAAATTTCCACTTTGCTTGGTAATTAATCCTTCAATGGTAAGGTTACAAAGAAGCTTGGAGACCCTGGGATTCCAACTATTCCTTGTTCTATTAAAAATAATTATGTTAGAACTGCTTTGTGTGATTTTGGAGCAGGAGTTAGTGTTATATATTTTTCTCTCTACAAGAGACTTCAACTGGAAAAACTGATACCAACTATATATCTTTGCAAATGGATGATAAGTCTACTACTATTCCTGTTAGTATATGTGAGGATGTTCTTGTCCAAGTGGCTCATAATTATTTGATATTAATTGAATTTGTTGTGTTTGAAATGCCTGAGGATGATAATATGTCTATTATTCTTGGAAGACCTTTTCTTAATAATGCAGGTGTTGTTATTAATTGTAGTCAAGGAAAGATAACTTTTAATATTAATGACAAGGAGCATACTATCTATTTCCCCAAAAAGATTAATAAGAGTTATGACCTAAATTCAATTGAAATATTGAAGGCATCAAAGTTGGAGAAATATATTGTCCCATACCTCAAGAAGATGTTGAAACTATTATGATTGGTACTATTGCTATCAATGTTGATGTAAATAATCATTTAGTGAAATGCAAAGTTTTGTTTCATATAAAATTGTTTTGGTAATAAGACTTGATCAACCTTGTTAACAAAGGGATTTTAATGAACAAAACAAAGTTTTCACCATGATTATCCATGAGTGTTAATGCTTTGCTCTCATGCTCTATTAAAAGGAGCACATTAATTGCCAGTAGATTCCCTTGAGGCTCCGCTGCAACGGGATGGCAGGACAAAAGATGTTGTGCAAGTTTTCATTGCGAGCACATATGACTATATATGGAACACACGTCTATGATTATTTAGTACTTGGATGATTTATCTTATTTATCTGCAAATGCCCTTGATCTTGATGTTACATGAATAGTCTTGTCCATGCAACGCCCGTCCATCCATTCCTATGCTTACCGCACTTTAATCCTGCTGTTTACTGCAATTGTTACTACTGTCCTTATTCTGCTGCTGCTGTTACTTTGGTATTGCAACTAAAAAACTGTTGCTACTGATAAAATGGTATGAGTAAGACTATTTCCAGGTGCAGCTGAATTGACAACTCAGTTGTTAAGTCTTATAAATATTCTTCGGGTCCCCTTTGTTGGAGATATGTGCTAGAGGCAATAATAAAAGTGGTTATTATTATATCTTTGTGTTTATGATAAATGTTTACATTTATGCTATAATGGTATTAACCAGAAACATTAATACTTGTGTGATTTGTAAACTAAATTAGAGTCCCTGGTAAAGCCTCTTTATAATACTAGCTTGTTGATTAATAGATGATCATGGTTTCTCGATCATGGACATTGAGATGTTATTAATAATAAGATCATATCATTAGGAGAATGGTATGATGGACATACTCCTATAGATAAGCGTAGCATTAAGATCAAGTCATTTCAATAGTTCGTTTGCTATAAGCTTTCTGATACATAGTAACCTAATTCCTTCGACCATGAGATCATGTTAATCACCATCACCGGAAGGATGCTTTGATGACATCAAACACCACACCGTAACTGGGTGGCTATAAAGGTGGCATTGAGTGTTCGGAAAGTATGGGTTGAGGCACATGGATCAAGAGTGGGATTTGTCCATCCATATGACAGATAGATATACTCTGGGCCCTCTCGGTGGATGTCATCCAATTAGCTTGCAAGCATGTGACTAGCTCACAAGGGATCACATATCACGGGAACGAGAAAAGAGTACTTATCGGTAACGAGGTTGAACTAGGTATGTAGAGATACCGACGATCAAAACCTCGGATAAGTAAACTATCGTGAGGCAAAGGGAAATTGGTATCATATGTAAGTGGTTCATTCGATCACAAATTAATCGTAGAAATATGTGGGAGCCATATGAATTTCCAGATTCCTCTATTGGTTATTGATCGGAGAAGTGTCTTGGTCATGTCCGCATAATTCACGAACCGTAGGGAGACACACTTAAGGATTCGATGTTGTTTAGTAGATATGGAATGTTAATAGGGATACCGAATGTTGTTCGGAGTCTCGGATGGGATTCGGGATATCACGAGGAGATCCGGAATGGTCCGGAGAATAATATTCATATAAGGAAAGTCCTATTTCGGAGTTCGGGAAAGTTTCCGATGTTTTCATCGGAGAGGTTCTAGAAGGGTCTAGAAGGTTCAACAGTCTGGAAGGAGAATGGTCCATGAATGTGTCATGGGTAAGTGGAATGATTGGATCATATCCTAGGTCACATGGTGTGTGCATTTGTAAGAGAGAATTAAAGCTCTAAATTAAAAGTCAAACGGGAGTTTGAAAAGTCAAACTGGAACAATGGTTTTCTAGTGGGAGAAGAAACAAGTCCTTCTCTCAATCCAACTTGGGTTTTGGGTTTGGATTCAAATCCACCCCTCCCAAGGATGCCCCCTCTCATAAATAGAGGAGAAGGGCTGCCCGAAAGTACACAAGCCCTAGCCCCTCTCCACCCGAGCCGCCGTCGCCGACCCGCCGTCTTGCGCCACCGCCGGTCCGTCGCCGCCGCCGACACCTCCTCCTCCTCCCGGATTTCTAAACCCTAGATCTCCGGGAAACCCTAATCCACCATAACTCGCACCAGCTTAGGCGAAGCCATGCGGGATCTTCCCTCTACTTCCGACACCACGCCGTCGTGTTACCGGAATCGTGAGGGGAGAACTATAACCTCCGCTGCCTGCTGGAACAAGGGAGAGGAAGGTCTTCATCGAGTACCGAACGTGTGACCGACTGCGGAAGCGCTGCCGGAGCGCAGCGCCGGAAGGATCGTCTACGTGATCTTGAGATCGGCAAGTGTACGACTACATCACCCACGTGAATCTGCTCTCGTTAACCGCTTTGAAATCTTCGAGGGTGAGTGCTTATATCGACTCGTTGCTACATCTAGTAGATAGATCTTGGCTTGTTTGTGTGCATGCGGTAGAATTTTTTTGTTTTCCATGCTACGAACCCCTACACCCTTGTGTCGAATCAATAAATTGGGTTTTACGTCTCCTGAAGACTGTTGCGATCCGTATACTTGTGGGTCATCATACCAGTGATAGTCCATCAATGGCACCATCATACGACACACTCAATTGCACTTACCACTACAAAATAGGTTATTTTTTATGGAAAATCCATGATTGATTTAAGTTTTACAAAATTCATATAATATTTACATACATATGGTCATGTAGAAATGGGAACACATTAGTCACCATGTGTTATTTGTGTGGAAAGAAAACAATAAGCACAATTCTATCTTGCCACAGTACCTTTATTACACCAACTTTAAGTAATGATCATCATAATAAACTCCTAAAAAGGGATAGTAAAGATGCAAGAGCACACTTTTTTACCGTCCCCTCCTCTCGTACCATCGAGGCGATGGGAGGGGAAACTCTAGCCACCGCCGCCCGAGACCCCCTCCACCGCTCCTTCCCATCCTCTGGCAGGGGTTTGTGGTGACGCTGGGCCCGGTCTAGCATGGAAGCGCGATGGCGACGGACCGGGGTGACCCAATATCCTCCCACATGGTGCTGCTCGGCGCCTAGGGCATGGCTCCTAGGGATGTCATCATTTTGTTGGCCTGCTGGAGGATTAGGCGGGCGGGGTGGTCGGTTGCATGGGGGCTCTTCCTGAATAAAGGCTACGGTCCTAGGAGTCCTCTCATGCCATGATGATGTTCTGCAGTCTTCAGTGAACTGGCCGGAGTGTCGAGTTTTGGAAGGCTCTGCCGGCGAACGCGCATGGGAAATTCATGCCTAGATATTGCCGAAACGGATGGGATTCGATCACGCACAACCGTGTTTTTTCTCTAACCGTTTGGTTTCAGAGGGAGCGAGTCGAAGCTCTGATGTCTGTTGCCATTGTGGAACATGTCTTTAGTGTGCGAAGAATGTCATGGAAACCGAGATTTGAGGACTAGCAATGGTGGGTCGAGTCCTGATGACGATGAGGAATTGTCTTGGTGATTCATGACTTGTAGTAGCAGTGTCGGAAAGTGGATCGGTGGCACAAGAGGAGTTCATAGTCTTACCTTGCAGGGTGAAAATCTAATATCTAACCTTAATTGGTTGTGCTTGGGAATGACATTGTTGAAGGAATTGTTTTGCGAGCGAGAACTTTCTCCGGGATGAAAACCTATAATCTATGATCGAACGATGATGACGCTTGTGCACTGTTTCTTTCTTAGAGACGTCGTTTTTGGAGAAGCTAGACTTCTGATGCTGTTCTGGTGGTGTTAGGTCTACTGTCACAAGAAATAGATCACTGTACCAGGACTTCTCTTTTTTATAGTTCTTCATTTTTTTTCTAGGTTGTGTGCATCCATGAGGCCGATAGGGCATTGCGCTATTGCAGAGGCTGAGTGTAATTAGTATTTTAATGATATTAATATATACTTTTTATAAAAAAAATGCATGGAGTTATACATCATAACAAGACATATGGATCATCTAATGTACTACGCCCTGACGTGGTGCAAGTGAGACCTCGGCTGCTAGGCATGGGCCCCACATGTCAGTGAACAGTATAACAGAGGAGATGTAGCCCATCACAACATCTCTTGGTGGATGTATAGTAGCTCGAGCTCTGATGTTTCAGAAATCTCTTGGTGTGGAAATTTTAGAAGACATCACCAATCATATAATCGGAAACCATAATTTTGATGGATATATAACACACAAGTATATACTTAAGTATGTGTAACAAAATTGAAAGAACCTTACTCGGTGCACAGACCGCAAGAAATTTCTTCTAATACGTCGACCATGTCCCCCATCAACATAACCTTCGTGGAAGTCACGTCATTTGAAGGTGGTACTGTCGTCCATATCGAAAAGATACATGTTTACTTGACCCGCAAATGCAGTCAACAAAACCAAGAAACGAATGATACCCACACAATATGTTCTGAGAGCATGCTCACCACAAAAAAAACGGAACCAAAACACAATAGGAAAAATTGAGAGGCTAGAGACCAGTAAACCGGTCCACATGCTGATGTTTGTCAGTATCGAAACGGCTCGAGATAGGTCTCACATCATTGCAGAAGATCTATGTCCGATTCCGGTTTTGAAAAGTATGACGAGTGGGATTCGAAGCTGGACATGCCGCAACAATCTTGTCCAGCTCAAACAGCGACAACAGCGGTTGGCGACGAGAGGTGAAAAGTAGTAGCGGTTACTGGAACGGTTGACGGACTCCAGGTCTTCGCTGGAGGCGCGGTCAAGGTAAGCTAAGGCATGGGAATTTGAGATGAGGTGCAAGTGTGTGGATGAGAGGCTGCTGTAAATGTGTTTTTAAACCCTTGGGCCATGAGCCAGCTGAGCATCCAACTCATACACACCCCCACCCGGCAAAACCCACGTAGACACTGCTGTGCTCCCCAACCGAGCAGAGGTGCCCTTTCTCTCCCCTTAATTATCTCGCTTGTCTTGTGTCTTCCTGTCACAACTGTGGGTGGAATTTAGCAATTCAGAACTGTGGGTGCCCTTTCTCTCCCCTTAATTATCTCGCTTGTCTTGTGTCTGCTAGTCCCTTGGTGCTAGCACACGCAATCGCACGTATTTTTGATAGGATCGACAGCTTGTTGATACTAGTACTAGCTTTGCTGGATACAGCATGGGCGAAACATGCAGTTCATCACATGCCACCAAGTTTATGATTCATATTTTGCAGGTGATGCGTTCTCCCAAGCAACCGGCGAAACTCGCCATGCTTTTGCTGTTGGCATTGCTCCTGCTCTGTAACCAAGCTGGCAACGTCCATGGCAAAACGATCCACGACAACAGCGTCGATCGGCAAGCGCTGCTCGACTTCAAGCAGGGCATCACCGACCCGCAAGGAGCCTTGAACAACTGGACCACCACAGCCCACTTCTGTCGGTGGAATGGTGTCAACTGCACCACGACACCGCCGTTTCGTGTCTCCTCGCTTAGCCTCACCGGCCAAAACTTACAAGGCCAAATAAGCCCCTCTCTTGGAAACCTGACCTTCCTAAATCTGCTTGACCTCTCCGATAATAGCTTCGTCGGTACCTTCCCTATCCTTAATCCACTCCAACAACTGCAGTACCTTTTTGTGAAAAACAACAATTTGACAGGGACAATTCCTGGTGCACTTGCAAATTGCTCCAAGTTGCTTTCCCTGGACTTCTCCTCCAACTTCCTAGTCGGCGTAATTCCTCCGGAATTGAGCTTTCTTGCACATATAAATTACATCAATTTTAAATCAAATCAATTCGAGGGAAGCATTCCTGATGATCTTGGGAAATTGTCGAATTTGCAAAGCTTGCTACTGGGCGATAACAGGCTTTCGGGTGAATTCCCGCGTGCCATCTTGAATCTTTCCGCTTCCCTCCAATATCTAAGCCTAGAGTCCAATATGCTAGGCAAGACACTACCATCTACCATTGGCGACCGTCTCCCTAATCTCATACAGCTCACCATAGGAAACAACATGTTTGGAGGTGACATTCCAGCTTCCCTAGGTAATGCCGCAGGGTTAACATTGATAGATTTGTCTAATAATAGTTTCACCGGGAAAATTCCTACTTCTTTTGGAAAGCTTTCAAACCTGACTAATCTAAACCTTCAATCAAACCATCTTGAAGCAAGCAGTAACCAAGACTGGGAATTCCTAAATGCGTTGGGAAACTGTAGATCTCTACAGTTACTCTCGCTCATCGACAATAAGCTTCAGGGAATTTTACCCGAGTCAGTTGGTAACCTACCCAACAGCCTTCAACAACTTTTGTTAACTGGAAACAGGTTATCAGGACAAGTTCCCCACAGCATAGGGAAACTCAGTGCTTTAATTAGACTGGCCCTAGGTGAAAACAATTTTAATGGTACAATTGAAGGATGGGTTGGAAATCTCAAAAGTATACAGATTCTACGTCTCCAATCCAACAACTTCATTGGGCCAATCCCATCCTCTATTGGGAATCTTAGCAGCTTGATAAATCTCAACCTGAACGGAAACAAATTTGAGGGTCCCATACCAGATAGCTTGGGAAATCTTCGACTCCAGGAGTTAGACCTTGGCAATAACAGTCTTGAAGGGTCTATCCCACCGAACTTTGCAAACCTCGAATCGCTCATATTTTTGAACCTTAGCCACAATAATCTCAAAGGTGCCATACCTCAAATTAGCAACATCAAACAACTGGCCACTTTAGATCTTTCATCAAATAAGCTTACTGGGGAAATTCCTGATTCTTTGGGGGAATGTTATAGTTTAACGAGTCTCCAATTGGACCAAAACTTTCTGACGGGAGAAATCCCAATAACTTTTGGCAACATGTCGTTGTTGAGTATGCTAAATCTATCACACAACAGCTTATCAGGCACCATCCCATCAACTCTAAATAAACTACAGTCCGTCGACAATCTTGACCTTTCATATAATCAACTTCAAGGAGAAATTCCAAGAAATGGAGTATTCGAAAATGCTACAACTGTTTCACTTGAGGGTAATAGGGGCCTCTGCGGAGGTGCGATGGATCTCGACATGCCCCTGTGTACTGCTGTTTCTCGAAGATCAGAGACAGAGTACTATTTGGTCAGAGCGTTGATTCCATTATTTGGCTTCATGTCACTCGTAATGCTAACTTATGTTATAATCACGAGGAAGAAAACATCACGAAGAACAAGCTTATTTTTGCTTTCTTTTGGTAAGAATTTTCCAAGAGTCTCTTACAAGGATCTAAATCAAGCTACAGGAAACTTCTCACAGGCAAAGCTTGTCGGAAGAGGAAGCTATGGTTCGGTGTACAGAGGAAAGTTAACTCAAGCTAAAATACAAGTGGCCATCAAGGTTTTTGACCTTGACATGAAATTTGCGGACAAAAGCTTTGTAACAGAATGTGATGTTTTGAGAAGCATTCGACATCGGAACCTTCTACCCATCCTAACAGCATGTTCGACCATCGACAATAATGGTGATGCTTTTAAAGCTCTAATTTACGAATACATGCCTAACGGGAACTTGGACACATGGTTGCATGGCAAATTTGCTGGCGATTCTTCAAAATGTTTGAGCTTAGCTCAAAGAGCAAGCATAGCAGTTGGCATAGCCGATGCATTGGCTTATTTACACCACGATTGTGAAAGTCAGATTGTACATTGTGATTTGAAGCCAACAAATATCCTTCTTGATGATGATATGAATGCTTACTTGGGAGACTTCGGCATTGCAAGCCTAGTTGGACAGTCAAGTTCAGGCACCTCATTCGGACTAAAGGGAACGATAGGGTACATAGCTCCTGGTATAGTGAACTCCCGCACTTCCTTTCTTGTATGAGCATCTGTTATTTACATTAACAAAGAAACTTTATACTCTAATTAATGCAATTTTATCTCTTGGTAGAGTATGCTCAAAGTGGTCAGGCGTCCATCCACGGGGATGTTTACTGTTTTGGAATAGTACTCCTAGAGATGCTGATTGGCAAAAGACCGACGGATCCTATGTTTGAGAACGAACTCAACTTGGTGAACTTTGCGGGTAGGAACTATCCAGATCAGATACTACAGATCATTGATTCTCGTCTCCAGAGAGAATGTGAAGGGTATATCCAAGAAAACATTACAATGAAAAATGCATTGTATGAATGCTTATTATTGCTCATGCAAGTCGCTCTTTCATGTACGCGTTTGATCCCAAGGGAACGGATGAATGTAAGAGAAGTAACCAATAAGTTGCATTCTATCAGTACGTCATACATTAGAGCGACCAAGAGAGAGTGATAGTTTGAGAGAAGAACAATAATTTTTGTATTGATTTCAGCCACGGTGGGTTGTTTATATAGATTACAACTGACTTGGACTCCAAGACTAATAGAGATAGAGTTACAATTCGAATAGGGAGGGGAGAGTCGGCTGGTGCCCTAGCCGCACCGACCTATACTCTAATATCCCCCCGCAGTCTCAACGTCAGGAGTAAAGATGTTGAGACTGGAGCGAATGTCTGTAAACGATGAAGTGGGGAGTCATTTAGTAAAAATATCAGCAAATTGAGCACTGGTAGGAACATTAAGAACTTGAACTTCGCCAAGAGCCACCTTCTCACGAAAAAAGTGAATGTCAATCTCAATATGCTTTGTTCGCCGATGCTAAACGAGATTGGGTGCCATGTAGACTGTAGAAATATTGTCACAATAAACAATGGTGGCTCGCTCTACGGGTCGATGAAGCTCGACGAGTAGCTGACGCAGCCACACCGCCTCCGCCACAGCATGGGCAACCGACCTATACGCAACCTCAGCAGAAGACCTGGAAACTGTTAACTGCCTTTTAGAACACCAAGAAACAAGATTATCTCCTAAATAAACGCAAAATCCGGATGTGGACCGTCTAGTATCTGTATAACCTGTTCAGTCTGCATCAGAATAAACTGTCAAGCTTGTAGGGGAACAAGAGTTTAGAAGAAGACCGTGATCAAGAGTTCCTTTTAAATATCGAAGAATTCTTTTTACATGAGCAAGGTGAGGAGCACGAGGATCATGCATGAAAAGACAGGCTTGCTGAACCGAATAAGAGATGTCGGGACGAGTGAGAGTGGCGTACTGAAGAGCACCAGTGATGCTACGGTAAAAAGTGGGGTCGGAAACAGGATCACAATCGGCCGACAGTTTGGCACCTAAGTCGGCCGGAGTGCGAGAAGGTTGACAATCGAACATACCAGCCCGTGAAAGCAAATCCAAAAGATATTGTCGTTGACAAAGAAAAAGAGAGGATTTTGTGCGAGAAACATTAATGCCAAGAAAATGATGAAGAGGCCCTAAAGCAGTCATGGAAAATTCACGATGAAGAGAAGAAATAATATGTTGGAGAAAAGAGTTAGAGCTAGTAGTAAGAACGATGTTATCAACATAAAGGAGAAGATATGCAGTATGTTCGGAGGAACGAAAAATGAATAGAGAAGAATTAGATTTAGAAGATATAAAGCCAATGGTTTGAATGAAAGTAGCAAAACATTGAAACCAGGCACGAGGAGCCTGTTTGAGACCATAAATAGATTTTTTGAGTAAACAAACAAGATTTGGAGAAGAGGGGTGCTCAAAACCAAAGGGTTGCTGACAATAGACAATTTCATTAAGAGTACCATGGAGAAAAGCATTTTTAACATCAAGTTTATGAATCGGCCATGAAGAATAAACAACAATACTAAGAACAACACGAATAGTGCTTGGTTTGACAACAAGGGAGAAAGTCTCATCGAAATCAATGCCATGTTGTTGTGAAAAACCGTGACAAACCCAGCGAGCTTTGTAACGAGCAAGAGTGCCATCAGAATAAAATTTGTGTCAAAAAACCCATTTGCCAGAAACAACATTAACGCTAGAAGGTTTGGGAACGAGAATTCATGTATTGTTTTATTGAAGAGCATCAAATTCATCACGCATAGCTGAAAACCAAGGAGGATCAAGAAGAGAGAGTTTGTAGGATGTGGGTACAGGGTAAATTGTGGTTGTGGCTGTGAGATTGAGACGTTTAGAAGGGAGAAGAAAGCCAAGTTTGCCACGAGTGCACATGACGTGATCATTTGTAGGTGGTTGAATAGGATCAACATTAGGTGGTAATGGGGGTGTGGAGGAAGACTCGACAGTAGGTGTTGGTAGTTCGGGTGATGGGGTAGATGGTTCGGTGGTAGGGGTAGGGGAATTGTTGCTACGAGGGGTGGACACGACAGTGGTGGGGGTGGTGACAGGTTCCTGTCGTGGCAGAGAATCGGGTGAAAGTTCTGCCGTGGCAGGCTGTCGCGACAGAGAAATAGACGAAAAGTCTGCCGCGACAGAGAAACCGGCGAAAATCCTGTCGCGGCAGAGAAACGTGGCAAAGGTCTGCCACGACAGGGGCGACAGTGGGTTGAACGAAGGATGTTTTGGTGGTGGTAGGGACTGGCGGTTCGGTTTGGGGAGTGAGTTTGGTGGCAGCATAAGGAAAAGTATTTTCATTAAAAGTAACATGGAGAGAAACTATAATACGACCAGAAGAGGGATCAAAACAACGATATCCTTTGTGATCATCAGAAAGGCCAATATGAATGCAAGGTAGGGAACGTGGTTCAAGTTTATTGGAGGCTGTAGAGGAATGTTTGGAAAATAAAGGCAACCAAAAACACGCAAGAAAGAATAGTCTGGGTAAGATAAAATCAAAGATTAAAAGGGCTAATAAAGAGGACACGTTTTGGTGGGGCGAACATTGATGAGTAATGTGATAGTGCGAAGAGCTTCAGCCCAAAAACGAGAAGGAAGAGAGGCTTGCAAAAGTAAAGTGCGAAGAATGTCATTTATAGAACGAATAGAACGTTCAGCTTTACCGTTTTGAGAAGAAGTGTAAGGACATGAAAAATGAAGAAGAATTCCTTGAGAAAGAAAGAAACTGCGGTTTTCAGTGTTATCAAATTCTCATCCATTATCACATTGAATAAATCGAATAGGCAAGCCAAAGTGAGTAAGAACATACTGCCAAAAATTTATGAAAATTGTATGCACATCAGATTTTGCACGAAAAGAAAAAGTACAAATATAGTAAGAGTAGTCATCCAGTATCACAAGATAATATTTATAACCAGAAACACTAGGAACTGGAGAGGTCCATAAATCACAATGAAGAAGCTTAAACGGAAAAGTACTAACAGTAGTTGAGGTACCAAAAGGTAATCTAACATGTTTGCCGCATTGACAAGCATTACAGAGAGAGGGATTATGAGAGGAACTAGAACTAGGTATAAAAAATTCTTGAAGCAAAGACGATAGAGTGGTTTTATTGGGGTGACCTAGACGACGATGCCATAAATCAACGGATGCAAGCATGGCGCGGGGGATGGAAGTGGGCGCGCCATGAAGTGGATAAAGATCCTTCACAGACAAACCAAAAGGATCAAAAGCCAGAATAACTTTGTTGTCAATACAGAATTGTCGAACAGAAATAAGATTTTTGATTAAGGAAGGAAAACCAAGAATATTCCGTAGAAGAAAATTAGCATAAGATGAAGAGATATGAGAATTTTCGGCGCAAGAGACAAGAAATGTGGATCCATCGCCAATAGTGATTGTGGAAAAAGTAGAGGGGAAACAAGCTGACAGCAAATTCATATTTGAAGACATATGCGAGGATGCACCAGAATTGAAAATCCAATCCGTACCTTTGTTATTTAGTGTAAAGTTGTTCATGGCATTGATGAAGGTGACTTTGTCCCAGGTCGGCTGTTGGGGAGGAGTAGAGGAGCCGGGAGCTTGCATGTTGACGCAGGGGAGGGGTGGTAGCTAGTTGTACGCGTACGGAGCTTGCATGGTGCCGTAGGAGGCCGGCATGTGGTAGTAGGGCACGCCGGATGGTGGTGTAGCAGTCGCGGTGTAGACGTGAGCTGGAGGCCGAGGGTTGAGGAGGCCGAGAGAGCCCGTTCCTGGACGAAGACCGGGACTCCATGCGCCTGTGTATGCAGGAGGGGCGCCTTACAGAGACGGGACCAACCATGGCATCGACGAAGCCTGCACAAGGCCAGTCCAAGGGTCGTGCTGAGGAGGCCAGGACAGTGGCGCGTGCGGTGAAGCAGTCGATGACGAAGCGGGTGAAGGGCCGGAGGAGCGCGTCATGGGAGGCCTGTAGATCGGGTTCTTTCCCCTGTAATTAGGGCTCGGGCGCAATCCAGGAGGCTGGGTCGGGGCCGCGGCTGGTGCGGTAGGAGGAGGTGGCGCGGGCGGCTTTCGCGGCAGCCCAGAGGGCGGATTCCCTGCCGCGGCAGGGGCGGTGGAGTGGAAGACGTGCGGCGCCCATTGTGCCTTGCGATCTTGATTCTTCTCTTCTTGCTGGAGGGAACGCACCTCCTTGAAGGTGGGGTAGGGCTTCAGCATGGGGATGAAGGACTGCTGCTTCTCGAACTGATCTCCGAGGCCGACGAGTAGGGCGTTGATGAGGGTATGGTAGTCGACGTGATCACCAAGCTCACGGAGTTCGTCGCCGATGGCCTTGATCCGCTGGCCGAATATGGTGACCGGGGAGTCTCCCTGGGTGGCCGTGCGAAGCTCCGTGTTAAGCGCGTTGATGCGCGCGCCGGAGTTGTCCTGGAACATCTGCTGGAGAGAGGTCCATAGATCGGCGGCGGTGGCGTTGTCGGAGGAGACCAGGTTGAAGAGCTCCGTGTAGATGCGAGTGTAGATCCACTGGATAATGGCGAGATCATCTTTAACCCAGCGGGGATCGACGGGCTGTGGAGGGTAGGAGGGATCTATATGGTGACGGAGGCCGCATCGGCCGAGGTGGATGGTGAAGAGGTGGCGCCAGTGGTAGTAGTTGTGGGCGTCGAGGTCAAGCGAGATCGGTATGAAGGGAGAGACATCGACGATGGTGTCGGCTAGAGAGATCATCGGAATTTGGGGAGGTGGTGGATGTGTGGTTGTAGTTGTAGAGGATAAAAAGAGGGAGGGAGGGACACCGGCAGCACGGAACTCGGCCATGGAGAAGAGGGGCCGAGATGGGAGCAGCGGCGTATTTGGCGGCGCAGGTGGAGGCGCCATCTCAGGTACGGAAAACCTAGGCGTCTGATACCATGATAGTTTGAGAGAACAATAATTTTTGTATTGATTTCAGCCATGATGGGCTGTTTATATAGATTACAACTGACTTGGACTCCAAGACTAATAGAGATAGAGTTACAATTCGAATAGGGAGGGGAGAGGCGGCCGGTGCCCTAGCCGCACCGACCTATACTCTAATAGAGAGCCATATTTGCAGTAGGCGTAATAATAGAAGATGATAAACTAGCCACATGTACACTGAATAATATGCGTAATTGAAGTTATTAATGCATATTGCTAGAGCATCTCTAACATATGATGTAAATAGGGAAAATGCTCGAGAAACAGTTTTTAGGCATTTGGACCAAAAATTGTGCTTAAGGAGATGCCCTATCTCTTTTTGGTGATGAAAAAAATGGGTAACCCTACATTTCCACCCAAGTGATGCAAAGTTTGGGCAGTCAGGTTGTTGCCGCAAAATAAAAAGTCTTGTCACACACGGCTGGACCACTTGTGTGAAATTTCATCCAGCCATACCCGCCTTTTCTCACGACCACAATGAGAATAATCTTGGCCGTTGCCGTCGCCGGTCAGCCGTCCATCCACAGCTCAGACCCGACTCGGCATCCTGATCCTGCTGCAGTTTTATGTACTTCTTGCGGATTGATGCATTTTCACATTACATATTGAGATATAAAGGAAATAGGAATTGCAATGAAGCCCAAACATTTTGCACAAAGGATCATAGGTAAAATATGGAAAACACAATCGGGTCCTGCTGCTTCTCCACCACGCTGGAGCATCTCGTCATAGTCAACCGAGGCGTCGCCGGGGAAGGAACCACTTGAGACTTGACATCGGGAGCAAGCCACGTCGGAGCAGAGGTCCTCCGATATGGCATATCTTCCTGGAGGTTGAGTAGAGTCATGGTCCATTGTCCAGCACACACTAAATCTGACGAACACAATGGGAGCGGTCGCCCGTCGACCATCTGGGACAATAGTGAACTAGAGGTTGTCGTGGATGAACTCCCAGGAGTAGCTTCTAAACTCACTTCCCTTCTACAGAGACCATCAAGCAGTGGCCAGCCTGTCAATATCCCTCCTTCGACTCACCATGGGCATAGGAAAAGATCTGCACACGTTGACTGCAGACAACAAACCTGCAAAAACCAATCCGCTTATTGAAGAAGGCCTCACCAGAGCTTCCATAAATGCCCAGCCTCCACCTTGAAATCCTGGCGGAGAGCATCACCTGGCGGCATGGAGTAGCACCCGATGAAGTAGCCTCCAAGAGCTAAAGAAGACGACCTTATTGGAGGAGATGACCAGTGATGAGTGCATTTTTAAAGCATATTTATATTATGTTTTTGTATGAGTAGCAATAGGATTTTGCTATTTTATGGCGCTCACGCACAGCTTTTATGCTTGTTTCTACATGATCCCAAATTATGAAGGTATTGATGAACATATCATTTAAAACTGTCATATCGTGTATTAATATGATATTTCTAGAAGTCTCCGCCGCCATCTTCACTGATCCATCTTCGAGACAAGTATCTAGTCATTGACCTTGCTAGGACCGTCATTGAAGCCCCCCATGGTGCTAGATAGCACCTCCGTCCCACGCGAGTCTATCCAGTCATGTCCGTCACAGAGTCCCTGTTGAGCCACACAACCGATTCCCGCCATCATCAATGTGGTAGATGCGACACCGCTCCACCTCTTGTCACTACTATCCTGCAGTTGCTCCAAAAATGACCCCACCAAGAGGGAGAGCAAAGACCAAGGTGCCACAATTGTCTGATCCATAAGAACCGGTTCTAGGGTTTCTCCTGGAGCAACACAAGTAGCTATAAGTTAGCTGCAGGGATGATCCCTTCAACAAGGTACCCGCCATCGCCCGCCATGACCGGAGTCATAGCACGGTTTTCACTGGCAGATGCATCTCCAATATCTTTGACAGTACTGAAAGCGGGATCACAGATCCGTTCGTCCAGTTGGTCGAACACCTCTGGCGAAGGAGGGAGTCACCACCACGACGATCGACTGGATGCAATCAGTACGGAGGGGGAGGAGGCCCGACCGAGCCTATCTCGGCCTAGATTGGGGCCCGCTTATAATCCGCTACCACCCTAGGCGACCCCTCCCGACTACCATCGATCCGCATAATTGTCGGTGGATGATCGAAAAGGAGATGCATCCTCGAGGGAACCTCTAGAAGGAAATTTGACGAGAGAAAGATGGATGGGTGGCTAGAGTGGATGGAGCGGCTGAGAGGATAAGGTTATGTGAGAGGTGATGTGATAAGGTGAGAGGGGGATTCGGATCGAACGGTTCATTCCACGCCGCACAAGACAAAGGGTTGTGCGGCGCCTCTTGGTAGAATTTTCCCGTTTTTCTTTCGTGCCTCCTTCAATTGAACCGTGTGATCATTTTTTTTCCAAAATGGAGGCAATACATCTGTCTTCTATATTAAATGATACACACAACCTTTTTTATTTAATATTAAACAAAGCCTTATAAAGAGAATACAAAGATCAACCCGAAGCCACCTCGCTAACAACAACACTCACAACACCTTTAGCCTTGATGAAGGAGGTGACCATTTCGGAGTTAGGGCTCCGACCTCACACCTATGCACATCATCATGGAACCGGAGGTCTCACCCAACCAACCTAACGGCTAGCTGGGGGCACAAACAGGCTGGGCAGGCCCTTGGCGCTCACCAACGCACACATTCTAGAAGTCGCCGCTTCCATCTTCCACTGATCCATCTTCGATATAGGGATCTAGGCACTGACCTGCCCAGGCCTTCCGTTGACGCTCCCATGGCGCCAGATAGAGCCCCTGCCCTGCGTGAGACATCGACTCATGTCTGTCACTAGATGTGTAGATGGGACACCACTCTACCTCTTGCCACTACCATCCAACAACTGCCCCAAAAACGATGCACCCAAGAGGAAGAACCGGGTCGGGGTTTTCCCCTAGAGCAGTGCAAGTAGATAGATGGTAGCTGCTGCAGCAATGGATTGAGGAAGGTACCGACGCAAAGAGGCCACCATAGCCTGCCATGACCGGTGTAATAACATGGATTTCACCGATAGGTGCGCCTCCCCATCTCACCGGTAGTACTAAAAGCGGGATCAAGGATCCATCTAACCAGCCGGCCGATCACCTCCGATGGAGGAGGGAGATACCATGACCATGCCTAGGCCTGGAGCCCCCCAGCTTCCTTGTGCCGCAAAAATGTCCTAGGAGGATCACCGCTTGCCGTCGTTATGATCAATGAGATGCAGACATTGTTGAGGAGGAGGCCTGGCTGAGCCAATCTAGGCTTTGATCGGTGCCCACATGCATATCGCTGCCACCTCCACGTTGACAGCCGCCAACATTCGTCGAAGTTCCGCCCGACTGCCACTGATCCGTAGCACCACCGGTGGATGATCGAAGAGGAGACGCCGTCGCCTCAGATTATAATGAGTTGACAAGGGGAGGACCACCGCCACCGTCGCCACACCACGCGGGCTTTGCCTGGCGGTGCTCCTGGCGGCGGCAAGGGTAGGGGAGGTTTTCTAAGGGGGGGCTGGAGGTGGTCGTTAGGGGCACCCTAGTGCGGCGCGGCGCGGCACCGCCACACGGGGGAGGGTTGGGGAGTGTCTCTCCGTCTGTGTGAACATTTGTAATGTACTTTTTTGTTGCTCTGTTTGAATGGCAATATGGCATTCACCCTCGACCAGCCCGGTCCCCAGGATTTGGGGGCCCCGGTACGACTTACAAAATAGAATTGTTCAAACTCAATAATTAGTAAAACAAAATCATATGTTTACTTTAGTTATTAGAATGTTATATTCCATATAAACTTTATAAATATATCAAGTATTGATTGTAAAACTGTACATATAGCATATCTAAAGGTAATAAACGAACCTCATGTTCTACCAAAAAAACGTAATGCGTATTGTATTTCTTAAAATAAAATCTTCAATCATATCTTTGAGTAGAACAAGCTAGCTGCAGCCCTGTGGCTCTGGGATTCGAGGCTGGGCATGCCCCAACGATCTTGTCCACCTCAAACAGCGACGGCAGCGAGATAAAAACTGGAAGGGAACGGTAACTGACAAGGTTGACGGACTCGGGGTCTTCGCTCCATTGGCGGTCAAGCTGAAGATAAGGCGTGAGAGTTTCAGACCAGATGCAAGTGTGTGTATGTGATGACGCTGTAAAAGTGTTTTTAAACCCCTGGGACCTCACCCAGCCGAGCATCAAAACATTCCAACTCACAGCTCACACACCACAGCACCCTCTGCAAAACCATGCGAGAAAGGCTGCCGTTTTGTGCGATCCGACCGAGCAAAGGTGCCCTACTCTGTCCTTTAGTTTTGCCTTGCCGTCGGTTTTGTCCTTATTATCTTACTTTGTTACCATGCATTTCACCTCTATGCTCTAACTACTGCGGTGGCTATCAGCAAACGCATCAACATGAGTTCCAAACTATTTTTTCCCTATTGGACCTTAAAGTTATGATTGTTAATCAGAGCAAGCTCACATGCACTACTCAGCTTCATAGGTGAACATAATAGTAGTACCCACAATGTTTATTCTTCATTCTCTGCAGGTATCGGGGGCAATATGTCTGCTAGTCAACCGGCTAGACACACTATGCTCCTGCTGTTGACATTGGTGCTCATTTGTTATGGAGTTGGCAATGTCAATTGCTCGACAGTCCCTGATAACAGCACAGACATGCTCTCGTTGCTAGATTTCAAGCGGGCCATCACCAATCATCCAAGGGGAGTCTTGAGCTCGTGGAAAGCCGGCATCCCGCATTGCAAATGGGAGGGCGTCAACTGCAGCCTGTAGCACCCGGGGCGAGTCACGGCGCTGACCCTCGTCAATTTAGGCTTGTCGGGCCCAATTTCCCCCTCTCTTGGGAACTTAACATTCCTTCAGATATTGAATCTGACCCATAATGGCTTCACCGGCGAGTTACCTCCTCTCAACCGTCTCCACAAACTGAAACAACTTGTCATGACAAAAAACTCGTTGCAAGGGATCATTCCGGATACCCTTACAAACTGCTCCAATCTTGAAGTCCTAGAACTCTCTGGCAACTCCTTAATAGGTGAAATTCCACTCAATATGGGCCGCCTATCCAATTTATTAAGGTTAGGGCTTTCCGTAAATAATCTAACCGGAACAATCCCACCAAGCCTAAAGAACATCAGTCAGCTTGAAACGATCTATCTTGCCGATAATAAGCTCACGGGTACCATTCCCGATGAGATGGGGCAATTCCCAAATCTGGGGGAGTTAGTCCTTGGTGGAAACAAGCTATCCGGTGGAATCCCAGAAACCCTGTACAAATACAATCAGTCTTCCCTCATATTATTAGACGTAGGTTTCAATATGCTTGGGAAATCATTGCCATCTAACTTTGGTGATACCCTCCCGAGTCTCCAATACCTCGTATTGGACGATAACAACTTCGAAGGTCATATCCCAGCTTCGATAGGTAATATTTCAGGGTTATCAGCTTTAGATTTGTCATCCAACAATTTCACCGGTCAAGTTCCAAGTTCTCTTGGTAGGCTTGGGATGCTGAATTTTCTAAACCTTGGGTCAAGATGGCAACGGGGCCGGGTATGGCCGGGTATGGCTCCACCATACCCGCCCCGATCCCCGTGAATCCCCATACCCGTGAATCCCCATGAAGCTATCGGGGGGCAAATGACCCCCATCCCCGCGAAGGACGGGTACCCGATCCCCGTCGGGGTATCCATGGGAACCTTGCCACCCACGTCGAGGCGAACAGATGCAGGAGGAAGCCGACGAGATGACGCGAGAGGATGCTAGGAATGAGGTGGCGACAAGCTGATGGAGGTGGGCGAATGTAGAGAACGCCGCCATCGAACTCAATCTAATGCAGGTGAGCAGATGAAGGGGTACGTCGGTCATGAGCTCCTCCCTGCACTTGCAGCCAGCGACGAGCTCCTCCTGGCGGTTGGGGCACTAGCGGATGGGGCGGACTAGCGACGAGGGGAACAAACGGACGAGGGGAGCGAATGAACGAACTGGGCTACTGGGCTTAGGGATTTTTATCTACATGCGTTGTTTTATTAGACTGACAGGTGGGTCTCGAGTATCCATGGAGTCCCCATGGAGGGAATTTGCTCCCCATCCCCGCCCCGCCAGCTTATCGGGTACCCGCCCCGTCATCCCCGTGGAGGTGATTTGCCCCCCATCCCCGCTTCTTATCGGGTATTTCCCCGCGGGTACCCGTCCCCACGGGTAAAACTGCCATCTTGAACCTTGGGGGAAACAAGCTCGAAGCCAAGGATATCGGAAGCTGGGAATTAATAGGCGCGTTAAGCAACTGCAGTTCCCTGCAAACTCTCGGACTAGGTGAAAATAAGTTACAAGGAGCTATACCAAATTCTATTGGTGAGCTGTCACCCGAACTTCAACAGCTAGACATGGATACAAACGAACTGTCAGGGCCTCCTCCCATTAACATTGGGAATCTTAGTGCCTTGACACTTCTAGATCTGTCAGACAACATGCTTGACGGCCCAATTGAAGGGTGGGTTGGAAAGCTGAAAAAGCTAACGGTTCTAACTCTTGGGCGGAACAATTTCACTGGGCCAATACCGTCATCTATCGGTGATCTTACAGACCTCACAACGATCTCATTAGAGGAAAATGAGTTCGAAGGTCCAATACCACCTAGTATGGGAAACCTTGCCATGCTCACAAAGTTGAACCTTAGTTATAACGATCTACATGGTAACATTCCCACGGAAATCTTCCAAACTACCTCCACACTGACCGAATGCGTATTATCCTACAACAATTTACACGGGATGATACCTAAAGATGTCGGTAGTCTTAAGCAACTCGTTGCATTGCATCTCTCATCCAACAAACTTTGTGGAGAAGTTCCTGATGCTTTGGGTGAATGTCAAGAGCTGCAGATCATCCAGTTGGACCAGAATAATCTCACAGGGAGTATTCCACTGACTTTGAGCAATCTGAAGAGCTTAGTAGTACTAAACATTTCACATAACAATTTGTCGGGATCCATTCCTACATCACTAGGTGATATGCCATTTCTCCAAAAACTAGACCTATCTTGCAATCAATTGCACGGGAAGATACCAAGAAATGGAGTATTTGAAAATGTCACAGCCGTTTCTCTCATTGGGAATTCGGGACTCTGTGGTGGGGTGGTGAATCTTTATATGCCCACATGTCCTACCATTTCTTTGAGAAAAGGAACAAAGTACTACTTGGTCAGAGCATTAATCCCTTTATTTGGCTTCGCATCCCTCGTGATGTTAATTTACATTGTACTCCTGGTGGGGAAGACGCCAAGAACACCATACTTACTGTTGCTTTCTTTTGGCAAGCATTTTCCAAGAGTTTCATACAGGGATCTAGCTCAAGCTACACAGAGCTTTTCTGAGTCAAACCTTATTGGAAGAGGAAGCTACGGTTCAGTATATAGAGGGAAGTTAACTCAAGCTAAAATAGAAGTGGCTATTAAGGTTTTTGACCTTGATGTGAGATGCGCAGACAAAAGTTTCATAGCAGAATGTGAGGCTTTGAGAAGTATTCGACATAGAAATCTTATTTCTATCCTAACAGCATGTTCGACAATAGATAATGTAGGTAATGCTTTCAAAGCTGTAATTTACGAATTCATGCCAAATGGGAATTTGGACACATGGCTACATAGAAACTCTGTTGGTGAAGGTCAAAAGAGTTTGGGCTTAGGGCAACGAATAAGTATGGCTGTTAATATAGCGGATGCATTGGCCTACATACACCATGATATCACAAGATCAGTTGTCCATTGCGATCTGAAACCCAGCAATGTCCTCCTCGACACTGATATGAATGCATATTTGGGTGACTTTGGCATTGCAAACCTCGTCCTTGATTCTAAGTCGGCATCAGCTGGACATTCAAGTTCAGCGTCAACTTCAGATAGCTCAATTGGACTGATGGGAACTATTGGATATATTGCTCCAGGTACTGTTTATCGCGAGACCATATATTCGTGTGAGGTTCCATGTTTGAACATGGGCCTAATGTATTTCTATGACACTGATCAGTTTCATTTCATATGTTTTCAGAGTATGCTCAAACTGGCCAAGCATCAACCTATGGGGATGTTTACAGTTTTGGAATAGTTCTTCTAGAGATGCTAGTGGGTAAAAGACCAACAGACCCTATGTTTGGCAACGAACTCAACATTGTCAATTTCGCAGAGAGGAACTCTCCAGATCAGATACTACATATCATTGATGCTCATCTCCAAGAAGAATGCAAGGAGTTCATTCCTGCAACAGGGGAAGCAGGAAACATGGTATATCAGTGCTTGATGTCCCTTGTGCAAGTAGCTCTTTCTTGCACGCGTCTGTTCCCAAGAGAGCGAATTAACATGAGAGAAGTAGCCATGAAGTTACACTCAGTCAGAACATCATATGTTGGAGCCACTAAGCGAGAGCATGTTATGCCTCGCTAGTGATTTCTAATGCGTCATTGAACTTGTCATGATTTAACACACGACGTGATTCACAAATGTGTCATGGAGTTTGCATAAGAAACTAAGTCGGAATTAATAAGATGACAAATTAGCCATGAGTCACATACACACTGACTTAGACAAATAGTCCATTATCGTGTCATTTTCAAATACTTGAGAAAGTCACAGTTTAGTGTGATCACATTTTTTTAGAAGTAACCAGAAAGATTTTCAAGACTATTTCAAGCATGGCAAAAGGCCATCGAGCCCACGGGAGATGCTCTTTCTCTTTGGCAGTGTATATATTTTGCTTGGCTTGCTAGTAGGAGTACATGCGATTCCAGTAGTGTACCCACTATATATCATGTAGTGCAAATAATGCACTCACAACTCACAAGCAGAGACAGATCCAGAGCGCATATTGGCCGTGGCCAAGTAGTCTCTCTTGTCTCTGTGCGGTGGTTCAGATCCACAAAAAATCAGTGGAAAATATATTGTTTGAAATTTTAGAAAATTTCAATCTACATATAAATTGAAATGTGCCTGAAATACCTTGCAAAAATTAACAAAAAAGATCATTTATGCACTACTATAAAAAGTATGGATCTACCATAACAAGTAGAAATCTTTACAAATCCACATATTTGTATCTTTTGTATGGCCTCAGTTAAGCACATTATTCACAAAATTTTATACACATGTATTCTAGATGTACTTGTGAAAAACTTTCAAAATTTATCATACTCCAAAATGTACTTCTTGAAAATATAAAAATAGGCTCCATTGAGCCCAGGATCTACTCGGATTTTTGCCTAGTTTTTGTGTGGAAAGGAGCATATATTAATATCGTGATGATAACGGTTACACCCAGCCTTTGCAACGACGCATTAGCCTATTGGCATTACGGATACACACAGCCCAAAAAAGAAGAAGAATTAAAGAAAAGTCCCGCTATGACGATAAGATCCTTAGTAGCAGCGACACTAATCTCACCGGAACAACACCAGAAATCCAACATCTCCAATAGCGACGTCTTCAGAAAGGAAACAGAGCACAAGAACCGGCGTCGACCGATCAAAGATCATAAATTTTTACCCTAAAGAAAATCCTTGCTCACAAAACAATGCCTTCAACAAGGTCATTGCCAAGCACAACTAATTAAGGTCAAACCTTAAATTTTTGCCCTGCAAGGTAAGACTTTGAACTTCTTTCCCCACTTTTCAATGCCGCTGCTATAAGTCACGAATCACCAAGACAATTCCTCACTGCCACCAGCACTCGACCGACCCTTGCTAGTCCACAAATATGACTTCCATGACATTCTTCACACACTGACTTCACCATAGAACTAAAAACATGTTCCACGATGGCAACAAACTGCATTACACTTTCGCCTAGTTATTTGTGGGGAAGATAAAGCAGTCGGCATTGACTAATTACACTGTTTTTATCATGACTAATTACACTTTCTCTATTTTATATTATAAGTCCATAAGATGTGTCAAATATTCCAAAGTATGCCCAGAATGTTAGTCAAAGGATGCATGTCATACAGGTGGTTTGTAAGAAAAATAAAATGACCTCTAAAAAACAAAAACAAAAAGTTAAAATGCGTAATATATATGTCGTGATCAGCGGTTCGCATGTTTAGCAGGGATAAGCCATAAGAAACACCATCACATGGCACACTAAATAAAATCGACACTGTAGCTAGAAGTAAGTCATTTTTCGATAAGCTCAATTTAAGTTGTACAAAATTCATGTAATATCCAGATGCATATTTTTTTGGAAAGAAGTATATATTAATATTACGAAGATACCAATTACACCCGGTCTCTGTAACAACGCATGCCCTAGCGGCCTTACAGATGCACACAACCCAGAAAAAAGAAAAAAGAATTACAAGAAAGAAAAATCCCGCTATAGGAAACTATTTCTCAAAGCAACGACACTGACATCGCCAGAACAACACCAGTAGTCATCCACTCTAATAACAAGGCCTTAAAGAATAAAACAGTGCACAAGCGCCGTCGTTGCCCGATCAAAAATCATAGGTTTTCATCCTGAAAAAAGTACTCATTCGCAAAACAATGCATTCAACAAGACCATTGCCAGACACAATCAGTTAAGATCAGACCTTGAATTTTCACCCTGCAAGGTAAGACTGAGAACCTCTCCTGTGTTGTATCCTCCCGTAAATAGTCGCTGCTACGAGTCACAGATCAGGCAGCCAGTTCGCTGTCGCCACAAAGACTCAAATCACCATCGCTGCCCTCATATTTCCACTTTCCCGACATTCTCCGCATCTGACTTCACCATGGATCGTTGAATGACACTTGGTGGGAACAAACAGCAGAGCTTCGCAAGGTTCCCGCTGAAACCAAATAGCCAAAAAACAAGGTACGCACGACCGAATACCTTCCGATCCAGCAATCTACAGGCCTAATGCACCTATGGAAGTTCGCCGACGGAGCCTTCCGGAACCCGCCTCTCCAGGCCAGATCAACGAGTGCAAGAAACAAGCAGATCTTTGTCTTCGTGCCAAAGGAACCCTAGGACCGTCCGTCATTATTGGACAGAACAACAGCCCCCCATGCCGGCGGAAGCGGGTACAAGCCTGCAATAACCACACACCCCTGCCGGTCCGTCGGCCCGAGCAAGAAACATCGTGCCGCCTCCCCACGCACCTTCAGTTAACCAAAAGGCCGTCGATGGAGGATCTAGGCGGAAGCCTAGACCTACGACCACAGCCGCTACACCTTGCGTCTATACCCGATTGGTAAGACGCCGCCGCAACGATCCGGGCACCGGCCTAGCCTCCACAAGCAGCTGATGGCTGTGAAATATAGCCATCAACGTCCGCATTAAACTAAATATTATTTATATATTTTATGAAATATGTCACATCCCAAGATTTTATAAATTGGGACTAAATTTTTTTTGCATTTGCATGTCATTCATGAGCATTGCATTGCATATTTGCATCAAGAAAATTCCCAAATAGAAATAAAGGACTAAAACCCTAAATAGTATATACCACTTTGTTCCTAAAGGGAATTAAATTGGTTTTATAAAAACCCAATATTGCTAAGTAAGCGATTATTGTTAAATTATAGCCTAAAAATATCCAATTAATATTACAAAATTTTAGGAACAAAATTGAGCTCATTTGGAGCTATTATGAAAAAGTTATGAAATAAGTACAAACAAATAAAGACATAAATAAAATAACTTATACAAGGATTTATAAATCCACTACTTGCAAACTAGTAAAAAGATTATAAATATGATCCTACAATAATCTATTCGATTTTACAAAATTTTAGAAACAAGAATCATATCATTTGGAGTTCGTATGCAAAAGATATGAGAAAAACAAATAAAAAAAAGAAGAAGAAAAAAGGGAAAAAAACTAACGGGCCGGCAGCCCAGCTAGCAGACCAAACCAGGCAGACGCACAGGAGAGGGATCGATCCATGGGATACTTTAAAAGGCGTGCAAATCAGTTTTTCTCAAACCTATCTCTATTCAAACACTTATAACTTTTAATCTACAACTTCAAATCGACTTCCGTTTGTTTTTACTTGTTCCCTACTCCAAGACCTATCTCTACACAATCCTAAATCTCCATATAAACTCAAGGAGCCACACCTGTACGAGTTTACCTTCTCGAACTCCCGAATCTACACATGTTCGAATCTTATTTCGCTTATTGACCTATCTAGACTTCGTTGTTTGCCTTCGGCCAAAAAATGAAAGTTGTAGATCTCGTTGAAATATTTCAATCCTGACAAACCTCACCTCTTTTTATCCACCACAGCCGGAGAATTTCGCACCGCAATATTTTAGATATGACGGTGTAAATCCAAGATGTACTCGCGCTCGTTTATTCAAATCCAAATTCCTTCGGTGAGAAGGTAGGACTAATGATTCCCTACAACATTCATGTTGTAAGTTTTTCAATTTGACCTATGGATTTGTCTCTCTAACACAGATCTATTTCTTGTCTATTTTGAGCCAAAATCGGGTCAATCTCCTCTCCTAACCACTGGATCTCGTCCCAACGACCAGGATTAGATCGATTCCGTGAAGGGGTATGAGCCAACCAGATCTTGCCACGTGTCAACGCCAGGTCAGCCCGCGTCCCAGTCAGCATAGAATATTCCCAGGGAATTTTAGGGGTTCGTAGCATGGAAAACAAAAAATTTCTACCGCATGCAAACAAACAGGCCAAGATCTATCTACTAGATTGTAGCAATGAGTCGATAGAGGAACTCACCCTCGAAGATTCCAAAGCGGTTAACGAGAGCAGATTCTCGTGGGTGATGTAGTCGTACTCTTGCCGATCTCAAGATCGCGTAGACGATCCTTCCGGCGCTGCGTTCCGGCAGCGCTTCCGCAGTCGGTCACACGTTCGGTACTCGATGAAGACCTTCCTCTCCCTTGTTCCAGCAGGCAGCGGAGGTTGTAGCACTCTCCTCGCGATTCCGGCAGCACGACGGCGTGGTATCGGAAGTAGAGGGGAAATCTCGCAGGGCTTCGCCTTAAGCCGGAGCGAGTATGGTGGACTATGAGAGAGAGGCCTTGGTGATCTAGGGTTTAGAGGCACCAAGGGGAAGTGTAGCCGATGGCTAGGGTTTGGGGAACACCCCAACTCGCCGAATTGGTGGTGCCTTAGGCGGCGACACAAGGAGGTGGTGGCGCCGACGACTTGGAGGAGAGGGCTAGGGTTTTGGTGTGAGGGGTAGGGGCGCCCTACCCCTCCTTATATAGGTGGAGGGTGGCCGGTTGGGAGGAGGGAGTCCTCCCCCAACTCGGCCTCCTTGGCCGGCGGGTGGAGGGAGGGGACTTCCTTCCCAAGTAGGTTTCCTACTCTCCCTCCACCAAGCAAACTAGCTGTTTGACTTTTCAAATTGGCGTTTGACTTTCAAACTAGGATTTGATTTCTTCCTTTATTTTGCCCAGCCAAGTGACCTAGTACATGATGCAACCATTCCATATTGTTATGACACATTCATGTACCATTCCCCTCCGGAGTGCCGGACCTTCCGGACCCTTCTAGAACATTCCCGGTGAAAACACCGGAATCATTCCCCAACTTCGAAACATGACTTTTCTTATATGAATCTTATTCTCCGGACCATTCCGGATCTCCTCGTGATATCCCGAATCACATCCGAGACTCCGAACAACATTCGGTCTCTTACTCATCATTCCATAACTACTCAACAACATCTAATCCTTAAGTGTGTCTCCCTACGGTTCGTGAATTATGCGGACATGATTGAGACACTTCTCCGATCAATAACCAATAGAGGAATCTGGAAATTCATATGGCTCCCACATATTTCTACGATTAATTTGCGATCGAATGAACCACTTACATATGATACCAATTTACCTTTGTCTCACGATAGTTTACTTATCCGAGGTTTTGATCGTCGGTACCTCTGCATACCTAGTTTAACCTCGTTACCGATAAGTACTCTTTTCTCGTTCCCGTGGTATGTGATCCCTTGTGAGCCAGTCACATGCTTGCAAGCTAATTGGATGACATTCCACCGAGAGGGCCCAGAGTATATCTATCCGTCATATGGATGGACAAATCCCACTCTTGATCCATGTGTCTCAACCCATACTTTCCGAACACTCAATGCCACCTTTATAGCCACCCAGTTACGGTGTGGTGTTTGATGTCATCAAAGCATCCTTCCGGTGATGGTGATAAGCATGATCTCATGGTCGAAGGAATTAGGTTACTATGTATCAGAAAGCTTATATCAATTAAACTATTAAAATGACTTGATCTTTATGCTACTCTTATCTACAGGAGTATGTCCAGCATACCATTATCCTAATGATATGATCTTGTTGTTAATAACATCTCAATGTTCATGATAGGGAAACCACAATCATATATTAACCAACAAGCTAGTATTATGAAGAGGCTTTACTAGGGACTCTAATTTGGTTTACAAATCACATAAGTATTAATGTTTCCGGTTAATACTGTTATATCATGAATGTAAACATTTATCATAAACACAAACATATAATAATAACTACATTTATTATTGCCTCTAGGGAATATCTCCAACAGTCTCCCACTTGCACTAGAGTCAACTAATCTAGATTACATGGTAATATACCGAACACCCATGGCAGTTTGGTGTTGATCATGTTTTGCCCTCGGGAGAGGTTTAGTCAACGGATCCACCACATTCAGATCTGTGTATACTTTGCAAATCTTTATGTCACCATCTTGGACATGTTCTCGAATAGCGTGAAATCGTAGCTTGATGTGCTTCAGCTTCTTGTGTGACCTTGGTTCTTGCGCACTGGCTATGGCGCCCATGTTATCACAGTAGATAGATATTGGGTCCAGCGCACTTGGAACCACACCGAGCTCTGTAATGAACTCCTTCATCCATATCGCTTCTTGTGAAGCCTCCGAAGCAGCTATGTATTCCGATTCAGTTGAAGATCTCGCCACAACGCTTTGCTTTGCACTCCTCCAGCTAACTGTTGCACCATTCAAAGTAAATACGTATCTGGATTGTGATTTAGAATCATCCGGATCGGTGTTCCAACTAGCATCGGTGTAACTATTAACAACGAGTTGTTCATCACCTCCATAAGAAAGAACCATATCCTTAGTTCTTCTCAAGTACTTAAGGATGTTTTTGACCACTGTCCAATGATCCACTCCTGGATCACTTTGATATCTGCTAGTTAAACTAACAACATATGCAATGTCGGGTCTAGTACATAGCATGGCATACATTAGAGATCCTATGGCTGAGGCATAGGGAGTCTTACTCATCCTTTCTCTATCTTCTGTTGTTGCTGGACTTTGAGTTTTACTCAAGGTCGTATTGGGCAACATGGGCAAGAACCCTTTCTTGCTATCTTCCATTCCAAACCTCTTTAGAACTTTGTCCAAATATGTACTTTGTGATAATGATATTAGGCGTCTCGATCTATCTCTATAGATCTTTATGCCTAATACGTAAGCTGCTTCGCCAAGATCGTTCATTGAAAAACTATGTCGTGGGAATGGTCACGGCAGATGCTGCAATCGGCAGCGAGTAGTAGAACGAGGGGCAAGGGCAGCCAGCCATCTGCGGTGCGAGATGAGGGCAAAGACACAGGGTTTTACCCAGGTTCGGCCCCCCGGAGGGTAAAGACCTACTCCTGCTAGATTGTATTATGGAGGTGTTTACAATGGGCGAGCTCGGCGGCTAGGCGGCGAGTCGCTTGGGTGTATGAGGGAACGCCCCTCTACTCACCCCATAGGGAGGTTTATATAGGCTCACCTCCCCTAGGGTTTACATATCTCAACCGATTCGGTTACAGCTTCGGTAATCGTTTAACCTAGTCCGACTGGGCCTATCTACTCGCCTGGGCCTTCAGCTTCCAGTCGCTTGGTACCTTGCTGGGCCTTGATCCACTCGCCGTTCTGCAGGCCCACTCGCCAGCCCTCGGGCCAGTCGGAAACGTCCTGCTGAGCATACCCCAGTAGGCGTATCCCCATCAGTAGTCCCCGAGGCCGTCGTCGATTAGGCGTAAGTGGCTGCTGGCAGTCGGAGTATACGGCTCCAAAGTAGGCATCCAGTCGAATCGTCGACGGGCTCTTGTATGAAGAAGAAGATCCGGTGAACCAAGTCGCGTCTTGGGCGAGCCGAGCTGTCGAACGCGGTGGCAGCGAGTGACCTGGCGAGCCGAGTGGCTGGAGTTGGACCGTCAGGCGTGGTCAAACTAGCCGTTAGGGCAACTCAACGGTAACTTTCGGCGTAATCATCGCGCGGTAACGGCCCCCTGATTTGGCGGGTAACTCTCGCTATATAAGAGGAATGGCAGGCAATCGTAGAGCCAACTGCCCACCACTTCTTCCGAGTGCGCGCATTCTCTTTCCTTTGCTTCTTGACCCAATCGACCCGAAATCCTCCGATCTCCAACCAACCCCTCGGCTATGGCCCTTCTCACCGAACCATGGGGCAGATCCAAGTGCACGAGGGCGCAGCTGGCCTCCTTCGAGGAGGCTGGAATCCTGTGAGCCGGCTGTTGGCGTATCCCCGCAGCCGGAGAAACGACCCCAAACCCGCGAGAGAGGGAATTCGTCTGTTTCACCAGTCATCTCGAGCGGGGGTTAGGGTTTCCCACATCTTTGTTCTTACGGCGTTTTTGCGCCTACTACGGGATCCAGCCTTCGGATCTGGGTCCCCACAGCATTGAGCAGCTCGCCATCTTCGTGGCGTTCTGCGAGTGCTACTTGGGCTGCCGGCCCTACTTTCCCTTGTGGCAAGATCTGTTCCACGGACGGATCAGCCGCGAGGAGGCAGGCGGCCCAATGCTAGCCGCGGGCGGCCTGACGTTCCAGCTCAAATCCAAAGCGTCTTTCTTCGATCTGATGCTACCCGCCAAAGCAGCGAGCGACTGGAAGAAGTCATGGTTCTACGTGACCGAGGCGACCCCGGAGGACGAGGCGGCGATCCCGCGGTACTCGGCCAATCGTTCCGAGCCGCGCCATCTCCAGGTCGGCAAGCTCCCCGACGACCAGCGGATGGTCGTCGACGAGATGCTCCAGGCCATCCGTGGCCTAAATAAGAAGGGCCTTCAGACGATAAACTTGTACAATTGCTGGCTTGGGCGACGGCTCGTTCCGCTCGCCCAACGCGACCACTACATGTATCAGTACACGGGCCGGGGAGACTCGACAAAAGCCTGCCTCGACGAGTGGAAGCTGGAGGACTATCTCCCAGCGTTGAAGAAGATCACCCAGGCGGTGTACGTGGATGCACAGGCCGGGGTCGCCCCCTACACCGCGAGGCGTCCGGCTCCGACGGTAATTTCTTTACCTTGTTCGCAGTCGCAGCGCATGCAGTCGCGGTAATTCTGACTCTGTTTCGTATTTATCGCAGCTGTTCCAAGTGGTGGAAGGGTGGCTCCCACCTTCCGATGACGAGATCCCGGGGCCATCCGCCCAGGATACAAGCGAATCGCCACCCGCGAAGGGCAACGAGGACGACGAGGACGAGTCCGAAGAGGAAATCGCCCCGCTGGTCCGAAAGACCCGCGGGCAACGTCGGCGCGAAATCGAAGCGAGCAGGAGCCTCGAGCGTCATTATGACGATGACGAGCTCCCAGAAACCACCTCGTGCCGCCAGGCCACTCCTTCGAAGAAGAAGAAGAAGGAAAAGGAGGCGAGGCCCCCCCGAAGAGGAAAACGAAGCCGCCGAGGATGGCCTCGCCGCCGCACTCGACGAGCAGCTCTGATGCTCACAGCTCGGCCGATGACGGCGCGGCCCCAGCGACAACCGCGATAGATGCGCCGACTTTGGAAGTGCCGCTGGCCTCGATGCCCCCGCCATTCGCGCCAGTCTCAGGGCTAGGGAAGGCTCCAGCCGCGGCGACTTCGCCTCGCAAGGAGGTTCCGATTGGGGCGGCTTCGCCCCGCAAGGAGGCTCCGGCCGTAGCGGCTCCAGTTCGCGAGGAAGCCCCTGCCGAAGGTATCCCAGAGGCGCCAGCCGCAGCCTCGACGACGAAGAAACCGTCCGTGTATTGGGCACGCGACGTCCTGGAGCTAGGGCTCAGTCGCCAACTGGGCCCCGAGCTGGAAAAACCGGCCGGCCTTCGCACAGGGCTACGTTTCATCCCAGTCGCCAAGTGAGTGCATTCGGCCTTCCCTATTTTCCATAGCTATTTCGATTGTCTTTACTGATTCGACTGATGTGCAGGACCGGAGTGAAAAGGATGGGCCACCCGACCGTGGCCCAGGTACCCTCCACCGCTAGCGAGGAGGATCCTTCCCGTAAGAGGAAAGCGGACGAGGTCGTTGCCTCGGCGGATGGCAGTAAGAAGGCCAAGGGCGACGACATCGTCACTGTCTCTGACGACACGGCGGTCGCGCCGGCTGGCCCCGCGGTGGAGGCAGCCGCGTCTACGAAGGAGGGCGTTTCCTTGCCTGGAACGGCGGAGGCGACTTCCTTTGGAGCGGGTGCCTCTATCGCCACCTTCCCTCGCTTCGTGACCAAGGCGGCCGCGGCGAGCGGGGCCGCATCCCCGAGCCTCGGTCCAGGGACCGCCGATGCTGAAGTCGACCAGCGTCGTGGGCACACACCAGCGTTACTCGCGTCCGTGGACGCGATGCAACTTCATGGCATGCTTGGCGCAGCCATCCAGGTATATCCAGTCCCCGAGGATCAGGTCGGTGCTTTGCAGCGGCATGATTCTTATTATTTTCTCGTCTTTTATTTTCGTATCCAGTCCCCGAGTGCGCACGCGCTAAATTTTAGCGGGGTGGGTACTTGGGAATTTCTTGATCGCCAGTCCCCGAGTGCGCACTCGCTGAATTTCAGCGGGTGGGCACTTAGGAGGTTCGTTTTTACTAACTTTTTTGATGATATGCAGGGTCTGCAGCTCGAGTCGGCGGACCGATTGGCCGCGCAACAGCGTGCTGAGAAGGAGCTGACCACCATCCAGGAAGCGAACAAGGAGCTCCAGGCTGTTGCTGCGAAGGCAGAGGAAGCTCGCCAGGAGCTTGTCCCGGCTGGTGAGTTGGAGGCGGCGCGATCTGCTCTGGGCGCTGCTGAACAGCGGGTCGCCGACCTCGAGCGCGAGCTGCGGGAGGCGAGGGAAGAAGCGAGCTCGGCGGACGGGCGAGCTAAGGCCGCCATTGCAGCCGCGGAGGAGGATCGCAAGCTGTCGGAAGTCCTTATTGCTGGACTTCAGGACGACCACACGTCGCTTCAGTGCTTCATCACGGGACTCGCCCGCCCGTTGCTTGGTGAGTGCACCTTCCCTTTCCGTTAGTTGGGGTTTTTTGTGGTGTCCGTCGCGCTCATCATTGTTTCCTTCTCGCAGGTCGCGTTATTGGTAGCCAAGAAGAAGCGAGCTCGCTCGACGCTAAGCAATGCGTAAGCATGCTCGTCGACTCGGCTACGCTGTCGGCGACGTGCATCCGCGCCTATCTTCAAGAAATGTCGCCCACGGAGGTTATTCCCAGTGACCTCGTTGAGGTGTGGGAATATTTGGAGAAGGCGCCCGCGGTCGTTGAGTTCATGACGCGGTCGGCGTTTCGGCGCGGAGCGTCGACAGCACTGAGCCTTGGACTCGCCCACTTCCCCGAGGATTTCGACCTCGATGATGTGACGAGTGGGTATCCCTCGTCGACTGGCGCGGTGGATCTGTTCGAGGTTCTCAAGTTGCAGGAGCGTGCCGCCGCGTACTCGGAGCGTGTCCGGGCGATGGGCGACCTCCTTCCCTACCAGGAAACGGTCGTCGCGCCGAACGACCCCGAGCCGCCGCATCGTGACTTCAAGGTCGAGCAGCCTTTTCGCGCGGCGATGGCGGGTGAACTGACGACGTATCCGTCAAACCCGTACACCGCGTTCATCCGTAGGCGCCGGGATTCTGGCGAGTCGTCATCGAAGCCTGCAGAATAGGGTAGTTTGTCTTGATGTGTTAGCAGCAGTTCTGCCATGCGGGCATATTTTGTAATATAAGACAATGCAATATGCGATTGAATGGGGCGCCGTGTTTATTTTGCTATTTGTTTGTGTGCTTTGGATTGATTTTGGATGAGTCCCCGAGCGCGTCCGCCCTTTTGTGGGGTTCACCTTGTATATGATGTTTGTTGTTATCATGTGTTTTGTTAGTTTAGTCGACTCGCCCGAGCTCGGAGAGCCAGTCGCAAGGCGACTCCCTTGAGTGCTCTGTACTTTACCGTTTTCCCGTACGCGAACGGGGTCGGGTGGCCGAGTCCCCGAGCGTGGTACTTGGTAGTTCTAGGCGCGACTCGAGGGTGGTTGAGGACTTAGCGCGTTGGTGTGAGCGCGTCACCCCTGCCTGGCCCGTGGGGTCAGTCGCGTGGCGAGTCCTGGACATGCTCTCTTACTTGGCGTTTTCCCTGACCGGTCGCGACGAACTGGTATTCAGTCCCCGAGCGTGGTACTTAGCCGTTCGAGTCGCTATGTCGAGGATGCGGGGGACCAAGGTCGCTGTGAGAAGCGAGGGCAGTTGTCTTGGTTCGTAAAACCAGTCGAGCTAGGCGACTCCAATGGGGCTCCGGGTTGGCGTTTTTCGTGGACGATGCAAGACCTGAAGTGATTCAGTGCTCTTACACCGCACTACTTAGCCGTGCCGATCGCTGTACCAAAGGTTGACTTCTGCATTTTAGCGTACCGCTGTTATTACGAGTGCGAGTGGCACAAGTCATGGAGAGTAGGCGCAATTTGCGGTAACCGTTTCTTTTATTTCATAGCGACTGGAGAGTACATGTGTGGGGTTCTAGGAGTAGAACTTCCGGAGGAGGTTTACATTCCATGGTCGCTTGACGTCGAGCTCGCCGTCCCCGCGAACGTCGATGAGGTAGTAGGCGTCGTTGCCGAGTACGCGCCCGATAGCGAACGGGCCTTCCCACGGGGGGGAGAGCTTGTGCATGCCCTTCCTGTCCTGGATGAGACGTAACACCAGGTCGCCTTCCTGGAAGGTGCGGGTCTTCACCCGTCGGCTGTGGTAGCGGTGGAGTCCTTGCTGGTAAATGGCGGTGCGCGATCGAGCGAGGTCGCGTGCTTCGTCGAGCTGGTCGAGCCCATCTTGGCGGGCCAGCTCGTTTGCGGCCTCCGTGTAGTGGACGACCCGCGGCGAGTCGTGTTCGAGGTCGGTGGGCATGACTGCTTCGGCGCCGTAGACCATGAAGAAGGGAGTGAATCCCGTCGATCTGTTAACCGAGGTGCGGATTCCACAGATAACGGAGGGCAGCTCTTCGACCCAGCATCCAGCGGTGCGCTCGAGTGGTACTTGGAGTCGCGGCTTCAGGCCGTGGAGGATGCTTTGGTTGGCTCGTTCCGCCTGGCCGTTGGATTCGGGGTGGGCGACTGACGCGAGATCGAGCCGGATGTGGTGCTCTTCGCAAAATTCGGCCATTGCTCCCTTGGCGAAGTTTGTGCCGTTGTCCGTGATGATACTGTTTGGGAACCCGTAGCGATATATGAGCTCGCGTAGGAATTTAGTGGCGGTCTTCCCGTCGCATTTCCGGACTGGCTTGGCCTCCACCCACTTGGTGAATTTGTCGACGGCGACTAGCAGGTGGGTGTAGCCGGAGGGGGCTTTCTTGAAGGGGCCTACCATGTCCATGCCCCATACGGCGAATGGCCAAGTGATGGGGATCGTTTTGAGCGCCGAGCTCGGTACGCGCGTCTGGTTGGCGTACTTCTGGCACCCGGCGCATCGCTGGACGATGTCGACAGCGTCGGCGTGTGCGGTGGGCCAGTAGAAGCCGTGTCGCATAGCCTTGGCGACCAGGGAGCGAGCGGCGGCATGGTGGCCGCAGTCGCCTGAGTGGATGTCGTGGAGGATTTTGCGTCCTTCAGCCGGTTGGACGCAACGTTGGAACACGCCGGTGACGCTGCGCTTGTGTAGCTCGCCGTCGATGATGGTGTAGGACTTGCATCGGCGAGCGATCATTCGAGCGTTTGTCTCGTCTGCTGGCAGGGTGCCGGTTTCCAGGTAGGCGATGTAGGGCTTGGTCCAGTCGTCTGGCTCGGTGATGAGTGCGACCAAGGCTGCCTCTGGTTGGAGTGGGACTCCGATGTCGATCTCCCTCGGGGGAGAGACTGATGGTTTGGAGATTGTGTCGAGGAACACGCCGGCGGGTGGTGCGAGTCGAGCCGACCCGATGCGAGAGAGGGCGTCGGCCTCCTCGTTTTTTCTCCTGTCGATCCACTCGACAGAGTAGCCGGTGAAGTGGCCGCCCAACTTGTCCACCTCTTGGCGGTACGCCGCCATGGTAGGGGAGATGGCGTCGCAGGTGCCGGCGACTTGCCCCACGACGAGGTCGGAATCTCCATAGCATCGAAGGCGATTGACGTTCATCTCCTTGGCGGCTCGCATGCCGTGGAGTAGGGCCTCGTATTCAGCCATGTTGTTGGTGCAGGGCGTGAATTCGAGGCGGAGGATGTAGCGGAGCTTGTCGCCCTTTGGTGAAGTCAACACTATCCCCGCTCCTGCACCGTCCGCGTTCTTGGATCCGTCGAAGTGCAGGCTCCAGTAATGGAGATATGGCAGCTTCTCTGGCTGCTGGGCCTCCCCAGTCGGCGATGAAGTCTGCCAGCGCCTGCGACTTAATCGCCCTTCGTGGCTCGTATTTAATGTTGTGGACGCCGATCTCGACGGCCCACTTGGCGACCCGTCCGGTCGCCTCGCGGTTGCGGATGATGTCTTGCAGTGGCGCTGAGGAGACGACCGTGACCGGGTGCTCCTGGAAGTAGTGCGGCAGGCGCCGCTGAGCCCTGAAGACCGCGTATACTAGCTTTTGGTACTGTGGGTACCGCTGGCGCGACTCGGTGAGGACCTCGCTGATGTAGTACACCGGCCGCTGAACCGGGCGCTCCTTTCCTTCCTCTGGTCGTTCGACGACCATCACAGCGCTGACGACGCGCTCGGACGCCGCGACGTAAACCAGCATAGGTTCTTTGTCGGCGGGGGAAGCGAGTAGTGGTGCGGCGAGCAGCACTTTTTTGAGGTCGCGGAGCGCGTTGTCCGCCTCCTTGTCCCACTGGAAGGTGGGGTTCTTGCGCATCAGGCGGTATAGGGGCATCGCCTTTTCGCCCAGGCGGGGGATGAAGCGACTGAGAGCCGCTACTCGCCCGGCCAGCTTCTGGACGTCACGCAGGCACTCGGGTTTGCCGAGCCGGGCGATCGTGTCGATCTTTGTTGGGTTCGCCTCGATCCCTCGTTTGGAGACGACGTACCCCAGTAGTTGTCCGGCGGGTACACCGAAGGTGCACTTGCCTGGGTTGAGCTTTATCTTGTACCTTCGCAGATTGGCGAAGGTTTCCGCCAGGTCGGCGAGTAGGTCTCCTTGGCGAGCGGATTTCACGACCACGTCGTCGATGTAGACGTGGATGTTGCGGCCGATTTGGCTCGCGAGGCATTCTTGCATGCACCGCTGGTAGGTTGCCTCGGCGTTCTTGAGGCCGAAGGTCATGGTGGTGTAGCAGAAGGCTCTGAATGGCGTGATGAACGCTGTATTCTCCTCGTCTTCGACAGCCATTTTGATCTGGTTGTACCCGGAGTAGGCGTCGAGGAAACATAGCGACTCCGAACCCGCGGTTGAATCGATTATCTGATCGATCCGCGGGAGGACGAACTGCTCCTTTGGGCAGGCGCTGTTCAGGTTTGTGTAGTCGATACACATTCTCCAGGTCCCGTTTTTCTTCTCGACCAGGACTGGGTTTGCCAGCCACTTGGAGTATTTGATTGGCCGGATGAAGCCGGCAGCGAGTAGGCGCTGCACTTCCTCGGCGATTGCTCGACGGCGTTCTTCATTGAAGGGCCGTAGCGACTGCTTGACAGCTCGCACTTTGGGGTTGGCGTTTAGTTTGTGCTCAGCGAGCTCCCTAGGGACACCAGGCATGTCGGAGGGTTTCCATGCGAAGATGTCCCTATTCTCACGAAGGAACTCGATGAGCGCGCCTTCCTATGCTTGGCTCATGCCTGTCCCGATCGTCACCGTCTGGCTGGGGTCGCCTGGGACCAGCTCGACGGTGCGGGTGTGCGTCGTGGCCTCAAAGGTTGAGGTGTTTGCGCCCTCTGAGTTGGGCTTCTTGAGTATTGTGGGGTCGTCACTGTTGACCCCGCTCGCGTATTTGGCGAGCTCGTCGGCGTGATTAGTTTCTGCCGTGATGACGGCGTCGGCGAGTTCGGCTCCTTTGGCCTCGCATTCGGCGGCCATGTCGGGGTCGCCGTTGATGGTGATGACGCCGCACGGCCCGGGGAGCTTCATCGCGTTGTACGCGTAGTGGGGCGCTGCCATGAATTTAGAAAACGCCTGGCGCCCCAGGACGCAGTGATAAGGGCTGTCGAAGGGCACCAGCTCGAAGACGATCCGCTCGGTGCGGAAGTTTGCCGGACTACCGAAAGTGACTGGCAGCGTGACTTTGCCGATCGGATACGCCTTCCGACCGGGGACGATGCCGTGGAACGTGGTGTGGGTTGTCTCGATCATCGACTGCGGGAGCCGCAGCCGCCTGAAGGTGTCGAGGTAGAGGATGTTGATGGAGCTGCCGCCGTCCATTAGTGTCTTGGGGAGCCAGTAGTCGCCAACCTTGGGCTTGACCACCAGGGCGACTCGTCCTGGGTACTCGATGCGTGGCGAGTGGTCTTGCCGGCTCCAGGTGATGGGCTGTTCCGACCAGTTCAGGAACTGGGGGACGTCTATTTGGGCCACCGCATTGACGGCGACAGCACGGGCGATGACCTTCTTCTCGCGCTTCGTGTTGAAGCCTGTGAAGGTGTGGAGCGAGCCGGCTACTTTGCCGAATTTTCCGCCATTTGGCGGGTCGTTGTCGTTGTCCTCCCGCGCGTGCCGTGCCTTCTCGATTTCCTTGAGGGTGTGGCAGTCGGCGGTGGTGTGCGTTGCGGGCTTCCCTTCCCTGCTGTGGAAGGCACATGGTTGGTTAAGGAGGGCCGCAGGATCGAACCTTGGCTTGTTCTTGTAATTGCCGCCATCGCGCCGTTGCCCTCCGTCGCGGCGGTAGCTCTTGGGCTCGCGCTGTGCGTGCCCAGCGTTGGCGACGAAGTCGACTCGCCTGTCGTTGCGGCGCTTGCCAGTGAGGCGGGTGCCGCTGTAGCGTAGGTCGGTTCGGCGTCCGCTGTCGTTGCCGCCCGTGCGGCGTTGCCCTCCTGACTCGTCGTCGGTTTCCTGGTTTGGATCCTCCTCGACGTACCGTTTGGCGATCTCGAGGAGGTCGGGGATGTTGTCGAGTGTGCGGGAGTGTCGCTTGAGCTTGGCGACTAGAGGCTCGTAGCGGCACGAGGTCTTGAAGCAATGGATCGCGGTGTCCGGGTGGATGCCGACCGCGTTGTACCAGAGCTCTTGCCACCGTTGGACCCAGTTGCGGGTCGACTCGCGGGGTCCCTGGACGCATCGTTCCAGGTCCTCGATGGTGGTGGCGCGGGTGTAGGAGCACTCGAAGTGCCTGACGAAGGCGTCGCGCATTTCCTCCCAGGAGTCGATACTGTCCTGGGGGAGCGTGTTGATCCACTGCCTGCACGTCCCCTCCAGCATCAGTGGGAGGTAACGGGCGGCGAGTAGGTCAGTGTGACCCGCGATCCTCATTGCCATGAGGTATGTGTCGAGCCAGACTGCGGGGTCGTACGAGGAGTCGTATTTTTCTATCTCCTTTGGCGCCTTGAAGTTTGGCGGGTACTTCTCGCCTCGGATCATTGGTCCGAAGCACTTAGGCCCAAGTCGACTGAGCGACCCCATAGGCTCGCCATCGCGGCGATTAGTTAGGGTGTGCCGCAAGTCGTCGGGCTGGCGTGCGCGCCAGTTTTGGTTGTTGATGATGTGAGTGCGGGCGTCGATGGGTTGTCCGTTAGCAGCGACGAAGTTGGTCGCCGGCCTGGGATCGTTGGTGGAGAGTGCCGCGTTCGCAGGTCGGTGTTGGAGCTGCAGTGGCTCTGGTGGCGGGCAATTGAGGGTGTTTGCCGCCGCTGGGCGGCCGCTTGAGGCCGCTCTGCTTCCCGAGGAACGCGAGTATACTCGACCTTGCGAGTCGGCGCCCGCTTTTTGCTGCTCCACGGCCTTCGCAAGCAGGGCCTTGACGTACTGGATCTGTAAGGCGCCGTCGCCAGTGGCCGTGATGCTATCGGCTGCTGCTCGGCCTGCCACGAGGTTGTCCATTGGGGTGGAGAACAGTGGGAGGCCGTTTGCGTCTCGCTCCCGTGAGGAGACAACTATCCGCGGTTGGTCCCTGGGAGGGGTGCGGTTGGGTGGTGGTGGGGCACCCATCGCTTTTGATCCTGGCAGGGGCCGGGCGCTTCCTCCTGGTGGCGCGTTCTCGCAGATCGTGCGCTCGGCTATGCGGGCCGGGTCGTTTTCGTCGTCGAAGTTCAGGGCACGCCCTTGAACGGTGGGGTTCAAGCGTGACCTGATCCGCTGCTGGTGGTAGCGTGACAGCTCCTGCGCCGTCACCTGTTCGAGGCGAAATTTTTCGCGCTCGGCCTGCTCTTTGCGTACCGCCTCCGCCAGTTTCAAGCGGAGTTCCTCGACCTCCGTTGCCGTGGCGTTAGGAGGGATTGGGGTGGAGAAAGGATCCTCCGGTGGATCGGTGCCGGTGGCCATGTAAGCCGCGGCGTGGCGACTGGCACCATCGCGGAGGTCGGCGGAGTTCTCCGACCCGGAGTCGAATTCGAAGATCCCGAGGATGGAGGGGTCCTCGAAGTCTCCCGCGTTGGAGACCTGGGCGATGGAGCCCGCGGATGAGGTCGCGGTGATGGATCCGGCGAGTGACGCCGGGGTCGCCGAGTCGGCGTCATCGGTGAGGGCCGCATCTTCTGCGGCCGCTGAGTTCCCGGCCACATTGCTGTGGGCCGAGTTGTACTCGGAGGCGAGGCGGTGGATCGTGCGAACCTGGCTCTCGGAGAGCCGATCGCGTGGCGGCGACTCGCGGATGCGAGCCGAGCCCTCCGAGTCGATGACGTCGGTGAGGCCGACGAAGAGGCTGATCGTGCCGATTGGCAGGATTACGCTGTGCGTGACGGGTCGCGCCGCCGGGACGTAGCTACTCGGCAAGATCTGGAGCATCTCGCTGATCGCTATCATGTGGCCGGTGGCGACCGTCTCGTTGATGGGCAGATTGGATCTCGCCGCAGAACACCGGCCAGACCGGCCAGGCCCCACGGTGGGCGCCACTGTCGTGGGAATGGTCACGGCAGATGCTGGAATCGGCAGCGAGTAGTAGAACGAGGGGCAAGGGCGGCCAGCCATCTGCGGTGCGAGATGAGGGCAAAGACACAGGGTTTTACCCAGATTCGGCCCCCCGGAGGGTAAAGACCTACTCCTGCTAGATTGTATTATGGAGGTGTTTACAATGGGCGAGCTCGGCGGCTAGGCGGCGAGTCGCTTGGGTGTATGAGGGAACGCCCCTCTACTCACCCCATAGGGAGGTTTATATAGGCTCACCTCCCCTAGGGTTTACATATCTCAACCGATTCGGTTACAGCTTCGGTAATCGTTTAACCTAGTCCGACTGGGCCTATCTACTCGCCTGGGCCTTCAGCTTCCAGTCGCTTGGTACCTTGCTGGGCCTTGATCCACTCGCCGTTCTGCAGGCCCACTCGCCAACCCTCGGGCCAGTCGGAAACGTCCTGCTGAGCATACCCCAGTAGGCGTATCCCCATCAAACTATTATTGAAATATTCCTTGACACTATTAAGAAGGTCTACATCATTCCCAATCAAAAATATGTCATCTACATATAGTATTAAGAATGCTACAGAGCTCCCACTCACTTTCTTGTAAATACAAGCTTCTCCATAAGTTTGTATAAAACCAAAACTTTTGATTACCTTATCAAAACATTGATTCCAACTTCGGGATGCTTGCTTCAATCCATATATGGACCGTTGAAGTTTGCATATCTTGTTAGCATCTTTAGAATCAACAAAACCTTTGGGTTGCATCATATACAACTCTTCATCAATGTCTCCATTGAGGAACACTGTTTTGACATCCATCTGCCATATCTCATAATCATAATATGCAGCGATTGCTAACATAATCCTCACAGACTTTAGCTTCGCTACAGGTGAGAAAGTCTCATCATAGTCAACTCCTTGAATTTGTCGAAACCCTTTTGCGATAAGTCGAGCTTTATAGACAGTAACATTACCATCAGCATCTATTTTCTTCTTGAAAATCCATTTGTTCTCGACAGCCTTCCAGCCATCCGGTAAGTCCACCAAAGTCCATACTTGGTTTTCATACATGGATCCAATCTCGGATTTCATGGCTTCTTGCCATTTATTGGAATCTGGGCTCATCATCGCTTCCTCATATGTCGCAGGGTCATCGGTGTTATCCACCAACATGACACTCATAACGGGATCATACCAATCAGGAGTGATACGAGTTCTCGTTGACCTGCGAGGCTCTGTAGCAACTTCAACCGAAGTTTCATGATCTTCATCATTAGCTTCCTCTCTTATTGGTGTAGGGGCACCACAGGAACTACTTCCGGTGTTGCGCTACTCGCAAGTTCGATAGAAGGTTCAACAACCTCGTCGAGTTCTACTTTCCTTCCAGTTACTTCTTTCGAGAGAAATTCCTTCTCTAGAAAAGATCCATTCTTGGCAACGAAGATTTTTCCCTCGGACCTATGATAGAAGGTATACCCAATAGTTTCCTTCGGGTATCCAATGAAGATGCATTTTTCCGCTTTGGGTTCAAGCTTGTCCAGCTGTAACTTCTTTAGATAAGCTTCACAACCCCAAACTTTAAGGAACGACAATTTAGGTTGCTTGCCAAACCACAATTCATACGGTGTCGTTTCAACGGATTTAGATGGTGCCCTATTTAAAGTGAATGCGGCTGTTTCTAATGCATAACCCCAAAACGATAGAGGTAAATCTGTAAGTGACATCATAGAACGAACCATATCTAAGAGTGTTTGATTATGACGTTCAGACACACCATTACGCTGTGGTGTTCCCGGCAGTGTCAATTGTGAAAGTATTCAGCATTTCTTCAAATGCTCGCCAAACTCATAACTTATAATTCACCTCCACGATCAGATCATAGAAATTTAATCTTCTTGTTACGTTGATTCTCTACCTCACTTTGAAATTCCTTAAACTTCTCGAAAGTTTCGGACTTATGTTTCATGAAATAGATATACCCATATCTACTCAAGTCATCCATGAAGGTAAGAACATAACGATAACCACTGCTGGATTCTACACTCATTGGACCACACACATCGGTATGTATGATTTCCAATAAGTCTATAGGTCGCTCCATCATCCCAGAAAATGGAGTCTTAGTCATTTTACCCATCAGACATGCTTCGCATCTTTCAAGTGATTCAAAATCAAGTGATTCAAGAAGTCCATCGGAATGGAGTTTCTTCATACGCTTTACTCCAATGTGACCAAGATGACAGTGCCACATATACGTTGTGTTATCGCTCAATTTCAAACGTTTAGCCTCAATGTTATTTATGTGTGTATTACTACAATCCATCTATCAAAGGTGCATGTGCATAAAAAATATTACTCATATAAATCGAACAACCATTATTCCCAGACTTAAACAAGTAACCGTCTCGCAATAAACAAGATCCAGATATAATGTTCATGCTCAACGTAGGCACCAAATAACAATTATTTAAGTATAAAAATAATCCCGATGGTAGATGAAGAGGTAGCGTGCCGACCGCGATCACATCAACCTTTGATCCATTTACAACGCGCATCGTCACCTCGTTCTTCGCTAGCTTCCATTTATTCTGCAGCACGTATTTCGAGTTACAAATATGAGCAACCGAACCAGTATCAAATACCCAAGCACTACTACGAGTACTAGTGAGATACACATCAATAACATGTATATCGGATATACCTTTCTTCTTGATGTTGTCGTTCTTCAAATCAGCCAAGTACTTTGGGCAATTCCGCTTCCAATGACCCTCTTGCTTGCAGTAAAAGCACTCAGTATCAGGCTTAGGTCCAGCCCTGGTCTTCTTCGCCGGTGCGGCAACTTTATTACCGCCCTTCTTGAATTTTCCCTTTTGCTTAGACTTGCCTTTCTTGAATTTGGTGGTCTTATTGACCAACAACACTTGATGCTCTTTCTTGATCTCCACTTCTACAGATTTCAACATGGAGAAGAGTTCTGGCAACGTCTTGTCCATGTTTTGCATATTGTAGTTCATCACAAAGTTCTTATAACTTGGTGGTAGTGATTGGAGGACACGGGGAATACCCAAAGCATTAGGAATCACTATACCCAAGCTTTGGAGTTTGTTTGCGTGCCCAGACATCTTAAGCACATGCTCACTGACGGAGCTGCCCTCTTCCATCTTGCAGTTAAAGAACTTTTCAGAAGCCTCATAACTCTCAACTGCCGCGTGAGCCTCAAATATCATTTTGAGTTCACAGACAATATCATTTGGGTCATGGTTCTCAAACCTTTTCTGAATCTCCGATTCTAAACCATACAAGATAGCACACTGAACTGTGGAGTACTGATCCTTCCGAGCGAGGAAAACATTCTTTACCTCATCGGTAGCATCAGCTGCAGGCGGGTCACCCAGCGGTGCATCCAGCACATAGGTCAAATTACCAGCATTGAGGACAATCCTCAAATTGCGGAACCAATCCGCGAAGTTGCTTCCATTGTTTTTCAACTTCTCTTTCTCTAGGAATGCATTAAAATTGATGGTAGGGGCCGCCATTGATCTACAACATATTTGCAATAGTTTAAACTAAGTTTATGAAAAATTGAGTTCTAATTAATAGTTATATTAATCTAGGTGAACTCCCACTCAAAACAATATCCCTCACATTGTTTTAGTGATCACATGAACCAAATCCACCACATCAAAACCGATCATCACGAGAGTTGATGTAGCTTCAATGGCGAACAATCTACATGTTCATCATATCTATTATATGATTCATGCTTTAACTTTCGGTGATCCATTTTCCGAGACCATGTATGTACATGCTAGGCTCGTCAAGATCAAACCTTAGCTTCTGCATGAGAAAATCTGGCTTGCTCACGTTGTATACACTCGCAGAATCTAACACACCTGATCATCATGTGGTGCTTCAAAACAACGAGCTTTAGCAACGGTGCTTACTAAGGATGAACACATTAAAACTTGAAATTTATGTGCTTGAGGGATCATCTTATAATGCTACCGTCGTTAACTAAGCAATACAAGATGCATAAAGGATTAACATCACATGCAATTCATAATATGTTATATTATATGGCCTTTCTTCTAGTGCTTCCGATCCCCATCTTCTAGCACGAACATGATCTCCATCATCACCGGTATAGCGTCAAGGTCAATGGCGTCGTTCCATGGTTTTCGTCCACCAGCTTCAACTATTACAACTACTTTGAATAGACACGCGGGTCTTAACAGAATTTAAAGACAACCATATTCCTCCTGCCGGTTGCCAACTTACAATAAGGAACATTGCATACATCAAATATAATCACAATCATGGCCATATCACATCACAGCACACCCCTGCAAAACAAAGTTAGACGCCTCTAATTTTCTTTGCATCTTTTACGTGGTTTGGGGCTTTCAATAAGTGTCGATCTAACTTACGAACAAAAACCACAACGTTGATGTTTGAACTATCAAGTGCCCGTTGTAAGTTGGATCTATACTATAATGGGCGAAACAGACACCCGCAAAGCCACTTATGCAATACAAGTTGCATGTTGAGCGTGGAGCAAGTCTCATGAACGATGTCATGTAAGGTTAGCCCGGGCCGCTTCATCCCATCATACCGCAAGATGCAAAGTACACAAGAAGCAATTCATAATAAAAGCACCACCGCCCATAATTATTATGTTCTACTCGTGCAACAGATCTACATATAGACACAACTCTGATACCACTGTAGGGGTTCGTAGCATGGAAAACAAAAAATTTCTACCGCATGCAAACAAACAGGCCAAGATCTATCTACTAGATTGTAGCAACGAGTCGATAGAGGAACTCACCCTCGAAGATTCCAAAGCGGTTAACGAGAGCAGATTCTTGTGGGTGATGTAGTCGTACTCTTGCCGATCTCAAGATCGCATAGACGATCCTTCCGGCGCTGCGTTCCGGTAGCGCTTCCGCAGTCGGTCACACGTTCGGTACTCGATGAAGACCTTCTTCTCCCTTGTTCCAGCAGGCAGCAGAGGTTGTAGCACTCTCCTCGCAATTCCGGTAGCACGGCGGCGTGGTACCGGAAGTAGAGGGAAAATCTCGCAGGGCTTCGCCTTAAGCCGGAGCGAGTATGGTGGACTATGAGAGAGAGGCCTTGGTGATCTAGGGTTTAGAGGCACCAAGGGGAAGTGTAGCCGGTGGCTAGGGTTTGGGGAACACCCCAACTCACCGAGTTGGTGGTGCCCTAGGCGGCGGCACAAGGAGGTGGTGGCGCCGGCGGCACAAGGAGGTGGTGGCGCCGACGACTTGGAGGAGAGGGCTAGGGTTGTGGTGTGAGGGGTAGGGGAGCCCTACACCTCCTTATATAGGTGGAGGGTGGCCGGTTGGGAGGAGGGAGTCCTCCCCCAACTCGGCCTCCTTGTCCGGCGGGTGGAGGGAGGGGACTTCCTCCCCAAGTAGGTTTCCTACTCTCCCTCCACCAAGCAAACTAGCTGTTTGACTTTTCAAATTGGCGTTTGACTTTCAAACTAGGATTTGATTTCTTCCTTTATTTTGCCCAGCCAAGTGACCTAGTACATGATGAAACCATTCCATATTGTTATGACACATTCATGTACCCTTCCCCTCCGGAGTGCCGGACCTTCCGGGCCCTTCTAGAACATTCCCGGTGAAAACACCGGAATCATTCCCCAACTTCGAAACAGGACTTTTCTTATATGAATCTTATTCTCCGGACCATTCCGGATCTCCTCGTGATATCCCGAATCACATCCGAGACTCCGAACAACATTCGGTCTCTTACTCATCATTCCATAACTACTCAACAACATCGAATCCTTAAGTGTGTCTCACTATGGTTCGTGAATTATGCGGACATGATCGAGACACTTCTCCGATTAATAACCAATAGAGGAATATGGAAATTCATATGGCTCCCACATATTTCTACGATTACTTTGCGATCGAATGAACCACTTATATATGATACCAATTTCCCTTTATCTCACGATAGTTTACTTATCCGAGGTTTTGATCATCGGTATCTCTGCATACCTAGTTCAACCTCGTTATCGATAAGTACTCTTTTATCGTTCCCGTGGTATGTGATCCCTTGTGATCCAGTCACATGCTTGCAAGATAATTGGATGACATTCCACCGAGAGGGCCCAGAGTATATCTATCCGTCATATGGATGGACAAATCCCACTCTTGATCCATGTGTCTCAACCCATACTTTCCGAACACTCAATGCCACCTTTATAGCCACCCAATTACGGTGTAGTGTTTGATGTCATCAAAGCATCCTTCCGGTGATGGTGATAAGCATGATCTCATGGTAGAAGGAATTAGGTTACTATGTATCAGAAAGCTTATAGCAATTGAACTATTAAAATGACTTGTTCTTTATGCTACGCTTATCTATAGGAGTATGCCCATCATACCATTCTCCTAATGATATGATATTGTTGTTAATAACATCTCAATGTTCATGATAGGGAAACCACAATCATATATTAACCAACAAGCTAGTATTATGAAGAGGCTTTACTAGGGACTCTAATTTGGTTTACAAATCACACAAGTATTAATGTTTCCGGTTAATATTGTTATATCATGAATGTAAACATTTATCATAAACAAAAAGATATAATAATAACTACATTTATTATTGCCTCTAGGGCATATCTCCAACAGGAATATTCCCAGTAGATTTGAAATTGAATTTAATTTGCAGAAAATTGTGTAAACTTGCAAAAATCATATAAAAAGATCTGTAGATCCAAAAATAGCAAATAATATATCAATGGATTCAGAAAAACATGTAGAATATTAATATGACATTAGATTCAACCTTTACAATATGCTTTTACTGAAGTAACTTAATTAGTTTTAATGGTCTTTTAGGTTAATAAATTCATAGGAAATTATTTGTAACTCCGAAAAATATGAACAATATATAAAATTGAAGCTACTATAATGTAGATTAATAATATATGGTTGGATCTAGCCTTTGCGGATTATTTACCCCGTAGTGGTTTAATTAGTTTCAATGGCTTTATAAATCATTAAATTCATAGTAAATTATTTGCATATCACAAAAATATAAATAATATATCGATGGAAAGCTGGTTCCATGTAGATCATCATTATGCAATTAGTTCAGGCTTTGACTGTAAGGTTTTTCCGTGAAGATTTAAATAGATTAATGGCTCTTTTGGAGTAATAAATTCATAAGAAAATAAATAATGCTCAGAAAATTACAAATAATATGTCCCTGGAATCACAATTCCCTGGAGATTTAAGATATAATTTTAGTTTGATTTTAAGGCAACAGAAACTATATGAATTATTTAAAACCCATTAAACACTATTTAAATCATACAAAAAGATCTATAACTCCGATTAGGGTGAATACAACGCCTACTGGTTCGTATTAACGTCCTCTATCCAGTAAACCCAAGAAACAAATTTAATTCAACAGTTAGAACAGGCATTACAATAGAACTATTAAAAACCCTATATTGGCAAGTAATTATTAATAACAAGTACTCCATTGCATTAATTGGCCTCTTGCATGCATCATATACTTAACTATTGTTTAGAGAACTAAAGTAACAACCATTATGACTTATTAAATTGTCATGCACGCATTTGTTGCATTTGTTTGATCTCTATGTGCTATTGTTTATGTTGTATGCAATTTCTTGATCGATAGATTGCGAGGAGTGCAACGTGTGTGATTGCAACGAGTGCTTGAACGACTTCAACTACAGCCAAGGCAAGTAGATGCTACCTTGTTCATGATATGGTCCTATTACTTTTATTGCATTGTTGTGTATTTTGTAGATGCATGTGTAGGATATTACTATCGCTATGTTATGTCCTATTATGTGGTAGGGCTTTCCTGTAGATGAGCCACCGTTGGTAGATGTGCTTAGCCATGCTATGATGAACGAGGGCTAGGACATCACTGAAAGTTGTTTCTAAATGTGTTGGTTTGTGAAAACTAAAAATAATTTAATCAATGAATCCCCTGGGTGTGATGGGATTGAAAATTTTAGTGGTATCATTGCGGAAAGGCATCCAGGTATCAAGAGAAAATGATTGGCTTCTTTATTCTGTAGCTTACGTGTACAACCATGTGCCAATAATAAAATGGGCGGTTGGTTGGACTCAGTAGGTTGTGGTAACTCGAACCCACGTATCCAGAGATGTAGAATTTTGGTAGGTTGGACCGGTGCGTGTCGGGTTTGGGGAGCTACTTCCCGAATGGTCCCTTCTTGGACTTCTTCCTATCATCACCCAATATGAAAGTGGTGGTACAAGCTGGGCTGGCCAAGTCACATGGGTAAAGTGTACTAACCCCTGTAGGGTGTATAAACTAATCGATTAGCCGTGTCCCCGGTTATGGACATCTGAGTTGCTTGATATTGAGTTCATGACAAGTTTCTCGCTCATTCTAATTTCCTAATTGCTTTAATGTTGATGGGTTAACTTAATTGGGATCTTTTCAAAGAAAATCAAAAACTGTTTATGAAAGTAGGACAAAGATATTTGCAAATGCAAGCTAGCCACAAGTCCATTTGCCAAATAAGCATGTAGATGCTAGGATTATTGTCTCCTTTAAAAGCTCTACTTGCCATACATTCCAAATATTGACCCTTCGGGGCTGCTACGTTTTATGTTGCAGGTTATTATTCTGATTCTGAGTGATCGACTAGGTTGTGATGCTCCACTCAACATTTGTTCGCTTGTGGGAAATTGAAGATGGAGTCTACTATATATTTAAGCTTTTGTTTGCTATTGAACTTTTTGAGCTAGCCTGCGTGCTAAGATTTATTGTAATAATTGCAAATTCTGGATCAATTCGTTATTTATGATGCAATGTTAAATTCTTTGGTATTCATCTGTACTGTGTGTGCCAGTGAACCGATCCAGCGATTGACACTATACACATGAACTTAGCCTTATCTGGCGAGGGTGTAACAGGATGGTATCAGAGCAGTGTGTTGACTATAGGATCGTGACCTTAGAAATGGATTAGTAATAGAAGACCTTTATTAGGAGAACAATCATATTTTCTACTTATTAGAGTTCTTATATTCCTTATCTATCTTTTCTAGAACGTCTTCCTATTATGATACCTATATGAGAGTTAGCTAAGTAAAAGACCAAATAGTATGACATAAATAAAGATCTCATCAAGTTTGGTTAGGTCTATATGTTGGAATTATGCCCTAGAGGCAATAATAAAGATGTTATTATTATAATTCATGTTCATGATAAAGTTTATATTCCATGCTAGAATTGTATTAAGCGGAAACATTAATACTTGTGTGGTTTGTGAACAACACTATGTCCCTGGTATGCCTCTAAGGACTAGCTCATTGATCAATGATGGTTAAGGTTTCCTAACCATAGACATGAGTTGTCAATTGATAATGAGATCATTTCATTGGAGAATGATATGATGGACAGACCCAAACTAAGCAAAGCAATTAGATCGTGTCATCGTGTTCGTCTTTGCGAAGCTTTTCTTATGTCAAATATTGTATTCCTTAGACCATGAGATAATACAACTCCCTGGTATCGGAAGAAAGCTTTGAGGTCATCAAACGTCATCCTATGAGAGGGTGATCATAAAGGTGTCTCTCAGGTGATCGGAAAGTATCTGTTGGGTTGTATGTATCGAGATGGAATTTGTCCCTCCCAAGTCGGAGAGATATACTTCGGGCCCACTCGGTAATCGATATCAACACCGCTTGCAAGCATGTGGTTAAGGAGTTAATCACAAAGTGATATCGGATTACGGAACGAGTAAAGTACTTGTTGTGAACGAGATTGAACTAGGTATGACGGTACCGACGATCGAATCTCGGGCAAGTAAAATATCGCGAGACGAAGGGAATATATATATGGGATTGATTGAATCCTGGCATCGTGGTTCATCCGATATGATCATCGATGAATGTGTGGGAGTCAATATGGGTGCCCAGACCCCGCTGTTGATTATTGATAGAAGATCATGTCTGCATATTCTCGAACCCGCAAGGTCACACACTTAACGTATCTCGACGCTAGGATAGATTGGATAATTGGTTTATGAATTTTTGTTCGGAGTCTCGGATGGGATCCGGGATATCACGAGAGGTTCCGGAATGGTCCGGAGAATAAGATTCATATAAGGCAATGCAGTTTTTGGAGTTCGGAATTGTTCCGGGTTAATCGGTATTGTACCGGAAGCTTCTAGAACCTTCCGGAAGGGGACCAACGTGGCCCACCTTCCGGGAGGGGGCATGGGCCTATGAGGGAGTTTCCTGGCTGCATTGGGCCAGGGGCACAAGGCCCCATAGGGCCCAGCCGATCCTAGAGAGTTTAAATCGTTTAAACTAGAGATAGGGTTTCTAGAAGAGGGGAGAGTCCATGCCCCCCACTCCTTATCCTTTGGGCTTGGGGGAGGGGCTAGGGCTGCGCCCCCCTCTATATAAAGAGGGGTGAGGGCGCACCAAACCCTAGCCGCCTTGCTAGCTTTCCTCTCTCCCTCCCGACTGTTTGTAGGCGAAGCCCTGCTGCAGAAATTCTCCACCATATACACCACGCCGTCGTGTTGTAGATCCAATCTATCTCTCCACCATACTTGCTGGTCCGAGGAAGGAGGAGACGTCGAGGTGCTGCACGTGTGCATCTCACGGAGGCACCGCCACTTGTGGTGCTAGATCGGATCGGATCGCGAGGAGGAGAAGCGAGTACGACTACATCACCCACGTTCCGACGAACGTTTCGCTGTGCGAATCTTCAAGGGTATGAAGATCTAATCCAATCTCTCTCGTTGTTTGCATCTCCTAGATTAGATCTTGGCTTTCCCTCTGTTCGCTCCGTAGAAAATTTTGATTTACTATGCCACGAAACCCTTCAGTGGTATCAGAGCTAGATCTATGCGTAGATGTGTTTCACGAGTAGAACGCAACATGGTTGTTGCGGGCGTTGATGTTTTCTGTTGCAAGCCTCTTGTTTGTGTTCTTCTTATGACGCGGGATAGTGAGATTGAAGCGGTCCGGGCCAACCTTACGCGACGTCGTTAGCGAGACCGGCTCCGCACTTGACGTGTGGCTTGTTCCACACATGCGGCTGGTGGATGTCAGTTTCTCTCACTATAGTTGTCATGGGATTAACACCGGAGTTTGGCAACCATAATATCACCGTTGTGGCTTTCCGTAGGTAAGAATCGTTCTTAGCATCTACTCCCATAAGCCACGTAAAACATGCAACAGCAAAGTAGAGGCGTCTAACTTGTTTTTGCAGGGAGTGTTTTCTGTGATATGGTATGGCCCAAGATGTGATGTGTATAATGTATGCGATGATCATGTTTTGTAATGTTTCACGACTTGCATGTCGATGAGTACACAACCGGCAGGAGCCATATGGTTGTCTTTATAATTGTGTGTGACCTGCGAGTCAACTTCTTATACGCCATGTAATAGCTTTACTTTATCGCTAAGTAGTTAGCAATAGTTGTAGTTGCTATTCGTGGTGAAGGCAATCATGGTGGAGTGATGGAGATCATGTCGGAACGCACAAGATGGAGATCATTGCGCGAAGATTGGCTATACCATGTCACATAAAGTTATATGCATGTGATGTTTATCCTTTATGTATCTTATTATGCTTAGATCGCGACGGTAGCATTATAAGATGATTCCTCACTTAAAGATCAAGATAAAAACTGTGTTCTCCCCAAGTATGCACCGTTGCGAAAGTTCGTCGTGTCCAAGTATCACGTGATGATCGGGTGCTATAGACTCTACGCTCACATACAACGGGTGCAAGCCAGTTTTGCACACGCGGAAATACTTGGGTCTAGCTTGACGAGCCTAGCATGTACAGACATGGCCTCGGAACACAAGAATCGAAAGGTTAAGCATGAGTCATATGAATGATATGATCGACACTTTGTTGTACACCATTGAAACCACATCTCTTCTCGTGATGATCGGATTAGGTGTGGTGAATTTGGATCGTGTTCACTAAACAACTTGAGGGATGTTGAATTTAGTGGGAGTTTATTTAGTAATTTGATTAAGTTGAACTATTTATCATGAACATAGTATAAATTGTACTTGCAAATACTGTAGATCACATGGCCAAATCCAACTTCAACTTCAACGTTTTTGCTGAGAAGGAAAAGCTTAGAAACAATGGGTCTAACTTCACCAATTGGTTCCGCAATCTAAGAATCATTCTGTCTGGCGGACAAAAGGACTATGTCCTTGGGAAATCGTTAGGTGACCCCCCTGCTGCAACTGCGCCGGCTGATGAGAAAGCTGTCTATCAGTCGCGCAAAGATGATTATGGTGTGATTAAGAGCACCATGTTGTTTGCTATGGAACCGGAACTTAAAAATTGTTTTGAAACCTATCCCAGGCCCTTTGAGATTCTCGAGGAGCTGAAAACCATGTTTCAGACTCAAGCCCGTTCTGAGAGATATGAGATCTCTGAGAAGTTCTTTAACTGCAAGATGGAGGAAGGGAGTTCCGTTAGTGAGCACGCCATAAAGATGTCGGGCTACACTCAACGCCTTGAGAAACTGGAATGCACGATTCCAGAGGAGCTCAAGATTGACAGGGTTCTGCAATCACTCCCTCCCAGCTACAAAAGTTTTGTAGTGACTCATAATCAGATTGGCTCCACTGATACGATCACCGAGCTCTTCGCAAAGCTGAAGGCTGCGGAGGTGGACATCAAAAAGGATAATCATGTGTTGATGGTCAACAAGACCTCCTTTAAGAAAGGTAAGGGAGCAAAGAAGCCCTTCAAGAAGGGCGGCGGCAAGCGCAATGCTCCTGCTGAGAAGAAGCTCAAGTCTGGTCCTAAGCCGGACACTGAGTGCTTCTATTGCAAGGACAAGGGTCACTGGAAGCGCAACTGTCCGAAGTACTTAGCGGACAAGAAGGCTGGCACCATCAAAGGTATATTTGATATACATGTTATTGATGTTTTCCTTACTAGCCCTCGTTGTAGTGCCTGGGTATTTGATACCGGTTCAGTTGCTAATATTTGTAACTCGAAACAGGAGCTACGGAATAGATGGCGGCTTTCGAGGGATGAGGTGACGATGCGCGTTGGCAACGGATCAAGAGTTGATGTGATGGCCGTCGGCACGCTCTCCTTAGTTTTACCTTCGGGATTAGTTTTAAACCTTAATAAGTGTTATTATGTGCCTGCGTTGAGCATGAACATTATTTCTTGATCGTGTTTATTGCAAGACGGTTATTCATTTAAATCGGAGAATAATGGTTGTTCTATTTATATGAGTAACATCTTTTATGGTCATGCACCTCTTATGAATGGTTTATTTCTTCTAAATCTCGAAAGGGATGCAACACACATCCATAACATTGAGGCTAAGAGATGCAAAGTAGATAGTGATAATACTACTTATTTGTGGCACTGTCGTCTAGGTCATATTGGTGTAAAGCGCATGAAGAAACTCCATTCTGATGGACTTTTGGAGTCTCTTGATTTTGAATCATTTGACACATGCGAACCATGCCTCATGGCAAGATGATCAAAACCCCGTTCTCCGGAATGATGGAGCGAGCAACGGACTTGTTGGAAATCATACATACCGATGTATGCGGACCGATGAGTATTTCGACGCGCGGTGGATATCGCTATTTCCTTACTTTTACCGATGACTTAAGTAGATATGGGTATATCTATTTAATGAAACATAAATCTGAAACATTTGAAAAGTTCAAGGAATTTCAGAATGAAGTGGAGAACCATCGTAACAGAAAGATTAAGTTTCTACGATCCGATCGTGGAGGTGAATATTTGAGTTATGATTTTCTCACGCATCTTAAAGCAAGTGGAATCGTTTCACAACTCACGCCACCCGGAACACCACAGCGCAATGGTGTGTCTGAACGCCGGAATCGAACCCTATTAGATATGGTCCGATCAATGATGTCTCTTACTGATTTGCCGTTATCATTTTGGGGTTATGCATTAGAAACCGCTGCATTCACTTTAAATAGGGCACCATCTAAATCCGTTGAGACGACACCGTATGAACTGTTGTTTGGTGCTAAACCTAAGTTGTCGTTTCTTAAAGTTTGGGGATGCGAAGCTTACGTCAAGAAGTTGATGCCGGACAAGCTCGAACCCAAAGCGGAGAAATGCGTCTTCATAGGATACCCTAAGGAAACTATTGGGTATACCTTCTATCACAGAACCGAAGGCAAAGTGTTTGTCGCAAATAACGGTTCCTTTCTTGAGAAGGAGTTTCTCTCGAAAGAAGTGAGTGGGAGGAAAGTAGAGCTTTACGAGGTTATTGAACCTTCTCTTGAATTGGAGAGTAGCGCAGCACCTGAAATTGTTCCAGTGCCGCCTGCACCAACAATAGAGGAAGCTAATGACAAGGATCATGAAGCTTCGGACGATGCTGCTACTGAACGTCGCAGGTCGACAAGGTCGCGTGCCCCTCCTGAGTGGTACGGCAACCCTGTCTTGACTGTCTTGTTAGTAGAAGACAGTGAACCTACGAACTATGAGGAAGCGATGATGAGCCCAGACTCTGAGAAATGGCTAGAAACCATGAAATCCGAATTGGGATCCATGAGCGAAAACCAAGTATGGACTTTGGTGGACCCTCCTAGCGACCGAAAGGCCGTTGAGTGCAAATGGATCTTCAAGAAGAAAACGGACGCGGATGGTAATGTTACCGTCTATAAAGCACGGCTTGTCGCGAAAGGTTTTCGACAAGTTCAAGGTGTTGACTACGATGAGACTTTCTCTCCCGTAGCAATGTTTAAGTCCATTCGGATTTTATTAGCAATTGTTGCGTTTCATGATTATGAAATATGGCAGATGGATGTCAAGACTGCTTTCCTCAATGGCAACATTGATGAAGAGTTGTATATGATGCAACCCGAAGGTTTTGTCGATCCTAAGGATGCTAGTAAAGTATGCAAACTTCAGCGTTCCATTTATGGACTGAAGCAAGCATCTCGGAGTTGGAACCTTCGTTTTGATCAAGTGATTAAGAGCTTTGGATTTGTTCCAAATTGCTACGAAGCTTGTATCTACAAGAAAGTGAGTGGGAGCTCAGTGACGTTTCTGGTACTATATGTGGATGGCATATTGATTATCGGAAATGACATCAACATGCTTAACGATGTGAAGAGTTATTTGAACAAGTGTTTTTCAATGAAAGACCTAGGTGAAGTTGCTTATATATTGGGCATCAAGATCTATAGAGATAGACAAAGACGCCTGATAGCTTTAAGCCAGAGTATATACCTAGACAAAGTTCTGAAAAGGTTCAGAATGGATAAGGCAAAGAAAGGTTCAGTGCCTATGTTGTCAGGTAAGATATTGAGCAAGGCTCAGTGTCCAGCTACGGTAAATGATAGGGAAGCTATGAGCAAAGTGCCTTATGCCTCGGCCATAGGTTCTATCATGTATGCCATGCTATGTACTAGACCGGATGTGTCCAATGCTCTTAGTTTGACGAGCAGATATCAAAGTGATCCAGGAGTGGAACACTGGACAGCCGTGAAGAACATCCTAAAGTACCTAAATAGGACTAAAGAAATGTTCTTAGTCTATGGGGGTGATGAAAACAGCTTGTAAAAGGTTACGTCGACGCTAGTTTTGACACCGACAAGGATGATTCCAAATCTCAGACAGGATACGTTTATATTTTGAATGGAGGAGCTGTGAGCTGGAGAAGCTGCAAGCAAAGCGTGATCACGGGATCTACAGTAGAATCGGAATACATGGCTGCTGCAGAAGCGTCAAGTGAAGGAGTTTGGATCAGAAACTTCATCACTGAGCTTGGCGTGGTTCCAAGTGCATTGGACCCACTGGAGATATTGTGTGACAACACTGGCGCCATAGCACTCGCTAAGGAACCAAGATATCATCCAAAGACCAAGCATATCAACTGCAAGTTTCATATAATCCGAGATTATATTGCAGATGGAGATCTGAAGATTAGCAAAGTACATACAGATCTGAATGTCGCAGATCCATTGACTAAACCTCTTCCACATGTAAAACATGATCAACACCTCAGTGCCATGGGTGTGAGATTGTTACCAGATGTAAACTAGATTATTGACTCTAGTGCAAGTGGGAGACTGTTGGAATTATGCCCTAGAGGCAATAATAAAGATGTTATTATTATAATTCATGTTCATGATAAAGTTTATATTCCATGCTAGAATTGTATTAAGCGGAAACATTAATACTTGTGTGGTTTGTGAACAACACCGTGTCCCTGGTACGCCTCTAAGGACTAGCTCATTGATCAATGATGGTTAAGGTTTCCTAACCATAGACATGAGTTGTCAATTGATAATGAGATCATTTCATTGGAGAATGATATGATGGACAGACCCAAACTAAGCAAAGCAATTAGATCATGTCATCATGTTCGTCTTTGCGAAGCTTTTCTTATGTCAAATATTGTATTCCTTAGACCATGAGATAATACAACTCCCTGGTATCGGAAGAAAGCTTTGAGGTCATCAAACGTCATCCTATGAGAGGGTGATCATAAAGGTGTCTCTCAGGTGATCGGAAAGTATCTGTTGGGTTGTATGTATCGAGATGGAATTTGTCCCTCCCAAGTCGGAGAGATATACTTCGGGCCCACTCGGTAATCGATATCAACACCGCTTGCAAGCATGTGGTTAAGGAGTTAATCACAAAGTGATATCGGATTACGGAACGAGTAAAGTACTTGTTGTGAACGAGATTGAACTAGGTATGACGGTACCGACGATCGAATCTCGGGCAAGTAAAATATCGCGAGACGAAGGGAATATATATATGGGATTGATTGAATCCTGGCATCGTGGTTCATCCGATATGATCATCGATGAATGTGTGGGAGTCAATATGGGTGCCCAGACCCCGCTGTTGATTATTGATAGAAGATCATGTCTGCATATTCTCGAACCCGCAGGGTCACACACTTAACGTATCTCGACGCTAGGATATATTGGATAATTGGTTTATGAATTTTTGTTCGGAGTCTCGGATGGGATCCGGGATATCACGAGAGGTTCCGGAATGGTCCGGAGAATAAGATTCATATAAGGCAATGCAGTTTTTGGAGTTCGGAATTGTTCCGGGTTAATCGGTATTGTACCGGAAGCTTCTAGAACCTTCCGGAAGGGGACCAACGTGGCCCACCTTCCGGGAGGGGGCATGGGCCTATGAGGGAGTGTCCTGGCCGCATTGGGCCAGGGGCACAAGGCCCCATAGGGCCCAGCGGATCCTAGAGAGTTTAAATCGTTTAAACTAAAGATAGGGTTTCTAGAAGAGGGGAGAGTCCATGCCCCCCACTCCTTATCCTTTGGGCTTGGGGGAGGGGCTAGGGCTGAGCCCCCCCTCTATATAAAGAGGGGTGGGGGCGCACCAAACCCCTACACCTCTCCTCCAAACCCTAGCCGCCTTGCTAGCTTTCCTCTCTCCCTCCCGACTGTTTGTAGGCGAAGCCCTGCTGCAGAAATTCTCCACCATATACACCACGCCGTCGTGTTATAGATCCAATCTATCTCTCCACCATACTTGCTGGTCCGAGGAAGGAGGAGACGTCGAGGTGCTGCACGTGTGCATCTCACGGAGGCACCGCCACTTGTGGTGCTAGATCGGATCGGATCGCGAGGAGGAGAAGCGAGTACGACTACATCACCCACGTTCCGACGAACGTTCCGCTGTGCGAATCTTCAAGGGTATGAAGAACTAATCCAATCTCTCTCGTTGTTTGCATCTCCTAGATTCGATCTTGGCTTTCCCTCTGTTCGCTCCGTAGAAAATTTTGGTTTACTATGCCGCGAAACCCTTCACTAGACCACCATGTTCTATCTCTTTAGGAGATCATCGCTATCGTGTTAGCATATTGTTCTTACCAACTTATGTGGTATGACAATATAGGTTGCTTGCTTGTTTGTACTGAACCATATCGTGTGATGCCTTGTTTAGGATCTGTTGTTTTGAAACTCTAAATTTGCTGCAGTTTTTTTGTGGTTTTAAAATTATTTTAATGGTGTGAATTGATTGAAATTCGTGGAATTACTGCTACAGTTTTCTGCCTGACCTGTTGTACCGCGCTATTTTTCGTATTTTATTGGTAACTTAGAAAAATCTAAAAAAATATTATCTGGAGCGTAATTACCTGTAGTACATGCACAAAAATTGGATAAAATTCCTGACGAGTTTAAGTCGGTTAGAAAAATTTGTGAAGTCTGCTGTACCGTATTGACAGATTTTGTTTATTGCTTATATGTTGCTATGTTTTACTCTAGTATTGTTTCCAATGCTTTCAAACTATTTTGTGGTTATATACTGCTATATTTAGACCCCTTAATGTTATTATACAAGTGTTTGATTGTGTGTTGATCGCCTATGATTGTTTCCTTGTTTGTGACATTGATTGCTTCATATAGTTATGGGTAGGATTATTTTCTTAGTCGTTTCTTTCCTATAGAATCTATTCTTCCCTATCTTGAACCCTTGGAGATATAATGATGTGTTAAGTGTAAGGTTTGACAACACAATGCATTTAGGAAGGAGAATGCTTTATCTAATGGAAAAAAGAGATGTGGGAGTATGAAGTGTTGAAATGATGTTATGTAGTAGATTACGCAACCTGAAAGTTGAAGTATCGACAGTTTAGTTTTAGTAGTAGCTTTGTTGATTGAATACATGGGAGTCTACATAGAGCATTAGTTCGTGCCAATGGAAACATTCTTCAAGGCAAGTGAGGATGCCCGAGTGATAGAAAAACGTGATTCACCTATCCTCATACAGGGTAATGATTTGGGTGCAGGATGGATTGATCACCATTCCTACTACTCTTGTTATTCGCTCTTGTACTGTTGGCTTTGCGAATCTCGAGTGCCTTTCAACCATTGCAAAGAGTCGGCGTTGAGCTTAAACCATACAGATTGGAGCACATAAAAATTTCCCACTAGCTAGATTATATTGTATTCACATGACATAGTAGTAATAGTAGGCATAGACTGGATGGTTAAATAAGAAGATCGGATAGTTGGTGCACAACTTGATACTACACTCACAATTCTAGAGGGATGAAGAACACTATATAGCTTATCACCTATCCTTGAAGATGCAAGTTTAATTTTCTTAAGGGGGTTAGCCTCGATAGCAACACCCACACCTTGCTAGCCATTCTGAATCTCGGGACGAGATTCATCTTAAGGGGGTTAGTCTGTCACATCCCAAGATTTTAGAAATTGGGACTAGAATTTTTTTTGCATTTGCATGTCATTCATGAGCATTGCATTGCATATTTGCATCAAGAAAATTCCCAAATAGAAATAAAGGACTAAAACCCTAAATAGTATATGCCACTTTGTTCCTAAAGGGAATTAAATTGGTTTTATAAAAACCCACTATTGCTAAGGCAGCGATTATTGCTAAATTATAGCCTAAAAAGATCCAATTAATATCACAAAATTTTAGGAACAAAATTGAGCTCATTTGGAGCTATTATGAAAAAGTTATGGAATAAGTACAAACAAATAAAGACATAAATAAAACAACTTATACAAGGATTTATAAATCCACTACTTGCAAACTAGTAAAAAGATTACAAATATGATCCTACAATGATCTATTTGATTTTAGAAAATTTTAGAAACAAGAATCATATCATTTGGAGTTCGTATGCAAAAGATATGAGGGAAACAAATAAATAAATAAAAGAAAAATAAAAAAGGGAAAAAAACTAACGGGCCGGCTGCCCAGCTAGCAGACCGAACCAGGCAGACGCACCTAGAGGAGAGGGATCGATGCATGGGATGCTTTAAAAGGCGTGCAAATCAGTTTTTCTCAAACCTATCTCTATTCAAACTCTTATAACTTTTAATCTACAACTCCAAATCGACTTCCGTTTGTTTCTACTTGTTCCCTACTCCAAGGCCTATCTCTACACAATCCTAAATCTCCATATAAACTCGTGGAGCCACAGCTGTACGAGTTTCCCTGCTCGAAATCCCGAATCTACACATGTCCGAATCTTATTTCGCTTATTGACCCATCTAGACTTCATCGTTTGCCTTCGGCCAAAAAACGAAAGTTATTGATCTCGTTGAAATATTTCAATCCCGACAAACCTCACCTCTTTTCATCCACCACAGCCGGAGAATTTCGCACCGCAATATTTCAGATATGACGGTGTAAATCCAAGATGTACTCGCGCTCATTTCTTCAAATCCAAATTCCTTTGGTGATAAGGTAGGACTAATGATTCCCCACAACTTTCATGTTGTAAGTTTTTCAATTTGACCTATGGATTTTTCTCTCTAACACAGATCTAATTCTTGTCTATATTGAGCCAAAATCAGGTCAATCTCCTCTCCTAACCACTGGATCTCGTCCCAACGGTCAGGATTAGATCGATTCCGCGAAGGGGTACGAGCCAACCGGATCTCGCCACGTGTCAACGCCAGGTCAGCCCGTGTCCCAGTCAGCATAGAATATTCCTAGGGAATATTCCCCGTAGATTTGAAATTGAATTTAATTTGCAGAAAATTGTGTAAACTCGCAAACATCATATAAAAAGATCTGTAGATCCAAAAATAACAAATAATATATCAATGGATTCAGAAAAACGTTTAGAATATTAATATGGCATTATATTCAACCTTTACAATATGCATTTACTGCAGTAACTTAATTAGTTTTAATGGTCTTTTAGGTTAATAAATTCATAGGAAATTATCTGTAACTCCAAAAAATATGAACAATATATCAAATTGAAGCTACTATAATGTAGATTAATAATATCTGGTTGGATCCAGTCTTTGCGGATTATTTACCCCGTAGTGTTTTAATTAGTTTTAATGGCTTTATAAATCATTAAATTCATAGTAAATTATTTGCATATCACAAAAATATAAATAATATACCGATGGAAATCAGGTTCCATGTAGATCATCATTATGCAATTAGTTGAGGCTTTGACTGTAAGTTTTTTCCGTGAAGATTTAAATAGATTAATGGCTCTTTTGGAGTAATAAATTCATAAGAAAATAAATAATGCTCAGAAAATTACAAATAATATGTCCATGGAATCATAATTCCGTGGAGATTTCAGATATAATTTTAGTTTGATTTTTAGGCAACAGAAACTATATGAATCATTTAAAACCCATTAAACACTATTTAAATTATACAAAAAGATCTATAATTCCGATTAGGGTGAATCCAACGCCTACTGGTTCGTATTAACGTCCTCTATCCAGTAAACCCAAGAAACAAATTTAATTCGACAGTTAGAATAGGTGTTACAACAGAACTATTTAAAACCCTATATTGGCAAGTAATTATTAATAACAAGTACTCCATTGCATTAATTAGCCTCTTGCATGCATCATATACTTCAGTATTGTTTAGAGAACTAAAGTAACAACCATTGTGACTTATTCAATTGTCATGCATGCATTTGTTGCATTTTTTTGATCTCTATGTGCTATTGTTTATGTTGTATGCAATTGCTTGATCGATAGATTGCGAGGAGTGCAACGTGTGTGATTGCAACGAGTGCTTGAACGATTTCAACTACAGCCAAGGAAAGTAGATGCTACCTTGTTCATCAGGGGCGGAGACAGGCCTAGGGCAACAAGGGCCGTGGCCCTGGGCGCAGCAAATTTCCTTACCTATTATTCCTGAAGAAAAAAGTGGCGTGTGGCGCAGCCTAGGCCAGCCCAGCTCGACCACGAGTCCACTACCAGCAGTTCCCATCGTGACCTCGTTCCCCTCGAACGCTCGCGCCTGCACGTCGCCAGCCGCCAGGGACTGCCTCCACCGGATTCCAAAGCACCAAACACGCCACGACCGCCCGACGACCCTGCCCCTGCCCCTTCCTTGCATGCCTCTGCCTGGCGCAGGCCGCCCCCTTTTGCTTGGACGCCGTTGTCACCAGGCCTAGACCGCCCGTCCGCCTCTGTCCCCTGCCTCTGTCCAGGAACGGCAACGCAATCACTTCTCCCTCCTCGAGCCCCAACTTATATTCCTTGGTAATTCCTGCCAACTGCTACTTATTGCTAGCCAATCTGATTAGTTGTACTTAGTTAATTTGTTTAAAATAGAGAGGGTGTGGGAACATAATAGAATTGAGAGAGATAGAGGATGGACAACTATGACTTAACAATTGTTCGAAATTGATTGCATGTTTTAAATAGAGAAGATGAACCAAACCGGTGATTTGGTACTATCTTTTGCATTTCCTAGTACTATTTCTAGTTTTTAGTTCTTGGATTGTTCATGATGGAAGATATATGTTCATGTTTACTATTGTACCAAAAAAATTACGCTATTACAAGAGTTTTTGTAGTAGTTTTTTTACGCTTAGATTTTGGCCCGGGGCTTACTCCATTCCTGGCTCCGCCACTATTGTTCATGATATGGTCCTATTACTTTCATTGCATTGCTGTGTATTTTGTAGATGCATGTGTAGGATATTACTATCGCTATGCTATGTCCTATTATGTGGTAGGGCTTTCCTGTAGATGAGCCACCGTTGGTAGATGTGCTTAGCCATGCTATGATGAACGAGGGCTAGGACATCACTGAAAGTTGTTTCTAAATGTGTTGGTTTGCGAAAACTAAAAAACAACTTAATCAATGAATCCTCTAGGTGTGATGGGATTGAAAATTTTGGTGGCATCATTGCGGAAAGGCACCCAAGTATCAAGAGAAAATGATTGGCTTCTTTATTTTGTAGCTTACGTGTACAACCATGTGCCAATAATAAAATGGGCGGTTGGTTGGACTCATTAGGTTGTGGTAACTCGAACCCACGTATCCAGAGATGTAGAATTTTGGTAGGTTGGACCGATGCGTGTCGGGTTTGGGGAGCTACTTCCCGAACGGTCCCTTCTTGGACTTCTCCCTATCATCACCCAATATGAGAGTGGTGGTACGAGCTGGGCTGGCCAAGTCACATGTGTAAAGTGTACTAACCCCTACAAGGTGTATAAACTAATCGATTAGCCGTGTCCCCGGTTATGGACATCTGAGTTGCTTGATATTGAGTTCATGACAAGTTTCTCGCTCATTCTAATTTCCTAATTGCTTTAATGTTGATGGGTTAACTTAATTGGGATATTTTCAAAGAAAATCAAAAACTGTTTATGAAAGTAGGGCAAAGATATTTGCAAATGCAAGCTAGCCACAGCTCCACTTGCCAAATAAGCATGTAGATGCTAGGATTATTGTCTCCTTTAATAGCTCTACTTGCCATATATTCCAAATATTGACCCTTCGGGGCTGCTATGTTTTATGTTGCAGGTTATTATTCTGATTCTGAGTGATCGACTAGGTTGTGATGCTCCACTCAACATTTGTTCGCTTGTGGGCAATTGAAGATGGAGTCTACTATATATTTAAGCTTTTGTTTGCTATTGAACTTTTTGAGCTAGCCTGCGTGCTAAGATTTATTGTAATAATTGCAAATTCTGGATCAATTCGTTATTTATGATGCCCTGTTAAATTCTTTGGTATTCATCTGTACTGTGTGTGCCAGTGAACCGATCCAGGGATTGGCACTATACACATGAACTCAGCCTTATCAGGCGAGGGTGTTATAAAATATCTCTCTAAATCCTACCACTAATGCCCACTTATCAAAGGGATATGCAATCGTTCCTTTTTATTTTTTCCTGCGCAGATAATGACGTTTGATGATGAGAATCACTACATAAAAGCCAAAGATACGAGATTTCCAATATACCAAAGAAACCTGGAGCCATGAAGTGGATCCATAAGACTTAACGACCAGCTATACGGCGGGAAATTTATTCCGACCGTATAGTTCCGGCCGTATAGTTGGCACCGACATCGCCAAGTCAAACATAACAACTTTCGTGAACGGACCCCTATATAAAGATGCCTCGGGCGATGAGAAAACTCTCCTCGCTCTCTCGATCTCGCTCTTTTCAACTACAACTCTCCCTACCACCACGTCAGAGAAATAGATCTAGATCTAAATCTCCAAATCCTTCTGCACCACCATAGCCATATTCTACCACTTGTAATAGTAGATATCTTCTCCAATTGGCGACATTGTAAGACTATTTGCTATCAATTTTATAATCTCTATTACAATGTTTATGATTGTTGATTTCATCTCTATGTGTGAGTTATTCTCTTTGGGCTAAGGGCTTCGGCCTAGCCATGTAGCTTTTTATGCATGTTATTTATCATAGATGAGATCATGTATTAGTTTGTATGACATGATGATTATTGTATCCTCTCTTGCCTCAATCTAAGGACTTGTCAGGTACCCAAGATCCCAAGGATTGATCCAGGTATAGGGAGTGTGAGTAATGACTGATCTACAGGTTGAGAACCCTAGTGACAGAAGGGATAGTATGGCTGTATGTGAGAGATTTTAGGATTAACGGTGACATCACTATGCATATCATTAGTTCTCTTTCTTCTATGAATGAGACTAGTAGGTTATTGCTATAAGTGGTTGTGGAGGCAACAACAATTATGGATGCACTGCCCACATATAATTATCTTGCTCTAATAATTATATGCATACTTTATTATTATCTTTTATTCTCATCAGATGTTTTGCACAGCTACTGATGAAACCGAAAGCCTTAGGCCCCCCTCTCTCTCCGTCGTCAACAACAACAAAAAGATCCCAAACTCTTGGTCCGGTGAAAACACAAATAAAATTCTAAAACTCTCGAAGGTCTGTTTAAGTAATCTTACTTTGTTTTCTGCTTCCCGAGGATTCAATAAACCTAGGTCTATTAGGGAAAAAGAACTATACTATATCCATAATTCGGATTGAAGGTATCAGCAGCCGACCTCCATGATCGGATCTCACGCCTAGGGAGCAGCCACCGCCGCCACACGACCAGGGCGCCGCCCTAGCCACCGCGCACAGCTGAAGCACCAGCGCCGACCCCAGCCGCCACTAGCGAATAGCCGTTGCGATCTGCTCTCCCCGGCCCCTTCGGCGCCGGGGCCGCCGCCACCACGGCCAGTGCTGGTGGCAGCGGCGGAGGGGTTATAGATCGGAGAAGGGGAGGGGTGCGCCATGGAAGGGGTTATGTGAGACGGGACATGCATATGTAGGTGCAGAAAATGGGAACACAAAATAGGCACAATATGCTAATTCTGTGGTACATTAGAAAGAAAACAATAAGGCGGGGTTCTGTCATGCCCTGATCTCGACGACCTCCCTACTCTAACTTTAAATATAGATCATCATAAAAACTACAAAATGCATAGCAAAATGCCAACGAACATATTTTCAAGGAGATATACACCAGAGGGTCTTGTGGTGAACACATAGTAGCACGATCGCTCTAACATGTGAGAAATCCTTTGGTGTAAAATTTTTAGAAGACAGCGCTTCGCTATAATCATCTGATACCTGAAATGACATCTTTTTGACAAGAGATATGTAACGCATAAATATGTAAGTACTTGGGATGATGTATTGCAAAACCGAAAGAATCTTACACGGTGCATGCCATAAGAGATTTCTTCCAATATGGCCATGTTCACCGTCCATCAGCATAACCTTCGTGGAAGCCACAGCATTTGTAGGTGGCACTGTCGTCCACATCGAATAAGTACAAGTTTACTTGACCCGCTAATGGGTCCAACAAAACCAATAAACTCTAACTGAACTACGTTCCCTCAACAATCTTGACCTTTCATATAATGATCTTCAAGGAGAAATTCCAGGCAATGGACTATTCAAAAATGCTAAAGCTGTTTCACTTGAGGGTAATAGGGACATCTTTGGAGGGGCGATGGATCTCCACATGCCCCTGTGTACTGCTGTTTCTCAAAGATCAAAGACAAAGTACTATCTGGTCAGAGCGTTGATTCCATTATTTGGCTTCATGTCACTCGTAATGCTAACTTATGTTATAATCACGGGGAAGAAAACATCACGAAGGACAAGCTTATTTTCGCTTTCTTTTGGTAAGAAGTTTCCAAGAGTCTTTTACAAGGATCTAAATCAAGCTACAGGAAACTTCTGACATGAAAATCTCCTCGGAAGAGGAAGCTATGGTTCAGTGTATAGAGGAAAGTTAACTCAAGATAAAACACAAGTGCCCATCAAGGTTTTTGACCTTGACATGAAATTTGCGGACAAAAACAGAATGTGATGTTTTCAGAAGCATTCGACATCGGAATCTTCTACCCATCCTAACAGCATGGTCTACCATCGACAATAATGGTGATGCTTTTAAAGCTCTAATTTACGAATACATGCCTAACGGGAACTTGGACACATGGTTGCATGGAAAATGTGCTGGCGATTCTCCAAAATATTTGAGCTTAGCTCAAAGAGCAAGCATAGCAGTTGGCATAACCGATGCATTGGTTTATTTACACCACGATAGTGAAAGTCAGGTTGTACATTGTGATTTGAGGCCAAAAAATATCCTTCTTGATGATGATATGAATGCTTACTTGGGAGACTTCGGCATTGCAAGCCTAGTTGGACAGTCAAGTTCAGGCACCTCATTCGGACTAAAGGGAATGATAGGGTACATAGCTCCTAGTATAGTGAACTCCCGCACTTCCTTTTTTGTATGAGAATCTGCTATTTACATTAACAAATAAACTTTACACTGTACTAATTATTGCAATTTTATCTATTGGTAGAGTATGATCAAAGTGGCCAGGCCTCCATCCATGGGGATGTTTACAGTTTTGGAATAGTACTCCTAGAAATTCTGATTGGCAAAAGACCAACGGATCCTATGTTTGAGAACAAACTCAACTTGGTCAATTTTGCGGAGAGTAACTGTCCAGATCAGATACTACAGATCATTGATGCTTATTTCCAGAGAGAATGTGAGGGATATATCCAAGCAAACATTACATTGAAAAATGCAGTGTATGAATGTTTGTTATTGCTCATGCAAGTCGCTCTTTCTTGTACTCGTTTGATCCCAAGGGAACGGATGAACATAAGAGAAGTAACCAATAAGTTGCATTCTATCAGCTCGTCATACATTAGAGCAACCAAGAAAGAGCAAGCCATGCTTCAGTAGAGTGGTTTACATAATTACATTGGTTCATGTTCTCATGTACTCCCTCCGTTCCAAGATATAAGATATTTTAGCATTTTTATTGAACACATGTATATATATGGCTTTTATTATGTAGGTTCACTCATTTTACTCTGAACTTACACACTAAAAGGCGTCTAATACACGCGTTTTCAGAAGAAAAGACTACACCATTTTATAATTTGGAATAGAGGGAGTAAGTTACACCAGGTTGAGTGTGTCCTTCATATTTGAGTAGGCATAATAATAGTAGAAGGAATAGTAGCTGCATGTATATTGAATAACATGCTAATTTGAGGTTACTAATGCATGTTGAATCTGAAATCCTTGATATACCCCAACTTTCATCACAAGAAAATAGCATCCTGGATGACTTCATAAAGAAGGAGGTGCATGATGCCATAATACAAATAGAAAATAAATAGCACCAAGACCAAACGGTTTCCCTGCTGAATTTTATAAAAAATTGGGATATCATCAAACATTATATGATGGCCATGTTCTCTAAATTCCAACAGAGAGGGCTTCCTTCACTTAAACTTTGGTACCATCATTCTATTGCCGAAAAAATAAAATGATGTACACATTCAACATATAGACCAATATGTCTTTTGAATGTGAGCTTCAAAATATTTAGTAAAGTTGGTACTAATCGGTTGACTGGAATTGCTCACAAAGTGATTTGCCCAATGCAAATGGCGTTCATGCGAGTTCGTCACATTTTAGAGGGGGTATTGGTCCTTCATGAAACAAACCATGAACTTCATAGGAAGAAATTTGATGGCGTAATCTTAAAACTTGATTTTGAAAAAGCAAACGACAAAGTTAAATGGATTTTCATGTAGAAAGTTTTACGTATGAAGGGTTTTGATACAAAGTGGTGTCAATGGATAGAACACTTTGTCAAATGAAGTGTGGGTATAAAAGTAAATCATGACACAAGTCATTATTTGAAGGCGGACTCAATCGCACTTACCACTACAAAACTAGGCTATTTTTTTTATGGAAAATCCAAGATTGATTTAATTTTTAAAAATTCATGTAATATTGACATACATATGGTCATGTAGGAAATGGGAACACATTAGTCACCATTTGTTAATTTTGTGGTAGGTCTGAAAAGAAAACAATAAGCACGATTCTATCTTGCCATGATACCTTTATTACACCAACTTTAAATAAGACATCATAATAAACTCTTAAAAAGGGATAGTAAAGATGCAAGAGCACACTTTTTTCCCGTCCCCTCCTCTCATCCCCTCGAGGCGACGGGAGGGGCAACCCAAGCCACCGCCACCCGAGATCCCCTCCACCGCTCCTTCCTCTCCTCCCCCGCCGCCATTATGGCTTCATCCGGGAAAATCCTGCTCATTGTCGGCGACCGGGAGGGGGGTGGAGGGAGCTCGTCTCCTCTCAATCGGGATTGCGACGAGGGATGCTTCCCCATGGAGAACGTGATGCGTGTTGGGCATCACGACGACAAGGCTTTCCCGGCGGTGCTGGAGTTGGTGCAGCGTGGCGGACGATGGCTCGGTAGGGATCCCCATGGCGGTCCTCAGCTGTCGGTGAGGATCCCCAAGGCGATCCATTTGTAGTGACACTGGGACCGGTCTGGCACGGCGGCATGGTGAAGGCGGACCGGGTGACCCGATCTCCTCCTCCATGGTGTTGCTCGGCGCCTAGGGCATGGCGGCCAAGGACGTCATCGTTTTGCCGGCCTGCCGGCGGATCGGGCGAGGTGGCCAGTTGCGTGGCGACTCAGCCTGAATAAAGGCGGCGGTCCTAGGATTCCTCTCACGCCATGATGATGTTCTACTATTTGCATGTCTTCAATGAACTGGCGGGAGTGTCGAGTTCTAGAAGGCTCTGCCAGCGAACTCCCATGGGCGATTCATGCTTGAAGATTGCCGGAACGAATGGGTTCCGATCGCGCACAACCGTGTTTTTTCTGACCATTTGGTTTTCGAGGGAGCGAGAAGAAGCTCTGCAATCCGTTGTCATTGTGGAACATGTCTTTACTTCCATGGTGAAGTCAGTGTGCGGAGAATATCATGGAAGCCGAGATTTGAGGACCAGCAATAGTGGGTCGAATCGTGGTGATGATGAAGAATTGACTTGGTGATTCCTGGCTTGTAGTAGTAGCATTGGAAAGTGGGGCGGCGACACATGATGAGTTCACAGTGTTACCTTGCAGGGTGAAAATTCAAGGTTTTACCTTAATTGGTTGTGCTTGGCAATGGACTTTTTGAAGGCATGTTTTGTGAGCGAGGACTTTCTTCAGGGTTAAAACCTATGATCTATGATCGAACGACAACAATGCTTGTGTACTGTTTCCTTCTTAAAAACGTCGTTTTTGGAGAAGCTAGACTTCTAGAGCTGTTCTGGTGGTGTTAGGTCTGCTGCTACAAGAAATAGGTCACTGTAGCAGAACTTTTCTTTTTTGTATTTTTTTTAGACTATGTGCATCCGTGAGACTGATAGGCATTGGGTTGTTGCAAAGCCTAAGTGTAATTTGTATCTTCACAATATTAATATATGCTCCTTATCAACTTTTTTGCATGGATCCTCTAATGTACTACGCCCTGACGTGGTGCCACTTAGAGGTGGAGCCCACATGTCAGTGAACCACGTCATTGTGCAGTATGCCATGGGAGCTTTAGCCCATCATAGCATCTTGTGGTGAATGTATAGTAGCACGAGCACTGATGGGTTAGAAATTTCTTGATGTAACATTTTTAGAAGACATCACCAATCATCTAATCTGAAACCATGAAATTTTGACCGATATATATAACACATAAGTATGTACTTGGAATCGATGTATAACAAAACTGAAAGAACCTTACACGGTGCACACCGGAAGAAATTTCTTCTAATACGATGACTATGTCCACCATCAACATAACCTTCGTGTAAGTCACGGCATTTGTAGGTGGTACTGCTAACTTGATCCTATCTTGCCACGATACCTTTACTACACCAACATTAAATAAGGATTATGTAATGTACTACAACCTGACATGGTGCAACTGACACGTGGGCCTGCCAAGCGTGGGGCCCACATGCTTGTGCAGCATGTCAATACGCGGTATGCCCAGGGAGCTGTAGCCCATCACAACATCTCTTGGTGGATGTATAGTAGTTCGAGCTCTGATGTGTCAGAAATCTTTTGGTGTGGAAAATTTTAAAGACATTGGAAGATCGCGCGAAAGTATAGATTGTATTGATATTGCAAATGTGATTATATTATAAGCTTTTAGACTATTTATATAGTATTAGCAAAGTGCACGTGCGTTGCAACGGTTTCAAAGTAAATTTTAACATGCTCGTGAATCTAAGAAACAACTTATTATACTTAATAAATATAAAATACTTTTGTTTTAATCTCATTTTAGTTGAATCTAAGAAACAACTTATTATACTTAATAAATATAAAATACTTTTGTTTTAATCTCATTTTAGTTGCATACATGTGTTGTTTTTCACGGCATTTTTAGCACTATTACCCGTTCAATCATACTAACATTTCAATCTTCTTTTCTTTCATTGTGGATAACGAAATGTATGAAACATCCTATCAAAACTATAGTTAGTAACAAATCAATTAACTTAGATTTGTGCAATTACATGGTAAGACTGTAGGGGTTCGTAGCATGGAAAACAAAAAAATTCTACCGTATGAACACATACAAGCCAATATCTATCTACTAGATTGTAGAATCGAGTCGATAGAGTAGTCACCCTCGAAGATTCCAAAGCGGTTAATGAGATCAGATTCTCGTGGGTGGTGTAGTCGTTCACTTACCGATCTCAAGAACGCGTAGACGATCCTTCCGGCGCCGCGTTCCAGCAGCGCTCCCGCAGTCGGTCACACATTCGGTACTCGATGAAGACCTTCCTCTCCCTTGTTCCAGCAGGCAGCAGAGGTTGTAGCTCTCTCGTCTCGCGATTCCGGCAGCACGACGGCGTGGTGTCGAAAGTAGAGGGGAAATCTCATAGGGCTTCGCCTAAGCCGGAGCGAGTATGGTGGAGTAAAAGAGGGCCTCGGCGATCTAGGGTTTAGAGGGCGCCGAGTGGAGGTGATGGCCGGCGGCTAGGGGCTAGGGTTAGCCCTAAGTCGGCGACTAGAGGAGATCCCTAGGCGGCGGCAACAAGAGAGGGGGGCGGCGGCCGGCTAGGGTTTTGGGTATGAGGGGTAGGGGGCGCCCTACCCCTCCTTATATAGGTGGGAAAGGCGGTTTGGGGAAAGGGAGTCCTCCCCCAACTCCTCTACTTGGTCGGCGGCAAGGGGATGCTCCCTTCCTTAGGTAGGATTCCTTCCCTCCCTCCACTAGGCAACCAATGTTGGGATTTGAATTTTTCAAATTGGCGTTTGACTTTCAAACTGGAGTTTGATTTCTTTCTTCTCTTTGCCTAGCCAAGTGACCTAGTACATGATGCAACCATTCCAACTTGTCATGACACATCCATGTACCCTTCCCACTCCGGAGTGATGGACCTTCTAGACCCTTCTAGAACATTCCGGTGAAAACACCGAAACCTTTCGCGAACTCCGGAATTGGACTTTCCTTATATGAATCTTATTCTCTGGACCATTCTGGATCTCCTCGTGATATCCCGGATCCAATCCAAGACTCCGAACAACATTCGGTCTTCTTACTCACATTCCATATCTACTAAACAACATCGATGTAGCGTTCGCAGCATAAAAAACAAAATTTTTCCTACGATGTGAACTATGTACCAAGATCTATCTACTAGATACAAACAACGGGCGGATGTATATCCGTAGAGAACATACCCTTGAAGACCGACAAAGCTTAACGAGTTCAACTCGTGGTTGATGTAGACGTTCTCTTGCCGATCTCAAGATCGAGAGGAAGTCCTAACGCCGCAAATCAGCAGCGCATCCGTGCTCGCACACACGTTCGAGGCACCGAGCAACCTCCGCCTCCTCGCTCCAGCGATGCAGCGGAAGCACAACTCTTTCTTGCCGAATAGCCACCGGTAACATGTATCTCGCTAGTCCGAGACCATGGGGGATAAATTCTAGAGGGGGAGAGAGATCCTTCACGAGAAGGTGTGAGAGACAAGTGAGGAGGGGGGCTCCTTTTATAGGAGGAGGGGGGAACACCAAGGGGGTGGCCGGCGCATGGGGGCTGCCCCCTTGCCCTCCCCTCTTCATGTGGGTGGACACTCCACTCACAAAAGTCCTTTAAATTCCCTCCACTCAAAAGTCCACTCAAATTCCCATTAAATTTCCACCAAATTTAATGCAAACTCTCATTAAATAAAACTCTTTTATTTTATTCAGAATTTTGTCAATAAATTTAATGACAAACATTCACAAATAACCCCTTGCTAGAATTCCATTTCACATGCATAACCACTTTATGCAATTTCACCCGAAAACCTATTTCGGTATCTAGTGAAATAAATTCCTGCGCTTGTTCATTCTTTCGGCATGAAACTTTTGCTCCAATTGGATGTCGGTGTCTCTTAAGTGTGTCACCCTACGGTTCGTGAATAATGCGGACATGATCGAGACCCCTCTCGGATCAATAATCAGAAGCGGGATCTGGAGACCCATACTAACTCCCACACATTCAACGATGAATTTCTTGTGATCGTCGGAACCTTTTTACGCTAGTATCTTAATCCCTTTGTTTCACGATATATTACATGTTCGAGATTCAATCATCGGTATCTCCATACCTAGTTTGATCTCGTTACCGACATGCACTCTTTTCTCGTTCCCGTGATATAACATTCTAGTGATCAAATCACTTGCTTGCAAGCTAATCAATGTGATATCACCGAGAGGGCCCAGAGTATACCTATCCGTCATTGGGATGAACAAATTCCACTCTCGATCCATGGGCCTCAACATAACACTTTATTAGTTCTGAATCCATCTTTATAATCACCCTGTTACGGTGTGACGTTTGATGTTATCAAGAAACTCTTCCGGTGTTAGTGATTGACATGATCTCATGGTCTAAGGATTAGGATCACTTCGTAAGTTGTTATAGCAATATAAACTCAGTGACTTTGATCGTAATGTTATACTTCGGATGAATGTTCATCACACCATTACACTAATGTTGTGATCCCGTTATTAACAACATCCAATGTCCATGATCAGGAAACCTTGATCATCTTGTTAATCAACGAGCTAGTTTATGAGAGAGGCATAACTAGGAACTTTCTGTTTGTTTATTAAACACACATGTATTAATGTTTCCGTATTAATACAATTATAGCATGTAAAATAAACATCTATCATATACTTGGAATACACATAATAAACACTTTATTATTGCCTCTCAGGGCATATTCCCTTCAATCGAATCCTTAAGTGTGTCTGTCTACGGTTCGTGAATTATGCAGACATGACCGAGAGTCTTCTCCGATCAATTACCAATAGAGGAATCTAGAAATTCATATGGATCCCACATATTTCTATGATTACTTTGTGATCGAATAAACCATTTACATATAATACCAATTTCCCTTTGTCTCACGATACTTTACTTACTCGAGGTCTGATTGTCGGTATCTCTGCATACTTAGTTCAACCTCGTTACTGATAAGTACTCTTTACTCATTCCTATGATATGTGATCCCTTGTGAGCCAGTCACACGCTTGCAAGATAATTGGATGACATTCCACCGAGAGGGCCCAGAGTATATCTATCCGTCATATGGATGGACAAATTCCACTCTTGATCCATGTGCCTCAACACATACTTTTCGAACACTCAATGCCACCTTTATAACCATCCAGTTATGAAGTGGTGGCTGATGTCATCAAAGCATCCATCCGGTGATGGTGATCAGCATGATCTCATGGTTGAAGGATTTAGGTTACTATGTATCTAAAAGCTTATAGCAAATAAACTATTGAAATGACTTGATCTTTATGTTATGCTTAACTATAGGAGTATGTCCATCATACCATTCTCCTAATGATATGATCTTGTTATTAACAACATCCAATGTTCATGATTAGGAAACTATGCGGTGACCCAGCATACCACTACATGATATAGTATACTATAGTCGTTGACATAACACCAATGAAACACCGTTCACTAGTATTACATCCCTCAGAATGGCACAACAAAAACACAGCGGGTCCAATACATGGCTAAAGGTTACAACTCACTCTTTTACATAAGATCCAGAGAACACTCTAGGTTAAAGAGAGATAAAGAATTTCTTACGGAGAATAATCAAAGATAAATAACGCAAGAACAATTATACTATTAAGTCTAGTATTCTGGCTAAGAGGTTGGCATTGCTGCTATTGCAATGCACTACAGAAATAGGTTCTTTGGTTAGAGATAATACTCCTATCTAATCAGTAACTTCGTCTTCACTTGAGTTGAGGTATATGTTGACTTCCTCGTCTTCATTGAAGAGATTTAGCTGTTGATGATTCCTGGAGCATAACTTGGTGTAAACATCGTCTTCATGGCTTTAGAATCTAGCAAAGGTTAAGAAGATACTTTGAGTACGAGCGTACTCAGCAAATTCACTAGAAAAGGAGTGTTTGATGCACTATATCTACAGCCACAGACCGTAGGTCATAGGCTATGCAAGTTTTCATAAACATTTCTTTAAAGGTTGCTTTTATTCTGAAAAGCTATGTCCGTCAACCTTCACGGGTTTACCAGAACTTTCATGGAGTTCCTTTCCCGCCGCATTCGCAGCTCCTTCCCGGGACAGGGAGTAACAAGTTACAGTTCTTACACTCTGCAGAGGTGCGTCACTTTACCCATGAGAGATAAACTCTTTGTTGCACAACCGGGCAGCTTATTCTCGTCCACAATTCCATGATGTGGGGCCCAGAAGATGATCCAAGCCAATCACTGCCCCCTTCGCGACCTCGTATGCCTCCTTGGTGAACACCATGCCCACATAAAGAATTACGACAATGGTTTGTACAAACCGTTAGATGTCAGAACTATCGTGGGACGTTAAGGGTTCCCACCCATATGCTGCATATCCTCTACGAATTACCAATTAATATGCACGCTACGAGGATAATAGCCACGACCTACATATCCGGCTTCATGCGAGAGGAAGAAGATATAGCTGACTTCTCCATCCCATTCCAAATCTCATGGTCAACGCGTAATATACGGCACAAGAATCACTGGCGACATTGGTTGTTAAGTCCTAAGTGATATAGTTCTGAACAGTGGTATTCCAACTGTCAGATTTAATAGATTAGCTGATCATCCTGGATGAGTAACCAATAGTTCACATTATTATCGAAAATAGTGTTTTCATACCTTTTTCAAATGCAGGTGATGACAACACTGGATTTCTAAAATACTTTACAGAAAATAAACAAAGGACATGAGCAAGTGTGAACTTGCCTTTTTTGTGATTGCAAGATTATGCACTCACGGTCTTCAGGTTAGTAGAAGATCCAAAATCTGAAATCAGCATCATTGGTCCGGTAAGGACTAATGTTTAAAGAAGCAATACGCTTTTATGCATAAGTATTGTGATGCACGTTCTAAACGCAAATCCTAGGGATAACGTTGTCCTAGGGTTTGGATTCCGGAAATGGTTATTTTGGAATGTGTGGTCCTTTTAAATGGGTTTCACATTTGTGCCTCTATTAGAGCTTATAAGTGTTTGTGAGGAACACATATATAATAATAAAATATATACTTATAAAATGCTCGTTAAGATTGCTTATATAAGAGTGCTTATGTGAAGTGGCAAAAAGGATAACCTTCGAAGAAAAGGTTTCTCTTCTAAGGTCTAAATAAACTTTGTGGTTGGTTAGTGATGGTTGATATTATTGGTTTGCTCAAATGGTTTGGATTGAGTTGCTTTATAACTTAATTACTTCAGACCAAAGTTAACTATAAAACATATAATAATGTTTATAGTGTTGTATTACGATTCTGTAAACTAAAGTTAACTTTAAAACAAAGATAGTTTTGAAAGTACAGTACTTATACATTTATATCTTGTGTATCTGAAATGTTTTCTTTAAGTTACTTAAGAATGGTTATTCTTTTACTTAGGCAATGGTTTCTTGATTCTATAATGGAGTAATATTATTTATCATTTATGGATGAGTGAGTATAGTTTATAAACCAAGATATATTGTCACTTAATTACTTTTGAACCTTCTATAGTGTTGTGGTAGTTTTTGTACTTTGGTAGTTAATATAGATGGAAAAGGTTTGATGTATTCATAAGTTGTTATTTAAGGTTTTTATTATAAATTGAAATCCCTTGAGAATATAATATTTACTTAAGGTTGAAGATAATTTAATAAAAAGGTATTTATAATGTTTTAACCCATTATGGTCTTATATTATTAATATTAAAGACTAATACTATTTATAAGATTTATTTTACTTATTTTAGAAATATTAATAAATTTTATTTATCCTTATATGAATTATTAATGAAGTAAATAAGTTTAAATTTGAGTTATTAAAATATTTAAATTTTTTAACTCAAAAGAAGAATATTATATTTTTTTTAACATGTAGATATTATTTTCGTGATCATTTTGGTATATTAGATTTATTTTTGTGATTTATAAATAATAAGATATGATTTTTTACAATTCTTATTACTTTATAATTACTTAATAAATAATAAATATTTGACTAAGTGAAATAATAATGCATGATTATAGTTTTAAATTAGAATTCTTATTTTTCTAAGATTTTTTGGTTTTTTATTTGTATTATTAACATTTATCATTATAAAAATATGAATTATCAAAGTTTTATTACTTCTAAAACCTTTATTAAATAACATTTATTTGAATAATCATCATAATAATATTTGATAATAGTTTTAAGTTGTAGATTTTATTTTTCTGAAAATTTTCATATATTATACATATCTTTCTGAATTATAAATCAAAAGTTATTAATTAAACAAGATTTAATTATTTATTAGGTTTCTGGAATATTATTAATTGAATTATAACATTTTATTTATTTCCTAATAGAAAATACTTTTTACACCATACCAAGAGCTAGTCCTAGTCACTGACCCGTGGGCCATTGTCCACCTCATGTCTCAGACGAAAGAAATGCATTTGTTACCGACCCAGTCTTTACCCCTAGTCAATGACATGCGGGCCCTAGGCCATGTCATCAGCCACGCGGGCAAAGAACAGTCAAACTAGCTGAAGTGTTTCAACCATGAGGTGAGCATGATGCATCGATGGCGTCAACACCACCACCGCCGTCGGTGAGTGGTCACCGGCGACGATTTATGGCGCCCTAGCAAACGAAATGGGCCTAGTTCGAATCAGCGCAACCGACTGAACCTAAAAGTGACGACGCCGCTCGGAAATGGTCATCGGAGCTTCAGCTTCGACGAGCTCCGACGGTGGCACACGTTGATATGACGATTTACAACAAGATCAGGCAATTGAAGGGTACTGGAAGGTTCAGGAACTCACCCTGATGATGATAGAGTGGTCGACGAGGACATGAGCGGTCGGGAACGAGCTTCCCGATGAGGATTCCGACGAACTGCTGCGAAGAAGAATGGCCAAATTCGTCCCCTCCAGTGCTCCCCTTGACGCAGGACTTTTCTCAAAGGATCTACGGAGGACGGCGCTTCTCCATGGCTGCTCAGAATGGTGTGGGAGGATGTGATTCGACGGCGAGGGGTGGCTCTGGTGAGCTAGGGTTTCGGTCCCATTCGCATATGAGAGGATAAGAAGGAATTAGGGATAGGGATTGAGGCAGGTCGTCACGGTGGCCTTCTTATCCCTTTCTGGAACGACGGCGAGCATGTTTGCGCACGGCTGACGATGACGACGACATCGAGCAGCGGCGAGCTCCGCCAGCGAGCTGTCTGTGTGCGTGACGATGGGTTGTTTTGCGGATAACCCCCTGGCGATTCTTTCAGCTCAACCCGCGGTCCTCCTCTGACCCCACTTGTCAGTCACAGACAGAAAAGAGCTGGGCTGGTTACTGGGCTGTTGTGGGCTGCACAGGGGCGTCAGATAGGTGTAGGGGTGTTGGGCCACGACCAGGTAGTGTTTTTATTTGTTTTATCCTTTTTATATTTCCTATTTTCTTATTCAGATTTGAATTTGATTTATATTTTGAACATTTCTTTGTATGATTTCTTTGCTGGATATTTGCAGCAATACTAAAATAGATTTTGTATCATTTGTGAATTTTTATTATATCATCTTTTATTTACTCAATATGAACCCCCTTGTTAATATTTTGTAGAAACTTTTCTTATTATCTTTCTATCCTACTTTAGTTAGGGATTTCTTGAATGATATATTCTTATTTGTTTATAAACTTAACTCTAATTGGTTCATAGTTTGAATAGAAACTTATATATGTATAATGAGCCTATATCATTATTTGATGCATGAAATATAAAAGACATTGATATGGTTATTACTAATCCCATTAATTTGGAAAATGACAATGTAGATATTCTATTGTGATAAACAAAGAATTTTAAGGTTTTGAATTATGAATATTTACCCTAGGGTTTAGGGTTTTTAATATACTTAGATTCCTTTATGGATATGAGCAAAGACTTAATAACTAAGCATATGGTCTTCTGTTTGTGATATTTGATGACATCACCTTTTATAAAAGAAAGTTATAATTAGAATGTTTTATAGAAAGGAATTGATAAAGATATACTTAAGCACATATAGTTATGATGGTTGGAATTAACAGAGATGTGCTTATATGATTTGTTTTAGAGAAATGTTCCTATCAAGTGATATAGTTATAAGATGAGGAATTCTTAATATGAAATGGATATTATACTTGGTTTTAAGATTTGGAGTTGATTGTTTACCAAGAATTACTATCTTCCATAATTCATAATTCTAGACTTCTTATTAAGGAATTCCTTTCCTAGATATACTTGAAGGGAATATGCCCTGAGAGGCAATAATAAAGTGTTTATTATGTGTATTCCAAGTATATGATAGATGTTTATTTTGCATGCTATAATTGTATTAATGCGAAAACATTAATACATGTGTGTTTAATAAACAAACAGAAAGTTCCTAGTTATGCCTCTCTCATAAACTAGCTCGTTGATTAACAAGATGATCAAGGTTTCCTGATCATGGACATTGGATGTTGTTGATAACGGGATCACAACATTAGTGTAATGGTGTGATAAAGATTCATCCGAAGTATAGCATTACGATCAAAGTCATTGAGTTTATATTGCTATAACAACTTACGAAGTGATCCTAATCCTTAGACCATGAGATCATGTCCATCACTAACACCGGAAGAGTTTCTTGATAACATCAAATGTCACACCGTAACAGGGTGATTATAAAGATGGATTCAGAACTAATAAAGTGTTATGTTGAGGCTCATGGATCGAGAGTAGAATTTGTTCATCCCGATGATGGATAGATATACTCTGGGCCTCTCGGTGATATCACATTGATTAGCTTGCAAGCAAGTGATTTGATCACTAGAATGTTATATCACGGGAACGAGAAAAGAGTGCATGTCAGTAACGAGATAAAACTAGGTATGGAGATACCAATGATCGAATCTCGGACATGTAATATATCGTGAAACAAATGGATTAAGATACTAGCGTAAAAGGTTCTGACGATGACAAGAAAGTCATCGTTGAATGTGTGGGAGTCAATATGGGTCTCCAGATCCCGCTTCTGATTATTGATCTGAGAGGGGTCTCGATCATGTCCGCATTATTCACGAACCATAGGGTGACACACTTAAGAGACACCGACATCCAATTGGAGCAAAAGTTTCATGCTGAAAGAATGAACAAGCGCATGAATTTATTTCACTAGATACCGAAACAGGTTTTCGGGTGAAATTGCATAAAGTGGTTATGAATGTGAAATAGAATTCTAGCAAGGGGTTATTTGTGATGTTTGTCATTAAAGTAATTGACAAAATTCTGAATAAAATAAAAGAGTTTTATTTAATGAGAGTTTGCATTAAATTTGGTGGAAATTTAATGGAAATTTGAGTGGATTTTTGAGTGGAGAAAATTGAAGGGCCATTTTTTGATTGGAGTGTCCACCCACATGAATGAAGGAGGGGAGGGGGCAGCCCCCATGGCTGGAGGCCACCCCCTTTGGGTGCCCCCCTCCTCTCACTTGTCTCACACACCTCCTCGTGAAGGATCTCTCTCCCCTTCTAGAATTTATCCCCATGGTCTCGGACTAGCGAGATACATGTTCCCGGTGGCTATTCGGCAAGAAAGAGTTGTGCTTCCGCTGCATCACTGGAGCGAGGAGGCGGAGGTTGCTCGGTGCCTCGAACGTGTGTGCGAGCACGGATGCGCTGCTGATTTGCGGCGCTAGGACTTCCTCTCGATCTTGAGATCGGCAAGAGATCGTCTACATCAACCACGAGATGAACTCGTTAGGCTTTGTCGGTCTTCAAGGGTATGTTCTCTACGGATATACATTCGCCCGTTGTTTGTATCTAATAGATAGATCTTGGTACATAGTTCACATCGTAGGAAATTTTTTGTTTTCTATGCTGCGAACCCTACAGTGGTATCAGAGCCGGATCTATGCGTAGATGCTTTACACGGGTAGTACACATATGAGTATGTGGGCGATGATGATCATGTTGTTGCTCCTTAGTTGTAATTTTGGATATTGGTGGTATAGTGGGATGAAGCGGCCCGGACAAACTTTACATGTCCTCGCACATGAGACATGTTCCACACTTGACATGCAACTAGTTTGCATAAGTGGCTAGCGGGTGTTTGTCTCTCCTACTATAGTCAATATCTATTTTGCAACGAGTTGTCAACAATTTGGTTATCCTCGTTGTGGTTCATGTTCGTAGGTAAGAACGGTTCTATCTCGAAAGCCCTAAGCCACGTAAAAATTGCAATGGATAAATTAGAGGCGTCTAGTTTAGATTGTTGCTGGGCTAGTGTTATGATATGGTGATGTTGTAAGTAGAAGTATACGATGATACTCTTACAACATACATAACGTGTAATCTCCATAGACCTTGGACTTACACATATAGGTATGATAGTGATCATACCACGATGCACATGATAGAGATCATATGCGGGAACCATATCATTTCACTAATAAACATGTGATGTTTGATAGCATCTTATATTACTTGTTTAGCACTTTGTTAGCATAATAAGATGATCCCTCATTTAAATATCAAGATAAGAATGTGTTCTTCCTTTAGTATGCACCGATTATGTTTTCGTCGCTCCAAGACATCACGTGATGATCGGGTGTTCTTGGATCCACGACCATATTTCGGGTGTAAAACAGTTACACACGTGAATACTAAGGTTCTTGGCGAGCCTAGCATGTACAGACATGGCCTCGGAACACGGACCGAAAGGTTAAGCATGAGTCATATAGTAGATATGATGCCCATTTGATGCTCGCCTTTGAAGCTATACCGACTCACGTGATGATCGGACTTGGTATAGTGGATTTGGTTCATGTAATCACCAAAAAGGCACGAGGGATGTCGTTTTTGAGTGGGAGTTCATTCGTAATATGGATTAGTTGAACTCAATCTATCATACACTTAGTCTAAACTTTACAAATTATGTTGTAGATGGCACCACCTGCTTTTAATTTCAATGTGTTCATGGAGAAAGAGAAACTAGCAACGAACGGTAGCAACTTTACCGAATGGGCCATGAATTTGAGGATTCTCCTCTCTGCTACACAAAAGCAATACGTGCTAGAAGCGCCATTAGGCCCCCCACCTTTTGAGGATGCCCCTGACGAGGAGAAGAATGTCTATCAGACTCGTCAGGAGGACCACAACTTAGTTCATTGCGGCATATTGTATGGGCTAGAGCTGGAACTTCGAAAGCGTTTCGAAAATGGCAATGCATTTGATACAATGGGTGAGTTGAAAATGATTTTCGATACACATGCTGCTGTAGAGAGCTACAACGCTTCAGAAAAGTTCTTTAGCTGCATGATGGAAGAGCACAGCTCCGTTAGTGAGAATGTACTCAAGATGTCGGGTTACGCCGATAAGCTTGTGTCCTTGGGAATAACGATTCCCATTGACTTAGGCATCCATCGTGTTCTGCAGTCTCTGCCACCTAGCTATAAGAGCTTTGTGATGAACTATAATATGCAAGGCATGAAGAAGTCTCTCCCCGAGCTTCTGTCAATGCTTAAAACTGCAGAAGTGGAGATCAAAAAGGAACATCAAGTGTTGATGATCAATAGGAACACTGGTTTCAAGAAAGACAAGAAGGGAAAACGGAAGGGAAGTAAGGGCGGCAAGCCTGTTGCCGTGCCTGAAAAGAAACCCCGAGTTGGACCTTAGTCTGATACTGAGTGCTACTATTGTAAGGGGACTGACCACTAGAAGCGCAACTGCCCCAAGTATTTGGCAGACAAGAAGGCCGACAAGGCAAACAAAGGTATATATGATATACATGTTATTGATGTGTACTTGACTAGTGCTCGCAGTAGCACCTGGGTATTTGATACCTGTTCAGTTGCTAATATTTGTAACTCGAATCAAGGGCTGCGGAACAAGCGACCTCTAGCAAGGGGTGAGGTCAAGATGCGTGTCGGCAATGGATCAAGCGTTGATGTGATCGCCGTCGGAACGCTGCCTCTCCATTTGTCGTCGAGATTAGTTATAAACTTGAATAATTGTTATCTGGTGCCTGCACTGAGCATAAACATTGTATCTGGATCGTGTTTGATGCGAAGTGGTTATTCATTTAAATCCGAGAACAATGGTTGTTCCATTTATATGAATGAAATCTTTTATGGTCATGCACCGATGATGAATGGTTTATTTCTATTAGATCTTGATGATAATGTTAAACATATTCATAATGTTGATGCTAAAAGGATTAAACTTAATGATGATATATCCGCATATATGTGGCACTGTCGTCTAGGTCATATTGGCGTTAAACGCATGAAGAAGCTCCATTCGGATGGACTTTTGGAATCACTTGATTTTGAATCATTTGATACATGTGAGCCATGCCTTATGGGCAAGATGACTAGAACGTCGTTTTCCGGTTCAATGGAATGGGCGACAGATTTATTGGAAATCATACATTCTGATGTATGTGGTCCAATGAGTGTGTCGGCCCGAGGTGTATATCGTTATTTTTGTTACTTTCACGGATGATTTGAGTAGATACGGTTATATCTACTTGATGAAACACAAGTCTGAAACCTTTGAAAAGTTCAAGGAATTTCAGAATGAAGTGGAAAATCATCGTAATAGAAAGATCAAATTTCTACGGTCCGACCGTGGAGGTGAGTATCTAAGTTACGAGTTTAGCACTCACATGAAAGAGTGTGGAATTGTTTCACAACTCACGCCTGCCGGAACACCACAGCGAAATGGTGTGTCGGAACGTCGTAATCGTACTTTATTAGATATGGTTCGATCTATGATGTCTCTAACGGACTTGCCGTTATCATTTTGGGGTTATGCACTAGAAACTGGTGCATTCGCTTTAAATCAGGCACCATCTAAATCCGTTGAAAAGACACCGTATGAATTGTGGTTTGGAAACAAACATAAGCTGTCATTTCTTAAAGTTTGGGGATGCGATGTTTATGTGAAGAAACTTCAACCGGATAAACTCGAACCCAAAGCGGAAAAATGCGTCTTCATAGGATACCCTAAGGAAACTATTGGGTATTCCTTCTATCACAGATCCGAGGGCAAGGTTTTTGTTGCCAAGAATGGATCCTTTCTAGAGAAAGACTTTCTCACGAAAGGTGTGAGCAGTCGGAAGGTAGAACTCAAAGAGGTTATTGAACCTTCTCTTCAAAGTATGGCGAGTAGCACAGCGCCGAAAGTTGTTCCGCAGTTGGATCCACCTGTTGAAGAGGGAACTAATGATAATGATCATGAAACTCCGAACGAGAGTACTACTGAACCTCGCAGATCAAGCAGGACGCGTGCAGCTCCCGAGCTGTACGGAAATCCTGTCATGAATTTCATGGTTGATGAAAATGATGACCCTGCGACGTATGAAGAAGCGATGATGAGCCCGGATTCCAACAAATGGTTAGAAGCCATGAAATCCGAGATGGAATCCATGTATGAAAATCAAGTTTGGAACTTGGTGGAATTACCTCACGACCGAAAGGCCGTGGGGAACAAATGGATTTTCAAAAGGAAAACTGATGCTGATGGTAATGTGACCGTCTATAAAGCTCGACTTGTCGCAAAGGGGTTTCGACAAATTCAAGGAGTTGACTACGATGAGACATTCTCTCCCGTAGCGATGCTAAAGTCAGTTAGGATTATGTTAGCAATTGTTGCATATTTCGATTATGAGATATGGCAGATGGATGTCAAAACCGCGTTTCTCAATGGTAATATTGAAGAAGAGTTGTATATGATACAACCAAAGGGTTTTGTCGATCCTAAGGATGCTAACAAGGTGTGCAAGCTTCAGCGATCTATCTATGGATTGAAGCAAGCATCACGAAGTTGGAATCTCCGCTTTGATGAGGTGATCAAAGAGTTTGGATTTGTCCAAACTTATGGAGAAGCTTGTATTTACAAGAAAGTGAGTGGGAGCAATGTGGCATTTCTGATATTATATGTGGATGACATATTATTGATCGGAAATGATGTAGATCTTTTAAACAGTGTTAAAAGTTATCTAAACAGCAAATTTTCAATGAAGGACCTAGGTGAAGCGTCATACATATTAGGCATAAAGATCTATAGAGATAGATCTAGGCGCCTAATAGGGCTATCGCAAAGTACATACCTTGATAAGATTTTAAAGAAGTTTAAAATGGACGGAAGTAAGAAGGGGTTCTTACCTATGTTGCAAGGCAAGACATTGAGTAAGACTCAAAGTCCGGCTTCGACGGAAGAAAGAGAGATAATGGACAAAGTCCCCTATGCTTCAGCCATAGGCTCTATAATGTACGCCATGCTATGTACAAGACCGTATGTGGCACATGCTATTAGTTTGACTAGTAGGTACCAATCGGATCTAGGTTCGGAACACTGGATAGCGGTCAAGAATATCCTTAAGTACTTACGAAGAACTAAGGATATGTTTCTTGTATACGGAGGTGAAGAAGAGCTCGTCGCTAAGTGTTATGTTGACGCTAGCTTGGACACCGATCCGGATGACTCTAAGTCTCAATCCGGATACGTATTTCTCATGAATGGCGGAGCGGTTAGTTGGAGGAGCTCCAAATAACCTGTGGTAGCGGGATCAACAACGGAGGCCGAATATGTTGCTGCTTCAGAAGCGGCTCAGGAAGCAGTTTGGATGAAGGAGTTCATATCCGAACTAGGAGTGGTTGCAAACGCGTTGGACCCAATGGTGATCTATTGTGACAACAATGGTGCCATTGCCAATGCCAAAGAGCCAAGGTCTCACAAGCATTCCAAGCATATTAAGCGCCGGTTTCACTCCATCCGCGAGCATTTCTAGGATGGAGATATAAAGATTTGTAAAGTACATACGGATCTCAATGTAGCAGATCCGTTGACTAAAACTCTCCCTAGAGCAAAACATGATCAACACCAGAACTCAATGGGTGTTAGATTTATCACTATGTAACTAGATTATTGTCTCTAGTGCAAGTGGGAGACTGAAGGGAATATGCCCTGAGAGGCAATAATAAAGTGTTTATTATGTGTATTCCAAGTATATGATAGATGTTTATTTTGCATGCTATAATTGTATTAATACGGAAACATTAATACATGTGTGTTTAATAAACAAACAGAAAGTTCCTAGTTATGCCTCTCTCATAAACTAGCTCGTTGATTAACAAGATGATCAAGGTTTCCTGATCATGGACATTGGATGTTGTTAATAACGGGATCACAACATTAGTGTAATGGTGTGATGAACATTCATCCGAAGTATAGCATTACGATCAAAGTCATTGAGTTTATATTGCTATAACAACTTACGAAGTGATCCTAATCCTTAGACCATGAGATCATGTCAATCACTAACACCGGAAGAGTTTCTTGATAACATCAAACGTCACACCGTAACAGGGTGATTATAAAGATGGATTAAGAACTAATAAAGTGTTATGTTGAGGCTCATGGATCGAGAGTGGAATTTGTTCATCCCGATGACGGATAGATATACTCTGGGCCCTCTCGGTGATATCACATTGATTAGCTTGCAAGCAAGTGATTTGATCACTAGAATGTTATATCACGGGAACAAGAAAAGAGTGCATGTTAGTAACGAGATCAAACTAGGTATGGAGATACCGATGATCGAATCTCGGACATGTAATATATCGTGAAACAAAGGGATTAAGATACTAGCGTAAAAGGTTCGGACGATCACAAGAAAGTCATCGTTGAATATGTGGGAGTCAGTATGGGTCTCCAGATCCCGCTTCTGATTATTGATTCGAGAGGGGTCTCGATCATGTCCACATTATTCACGAACCATAGGGTGACACACTTAAGAGACACCGACATCCAATTGGAGCAAAAGTTTCATGCCGAAAGAATGAACAAGCGCAGGAATTTATTTCACTAGATACCGAAACAGGTTTTCGGGTGAAATTGCATAAAGTGGTTATGCATGTGAAATAGAATTCTAGCAAGGGGTTATTTGTGAATGTTTGTCATTAAAGTAATTGACAAAATTCTGAATAAAATAAAAGAGTTTTATTTCATGAGAGTTTGCATTAAATTTGGTGGAAATTTAATGGGAATTTGAGTGGATTTTTGAGTGGAGAAAATTGAAGGGCCATTTTGTGAGTGGAGTGTCCACCCACATGAATGAAGGAGGGGAGGGGGAAGCCCCCATGGCCGGCGGCCACCCCCCTTGGGTGACCCCCCTCCTCCTATAAAAGGAGCCCCTCCTCTCACTTGTCTCACACACCTCCTCGTGAAGGATCTCTCTCCCCCTCTAGAATTTATCCCCTGTGGTCTCGGACTAGCGAGATACATGTTCCCAGTGGCTATTCGGCAAGAAAGAGTTGTGCTTCCGCTGCATCGCTGGAGCGAGGAGGCGGAGGTTGCTCGGTGCCTCGAACATGTGTGCGAGCACGGATGCGCTGCTGATTTGCGGCGCTAGGACTTCCTCTCGATCTTGAGATCGGCAAGAGATCGTCTACATCAACCACGAGTTGAACTCGTTAAGCTTTGTCGGTCTTCAAGGGTATGTTCTCTACGGATATACATCCGCCCGTTGTTTGTATCTAATAGATAGATCTTGGTACATAGTTCACATCGTAGGAAATTTTTTGTTTTCTATGCTGCGAACCCTACAATACTACCTTGTCCTATCTATCATCATGATTAACATGATGATCTTTACTTCACAAAATATTCTTATTCACCTTTTATTCTTCTAAACTCATGGATGAATCCAATGAGTTTAATACTAAGGTGTTTCATAGTTTTCTCATATCCTTGCTTGATTGTATCTACTAGTCTATTGTTGATAGCCTTCCATCCAACAAGTAGTTCTTTTAACTTCTCTCACAATCTTCCTTAATCATCCATCACTAATATATCTCCAATAGTTGTATGCATCCAACTACTTTTCTCTATGATTGACTATCCTTTAATATGACTAACACTATATCTATAACTCTATGCTATACTAGCTTTATTTGAATAATATCATCTTAGATTCCCTTTACTCCAATAACACACACTCCAACCTTACCTTATGTTAGTATGGCTTGTAATTACTATTCTAGGATAACTTATCCCTACTAGGGTTTTAATCATGTTTTATCCACCAATATTACTTATACTAAATGTAAGCATTCAATATTGGTGGCTAAAGCATCACCATTATAATCCTTTAATCACTTATGGCTTAAGTTCTTAGTTGGCTAAGCAGGGCTTTAGCAATCCAATCTTTCAATTGTCTTGGAATTATCATCTTAGTATCTTTAATTGGATTAAGGCTGTTATTCAAGAACTATGCACAGTTGGTCTAATAGAATTACTACTGGTAACTATCTTCAGGGTTCATCCTTGTAATCTTCTTAACTACCATATATTTAGATGCTATAAATAATTCTTCTATTTATTTAGAAGTGATTTAGATCCATCAATGATCCTATTGATCGGATGCTTTCAATCTTTCACATCCTATAGATGATTTCTAAAGCTAACATCACTATTTACCCCTTCTTAATTGTTTCTATATAGGCTCTTTAAGTGTAAACTATGATATGGTTAAGAGTTGATAGATTGAAATCTGGTGAATCAATAGTTGATTCCTCAATATTAATGAAGAACAGATCTTGAAATATAACTCAATAGAGCTGATGAGGATTGATATGGAAAGAAAGATGTAGGTGAATGATCTAAACTTAGTTTATTTCCTACTCAATCTTACTTAGGAAGTAGGGTTGAACATTACCATGATACTCATGGTATATGCAGATGAGATTAAGATATAGTTGTTAAATTCATAATTGGTGTTATATCCTTAACTTGGTACTCATGAGTGATTATAATGAATACTATAATATGATCACCTAATGATCAAGTATAATTCACATTGTATCAGGGTTTAACTTTTATTACATTTGATCTATCCTTAGATCAAATCTCTCTTACCCAAAATAAGGTTTTAGCAAAGGTCTTATTGAAACTTATCGCAGTCAACTTGATGATCTACATCAATTCCATCAAGTTAAGAGAAGCTTCATTCAATTTGCATGTTCTGTTTTAAAAGCGCAGAAATTATTCGGATTTTCTATGCATGAATGCAATGCACACATTTGGGTTCAGCTTATTTCTAGGCTCTAATGCTGGGATTTTACAAACTATAATCATATATTAATCAACAAGCTAGTATTACAAATAGGCTCTACTAGGGACTCTTATATGTTTACAAATCACACAGGTATTAATGTTTTCGGTTAATACAATTATAGCATGAATGTAAACATTTTTTTATAAACATAAAGATACAATAATAACTACTTTTATTATTGCCTCTTGGGCATATCTCCAAGAAAGACCACTAAGTAAATATTTAGTTGAATTATAAGAAGATTTGCTCATTTGGGAAATTTCTGGTACATTTAAAAAAATGAAAGAGGCCTACAAACATCCTACATGGGAAGCATATATTGTAGACACATAAGGTCAAAACCCTATGCCGAGGAGCGACACACTCTGATATCATGAAAGATTGCGGAAGTATAGATTGTATTGATATTGCAAGAGATGATTACATCGTGAACCCTTAGGCTGTTTATATAGTACTAGAAGACTTGGGAGGCAAGAAGACTACTAGAGATAGAATTGGATTACAATATGAAACTAACTAATATGACCTAACCGACATATACTCTAATAGATATCACCAATCATCTGATCTAAAACTATGAAATTTTGACATATATAACACACAGTATGTAATCGGGATCGATGTATAGAGAACCTTACACGGTGCACACCACAAGAAATTTCTTCTAATACGACAACCGTGTCCACCATCAACATAACCTTCGTGGAAGTCATGGCATTTGAAGGTAGTATTGTCCTCCATATCGAAAAGATACTACATGTTTACTTGACCAGCAAATGCAGCCAACAAAACCGAGAAACGGACGATATCCACACAATATGTTCTAAGAGCATGATCACCACAAAAAAGGGAACCAAGACACAATAGGAAAAATTGAGAGGATAGACCAGTAAACCGGTCCACATGCTGATGTTTGTCAGTATCGAAATGGCTCGAGATAGGTCGCACATCATTGCAGAAGATCTATGTCTGATTCCGGTTGAAAAGTATGACGAGTGGAATTCGAAGCTGGACATGCCGCAACAACCTTGTCCAGCTCAAACAGCGATAACAATGGTTGGCGACGAGGAGGCGTGCTAGGGAGGCTAAACCCCTCCTAGGCGCGGGTGGGACCTACACCGCGCCTAGGTAGGGTTTGCCCCCTCTGGCCGCCGCCTTGGTCTCTCCCTTCGCCTATAAGAATCCCCCGATGCAGAAACCCTTAGTACCCGATCAGAAATCCACGAAATCGTCTGTAGACGCCGCCACCATCGTCCCTAAATCGGGGGGATCTGATGTTCTTCCCGGCACCCTGCCGGAGGGGAGATCATCCCGGAGGCCTTCTCTCAGGTATGATTCGTGAGTAGTTCCACCTTGGACTATGGGTCCATGTAGTAGCTAGATGGTTGTATCTCCTCCTTTGTGCTTTCATGTATAGATCTTGTGAGCTCTGTTCATGAGCAAGATCTAATATATTTGTAATCATGCATGTTGTGTTTCCGGGGATCCGATGGATATTGAGATTATTATGTTGGTTTGATTAATGGTTTTATCTTTATGATTCTATCATGTCTGTGTTGTTTGTGATCTTGCATGATCTTCGTTTCTAGTGGTTATCTTGGCAAGTAGTTGCTAGTGACCCCAAGAGGTGGTATTTATGCTCGATAGTGGGTTCATGCCTCTAGTTTCCAAGGGAAGTGATAGAAATCTCTTCGGTTGTAGATGTGATGTTGCTACTAGGGAGAAAACAACGGTCTCTTGTTCATGGAACATGTGGATTGTTTACCTTACACACTTTTCTTAAAGTAGTTGTTTGTTGCTTGCAACTTAATACTGGAGGGGGTTCGGATGATAACCTGAAGGTGGACTTCTAGTCATAGATGCAGTTGGATGACAGTCTATGTATATTGTTGTATTGCCCAATCAACTTCATAGGATCTTTCTGGCTAGTAATTGCATTGTTGTGCCTTGCTCAGTTCCTGTCAATTGCCCCGCTGCAATTTGTTTACCCTTCATGCCATGTTGTTTATCTAAGGAGAGCACCTCTAGTGAACTATGGACCTCGGTCCAATCTTTATCATTGATACATCTTCCACTATTACTTGTTTACTTGCTGCAAATCATTACCTTCCACACCATACATTTAATTCTTTGTTACAGCAAACCGGTGAGCTTGACAACCTCACTGATTCGTTGGGGCAAAGTCTTGAGTTTGTGTTGTGCAGGTATCCACGTTGTTTGCAACACCTGTGTGACGTTTCCTTCCTCCTTCTGGTTCGATAACCTTGGTCTTAGCTGAGGGAAAACTTGCTGCTTGCTCTTCACACACCCTGCGCTTGGGGTTACCAACGAAGTGCCACGTCAAGCATCATCAGCTGTCTGCATGCCTTGTCATTTTAGTTATGGGATAGCTCCTGTACCATGTGCAAGGGGTACCCCATTGGCGGTTCTCAATGATATGCAAATACTTACAATGTCAAGAACTTACATGGGCCCAAATTTGAGTATGCATGAGGTGTGGCCCTCGTATTCAAGGGACTTGAGATTGCCAACTTATACTTTGTCAAGCATATATTCCATCTTTTCCACTTTAACCTTAACCACTTCAAGATCCTTATGATAGGGGCAATGAGGGTGAAAGCTAACAAGTATCATAATTTTTGGAATCTCTTTTTGAAACTTGTAATCCCTGCTTCCTTTAAAAAAAGGGGTCTTTCTTCCACCACTATTGAGTGTCCACCTTCTACCTTTAGGGACCATTAAGAGAGCATATTTTTCATTCTATGTGCAGTGTTCCAAAGCTTATTAATTGGTGCATATTGTGTTATTACTTGATCTTGTGCTATTTGTTTCTAGTCACCCTTGTGAACTTTGAAGGTGTCTTATGCATCTATATTGCTACTCTATGAGGGAAAAGCTGATTGCCACTATGCTATGTTTTCTGCATGTGAAACAAACAAAACGTTTTTCAATGCATGTTATTCATGATCTTTGTTTGTAGCTTGCCATGTTGTATGCATAGTTACTATGTCCTATTGTTAGAACTCCATCTTTCATGCACATGTTTAGAGTTCTTTGATCCCAGCTTTCAATGCTTGCAAATGGTTGGATCTTTATTTTGAGGGTGCATGTCACCTCAAAAATAATTCTTTTTATCACTTACCTACTCGAGGACGAGCAGGAGTTAAGCTTGGGGATGCTTGATACGTCGGAAATGTATCTATAATTTTTGATGCTCCATGCTTGTTTTGTATCTACTTTGCTTTGCTTTGTCTACACTTTGAGGTGTTTTTATATATTTTCTGAAACTAACCTATTAACAAGTTGCCACAGTGCCAGTTGCCTGTTTTCTTCTGTTTTTGGTTCCAGAAAGGCAGAAAATCAATATTCTAGAAATTGGAAGGGACAAAAGCCAAAGTTATTATTTTTCTCGGAGCAACACGGAACCACGAAGCAGAGCCAGAGGGGGGCCACAGGGTGGCCAAACCCCCTAGGCGCGGGCAAGCCCTGGAGGCGCCTGGAGGGGGTGTGGGCCCCCTGGACCCCCACCGACCTTGATTCCTGCGCCTATATGAAGCCTCCGACCCAAATACCCTAGACGATCCAGAAGAAATCCACGAAAACCTCTGCTGCGCCGCCGCCACTGAAGGGGAGATTCGGTGGACAGAAAGCCTCTGTTCCGGCACCCTGCCGGGATGGGGAAGTGCCCCTGGAGCCATCTCCATCGATCTCCATTGCCATATTCATCACCATTGATGATTCCCATGATGAGGAGGGAGTAGTTCTTCCTCAGGGCTAGGGGTTCTACTGGTAGCTATGTGTTCATCTCTCTCTCTATGCATGATCTTGTTGTGGTCATGAGCTTTGTAATCAAGTAGATCTACCTTGCTACTCAAGTTCTTCAATAGATCTCTGCTCTCCCCATGTGTGTGAAAGTGACAGCGTGCACGCCATGGTGGCACTTAGGTCTTTTTTGAATTATATATTTCATATATGAAGGTTGGGAAACACCCAAAGCCTTATTGGTACATCAGAGTTACATGGGTAGGGCAGAATGTACAACCCGGATCGATCCAGGGGGTTTTGCAGGAGTAAAAGAAAGGAAAACATGCGAGAGTTTTAGTTCAGCAGAAACTTTTGTTTCCACTTTAATAGATCTGGTGCAAGCTTAGTAGATCTTGTATCCCAAAGATCTAGAGTCTGATTGATGCTGTTGAATAGAGTTTGCCTATCGGTGCTCATCTTATTGAAGATTCTGTTGTTTCTTGCATGCCAAAGTTGAAGGAAACATGCAGCCAGTACGATAGGCCATGTTTTGCTGCCATTCCCCTGAATGCTTGATTCGATGAAAGGCACAAGATCATTAGTTCTGTTAGCCAGGTGCGCAGTGTTTAACCTCGTCCAAACCCAGGAGGCTGGGCGGCAATGTAGGGCAATGTGTTCGAAGCTTTCCAGCGCTGGGCATTGATCGCATCCACTGTCACTGCACCATTTTTGTTGGTCATGTTGTCTTTCGTGTTCAATCTACGTCTGAATGCAAGCCACAGGAATACCTTATGTCTGTGTGGTATGATTGATTTCCAGATCCATTGAGCTAGAATGCAGCGCATTCCATGATCACTAAACAGGCGATAGTAGTCTCTTGTTGTTGTTGGTTTGTTGGTCACAATCATTAGTCTTGTATCGTGTTGGAGTTGCGGCTGGGCCTGGTGGTTTTGAAGTTCTGGCATTAGGGCCTGTAGTTGTACTTCAGCCGTGTGTGACAGTGGATTATACATCCTGATGTCCCAGCTTCCGTTTCGCTTCTGAGATTGCACAGTGCATTGTTGCTACTATGCAAAAGTGAAAAATACAGGCAGAGTGGTGCTTAAACGTCCCAGACCTGACCAACTATCATGCCAAAAGGAAGTTTTGTTGCCGATATGAGGGACGCATCGTGTGGTATCCTGGATGATAGGTATAAGCTTCACTATTGGCTTCCAGAACGCCGAGCCTGTGGTTGAAACTTGTCGCGGGATTGTGTGTTGTAGGTACCAGTCTGCTAACCAATTGAAGCAGGGGGCCGACCCATTTGAAAGAAGCTTTGCAGTCAAGTTATCCATCATTGCCTTTTTATGAAGGCGTAAATTCTTTATTCCCATTCCCCCTGAGCTTTGGGCATTGTCACCACGTCCCAAGCCACCAGACAATGGACACCTTTAACCTCTTCATTGTTCTTCCAAAGAAAATCCCTTCTCAGTTTATCCACAGCGTCAAGACTTGCCTGATCCCATTCAATGCACGCCATGAAGTAGGTTGGTATAGCTGACAAAACTGAGTTAATCATTTGGATCCTTCCTCCAATGTTAAGCATCCTTGGCATCCAGCCCGGTAGACGGCTAGACATTCTGTCAATCACTGGCTGCAGTAGTTGGTGGTTGATCTTGTTTGTTAGAGGTAGGACTAGGTAGGAGCATGGCATTTGCGCAATGGGGCATCCAAGCACCCTAGCAATATCTGCGGCTTCATGCGGTTGGATATTTATGGGTACAAGGGTGCTTTTTTGGTAATTAATCTTTAATCCCGTGAAGTTTGCAAAGGTGTCTAAAAGTACTTTTGCAAGCTCAGCTTGTTGTAGTGATCCATGTAACAGAAGCAGGGTGTCATCGGCATATTGCAGCACAGGCATTGGGGCGCCCTGCTGAATTGGGTGCATTAGGAATCCACCGCTGTAAGCCTGCTTAAACATTTGTTGCAGAATATCCGCCATCAGAATGAATATGTATGGCTATAGAGGATCCCCTTGTCGGACTCCTTTTTTAATCATGAATTTTTTCCACACTGCCCGTTGATCAGCACCTGTGCTTTAGACGTTTGTAGCAGCTGCTCAATCCAGTAAATCCATAGTTGTGGGAATCCCCTAGCTGTCAGGGTGTGCAAGATTGCCTTCCAGTGTACAGAGTCAAAAGCTTTTGTAAAGTCAAGTTTTAGCACAATAACCTTCTTTTTGAATTTCCTAGCACACTACACCATCTCAATGGTCGTGGAGAAGTTCTCAATAATAGTCCTATTCTTTATGAAGCCAGATTGCATTTGGTCCACTAGTTGTGGTATGAATGGCTGAAGTCTGTTTGCCAGGACCTTGGCAACCAACTTTGGAATCGAGTGTTGAAGAGATATCGGTCTGTAGTCTTTCACTTCCTACGGTGTATCAATTTTCGGTAAAAGGGCAATGAAAGCAGAGTTTACTCCCTCTAAGTCCAGAGTCTTGTCGTGAAGTGCTTGGAATATCTTCATGAGGTTGTCTTTTAGTTCAGGCTGATAGAACTTGTAGAATTTGTTTGTGAAGCCATCTGGGCCAGGAATCTTATTTGCTAGTGATTCGTGTACTGCCCTCTAAATCTCATGCCAGCTAAAAGGCTCGTCCAAGCTTGCAAGCTGTGGTTGTTCAGTATATAGGTGGGCAATGTTGATGCATGGTTCCCAACTCCTGTCTTCAGAGAAAAAAGCTCTGAAATATTCCGTTGCAATTTTCAGTTTGTCTTCTTCCTCGTAGAAGTCCTACTGCCCAAGTCTGAAGAGTTTGATCTTATTCTTTCTGAACCGATATGTTGCGAAAGTGTGGAAAAACTTGGTGTTTTCGTCCCCAAGTTGACACCACTTTATTTTTGCTCTCCGAGTCCATTTTAATTTGTCTGCACAGCATAACTCATCCATTTTTTGCAGGCATAGTTTCTTAATTAGAAACTCCCAGTCAGTTAGGGGCCTCCATTCTTCGATAGCGTCAAAGAAAAGAATCGCATGATTTACATTGGCTTGCAACTTTTTAGCCGTGGTTCTGCCTTTTTGCCAGTTTCTAGTGGCTGCCCTTATTGCTCTCAACTTGTAGTTCAGTCTTGTTACGGACGTCATTTTTGCGGTAGACCTTTGTATCATCTGCCTTGTTATCTGATTCAATTCTGGAGACTGAAGCCAGTAGTCCTCGTACCGAAAGATTTTGACAGGTGATGTAGCTTTGGTGTCAAGCAATAGTGGTTTGTGGTCAGATGTTGGCCTGCATAATGTTCTGCATGCAGAATGTAAGAATCTCTGGTTCCATGCAGTGTTGATTAAAACCCTATCTAGTTTGATTAGAGTAGGATCCCTCCTCATGTTGGACCAAGTGAATTTTGAGTTGGAGATGTCAATATCCATCAGTTCGAGCTCCTCAATCCAAGTATTGAAAATCTCCATCTCACCCCATGAGATGTTGTCGTTGTTCTTTTCATGGGTATATCTGTATATGTTGAAGTCACCCAGCAGGACCCATGGGACATCAATATTATCTTTTAGCTCTTTCATGTCTTGAAAAAAGAGTAGCCTTTCCTGGGCATCACATGAGGCATAGACATTAGTGATAGCTACTTTTGTGTTGTTGTTAGTAGAAGTTGCAATGACTGACAGAGAGTGTTTTTTCTGCGTTGTAACTGTGACATCAAGATCTCTTTCAGCCCATGCAATCAGGATCCCCCTGCAGATCCTTTAGATGGATGGTACAGGAAGCCAGAAAATTTGGCTGGTAAAAACTCTCTTGCCTTAAAGACATCTATATGATACAGCTTGGTTTCTTGCAAGCAGATTATCATTGCCCCAGACTCGTCAATTAATTTGTAGATGATCGAGTTTTTGTCTTTGTCCCCAAGACCTCTTACATTCCATGATAGGATCTTCATTTTGCAACAGGGTTAGCCCGAAGAGAGACAGAGGAATGCAATGCAGTATGCCATGGTAAAGCGAAAGGGTAGGTGTAGAAACAACAAATAAACTTAGAACATCTGCTGGCATTACAGGGTGCGAGAAAAAGCAACAAAGTACATGTGGGAATGCAATGTTGGTCTTGCGCATCACACATCGTGAGCATCACCAACTTTGAAGGAAACATAAAGTGCAGGTGGTGATGAAATAAAACTAACACCCTATCTAAACAATGACAAGCAGGAACTATAGGAAAGGGCGCGGCATCAGCCATGGGATCCATTGCTCTCCAGGGCGATCTCTTTTCCCTTGCTCTTCAGGACCTGTTCAACGTTCAGCAAGCCACAACAACTAGCCAGATCGAGCAGTGTCTGACGGTTGCAGCCAGCAGGCTCTTTAGTGATTGGCATTGGGGCAACCAAGTTGATATCTGGGATGCTCCTCATCTTCCTCCTACGAGTCGAGGTCGAGCCACGGGAATGTCCTGACCCTTCATCAGAGGAGGCTTTGCGTTGAGCGGCCCTCTCAACCGAACCCATTCTTGCTCCGTCCTGCAGCTTTCTGATCCTCTCGATGCGCCTATGGTACGTGACAACCCCCCTCTTGGAAATCTTCTCTGGCGGCTCGCTAAGGTCGGACTCAGAGTCGGAAAGTGGCAGCGGCTGAGCTTGATGCCGCGTTTCAACGGGCTGAGGCAGGATCTCAGCATCCACAGTCTGAGTCAAAGGGCCCTTGCCCTTCCTGTCGAACACCTGCGAGAGGCACACAGCGGCCCGCGTCACCCGCACAGCAGGCCTCCTTTCAGCAGGCTTGTAGAGGAATGGCCCAGCACAGCCCAACATGTTTAGCGTCCCCCCAGCAAGCGGGTTTCCACCACGACCAGGAGCATTTCCCCCCTGCCCCGGAAGGAAAAGAGCATGTTTGAGGTGCTCAAGCCCGTCAGGAGTGGTGTGGATTTTGTTGTCTGGCATCAGCATTAGGGGAGAGGCTAGCACTGGCGTGCCATGCCCGGCGGCTAGCGAGGAGATGATGGGAACGGGGTCAGAGGCGCAGCCATGAAAGTGGAAAGGAACAAGAGTTGCCTTAACCGGGTCAAAAGGAAGCTGTAGCAGTGGCAGTACACCGCGGCCAGGGAGCAGCGAGTTTGGGGTTCGTGCAGGTGGGTGGTGATGGCATTTAGGTTTGAGTCTACATAAATACTCTTTGTGCTTTAATAGATCTATGATTTTCCCCACGTCTGTGAAAGTGAAAGCGTGCATACCGTGTGTGGCACTTTGGCTAGATTGAATATTTGTTATGAGTTATATTTGGAGTTGGATGTCTCTATGAAATTGTGGTGTTTGTTGGAACCATCTAGCGCTCAAGGTGACAGTGTGGGGTTATGCTAGACCCAAATCCTCGCCGCCGCCTATCGCCATCTGGGCCGAGGATCACCGGCCGCCACTCACCGCAACACCACCGCCAAACCAGCCGGGACGGACGATGCCGTCTTCCTGCCAAATCGCGATCAGGGACGCCGCCGCCGCCACGTCCCCAGGTCTTTGCCTGACGACGATCCAGACGACGGCGGTGGGGAGAAGAGACCACGGGAGGGAGGGCTCGGCAGGGAGGGGAGGCCGCCCGGCGCGGCGCGGCGCTGCCGCGCGGGTGCGGGAGGAGGAGCAGAACATACGTATGGATATCATACTTGGGTCGATGTCTAACACAATTGAAAGAACCTTAATCGGTTCACACGCCGCAATAAATTTCTTCTAATATGACGACCATTCCCACCATCAATGTAACCTTCGTGGAAGTCACGGCATTTGAAGGTGGTACTGTTGTCAATATCGAAAAGATACATGTTTACTTGACTCGCAAATGCAGCCAACAAAACCGAGAAACGGATGATATCCACACAATATGTTCCGAGAGCACGATCACCACAAAAAAAGGGAACAAAAACACAGTAAGAAAAGTTGAGCAGCTTGACCAGTAAACCGGTCCACATGCTGATGTTTGTCAGCATCGAAACGGCTCGAGAAAGGTCTCACATCATTGCAGAAGATCTATGTCAGTTTCTGGTTGAAAAGTATATAGCCAGAGAAGTGTTCCACCTGTTGGATTCGAGGGCTGGACATGCCGCAACAAGCTTGTCCAGCTCAAACAGCGACAACAGCGGTTGGCGATGAGCGGTGAAAAGTAGCGGTTACTGGAACGGTTGACGGACTCCAGGTCTCCGCTGGAGGCGCGGTCAAGGTAAGATAAGGTGCAAGTGTGTGGATCAGAGGCTGCTGTAAATGTGTTTTTAAACCCCTTGGCCAGCCGAGCATCCAACTCACGCTTCACAGCTCACACACCACCACCGGCAAACCCACCCAGAAACTTCTCCCGCGTTGTACTGCTGTGCTCCCCGACCAAGCAGAGGTGAGCTTTCTCTCCCCTTAGTTACTACGTTACGCTTCAGATAATTGACCGCTAATAATCCTCGATGCTAGGCTTTTAAGCTTGTCTGTAGTACAAGCGCATGCTCTCAACCTACAACCGCTAGTAAGCGTGCAATTCATGACATGCCACCAGATTTATCATTTACATTTTGCAGGTGACGTGTGCCTTATGATGCGTCCTCTCAAGCAACCGGCGAAACTCGCCATGCTTTTGCTGTTGACGTTGCTGCTGCTCTGTAACGGAGTTGGCAACGTCCATGGCAAGACAATCCACGAGAACAGCATCGATTTGCAGGCGCTGCTCGCCTTCAAGCAGAGCATCACCAACGATCCTCTAGGAGCCTTGAGCAACTGGAACACCACCACCCACCACCTCTGTCGGTGGAATGGTGTCACATGCACCACCACACCACCGTTTCGCGTCTCGTCGCTTAACCTCACCAACCAAAACTTACAAGGCCAAATCACCCCCTCTCTTGGAAACCTGACCTTCCTAAATATGCTTGACCTCTCAAACAATAGCTTTCTCGGCGGCATACCTCTTCTCGGCAATCTTAAAGAGCTGCAGACACTTCATCTTTGGTCGAACCAATTGCAAGGCATCATTCCTGATGCACTTGCGAATTGCTCCAACTTAACTGACCTAGACCTCTCCTTAAACCATCTGGATGGTGCAATTCCTACCAAGCTAGACTCGCTCTCCAATCTACTTTTTTTGAACCTTGCCGTGAATAATCTTACTGGAACAATCCCGCCAACCCTTGGCAATATCACCGCCTTGGAAGAAGTCTATCTTGACACAAATCAACTAGAAGGGACCATTCCCGACAAGCTTTGGCAATTACCAAAGATGTCGGCTCTGTCTCTAGGTAGAAATAGTTTGACAGGTGAAATCCCAAAAATACTCTATAATTTGTCTTCACTCCAAACTTTAGGTTTGGAGTACAACATGCTCGGCAATGTGTTGCCACCAAACTTTGGTGATATCTTCCCTAATCTCTTATGGTTCACATTGAATCACAACAGATTTGAAGGTCACATCCCAGCTTCTCTAGGGAATGTTTCACTGCTGGGATTAATAGATCTATCATTTAACAACTTCACCGGCCCAGTTCCTAGTACTTTAGGAATGCTCTCTGAACTCTCTTTCCTGAATCTTCAGGTGAATAAACTAGAAGCAAGGGATAGCCAAGGATGGGAATTCCTTCACTCCTTGAAAAACTGTAAAATTCTACAAACACTCGGATTAGCTCAAAATCAGCTATATGGGGCGATTCCAAATTCAATTGGTGACCTATCTCTCAATCTTCAGGCCCTATCATTGAGTGGAAACAGGCTATCAGGATCTGTTCCCCCAAGTATAGGAAACCTTCATGGCTTAATTAATCTGTTACTTGACTTTAATAATCTTACAGGTACAATTGATGGTTGGGTCGAAAGGCTAACAAATCTGCAAGGTTTAATTCTCGAACATAACAACTTCACCGGGTCAATTCCGTATTCTCTTGGCCATCTTACCAATCTAACCAAGCTTTCTGTAGCAAGTAATGCATTGGAAGGCCCCATACCAATATCATTAGGAAAACTTTCGGGACTCCTGGAGTTGAACCTAAGCCATAACAACCTCCAAGGTATCATACCCCCAGAAATTAGTAACCTTAGGCAACTAATAAAGCTAGATCTCTCTGCGAACAAGCTTACTGGGAAAATTCCTGATGCTTTGGATCAATGTACAAATCTAGTAAACATCAACTTGGACGCGAACTTTCTTAATGGAAATATCCCAATATCTTTTGGCAACCTAAAGAGCCTGGACAACCTTAATCTTTCACATAACAACTTATCTGGCACCATTCCAATAACTCTAAATGGTCTATTTCTTCTGAGCAAGCTGGACCTGTCATACAATCTTTTCCAAGGAGTAATACCGGTAACTGGAGTATTTGCAAATGCCACAGTTGTTTCACTCGAAGGCAACGTGGGACTATGTGGAGGAGTGATAGATCTCCATATGCCACCGTGCCCTGCTGTTTCTCGGGGATCAGAGACAGGGTACTATTTGGTCAGAGCGTTGATTCCATTGTTTGGCTTCATGTCACTCGTAATGCTAACTTATATAATAATCACACAGAAGAAAATATCACGAAGAACAAACTTGTTTTTGCTTTCTTTTGGTAAGAAATTTCCAAGAGTCTCTTACAAGGATCTAAATCAAGCTACAGGAAACTTCTCACAGGCAAAGCTCCTCGGAAGAGGAAGCTATGGTTCAGTGTACAGAGGAAAGTTAACTCAAGCTAAAATACAAGTGGCCATCAAGGTTTTTGACCTTGACATGAAATTTGCGGACAAAAGCTTTGTAATAGAATGTGATGTTTTGAGAAGCATTCGACATCGGAACCTTCTACCCATCCTAACAGCATGTTCTACCATCGACAATAATGGTGATGCTTTTAAAGCTCTAATTTACGAATACATGCCTAACGGGAACTTGGACACATGGTTGCATGGCAAATTTCCTGGCGATTCTTCAAAATGTTTGAGCTTAGCTCAAAGAGCAAGCATAGCAGTTGGCATAGCCGATGCATTGGCTTATTTACACCACGATTGTGAAATTCAGATTGTACATTGTGATTTGAAGGCAACAAATATACTTCTTGATGATGATATGAATGCTTACTTGGGAGACTTCGGCATTGCAAGCCTAGTTGGACAGTCAAGTTCAGGCACCTCATTCGGACTGAAGGGAACGATAGGCTACATAGCTCCTGGTATAATGAACTCCCGCACTTCCTTTCTTGTATGAGCATCTGTTATTTACATTAACAAAGAAACTTTCTATTGTGCTAATTACTGCAATTTTATCTCTTGGTAGAGTATGCTCAAAGTGGCCAGGCGTCCATCCACGGGGATGTTTATAGTTTTGGAATAGTACTCCTAGAGATGCTGATTGGCAAAAGACCGACAAATCCTATGTTTGAGAACAAACTCAACTTGGTGAACTTTGCGGGAAGAAACTATCCAGATCGGATACTACAGATCATTGATGCTCGTCTCCGGAGAGAATGTGAAGGCTATATCCAGCAAACATTACAATGAAAAATGCGTTGTATGAATGCTTATTATTGCTCATGCAAGTCGCTCTTCATGTACACGTTTGATCCCAAGGGAACGGATGAACATAAGAGAAGTAACCAATAAGTTGCATTCTATCAGTACGTCATACATTAGAGCGACCAAGAGAGAGCCATGTTTGCAGTAGGCGTAATAATAGAAGATGATAAACTAGCCACATGTACACTGAATAATATGCGTAATTTGAAGCTATTAATGCATATTGCTAGAGCATCTCTAACATATGATGTAAATAGGGCAAATGCCCGAGAAACAATTTTTAGGCATTTGGACCAAAAATTGTGCTTAAGGAGATGCCCTATCTCTTTTTGGTGATGCAAAAAATTGGGTAACCCTACATTTTCACCCAAGTGATGCAAAGTTTGGGCAGTTAGGTTGCTGCCGCAAAATAAAAAGTCTTGCCAGGCGCGGCTGTACCACTTGTGTGAAATTTCATCCTACCACACCCGCCTTTCCTCACGACCGCAACCAGAAAAATCTTGGCCGTTGTCGTCGCCGGTCAGCCGTCCATCCATAACTCAGACCCGACTTGGCAGCCTGATCCCGCTGCAGTTTGTATGTACTTCTTGCGGATTGATGCATTTTGCATTTTTCGCGGAGTTTGCAACCATGCCTTCGACTTCCACTGCACCAGCTGTCGGCTCAAAATCTGGTGTACCCTCTAAATGATTTATGCACTAGCCAACTTCATCTAAAGACCGATACGATGGAAAGAAATTAGACAATATATTTATATTCAATACTTCGCCTCACGTCTAGGCTATTTTAGTTCTTAGTGTGACTTCGCTGTAGGCCACGAAATATTATTAACACTACATGAGCAAAGTCTTGAACTCAAAATCTCTTCTCTCAGATACCATAGAAGATTTATACATTTAACTTTACCAAAAGACCGATCTAATAAAAAATAACTAGGCAATATATTTATATTCAACACCCTCTAGGTCGGTTTGTTAGTTGACACCTTGTTGTTCCGATCTGCATCGCAGAGAACATAGAGTGAGAGTTCGAGAAGTATGGTATTCAGAAAAGTTACTTTTCTTTTTTATTGAATAGGGGTAGACCCTGAAGGCACTAGAAGCTTTCATTAATATACTTTTTTTATTGAATAGGGGTAGGCTCTGAAGGCCCTAGAAGCTTTCATTAACAGCGGTGGAGGTACACATTACATATTGGGATATAAAGGAAATAGAATTGCAATGAAGCCCAAACATTTTGCACAAAGGACCATAGGTAAAATATGGAAAACACAATCGGGTCATGCTGCTTCTCCACCACGTCGGAGCATCTCGGCATAGTCAACCGAGGCGTCACCGGGGAAGGAACCACTTGAGACCTGATAGCGGGAGCAAGCTACACCGGATCAGAGGTCCTCCGAGATGGCATATCAGCCTGGAGGTTGAGTAGAGTCGTGGTACGCTGTCCAGCACACACTAAATCCGACGAACACAATGGGAGTGGTCGCTCTTCGACCATCTGGGACAATAGTGAACTAGAGATTATCGTGGATGAACTCCCGGAGGTAGCTTCTAAACTCCCCTGCTATAGAGACCATCAAGCAGCGGCCAGCCTATCAATCTCCCTCCTCCGACTCACCATGGGAGTAGTAAAAGATCTGCACACATTGCCTTTAGACAACAAACCTGCAAAAACCAATCCGCTTATTGAAGAAGGCCTTGCCAGAGCTGCCATAAACACCCAGCCTCCACCTTGAAGTCCTGGCAGAGAGCAGCACCAGCAACCATCCGGCGGCATGGACTAGCACCCGATGAAGTAGCCTCCAAGAGCTAAAGAAAACGACCTTATTGGAGGAGATGACTAGTGATGAGTGCATTTTTAAAGCAAATTTACCTTATACTTTTGTACGAGTAGCAATAGGATTTTGGTATTTTAGGCGCTCACGCGCACCTTTTATGCTTGTTTCTACATGATACCAAATTATGAAGGTATTGATGAACATATCATGTAGAACCGTCATATCTTGTATTAATATGATATTTCTAGAAGTCGTCGCCGCCATCTTTCACTGATCCATATTTGAGACAAGTATCTAGTCATTGACCTTGCTAGGACCGTCGCTGAAGCCCCCATGGCCCCAGATAGCACCTCCGCCCTGATGACTGCAGCAACACTTCGTTGGGAGACCCCAAGCGGAAGGTATGATTCAGTTCAGTAGGCAAGTTTTCCTCAGTAAGAAACCAAGGTTATCAAACCAGTAGGAGGAAGGAAACACCCTAAAGGTGCTGCACGCAACGTGGAGACCTGCACAACACAAACTCAAGACTTTGCCCCAACTAACAGTGAGGTTGTCAATCTCACTGGTTGGTGTAACAAAGGATTAAACGTATGGTGTGGAAGGTAATGGTTTGCAGCAAGTAAACAAGTAACAGTGGAAGATGTATCAATGGTAAAGACTGGACCGGGGTCCATAGTTCACTAGTGGTGCTCTCCTTAGATAAACAAAATGGTATGAAGGGTAAACAAATTACAGCAGGGCAATTGACAGGAACTGAGCAAGGCATAACAATGCAATACCAGACAAAAAGATCCTATGAGATTCGATTGGGCAATACAACAATATACATAGACCACCATCCAACTACATCTATGAATAGAAGTCCACCTTCAGGTTATCATCCGAACCCCCTCCAGTATTAAGTTGCAAGCAACAGACAACTGCTTTAAGCAAAGTGTGTAAGGTAAACAATCCACTTGTTCCATGAATAAGAGACCATTGTTTTCTCCCTAGTAGCAACGGCACATCTACAATCGAAGAGATTTCTGTCACTTCCCTTGGAAACTAGAGGCATGAACCCACTATCGAGCATAAATACCCCCTCTTGGAGTCCCTAGAAACTACTTGGCCAAGATATCTACTAACAACGGAGACCATGCAAGATCACAAACAACACAAACATGATAGTATAAAATAGACAAAACCATTAATCAATATGACATAGTAATCTCAATATCCATCGGATCCCCGCAAACACAACATGCATGATTAGAAATAGATTAGATCTTGATCATGAACATAGCTCACAAGATCTATACATGAAAGCATAAGGAGGAGATACAACCATCTAGCTACTACATGGACCCATAGTCCAAGGTGGAACTACTCACGCATCATACTGGAGAAGAAGGCCTCCGGGATGTTCTCCCCTCTAGCAGGGTGCCGGGAAGAAATTTAGATCCCCCGACCTAGGAACAACGGTGGCGGCGGCTACAGAAGGTTTCATAGAGTTTTGATCGGGTGCCTAGGGTTTCTGCATCGGGTACTTATTATAGGCGAAGAGGCGAGACTGGGAGGCGTCCAGGGGCCCCACACCCTACACAGGCGCGGGTTGGACCCACCCGCGCCTAGGGGGGTCTAGCCGTCCTGGTTCACTTCTCCGTCTCCCCTCTGGACTTCGTGTCCCCCATGGTAAAATATTGACTTTGGCTTTGTCCCGTCCAATTCCGAGAATATTGATTTTCTGCCTTTCTGGAACCAAAAACAGAAGAAAACAGGCAACTGGCACTGTGGAAACTTGTTAATAGGTTAGTTCCAGAAAAGATATAAAAACACCTCAAAGTGTAGACAAAGGAAAGCAAAGTAGATACTAAACAATCATGGAGCAACAAAAATTATAGATACGTTTCCGACATATCAAGCATCCCCAAGCTTAACTCCTGCTCGTCCTCGAATAGTTAAGTGATAAAAGAATAATTTTTGAGGTGACATGCACCATTAAAACCAAGATCAAACCATTTGCAAGCATTGAAAGCTGGGAACAAAGAACTCTAAACATGTGCATCAAAGATGGAGTTCTAACAATAGGACATAGTAACTATGCATGCAACATGAAAGGCTATAAACAAAGATCATGAATAACATGCATTGAAAAATGTTTGCTTGTTTCACATACAGAAAACATAGCATAGTGGCATTCAGCTTGTCCCTCATAGAGTAACAAATAGATGCATAGGACACCTTCAAAGTTCACAAGGATGACTAGAAACAAGTAGCACAAGAACAAGTAATATCACCATATGCATCAATCAATAAGTTTTGGGACAGTGCACATAGAATGGCAACTATGCTCTCTTAATGGTGCCTAAGGGTAGAAGGTGGAGACTCCAATAATGGTGGAAGAAAGGCCTTTCATAAAGGAAGCAGGGATTTCAAGTTTCAAAAAAAGCTTCCAAACATTATGGTACTTGTTAGCTTTCAGCCCTCATTGCCCCTATCATAAGCATCTTGAAGTGATTAAGGTTAAAGTGAACAAATTATGGAGTATATGCTTGACAAAGTATAAGTTGGCAATCTCAAGTCCCTTGAATACGAGGGCCACACCTCATGCTCCTCAACTTCAGTCACATGTAAGTTCTTGTCATTGTAAGTACATGCGTATCATAGAGAACCGCCAACGGGGTACCCCTTGCACATGGTACAAGAGCTATCCCATAACCAAAATGACAAGGCAATCAGACAATGAGCATCTCAGCGATCTTTTTATTTACTATATGCATAGCTTTTTATTGAGGATGCTTCATAGATAGCTCACTATGGTGATGCTGCAAGTTTCCACCATGATTAGGCATGGCTTAGGCTAGCGGCCCAGGCGTTTCTCTAACACAAAATACATACTCCATGGACTTACAAGTTCCCTCTTTATTTCACACCGGTGACATCCATCGACAAAAGAGCATAATATGAACTGAGTACAAAGTACAAGTGCATTTTTGAAAACGTTCCCCGTGACATCATGGTTCTGCTAATTCCAACGTATAAGTGCAAGCATATACAACATAGTGTTGGAGATATGCCCTAGAGGCAATAATAAATGTAGTTATTATTATATATTTGTGTTTATGATAAATGTTTACATTCATGCTATAATAGTATTAACAAGGAAACATTAATACTTGTGTGATTTGTAAACTAAATTAGAGTCCCTAGTAAAGCCTCTTTATAATACTAGCTTGTTGGTTAATAAATGATTGTGGTTTCCCTATCATGAACATTGAGATGTTATTAACAACAAGATCATATCGTTAGGAGAATGATATGATGGACATACTCCTATAGATAAGCGTAGAATAAAGATCAAGTCATTTTAATAGTTCAATTGCTATATGCTTTCTGATACATAGTAACCTAATTCCTTTGACCATGAGATCATGCATATCACCATCACCGGAAGGATGCTTTGATTACATCAAACACCACAGCATAACTGGGTCGTTATAAAGGTGGCATTGAGTGTTCGGAAAGTACTGGTTGAGACACATGGATCTAGAGTGGGATTTGTCCATCCCTATGACGGATAGATATACTCTGGGCCCTCTCGGTGGAATGTCATTCAATTGGCTTGCAAGCATGTGACTGGCTCACAAGGGATCACATATCACGGGAACGAGAAAAGAGTACTTATCAGTAACGAGGTTGAACTAAGTATGCAGAGATACCGACGATCAAAACCTCGGATAAGTAAGCTATCGTGAGACAAAGGGAAATTGGTATCGTATGTAAGTGGTTCATTCGATCGCAAAGTAATCGTAGAAATATGTGGGAGCCATATGAATTTCCAGATTCCTCTATTGCTTATTGTTCAGAGAAGTGTCTCGATCATGTCTGCATAATTCATTAACCGTAGGGAGACACACTTAAGGATTCGATGTTGTTGAGTAGTTATGGAATGATGAGTAAGAGACCGAATGTTGTTCGGAGTCTCGGATGGGATCCGGGATATCACGAGGAGATCCAGAATGGTCCGGAGAATAAGATTCATATAAGGAAAGTCCTGTTTCGGGGTTGGAGAATGGTTCCGGTATTTTCATCAGGAATGTTCTAGAAGGTTCCGGAAGGTCCGACACTCCGGAGGGGAAGGGTACATGAATGTGTCATAACGAGTTGGAATGGTTGCATCATGTACTAGGTGTCATCGCTGAGCAAAATAAAAGGGATAAATCAAATCCTAGTTTGAAAAGTCAAACGCCAATTTGAAAAGTCAAACGGCAAGTTTGCTTGGTGGAGGGAGAGTAGGAAACCTACTTGGGGAGGAAGTCCCTCTCCCTCCACCGCCGGCCTTGGAAGCCGAGTTAGGGAGGGACTCCCCTCCCCTTGGCCGCGCCCTCCCACCTATATAAGGAGGGGCAGGGCTGCCCCTCCAAGACTACACCTCCACCACCCAAAACCCTAGCCCTAGCCGCCGGCCCTCCTGCAGCTGCCACCGCCCTAGGGCAAACCCTAGCCGCCGACTTGGGGCAATCCCCTTGCCCTAGCCGCCGGCCTAGCTCCCTCTCCTTGGTGTGTCTAAACCCTATATCACCGAGGCCTCTCTCATAGTCCACCATGCTTGCTCCGGCTTAAGGCGAAGCCCTGCAAGATCTCCCCTCTACTTCCGGTACCACGCCGTCGTAATGCCGGAATCACGAGGAGAGTGATACAACCTCCGCTGCCTGCTGGAACAAGGAAGAGGAAGGTCTTCATCAAGTACCGAACGTGTGACCGACTGCGGGAGCGCTGCCGGAACGCAGCGCCAGAAGGATCGTCTACGCGATCTTGAGATCGGCAAGAGTACGACTACATCACCCACGAGAATCTGCTCTCGTTAAACACTTTGGAATCTTCGAGGGTGAGTTATTCCATCGACTCGTTGCTACAATATAGTAGATAGATCTTGGATTGTTTGTTTGTATGCGGTAGAAATTTTTTGTTTTCCATGCTACGAACCCCTACAGTGGTATCAGAGCTGTGTCTATATGTATATCTGTTGCACGAGTAGAACACAATGGTCATTGTGGGTGGTGGTGCTTTTATTATCAATTGCTTCTTGTGTACTTTGCATCTTGCGGTATGATGGGATGAAGCGGCCCGGGCTAACCTTACATGATATCGTTCATGAGACTTGCTCCACGCTCAACATGCAACTTGTATTGCATAAGTGGATTTGCGGGTGTCTGTCTCTCCCATTATAGTATAGATCCAATTTACAACGGGCACTTGATAGTTCAAACATCAACGTTGTGGTTCTTGTTCGTAAGTTAGATCGACACTTATTGAAATCCCCAAACCACGTAAAATATGCAAAGAAATTAGAGGCGTCTAACTTTGTTTTGCAGGGGTGTGCTGTGATGTGATATGGCCATGATTGTGATTATATTTGATGTATGCAATGTTCCTTATTGTAAGTTGGCAACCGGCAGGAGCCATATGGTTGTCTTAATTTCTGTTAAGACCCGCGTGTCTATTCAAAATAGTTGTAATAGTTGAAGCTGGTGGACGACAACCATGGAGCAGCGTCATTGACCTTGATGCTATGCCGGTGATGATAGAGATCATGTTAGTGCTTGAAGATGTTGTAGGGTTCCCAATATTAGATAAGATAGAGCCTCCTGTGTTTACAATGCTAGTCCCTGGATCAATAGCTAGAATCCACAGTTCAGATGTAATATCAAGAAACAAAGGTCATAATATAACTTTATAACCAGGAATAACATAATTTATTACATCATTACATAGCTCATTTGGCTATTACATTACATTGCAGCGGAATAACTATGGTCAAGTGGTCCTTCATCTTCAAAGTTTCCACAGGCAGATGTTGGTTGTAGACTTTGTAGTCCTAGTCAATCAAACAATCTTTATTTAATAAATCAATCAACCTGCAACATTACAAGTTACAGCCACATGGGTCAATACATTTTGAATTGTATTGGAAAGTTTCACTTTTAGGTAAATATGAGTGGATCCTATCAATACATGCATATTTGGCTGAGTAGAGTTTAAGGCTTTTTGCATAAAGCAACATTTATCCTATCTTTTAAAAATGGTTTTGTCCTTTGTCAAATCTTCTTTCCAAATTCCTTGAACTCCTTGGTAGAAACACAAATGTTCAAGTCCTTGTCAAAATTCCTTTGAGCTACTTGGCAACCCCAAGTGCATCAAGTTTTTATCAAAATCTCATGAGTCCCTTGGTAACCCCAAGTACATCATGCTCTTGAGCACCTTGGTAAACCCCAAGTGCAACAAGCTTAACAAAATCTTCTTTGAATTCCTTGGTACCCCAAGTGCATCAAGTTTTTATATTAGAAGTTGGAATGTCGAGATCTCCCATGGTTCAAACTTTAGTTGCTCAGTATTGTCCATAACCGGGGACACGGCTAAGTACTTAGATTTTATTTACTTCTGCAGAAGGAGTACACTTTACCCACATGACACAATCCCATCTTGTTGCCACCAGTGGCCTACTGGATTAGTGCTCACCAAGATGGAGTACTGGCAGACTGAGAGTGTGACGAAGTCTTTCCAAAAGGTCCTTCCATACATCATTGCTAGCTTGTCTTCAGCCCCCATGAAGCATTCCAGATCCCCATGTCCGGTAGCTAAAGACAATGTATGGTTCTTCCTAATGTAGTTGACTAAGCCAGAGCCATAATAGCATGTGGTTGTACATGGAAGCCACAATTGGAGAAACATGTTCAACCTCTAAGTTTCCTAGATGTATTTCTTTTGGAGCACAACACAAAGTGAATGCCATAGACATGGTTCTCTTTTGTTGCCACCTTCTCCAAAACTTAAGTATCCTCCACCTAGGTGGTTCATTGAGTCCTTGTTTTATTATGTAAAACACAAGTCCTTTTCTCAACCTTTGTAAAATTTCAACATGTATCTCTTTTCAAAATAAATCATGGCTAAGCATGTACAACTTCAATATTTTTACTAAGGAGTGTATAGGGAATCCTATTAGGATTAGCTTAGCATAAGTATAAACATTTTCATGCAAGTTTACAAAATCCACTAAGTAAAATAGTAGGTCTTTTGTATGATAGTGTAACTTGCCTTTTTGGTAGGGAATGAGGATTTTACTCCTTGATCTTGCTAGTCTCACACTTGCTAAATTCACTACAATCATTCAAACGAGCATAGTATCAAGTAGCATTCCAACATTCAAACAATAATTTACACACACAAGGCAATGGTTCCTAAGTCTTGCAAAAAGAGGGTTCTATGGCAAGGTTGGTCTCTACTAGGTTTATAACTTGTAAGGTCCTCATTGGTATTTTACCAAAATGGCAAGGTCATTTGTTAGAGGGTTTTGCTCAAAGTCTATTTTAAAATCGCTTCAACATTTTATGTGGTGATAATTATTCCTTTCAAAACAAAACTTTATGTTTTTCACCAAGTGAGTTGCCCTTGGCAAGGCTTGGTGTTTTGGGTCAGTAAGCTTGATCCATAACATTTTCCTAAAGTTTTGCTTTGCAAAAACATTTCCATAATAAAATTAATGAGTTTATTTGGCTAGAAAAATGGTTAAGTTGAATAATTCAACTTAAATTTCACAAAAATCATTTTTAACTCTATGGGTTGGTTTCTAGGGTCAGTAGGGTCACACAATTCCATTTTGCAAAAGATTTAATCCTAAAATGAATTTTAAACAATTTTTATATTCCAAACAAGTACATAAATGTTCTTGTAATTTCAAACAAGCAATCAGATACTATTTTCAAAACTAAGGCCATGGTTGTTTAGGGCTTGTTCCCCTGACTTTATTGATATAAAATTTGTCAAATTTGGACGTGTGGATCAAAAGTTATAGAGGTTTGAAGTTTGTAGTTGAATCAGATTCAAATTTCTTTTAAAACGAGATAGGTGACACGCGGCACGCTCTGGTTGGACGGTACCGGTTCGGGGTGGATCACGCTGTGGGGCGTTGGATTAAGTCAGATCGGGTGGTCCAGATAACGTACCCCTTCGCGGCTTAAGTGTTCTATCACAGGCGTTGGATAGGGATCCAACGGTGTTCACGCGCTCGACCATTCGCGAGCGGCACCGGCGGTGGCTAGTGGCGGCGGCGGTCAGATTGCGGCGGCGCTTGGCGAAACAGAACGTTGGGAGAGAGGGGAAGATGTTCACCTTGATCGCAGAGCTAGGGTGGAGCACGTCGTGTGGTCGGTGTGGCTCGGGGCGCACTAGGGTTGCGGCAATTTCTCACCGGAGTTGGTAACAGCGTCGAGCGGCTCTGGTTCTGGTTGAAGTCGACGCTGCAGATCACCCTAAGGCAAGTCAGGAATATGGTTAGGTGTCACATCCCAAGATTTTCCAAATCTTGTAATGTGAAAGTAAAGGAATAAAAATAAAATTATGTTCAAATTTCAGAGCCAGAAGAAACTTTTTGAATTTAGTTGGAACCTCAAATCACATTTAAAATTAAATAAAATAAAAGGGTGCATAAAGGAAAAACATTTAATAAAGGAAATTAAAAATGTTTTGGAATTACTATTATTTGATCCTTTAATAAAAAGATTTATTATCAAAAGAAATGGTGGATTTATAAGAAAAGAATATTTGATAAGGCCAAATTAAATCTTGACCAAAACTTTGAATTAAAACAATTTATAAAATAGCAAAGGTTCAATTAAAAATAATAAAGGATTTATTAAATAAAATAATTAATGTCCAAACTCTTTTAAATAAAAGGTCTTACCAATTTAATTGAAACATCAAAACTTGTTAAATTATTTAAAATAAGATTTCTAAGTATTTTATATTCACAATTAAAATCTACTAAAATGTTTTGACTCTATATTAGATTTCAAAATAAATATCTCAATAAAATAAATCCTATTTGATTTAATAATGAAAGTCTATTATATTAATGGATCCTAAAATAAAACACTATTTCTGTTTTAAACAAGTTTTCCAAATATACTTTACTTCCAAATAAAAACCTGCTGTTTTGTTCTTGAAAATATTTGGTTTAAATGGGGATTTTAATTAATATCAAACCCTATTTTTTTTTTATGAACCATAGCCATTTTATTTGATTAAATAAAACCTAAAAAGAATTTAAAAGATTATTGTATTTTAGAATTTTGGTATTTGTTACTGAACAGAATCAATGTTCAAAAGTTGTGAGGTGTGATGTGAGTTTAAATTCAATTGATTGTTTGAATTATGTGATTGAATAATCAAATCAGTAATTCAGAATAGAAAATGAAAAAGGCATTCAGTATAAAAAAAATGGAACAAGCAGCCCAGTCGACAGGCCCAGCTCCAGCCCATCTAGCCCACCTCCTCTCCCGAACCGTTTCTTTCCCACTCAGAACCGCACCCTCCCAGCAACCGACAAGTGGACCCCGTCTGAAACGTTTTCTCCACTGACGAGTGGACCCCTTCCACTGTTCTCCCTCCCTACCCGCACGACCTTCTCCCCCACCCCTCGCCGGCCGTTGCAGGCGGATTAACTCCGGCGTAATACGCCTTAATCACGCAATGAATCTGCCCCTTGACCACGCAGGATAAATCGCCAACACCCCTTCTTCATTCTTTCCCTGACTCCTTCCCCGAGCACGCCTCCAGGCCGTCGCAATTCGTCCTCGAACGGCTTCGTCTCCGACGAGCCCTCTCGCAAATTCCGGCCAGCACACTCTCCCTTCCGCCTCCCTGAGCACACGAGCACGCTCACCATACACTGGCGCATCCTTCTGTGGCAATCACTTGACCGCGGGTACCTCTAAGCCTCGCCAACGACAACCACCTGTACCGCCGCCGCGTCTGCCTTACTCCGGCGAGTCTTCCAGGGCGCTCCCTATCCTCGTCCACGACGACCACCGACGACCCCGCAACTCCGGTGAGCTCTGGCACTCGACTCCGTTCGCGCCTTGATCAGTGAGGCATGCCCCTTGATTAGTCTGTGTCCTCTGCCTCTCCAGATACTCGCCAAACACTCGCGCGTGGTCTGCAACCCCGTCCCCGTCGACGAGTAGAAGCTCCTGGCGCCAGTAGAAGCTCCGGCGAGCAATTCCCCAGGAAACCGTGCGCCCCTTCACCAGCCAGTGCCTCCTTGAGCTTCCCCAGGCATCTGCGAACACGGTTAACATCCCCTCCCTCCTTCTCGCTTCCTGTAACACCGGCGACACCACTGACAAGCCGCCGCCGCCGCGCGTCAGAACCCAGCGCCGCCAGCTTATGGTCGGGGCACTGAGAGCCGTCCGATTTTGATCCGTCGGATAAGATAGAAAGTGGCGCGAAGGGGTATGCATCGATCTGAGCCGCGTGTTGATAGTTAGATCCAACGTCCAGCGTCGCCCGATCCGGCCGAACCGGTATCGGCCAGTAAGAACACGCCGCGTGTCACCTGTTCGATTTAAAAACATATTGAAATCTGATTTAGATAGGATTTTCAAACCCTTGTAACTTTCGAACCACACGTCCAAATTTTGCAAATTTTATATCAATGAAATCAGGAGAACAAACCCTAGCCAACCATGGCCTTAGTTTTGAAAATAGTATCTGTTAGCTTGTTTGAATTTACAGAAACATTTGTGTACTTGTTTAGAGTATAAAAATTGTTTAAAAATGATTTTAGGATTAAATCTTTTGCAAAATGGATTTGTGTGACCCTACTGACCCTAAGAACCAACCCATAGTGTTCAAAATGATTTTTGTGAAATTTAAGTTGAATTAGTTAACTTAGCCATTTTCTAGCCAAATAAAACTCATTGATTTTATTTTGAAAAGTTTGTGCAAGGAAAACTTTGGGAAAATGTTATGGACAAAACTTACTGACCCAAAACACCAAGCCTTGCCAAGGGCAACCCACTTGGTGAAAAACATAAAGTTTTTCTTTGAAAAGAATAATTTTCACCACATAAAATGTTGAATGGATTTTTAAATAAACTTTGAGCAAAAACCTCTAACCAATGACTTTGCCATTTTGGTAAATGACCAATGTGGATCTTACAAAGTTTATAAACCTAGTAGAGACCAACTTTGCAATAGAACCCTCTTTTTACAAGACTTAGGAACCATTGTTTGTGTATGTGAATTATTGTATGAATGTTGGAATGCTACTTGATACTATGCTTGTTTGATTGTAGTAATTAGCAAAGTGTGAGACTAGCAAGATCAAGAAGTAAACCTCATTCCCTAACAAAAAGGCAAGTGACACTATCATCTAAAGTCCCACTATTTTCATTATACTTAGTGGATTTTGTAAACATGCATGAAAATGTTTTATACTTATGCTATGCTAAACCTAATAGGATTCCCTATATATTCCTTAGTAAAAATATTGAAGTTGTACATGCTTAGCCATGCTATGTTTTGAAAAGAGATACATGTTGAGATTTACAAAGGTTGAGAAAAAGACTTGTGTTTTACATAATAAAACAAGGACTCAATGAACCACCTAGGTGGTGGACATTTTAAGTTTTGGAGAAGGTGGCAACAAAAGGAACCATGTCTATGGCAATTACTTTGTGTTGTGCTCCAAATGGAAACCACCTAGGAAACTTAGAGATTGAACATGTTTCTCCAATTGTGGCTTTCGTGTACAACCACATGCTATTATGGCTCTGGCTTAGTCAATTACATTAGGAAGACCCATACATTGTCTTTAGGTACCGGACATGGGGATCTGGAATGCTTCATGGGGGCTGAAGACAAGCTAGCAATGATGTATGGAAGGACCTTTTGGAAAGACTTCGTCACACTCTCAGTCTGCCAGTACTCCATCTTGGTGAGCACTAATCCAGTAGGCCACTGGTGGCAACAAGATGGGATTGTGTCATGTGGGTAAAGTGTACTCCTTCTGCAGAAGATAATAAAATCTAAGTACTTAGCCGTGTCCCCGGTTATGGACAATACTGAGCAACTAAAGTTTGAACCATGGGAGATCTCGACATTCCAACTTCTAATATAAAAACTTGATGCACTTGGGGGTACCAAGGAATTCAAAGAGATTTTGTTAAGCTTGATGCACTTGGGGTTTACCAAGGTGCTCAAGAGCATGATGTACTTGGGGTTACCAAGGACTCATGAGTTTTTGATAAAAACTTGATGCACTTGGGGTTACCAAGTAGCTCAAGGGATTTTTTTTTTGACAAGGACTTGAACACTTATGTGTCTACCAAGGAGTTCAAGGAACTTGGAAAGAAGTTTTGACAAAGGACAAAACCATTTTGAAAAGATAGGATAAATGTTGCTTTATGCAAAAAGCCTTAAAACTCTACATAGCCAAATATGCATGTATTGATAGGATCCACTCATATTATGCATAAAAGTGAAACTTGCCAATACAATTCCAATGTATTGACCCTTGTGGCTGTGACTTGAAATGTTGCAGGTTGATTGTTTTATGAAGATTGTTTGATTGACTAGGACTACAAAGTCTACAACCAACATCTGCCTGTGGCACTTAGAAGATGATGGACCCATACTTATATTATTCCGCTGCATTGTAATGTAATAGCTAAATGAGCTATGTATGATGTAATAAAATTATGTTATTCCTAGTTATAAAGTTAGAATATGACCCTTGTATCTTGATATTACATCTTAACTGTGGATGCTAGCTATTGATCCAGGGACTAGCATTGTAAAACACAGGAGGACTCTATCTTATTAAAGATTGGGACCTCTACAGATGGTATCAGAGCATTGTGTTGCCTGTAGGATTTGTAAACCCTAGGATTGGACAAAAACCCTTAGAAGAGTAGGAGTGTAATGGTTCCAAAAAGTTATTTACAAAAACACTTGTAAACTCTTTCCTAAACCATTTTGGTTTCAACTCTACATCTCTTCTGCTTCAACTTGATGGAAAAGCCTACCCCATGGCCAAAGACTACACCATGTACAAAGGACTTCTTCAACTTCTTCAACTCTAATGACTTCAACATCTTCAGCATATTCCCCAAGGACTTCCAACTTGAAAACTACTAAGGACCACAAGTGAAACAAGTAAATCTTGCTCAAGAGTTAGAGACTAAGGGAATGCAAAATAAGAAGAAACCAACAACAACTTTGAAGTATTGTGACCAAGAGTTCTTCTCAAAAGAAACCATGATCCCATACAAGAAGAAGGAAGGAAGGATCACAAGGAAACCATATAGATGGACCACCATAATTTAGTTAAGATAAACCACCAACTTATGTGGTGTAACAAAAATATTTTGTTGCCTAAGTATGTGCTTGAATCTTGTTTGAGTGAAATGTTTGTTTGTAATTGCATGCACATTGCTTGTGTGAATTGTGATGTGTGTGATTAGAATTGATTCCTTAGAAATATCTTGCCCATTCTAATCTCCCTTCAACCCAAACAGATGACTACCCCAAAGGACTCCAAGGTTGATGACACCAACATCAACCAAGCTGACAGCATGGGAGAGCTCTTAGCAACCCAACATCAGTTGAACCAATTAACAGCTCAGTTCCTAGCCAACAATAGTAATGAAGACCCAGCACTTCAAAAGTTTTTGGAGGAACAATCCCAATTGATGCTTAAAGTGACTAATCAAATGATTAGCATGGAAGAAAATTATCCTAGAAGAGAGTATGATAGCAAGGATGACAAGAATGTTGTTCTAGATGGAGCCCCAGCTTGCGATATTTGTGGAGACAAGGATCATACTCCAAGGAGCATGAAGGACAATGCCCAAACTGTGAAGGAAACCATTCTGTTGGTGAATGCCCTACCTCACAAGCTACTTGCTACCTTTGTGAGGGAAGTGATCATACTCCCGGCCTATGCCCTATCTATGCCATGGTGGAACAAAGGAAACAAGAAGGATCCAAGTCTACTAAAGGAAAAGGACCACTTCTACCTCCTAACAAGACAACCCAATTCAAAGGATCTAGGAAAATCAAGAAGCCCAAGCAAGACATGAGCCTTGTGCAATGTCGTAAATGTAAGGAAATGGGACACTACTCCAGTGCATGTCCAGGGAACATAAAGAATAAAGGAATTGACCAAGTATGGTGTAACAATTGTAATGAACCAGGCCACTATGTAGCAACTTGCCCAAAAGAGCAACGCAAAGAACTCAAGGACATTAATTGTTTCAACTGCAAGAATCCAGGACACTATGCAAGCAACTGTCCAGAAAGGATGAAGAACAAGTTAAACAAGCCTATGGAAAAACTCAATCTTGGCCCATGAGTCAAGTATGGAAACCTAGGAAACAAGCAAATGTTTGCAATAAGGAAATTTTATCCAGGACCCAGGAAGGCCAACATGTAATTTTTGTTTGAAAATTTTTAAGGGTGGTAGAACCCTAGTTGCTTGAACTTGCTTGAAACCCTAACCTCCCCAAATCTCGGGACGAGATTTATTTTAAGTGTGGTAGCCTGTCACATCCCAAGATTTTCCAAATCTTGTAATGTGAAAGTAAAGGAATAAAAATAAAACTATGTTCAAATTTCAGAGCCAGAAGAAACTTTTTGAATTTAGTTGGAACCTCAAATCACATTTAAAATTAAATAAAATAAAAGGGTGCATAAAGGAAAAACATTTAATAAAGGAAATTAAAAATGTTTTGGAATTACTATTATTTGATCCTTTAATAAAAAGATTTATTATCAAAAGAAATGGTGGATTTATAAGAAAAGAATATTTGATAAGGCCAAATTAAATCTTGACCAAAACTTTGAATTAAAACAATTTATAAAATAGCAAAGGTTTAATTAAAAATAATAAAGGATTTATTAAATAAAATAATTAATGTCCAAACTCTTTTAAATAAAAGGTCTTACCAATTTAATTGAAACATCAAAACTTGTTAAATTATTTAAAATAAGATTTCTAAGTATTTTATATTCACAATTAAAATCTACTAAAATGTTTTGACTCTATATTAGATTTCAAAATAAATATCTCAATAAAATAAATCCTATTTGATTTAATAATGAAAGTCTATTATATTAATGGATCCTAAAATAAAACACTATTTCTGTTTTAAACAAGTTTTCCAAATATACTTTACTTCCAAATAAAAACCTGCTGTTTTGTTCTTGAAAATATTTGGTTTAAATGGGGATTTTAATTAATATCAAACCCTATTTTTTTTTATGAACCATAGCCATTTTATTTGATTAAATAAAACCTAAAAAGAATTTAAAAGATTATTGTATTTTAGAATTTTGGTATTTGTTACTGAACAGAATCAATGTTCAAAAGTTGTGAGGTGTGATGTGAGTTTAAATTCAATTGATTGTTTGAATTATGTGTTTGAATAATCAAATCAGTAATTCAGAATAGAAAATGAAAAAGGCATTCAGTATAAAAAAAAATGGAACAAGCAGCCCAGTCGACAGGCCCAGCTCCAGCCCATCTAGCCCACCTCCTCTCCCGAACCGTTTCTTTCCCACTCAGAACCGCACCCTCCCAGCAACCGACAAGTGGACCCCGTCTGAAACGTTTTCTCCACTGACGAGTGGACCCCTTCCACTGTTCTCCCTCCCTACCCGCACGACCTTCTCCCCCACCCCTCGCCGGCCGTTGCAGGCGGATTAACTCCGGCGTAATACGCCTTAATCACGCAATGAATCTGCCCCTTGACCACGCATGATAAATCGCCAACACCCCTTCTTCATTCTTTCCCTGACTCCTTCCCCGAGCACGCCTCCAGGCCGTCGCAATTCGTCCTCGAACGGCTTCGTCTCCGACGAGCCCTCTCGCAAATTCCGGCCAGCACACTCTCCCTTCCGCCTCCCTGAGCACACGAGCACGCTCACCATACACTGGCGCATCCTTCTGTGGCAATCACTTGACCGCGGGTACCTCTAAGCCTCGCCAATGACAACCACCTGTACCGCCGCCGCGTCTGCCTTACTCCGGCGAGTCTTCCAGGGCGCTCCCTATCCTCGTCCACGATGACCACCGACGACCCCGCAACTCCGGTGAGCTCTGGCACTCGACTCCGTTCGCGCCTTGATCAGTGAGGCATGCCCCTTGATTAGTCTGTGTCCTCTGCCTCTCCAGATACTCGCCAAACACTCGCGCGTGGTCTGCAACCCCGTCCCCGTCGACGAGTAGAAGCTCCTGGCGCCAGTAGAAGCTCCGGCGAGCAATTCCCCAGGAAACCGTGCGCCCCTTCACCAGCCAGTGCCTCCTTGAGCTTCCCCAGGCATCTGCGAACACGGTTAACATCCCCTCCCTCCTTCTCGCTTCCTGTAACGCCGGCGACACCACTGACAAGCCGCCGCCGCCGCGCGTCAGAACCCAGCGCCGCCAGCTTATGGTCGGGGCACTGAGAGCCGTCCGATTTTGATCCGTCGGATAAGATAGAAAGTGGAGCGAAGGGGTATGCATCGATCTGAGCCGCGTGTTGATAGTTAGATCCAACGGCCAGCGTCGCCCGATCCGGCCGAACCGGTATCGGCCAGTAAGAACACGCCGCGTGTCACTTGTTCGATTTAAAAACATATTGAAATCTGATTTAGATAGGATTTTCAAACCCTTGTAACTTTCGAACCACACGTCCAAATTTTGCAAATTTTATATCAATGAAATCAGGAGAACAAACCCTAGCCAACCATGGCCTTAGTTTTGAAAATAGTATCTGTTAGCTTGTTTGAATTTACAGAAACATTTGTGTACTTGTTTAGAGTATAAAAATTGTTTAAAAATGATTTTAGGATTAAATCTTTTGCAAAATGGATTTGTGTGACCCTACTGACCCTAAGAACCAACCCATAGTGTTCAAAATGATTTTTGTGAAATTTAAGTTGAATTAGTTAACTTAGCCATTTTCTAGCCAAATAAAACTCATTGATTTTATTTTGAAAAGTTTGTGCAAGGAAAACTTTGGGAAAATGTTATGGACAAAACTTACTGACCCAAAACACCAAGCCTTGCCAAGGGCAACCCACTTGGTGAAAAACATAAAGTTTTTCTTTGAAAAGAATAATTTTCACCACATAAAATGTTGAATGGATTTTTAAATAAACTTTGAGCAAAAACCTCTAACCAATGACTTTGCCATTTTGGTAAATGACCAATGTGGATCTTACAAAGTTTATAAACCTAGTAGAGACCAACTTTGCAATAGAACCCTCTTTTTACAAGACTTAGGAACCATTGTTTGTGTATGTGAATTATTGTATGAATGTTGGAATGCTACTTGATACTATGCTTGTTTGATTGTAGTAATTAGCAAAGTGTGAGACTAGCAAGATCAAGAAGTAAACCTCATTCCCTAACAAAAAGGCAAGTGACACTATCATCTAAAGTCCCACTATTTTCATTATACTTAGTGGATTTTGTAAACATGCATGAAAATGTTTTATACTTATGCTATGCTAAACCTAATAGGATTCCCTATATATTCCTTAGTAAAAATATTGAAGTTGTACATGCTTAGCCATGCTATGTTTTGAAAAGAGATACATGTTGAGATTTACAAAGGTTGAGAAAAAGACTTGTGTTTTACATAATAAAACAAGGACTCAATGAACCACCTAGGTGGTGGACATTTTAAGTTTTGGAGAAGGTGGCAACAAAAGGAACCATGTCTATGGCAATTACTTTGTGTTGTGCTCCAAATGGAAACCACCTAGGAAACTTAGAGATTGAACATGTTTCTCCAATTGTGGCTTTCGTGTACAACCACATGCTATTATGGCTCTGGCTTAGTCAATTACATTAGGAAGACCCATACATTGTCTTTAGTTACCGGACATGGGGATCTGGAATGCTTCATGGGGGCTGAAGACAAGCTAGCAATGATGTATGGAAGGACCTTTTGGAAAGACTTCGTCACACTCTCAGTCTGCCAGTACTCCATCTTGGTGAGCACTAATCCAGTAGGCCACTGGTGGCAACAAGATGGGATTGTGTCATGTGGGTAAAGTGTACTCCTTCTGCAGAAGATAATAAAATCTAAGTACTTAGCCGTGTCCCCGGTTATGGACAATACTGAGCAACTAAAGTTTGAACCATGGGAGATCTCGACATTCCAACTTCTAATATAAAAACTTGATGCACTTGGGGGTACCAAGGAATTCAAAGAGATTTTGTTAAGCTTGATGCACTTGGGGTTTACCAAGGTGCTCAAGAGCATGATGTACTTGGGGTTACCAAGGACTCATGAGTTTTTCATAAAAACTTGATGCACTTGGGGTTACCAAGTAGCTCAAGGGATTTTTTTTTTGACAAGGACTTGAACACTTATGTGTCTACCAAGGAGTTCAAGGAACTTGGGAAGAAGTTTTGACAAAGGACAAAACCATTTTGAAAAGATAGGATAAATGTTGCTTTATGCAAAAAGCCTTAAAACTCTACATAGCCAAATATGCATGTATTGATAGGATCCACTCATATTATGCATAAAAGTGAAACTTGCCAATACAATTCCAATGTATTGTCTCTTGTGGCTGTGACTTGAAATGTTGCAGGTTGATTGTTTTATGAAGATTGTTTGATTGACTAGGACTACAAAGTCTACAACCAACATCTGCCTGTGGCACTTAGAAGATGATGGACCCATACTTATATTATTCCGCTGCATTGTAATGTAATAGCTAAATGAGCTATGTATGATGTAATAAAATTATGTTATTCCTAGTTATAAAGTTAGAATATGACCCTTGTATCTTGATATTACATCTTAACTGTGGATGCTAGCTATTGATCCAGGGACTAGCATTGTAAAACACAGGAGGACTCTATCTTATTAAAGATTGGGACCTCTACAGATGGTATCAGAGCATTGTGTTGCCTGTAGGATTTGTAAACCCTAGGATTGGACAAAAACCCTTAGAAGAGTAGGAGTGTAATGGTTCCAAAAAGTTATTTACAAAAACACTTGTAAACTCTTTCCTAAACCATTTTGGTTTCAACTCTACATCTCTTCTGCTTCAACTTGATGGAAAAGCCTACCCCATGGCCAAAGACTACACCATGTACAAAGGACTTCTTCAACTTCTTCAACTCTAATGACTTCAACATCTTCAGCATATTCCCCAAGGACTTCCAACTTGAAAACTACTAAGGACCACAAGTGAAACAAGTAAATCTTGCTCAAGAGTTAGAGACTAAGGGAATGCAAAATAAGAAGAAACCAACAACAACTTTGAAGTATTGTGACCAAGAGTTCTTCTCAAAAGAAACCATGATCCCATACAAGAAGAAGGAAGGAAGGATCACAAGGAAACCATATAGATGGACCACCATAATTTAGTTAAGATAAACCACCAACTTATGTGGTGTAACAAAAATATTTTGTTGCCTAAGTATGTGCTTGAATCTTGTTTGAGTGAAATGTTTGTTTGTAATTGCATGCACATTGCTTGTGTGAATTGTGATGTGTGTGATTAGAATTGATTCCTTAGAAATATCTTGCCCATTCTAATCTCCCTTCAACCCAAACAGATGACTACCCCAAAGGACTCCAAGGTTGATGACACCAACATCAACCAAGCTGACAGCATGGGAGAGCTCTTAGCAACCCAACATCAGTTGAACCAATTAACAGCTCAGTTCCTAGCCAACAATAGTAATGAAGACCCAGCACTTCAAAAGTTTTTGGAGGAACAATCCCAATTGATGCTTAAAGTGACTAATCAAATGATTAGCATGGAAGAAAATTATCCTAGAAGAGAGTATGATAGCAAGGATGACAAGAATGTTGTTCTAGATGGAGCCCCAGCTTGCGATATTTGTGGAGACAAGGATCATACTTCCAAGGAGCATGAAGGACAATGCCCAAACTGTGAAGGAAACCATTCTGTTGGTGAATGCCCTACCTCACAAGCTACTTGCTACCTTTGTGAGGGAAGTGATCATACTCCCGGCCTATGCCCTATCTATGCCATGGTGGAACAAAGGAAACAAGAAGGATCCAAGTCTACTAAAGGAAAAGGACCACTTCTACCTCCTAACAAGACAACCCAATTCAAAGGATCTAGGAAAATCAAGAAGCCCAAGCAAGACATGAGCCTTGTGCAATGTCGTAAATGTAAGGAAATGGGACACTACTCCAGTGCATGTCCAGGGAACATAAAGAATAAAGGAATTGACCAAGTATGGTGTAACAATTGTAATGAACCAGGCCACTATGTAGCAACTTGCCCAAAAGAGCAACGCAAAGAACTCAAGGACATTAATTGTTTCAACTGCAAGAATCCAGGACACTATGCAAGCAACTGTCCAGAAAGGATGAAGAACAAGTTAAACAAGCCTATGGAAAAACTCAATCTTGGCCCATGAGTCAAGTATGGAAACCTAGGAAACAAGCAAATGTTTGCAATAAGGAAATTTTATCCAGGACCCAGGAAGGCCAACATGTAATTTTTGTTTGAAAATTTTTAAGGGTGGTAGAACCCTAGTTGCTTGAACTTGCTTGAAACCCTAACCTCCCCAAATCTCGGGACGAGATTTATTTTAAGTGTGGTAGCCTGTCACATCCCAAGATTTTCCAAATCTTGTAATGTGAAAGTAAAGGAATAAAAATAAAACTATGTTCAAATTTCAGAGCCAGAAGAAACTTTTTGAATTTAGTTGGAACCTCAAATCACATTTAAAATTAAATAAAATAAAAGGGTGCATAAAGGAAAAACATTTAATAAAGGAAATTAAAAATGTTTTGGAATTACTATTATTTGATCCTTTAATAAAAAGATTTATTATCAAAAGAAATGGTGGATTTATAAGAAAAGAATATTTGATAAGGCCAAATTAAATCTTGACCAAAACTTTGAATTAAAACAATTTATAAAATAGCAAAGGTTTAATTAAAAATAATAAAGGATTTATTAAATAAAATAATTAATGTCCAAACTCTTTTAAATAAAAGGTCTTACCAATTTAATTGAAACATCAAAACTTGTTAAATTATTTAAAATAAGATTTCTAAGTATTTTATATTCACAATTAAAATCTACTAAAATGTTTTGACTCTATATTAGATTTCAAAATAAATATCTCAATAAAATAAATCCTATTTGATTTAATAATGAAAGTCTATTATATTAATGGATCCTAAAATAAAACACTATTTCTATTTTAAACAAGTTTTCCAAATATACTTTACTTCCAAATAAAAACCTGCTGTTTTGTTCTTGAAAATATTTGGTTTAAATGGGGATTTTAATTAATATCAAACCCTATTTTTTTTTTATGAACCATAGCCATTTTATTTGATTAAATAAAACCTAAAAAGAATTTAAAAGATTATTGTATTTTAGAATTTTGGTATTTGTTACTGAACAGAATCAATGTTCAAAAGTTGTGAGGTGTGATGTGAGTTTAAATTCAATTGATTGTTTGAATAATCAAATCAGTAATTCAGAATAGAAAATGAAAAAGGCATTCAGTATAAAAAAAATGGAACAAGCAGCCCAGTCGACAGGCCCAGCTCCAGCCCATCTAGCCCACCTCCTCTCCCGAACCGTTTCTTTCCCACTCAGAACCGCACCCTCCCAGCAACCGACAAGTGGACCCCGTCTGAAACGTTTTCTCCACTGACGAGTGGACCCCTTCCACTGTTCTCCCTCCCTACCCGCACGACCTTCTCCCCCACCCCTCGCCGGCCGTTGCAGGCGGATTAACTCCGGCGTAATACGCCTTAATCACGCAATGAATCTGCCCCTTGACCACGCATGATAAATCGCCAACACCCCTTCTTCATTCTTTCCCTGACTCCTTCCCCGAGCACGCCTCCAGGCCGTCGCAATTCGTCCTCGAACGGCTTCGTCTCCGACGAGCCCTCTCGCAAATTCCGGCCAGCACACTCTCCCTTCCGCCTCCCTGAGCACACGAGCACGCTCACCATACACTGGCGCATCCTTCTGTGGCAATCACTTGACCGCGGGTACCTCTAAGCCTCGCCAACGATAACCACCTGTACCGCCGCCGCGTCTGCCTTACTCCGGCAAGTCTTCCAGGGCGCTCCCTATCCTCGTCCACGATGACCACCGACGACCCCGCAACTCCGGTGAGCTCTGGCACTCGACTCCGTTCGCGCCTTGATCAGTGAGGCATGCCCCTTGATTAGTCTGTGTCCTCTGCCTCTCCAGATACTCGCCAAACACTCGCGCGTGGTCTGCAACCCCGTCCCCGTCGACGAGTAGAAGCTCCTGGCGCCAGTAGAAGCTCCGGCGAGCAATTCCCCAGGAAACCGTGCGCCCCTTCACCAGCCAGTGCCTCCTTGAGCTTCCCCAGGCATCTGCGAACACGGTTAACATCCCCTCCCTCCTTCTCGCTTCCTGTAACGCCGGCGACACCACTGACAAGCCGCCGCCGCCGCGCGTCAGAACCCAGCGCCGCCAGCTTATGGTCGGGGCACTGAGAGCCGTCCGATTTTGATCCGTCGGATAAGATAGAAAGTGGAGCGAAGGGGTATGCATCGATCTGAGCCGCGTGTTGATAGTTAGATCCAACGGCCAGCGTCGCCCGATCCGGCCGAACCGGTATCGGCCAGTAAGAACACGCCGCGTGTCACTTGTTCGATTTAAAAACATATTGAAATCTGATTTAGATAGGATTTTCAAACCCTTGTAACTTTCGAACCACACGTCCAAATTTTGCAAATTTTATATCAATGAAATCAGGAGAACAAACCCTAGCCAACCATGGCCTTAGTTTTGAAAATAGTATCTGTTAGCTTGTTTGAATTTACAGAAACATTTGTGTACTTGTTTAGAGTATAAAAATTGTTTAAAAATGATTTTAGGATTAAATCTTTTGCAAAATGGATTTGTGTGACCCTACTGACCCTAAGAACCAACCCATAGTGTTCAAAATGATTTTTGTGAAATTTAAGTTGAATTAGTTAACTTAGCCATTTTCTAGCCAAATAAAACTCATTGATTTTATTTTGAAAAGTTTGTGCAAGGAAAACTTTGGGAAAATGTTATGGACAAAACTTACTGACCCAAAACACCAAGCCTTGCCAAGGGCAACCCACTTGGTGAAAAACATAAAGTTTTTCTTTGAAAAGAATAATTTTCACCACATAAAATGTTGAATGGATTTTTAAATAAACTTTGAGCAAAAACCTCTAACCAATGACTTTGCCATTTTGGTAAATGACCAATGTGGATCTTACAAAGTTTATAAACCTAGTAGAGACCAACTTTGCAATAGAACCCTCTTTTTACAAGACTTAGGAACCATTGTTTGTGTATGTGAATTATTGTATGAATGTTGGAATGCTACTTGATACTATGCTTGTTTGATTGTAGTAATTAGCAAAGTGTGAGACTAGCAAGATCAAGAAGTAAACCTCATTCCCTAACAAAAAGGCAAGTGACACTATCATCTAAAGTCCCACTATTTTCATTATACTTAGTGGATTTTGTAAACATGCATGAAAATGTTTTATACTTATGCTATGCTAAACCTAATAGGATTCCCTATATATTCCTTAGTAAAAATATTGAAGTTGTACATGCTTAGCCATGCTATGTTTTGAAAAGAGATACATGTTGAGATTTACAAAGGTTGAGAAAAAGACTTGTGTTTTACATAATAAAACAAGGACTCAATGAACCACCTAGGTGGTGGACATTTTAAGTTTTGGAGAAGGTGGCAACAAAAGGAACCATGTCTATGGCAATTACTTTGTGTTGTGCTCCAAATGGAAACCACCTAGGAAACTTAGAGATTGAACATGTTTCTCCAATTGTGGCTTTCGTGTACAACCACATGCTATTATGGCTCTGGCTTAGTCAATTACATTAGGAAGACCCATACATTGTCTTTAGTTACCGGACATGGGGATCTGGAATGCTTCATGGGGGCTGAAGACAAGCTAGCAATGATGTATGGAAGGACCTTTTGGAAAGACTTCGTCACACTCTCAGTCTGCCAGTACTCCATCTTGGTGAGCACTAATCCAGTAGGCCACTGGTGGCAACAAGATGGGATTGTGTCATGTGGGTAAAGTGTACTCCTTCTGCAGAAGATAATAAAATCTAAGTACTTAGCCGTGTCCCCGGTTATGGACAATACTGAGCAACTAAAGTTTGAACCATGGGAGATCTCGACATTCCAACTTCTAATATAAAAACTTGATGCACTTGGGGGTACCAAGGAATTCAAAGAGATTTTGTTAAGCTTGATGCACTTGGGGTTTACCAAGGTGCTCAAGAGCATGATGTACTTGGGGTTACCAAGGACTCATGAGTTTTTCATAAAAACTTGATGCACTTGGGGTTACCAAGTAGCTCAAGGGATTTTTTTTTTTGACAAGGACTTGAACACTTATGTGTCTACCAAGGAGTTCAAGGAACTTGGGAAGAAGTTTTGACAAAGGACAAAACCATTTTGAAAAGATAGGATAAATGTTGCTTTATGCAAAAAGCCTTAAAACTCTACATAGCCAAATATGCATGTATTGATAGGATCCACTCATATTATGCATAAAAGTGAAACTTGCCAATACAATTCCAATGTATTGTCTCTTGTGGCTGTGACTTGAAATGTTGCAGGTTGATTGTTTTATGAAGATTGTTTGATTGACTAGGACTACAAAGTCTACAACCAACATCTGCCTGTGGCACTTAGAAGATGATGGACCCATACTTATATTATTCCGCTGCATTGTAATGTAATAGCTAAATGAGCTATGTATGATGTAATAAAATTATGTTATTCCTAGTTATAAAGTTAGAATATGACCCTTGTATCTTGATATTACATCTTAACTGTGGATGCTAGCTATTGATCCAGGGACTAGCATTGTAAAACACAGGAGGACTCTATCTTATTAAAGATTGGGACCTCTACAGATGGTATCAGAGCATTGTGTTGCCTGTAGGATTTGTAAACCCTAGGATTGGACAAAAACCCTTAGAAGAGTAGGAGTGTAATGGTTCCAAAAAGTTATTTACAAAAACACTTGTAAACTCTTTCCTAAACCATTTTGGTTTCAACTCTACATCTCTTCTGCTTCAACTTGATGGAAAAGCCTACCCCATGGCCAAAGACTACACCATGTACAAAGGACTTCTTCAACTTCTTCAACTCTAATGACTTCAACATCTTCAGCATATTCCCCAAGGACTTCCAACTTGAAAACTACTAAGGACCACAAGTGAAACAAGTAAATCTTGCTCAAGAGTTAGAGACTAAGGGAATGCAAAATAAGAAGAAACCAACAACAACTTTGAAGTATTGTGACCAAGAGTTCTTCTCAAAAGAAACCATGATCCCATACAAGAAGAAGGAAGGAAGGATCACAAGGAAACCATATAGATGGACCACCATAATTTAGTTAAGATAAACCACCAACTTATGTGGTGTAACAAAAATATTTTGTTGCCTAAGTATGTGCTTGAATCTTGTTTGAGTGAAATGTTTGTTTGTAATTGCATGCACATTGCTTGTGTGAATTGTGATGTGTGTGATTAGAATTGATTCCTTAGAAATATCTTGCCCATTCTAATCTCCCTTCAACCCAAACAGATGACTACCCCAAAGGACTCCAAGGTTGATGACACCAACATCAACCAAGCTGACAGCATGGGAGAGCTCTTAGCAACCCAACATCAGTTGAACCAATTAACAGCTCAGTTCCTAGCCAACAATAGTAATGAAGACCCAGCACTTCAAAAGTTTTTGGAGGAACAATCCCAATTGATGCTTAAAGTGACTAATCAAATGATTAGCATGGAAGAAAATTATCCTAGAAGAGAGTATGATAGCAAGGATGACAAGAATGTTGTTCTAGATGGAGCCCCAGCTTGCGATATTTGTGGAGACAAGGATCATACTTCCAAGGAGCATGAAGGACAATGCCCAAACTGTGAAGGAAACCATTCTGTTGGTGAATGCCCTACCTCACAAGCTACTTGCTACCTTTGTGAGGGAAGTGATCATACTCCCGGCCTATGCCCTATCTATGCCATGGTGGAACAAAGGAAACAAGAAGGATCCAAGTCTACTAAAGGAAAAGGACCACTTCTACCTCCTAACAAGACAACCCAATTCAAAGGATCTAGGAAAATCAAGAAGCCCAAGCAAGACATGAGCCTTGTGCAATGTCGTAAATGTAAGGAAATGGGACACTACTCCAGTGCATGTCCAGGGAACATAAAGAATAAAGGAATTGACCAAGTATGGTGTAACAATTGTAATGAACCAGGCCACTATGTAGCAACTTGCCCAAAAGAGCAACGCAAAGAACTCAAGGACATTAATTGTTTCAACTGCAAGAATCCAGGACACTATGCAAGCAACTGTCCAGAAAGGATGAAGAACAAGTTAAACAAGCCTATGGAAAAACTCAATCTTGGCCCATGAGTCAAGTATGGAAACCTAGGAAACAAGCAAATGTTTGCAATAAGGAAATTTTATCCAGGACCCAGGAAGGCCAACATGTAATTTTTGTTTGAAAATTTTTAAGGGTGGTAGAACCCTAGTTGCTTGAACTTGCTTGAAACCCTAACCTCCCCAAATCTCGGGACGAGATTTATTTTAAGTGTGGTAGCCTGTCACATCCCAAGATTTTCCAAATCTTGTAATGTGAAAGTAAAGGAATAAAAATAAAACTATGTTCAAATTTCAGAGCCAGAAGAAACTTTTTGAATTTAGTTGGAACCTCAAATCACATTTAAAATTAAATAAAATAAAAGGGTGCATAAAGGAAAAACATTTAATAAAGGAAATTAAAAATGTTTTGGAATTACTATTATTTGATCCTTTAATAAAAAGATTTATTATCAAAAGAAATGGTGGATTTATAAGAAAAGAATATTTGATAAGGCCAAATTAAATCTTGACCAAAACTTTGAATTAAAACAATTTATAAAATAGCAAAGGTTTAATTAAAAATAATAAAGGATTTATTAAATAAAATAATTAATGTCCAAACTCTTTTAAATAAAAGGTCTTACCAATTTAATTGAAACATCAAAACTTGTTAAATTATTTAAAATAAGATTTCTAAGTATTTTATATTCACAATTAAAATCTACTAAAATGTTTTGACTCTATATTAGATTTCAAAATAAATATCTCAATAAAATAAATCCTATTTGATTTAATAATGAAAGTCTATTATATTAATGGATCCTAAAATAAAACACTATTTCTGTTTTAAACAAGTTTTCCAAATATACTTTACTTCCAAATAAAAACCTGCTGTTTTGTTCTTGAAAATATTTGGTTTAAATGGGGATTTTAATTAATATCAAACCCTATTTTTTTTTATGAACCATAGCCATTTTATTTGATTAAATAAAACCTAAAAAGAATTTAAAAGATTATTGTATTTTAGAATTTTGGTATTTGTTACTGAACATAATCAATGTTCAAAAGTTGTGAGGTGTGATGTGAGTTTAAATTCAATTGATTGTTTGAATTATGTGTTTGAATAATCAAATCAGTAATTCAGAATAGAAAATGAAAAAGGCATTCAGTATAAAAAAAATGGAACAAGCAGCCCAGTCGACAGGCCCAGCTCCAGCCCATCTAGCCCACCTCCTCTCCCGAACCGTTTCTTTCCCACTCAGAACCGCACCCTCCCAGCAACCGACAAGTGGACCCCGTCTGAAACGTTTTCTCCACTGACGAGTGGACCCCTTCCACTGTTCTCCCTCCCTACCCGCACGACCTTCTCCCCCACCCCTCGCCGGCCGTTGCAGGCGGATTAACTCCGGCGTAATACGCCTTAATCACGCAATGAATCTGCCCCTTGACCACGCAGGATAAATCGCCAACACCCCTTCTTCATTCTTTCCCTGACTCCTTCCCCGAGCACGCCTCCAGGCCATCGCAATTCGTCCTCGAACGGCTTCGTCTCCGACGAGCCCTCTCGCAAATTCCGGCCAGCACACTCTCCCTTCCGCCTCCCTGAGCACACGAGCACGCTCACCATACACTGGCGCATCCTTCTGTGGCAATCACTTGACCGCGGGTACCTCTAAGCCTCGCCAACGACAACCACCTGTACCGCCGCCGCGTCTGCCTTACTCCGGCGAGTCTTCCAGGGCGCTCCCTATCCTCGTCCACGACGACCACCGACGACCCCACAACTCCGGTGAGCTCTGGCACTCGACTCCGTTCGCGCCTTGATCAGTGAGGCATGCCCCTTGATTAGTCTGTGTCCTCTGCCTCTCCAGATACTCGCCAAACACTCGCGCGTGGTCTGCAACCCCGTCCCCGTCGACGAGTAGAAGCTCCTGGCGCCAGTAGAAGCTCCGGCGAGCAATTCCCCAGGAAACCGTGCGCCCCTTCACCAGCCAGTGCCTCCTTGAGCTTCCCCAGGCATCTGCGAACACGGTTAACATCCCCTCCCTCCTTCTCGCTTCCTGTAACGCCGGCGACACCACTGACAAGCCGCCGCCGCCGCGCGTCAGAACCCAGTGCCGCCAGCTTATGGTCGGGGCACTGAGAGCCGTCCGATTTTGATCCGTCGGATAAGATAGAAAGTGGAGCGAAGGGGTATGCATCGATCTGAGCCGCGTGTTGATAGTTAGATCCAACGGCCAGCGTCGCCCGATCCGGCCGAACCGGTATCGGCCAGTAAGAACACGCCGCGTGTCACCTGTTCGATTTAAAAACATATTGAAATCTGATTTAGATAGGATTTTCAAACCCTTGTAACTTCCGAACCACACGTCCAAATTTTGCAAATTTTATATCAATGAAATCAGGAGAACAAACCCTAGCCAACCATGGCCTTAGTTTTGAAAATAGTATCTGTTAGCTTGTTTGAATTTACAGAAACATTTGTGTACTTGTTTAGAGTATAAAAATTGTTTAAAAATGATTTTAGGATTAAATCTTTTGCAAAATGGATTTGTGTGACCCTACTGACCCTAAGAACCAACCCATAGTGTTCAAAATGATTTTTGTGAAATTTAAGTTGAATTAGTTAACTTAGCCATTTTCTAGCCAAATAAAACTCATTGATTTTATTTTGAAAAGTTTGTGCAAGGAAAACTTTGGGAAAATGTTATGGACAAAACTTACTGACCCAAAACACCAAGCCTTGCCAAGGGCAACCCACTTGGTGAAAAACATAAAGTTTTTCTTTGAAAAGAATAATTTTCACCACATAAAATGTTGAATGGATTTTTAAATAAACTTTGAGCAAAAACCTCTAACCAATGACTTTGCCATTTTGGTAAATGACCAATGTGGATCTTACAAAGTTTATAAACCTAGTAGAGACCAACTTTGCAATAGAACCCTCTTTTTACAAGACTTAGGAACCATTGTTTGTGTATGTGAATTATTGTATGAATGTTGGAATGCTACTTGATACTATGCTTGTTTGATTGTAGTAATTAGCAAAGTGTGAGACTAGCAAGATCAAGAAGTAAACCTCATTCCCTAACAAAAAGGCAAGTGACACTATCATCTAAAGTCCCACTATTTTCATTATACTTAGTGGATTTTGTAAACATGCATGAAAATGTTTTATACTTATGCTATGCTAAACCTAATAGGATTCCCTATATATTCCTTAGTAAAAATATTGAAGTTGTACATGCTTAGCCATGCTATGTTTTGAAAAGAGATACATGTTGAGATTTACAAAGGTTGAGAAAAAGACTTGTGTTTTACATAATAAAACAAGGACTCAATGAACCACCTAGGTGGTGGACATTTTAAGTTTTGGAGAAGGTGGCAACAAAAGGAACCATGTCTATGGCAATTACTTTGTGTTGTGCTCCAAATGGAAACCACCTAGGAAACTTAGAGATTGAACATGTTTCTCCAATTGTGGCTTTCGTGTACAACCACATGCTATTATGGCTCTGGCTTAGTCAATTACATTAGGAAGACCCATACATTGTCTTTAGTTACCGGACATGGGGATCTGGAATGATTCATGGGGGCTGAAGACAAGCTAGCAATGATGTATGGAAGGACCTTTTGGAAAGACTTCGTCACACTCTCAGTCTGCCAGTACTCCATCTTGGTGAGCACTAATCCAGTAGGCCACTGGTGGCAACAAGATGGGATTGTGTCATGTGGGTAAAGTGTACTCCTTCTGCAGAAGATAATAAAATCTAAGTACTTAGCCGTGTCCCCGGTTATGGACAATACTGAGCAACTAAAGTTTGAACCATGGGAGATCTCGACATTCCAACTTCTAATATAAAAACTTGATGCACTTGGGGGTACCAAGGAATTCAAAGAGATTTTGTTAAGCTTGATGCACTTGGGGTTTACCAAGGTGCTCAAGAGCATGATGTACTTGGGGTTACCAAGGACTCATGAGTTTTTGATAAAAACTTGATGCACTTGGGGTTACCAAGTAGCTCAAGGGATTTTTTTTTGACAAGGACTTGAACACTTATGTGTCTACCAAGGAGTTCAAGGAACTTGGAAAGAAGTTTTGACAAAGGACAAAACCATTTTGAAAAGATAGGATAAATGTTGCTTTATGCAAAAAGCCTTAAAACTCTACATAGCCAAATATGCATGTATTGATAGGATCCACTCATATTATGCATAAAAGTGAAACTTGCCAATACAATTCCAATGTATTGACCCTTGTGGCTGTGACTTGAAATGTTGCAGGTTGATTGTTTTATGAAGATTGTTTGATTGACTAGGACTACAAAGTCTACAACCAACATCTGCCTGTGGCACTTAGAAGATGATGGACCCATACTTATATTATTCCGCTGCATTGTAATGTAATAGCCAAATGAGCTATGTATGATGTAATAAAATTATGTTATTCCTAGTTATAAAGTTAGAATATGACCCTTGTATCTTGATATTACATCTTAACTGTGGATGCTAGCTATTGATCCAGGGACTAGCATTGTAAAACACAGGAGGACTCTATCTTATTAAAGATTGGGACCTCTACATTAGGTGCGTAGGTCCGAGGCGAATATGCTCGCATGATCGAGGAGCAGTGGGGCATCGGATTTCACCTGGAAACGCTGTCGGAGTTGGAGGCAGACGGTGGTCGTCGTGGTCGTCGCCGCTGGCGTCGCTGTAGATCTCGAGAGGGCAAACCAAGAGCATGGTTAGTCGCGGGAGACCATGGCGGAGCTGTGAGTGTGAACTATAGGGCTTGGGTGGTCGGCTCTTACCAGTATGCTTTGCCGGAGTAGAGGACAGACGGCGGTGCTCCTGTGCTTGGTCCAGGACGACTTCCTGGGACACCCGCGGTTGAATGGTTGGTACAGGGAGGAAGGTATGGGAGTGGGGAATGTGTGTGCTTGGTCAATGAGGCAAGGGGAGGTCTGGTTTCGTCGGAATCGTCACCGGAACATCGTCGGAGCAGAGGCGTTCCAGGTCGAAATTTGCTCGGCCTGGGGGCAGGGAGAGGGAGTGGTCTGGGGAAAATGGAGGAGAAGTCGCTGGCGTTTTAAGTAGGCGTCGTCGCTGGGGGAGTAAAGGCTGTGGTTAACGCGAATTCAAGCCGCAACTTCAACGGCAGAAACGGCCGCGCGGTGAGGGGAGAAGGAGTCGCGGGGAGAACGATGAACAGGGCAGAGTGGGGTCCAGCGTCAATGAGAAAAGAAGAGGGAGAAGAGGGGCCACCGGTCAGTCTCTGTCTGAGTAGGTTTCTGAGTAAGAAAAGAAACGCTTCGGGGGAGGGGAGAAGTCTGGGCTGGATTGGCTTAGTGGGCTGGGCCTTTGCACTATTTTTTTTTTAATTCTGTGTTCTTTTCTTTTTCTATTACTATTTACTGATTTGAATTTCAAACAATTCTCAAGTATTCAAAACAATTCAAATCTTCACCAAACATTGTGACCAAGAATTTGGTTCTGTTTATCAACAAAAACCAATTATTAATTAAAATAATATTTTTATACCCTTTTATTAATTAAATAGAATGGACTATGGTTTATTACTAAAATAGGATCTGGTTTAATTAATAAAATCTTTAGTTAAATATTTTTTAAAACCAAATCAGTAGGTTTTATTTGAGAATAAAGATACTTGAAATACTTGTTAAAATAAAATAACATTTTATTATAGGATCCATCAATAATTAAATATAATAGACTTTCCTTATTAATTCAAGTAGGATTTATTTTATTTGAGATATTTATTTTGAATCTAAAATAAAGTCAAAACACTTTATTAGGGTTTAATTAAGAGAATAAAATACTTAGAAACTTATTTAAAATAATTTAATAAGTTTTAATGTTTTAATTAAAAAAAATGGTTAAAACCTTTTATTTGAATAAAATTTGATATTAATTCCTTATCATTTTATTTTAACTAAACCTCTGTTAGTTTTATTCAAAGCTACATGTTTTAATTCATAATTTTGGCCAAGGTTTTGATTTAGCTTTATAAAACATTCTTTATTTATAAACTTCTATTTCATTTGAAAACAAATCTTTTCATTTGATTGTTTTAAAATAACATTTCCAATTGTTTCCTTTTATGAAATGCTTATCCCTTTAAATCCTTTTAGGATTTAATTCAAATGGGTTTGAGTTTCCATTTTAAATTTTAAAAAGTTTCTTCTGGCTCTGAAAATCAAACAAAGTTTTATTTTATTCTTTTATTTTCACATTTCAAGATTTGGAAAATCTTGGGATGTGACAGATGTAGATCGGAAGCACAAAGAAGAAAGGCCATATCATATCACATATTATGAATTGCATGTGATGTTAATCCTTTATGCATCTTGTATTGCTTAGTTAACGACGGTAGCATGATAAGATGATCCCTCATGAACATAAATTTCAAGTTCTAAAGTGTTCATCCTTAGTAAGCACCGTTGCTAAAGCTTGTTGTTTAGAAGCACCACGTGATGATCGGGTGTGTTAGATTCTGCAAGTGTATACAACGTGAGAAAGCCATATTTGCTCATGCGGAAGCTAAGGTTTGATCTTGACGAGCCTAGCATGTACAAACATGGTCTCGGAACACGGATCACCGAAAGGTAAAGCATGAATCATATAGTAGATATGATGAACATGTCGATTGTTCGCCATTCAAGCTACATCAACTCTCGTGATGATCGGTTTTGATGTGGTGGATTTGGTTCGTGTGATCACCAAAACAATGTGAGGGATATTGTTTTGAGTGGGATTTCACCTAGATTAATTTAACTATTAATTAGAACTCAAATTGTCATAAACTTAGTCTAAACTATTGCAAATATGTTGTAGATCAATGGCGGCCCCTACCATCAATTTTAATGCATTCCTAGAGAAAGAAAAGTTGAAAAATAATGGAAGCAACTTCGCGGATTGGTTCCGCAATTTGAGGATTGTCCTCAATGCTGGTAATTTGACCTATGTGCTGGATGCACCGCTGGGTGACCCACCTGCAGCTACTGCTACCGATGAAGTAAAGAATGTTTACCTCGCTCGGAAGAATCAGTACTCCACAGTTCAGTGTGCTATCTTGTATGGTTTAGAATCGGAGCTTCAGAAAAGGTTTGAGAATTCAGACCCACATCATATTGTCCGTGAACTCAAACTGATATTTGAGACTCACGCGGCAGTTGAGAGCTATGAGGCTTCTGAAAAGTTCTTTAACTGCAAGATGGAAGAGGGTAGCTCCGTCAGTGAGCATGTGCTTAAGATGTCTGGGCACGCAAACAAACTTCAAAGCTTGGGTATAGTGATTCCTAATGCTTCGGGGATTTACCATGTCCTCCAATCACTACCACCAAGTTACAAGAACTTTGTGATGAACTACAATATGCAAAGCATGAACAAGCAGTTGCCAGAACTCACTAGAGGAAAAAGGGCTATCCGTTCACGACCCCTCGGAGCATTAGTCCCGGTTGCGCCACCAACCGGGACTAATGCTGGCACGCGTGCCGGTTGGAGCGGGCACGGGGCCAGGGGGCATGCGTCTCGGTTGGTAAGGGGGCATGCGTCCCGGTTGGAGCCACCAACCGGGACTAAAGGTTTTGCCACAGCCATGTGGCGTGGCACGCACCTTTAGTCCCGGTTGCTGGCTCCAACCGGGACTAAAGACCCCTGCCCTCTATAAATGCAACGCCCCAGCCCCCTCTGCCTCCACTCTGTTTTTTTGAATGGTGGAAGGTGTGAGGGGGTGTGCTAGTTTTTTCTCATGCATGCATTGAAGGTGTTTGTTGAAATGTTTGAGTGAATAATCCCGTTGAATTTCTCATAGAACAAAAATATAGAAGGTGTCCGAGACGCACTTGAGCTTTCTCCTCTTTACTTCCCTCGATCGAGGTTAGCAATCTTATCTTTTCTAGGTCATTGATACAATTCATGTGTCGGTGTGAATTGGTTATTTCACTATTTATGATGTCCTATTTTTTTATAAACTTACTTATATGATGCAGATGAACAGTCGGGAATGGATGTACGGTGACCGGCGGGTAGCCGGGTATATCAAAGGCGTGGATAAATTTATCGATGTGGCTACGGTAAACAAAGAGAATGGATTTATACGCTGTCCATGTGTTCAATGTTGGAACAACTAGGAGTACTCTTCCTCGAAAATCATTCGCGGCCACCTGATTATGAAAGGTTTCATGCCTAACTATAATTGCTGGACCAAGCACGGGGAAAGAGGGGTTATGATGGAACATGGTGAAGAAGAAGATGATGATAACAACTATCATCATATGTTTCCTGAATACAGTGATACTGCAATGGAAGACAATGGAGAGGAAAGAGGTGAAGAACGGGCATCAGATGAGCCGGCTGATGAACTTGGTAGGGTCATTTCTGATGCAAAGCGAGACTGTGAAACAGAAAATGAGAAGTTGAAGTTAGAGGGCATGTTAGAAGATCACAAGAAATTGTTGTACCCAAATTGTGAAGATGGCAGCACAAAGCTCGGTACCACACTGGAATTGTTGCGATAGAAGGCAGAGTGTGGTCTAACTGACTCCTCATTTGAAAAGATGCTGAAAATAATGAAGCCGAAGTTTCCAAAACATAACGAACTTCCCGAGAGTACCTACGAAGCAAAGAAGACTCTCTGTCCTCTGGGATTAGATGTGCAAAAGATACATGCATGCATTAATGACTGCATCCTCTACCGCGGTAAGGAGTATGAGAATTTAGATAAATGCCCGGTATGCAACGCGTTGCGGTATAAGATCAGACGAGATGACCCTAGTGATGTTGAGGGAGAGCCCCTCCGAAAGAGGGTTCCTGCTAAGGTTATGTGGTATGCTCCTATAATACCAAGGTTGAAACGCATGTTCAGAAACAAAGAGCATGCCAGGTTGTTGCGATGGCACAAAGAAGACCGTAAGAAAGACGGGAAGTTGAGACACCCTGCTGATGGGTCACAGTGGAGAAAAATCGAGAGACTTCCCAGACTTTGCAGGTGACGCAAGGAACTTATGGTTTGGTCTAAGTACGGATGGCATGAATCCTTTTGGGGAGCAGAGCTGCAGTCATAGCACCTGGCCCGTGACTCTATGTATCTACAACCTGCCTCCTTGGTTATGCATGAAGCGTAAGTTCATTATGATGCCAGTGCTCATCCAAGGCCCGAAGCAACCGGGCAACGACATTGATGTGTACCTTAGGCCATTAGTTGAAGAACTCTTACAGTTGTGGGGCAAACTAGGTGTACGTGCGTGGGATGAGAACAAACAGGAGCCATTTTATCTACGAGGGTTGTTATTCGTAACCATCAATGATTGGCCTGCTCTTAGTAACCTTTCAGGACAGACAAACAAAGGATATAAGGCATGCACCCACTGTTTAGATAAGACCGAAGGTACATATTTGCATAAATGCAAGAAGGTTGTGTACCTGGCGAATCGACGATTTCTTCCGACCAATCATCCCGTAAGAAAGAAAGGCAAGCATTTCAAAGGTGAGGCAGATCACCGGAAGAAGCCTGAACTCCCTGTTGGTGATGATGTATTTGGTATGGTCAAGGACATAGAAGTAATATTTGGAAAGGGTCCCGGCGGTCAATCAGTTCCGAACGACGTCGCTACAGGACACGCACCCATGTGGAAGAAGAAATCTATATTTTGGGAGCTGCCATATTGGAAAGTCCTGCGTGTCCGCTCTTCAATCGACGTGATGCACGTGACGAAGAATCTCTGCGTGAACCTGCTAGGATTCCTAGGCGTGTATGGGAAGACAAAAGATACACCTGAAGCACGGGAGGACCAACAAATTATGAAAGACCCAAAGAACATGCATACAGATAACAAGACGGATAAAGGGCGTCACTTAAGTCATGCCAGCTATGCTGTTACCAAAGCAGAGAAGGAAATCTTTTTTGAAGTCCTTTACAGTATCAAGGTGCCGTCGGACTTCTCATCTAATATAAAGGGGATAATAAATATGGCAGAGAAAAAGTTCCAAAACCTGAAGTCTCATGACTGTTACGTGATTATGACGCAGTTGCTTCCGATTGCATTGAGGGGGATTCTACCGGAAAATGTTCGAGTACCCATTGTGAAGCTGTGTGAATTCCTCAATGCAATATCTCAGAAGGTAATCAATCCAGATATTCTGCCAAGGTTACAGAAGGATGTGGTACAATGTCTTGTTAGTTTTGAATTGGTGTTCCCACCATCCTTCTTCAATATTATGACGCATCTCCCGGTTCATCTAGTGGAAGAGATTGCCATTCTCGGTCCGGTATTTCTGCATAATATGTTCCCCTTTGAGAGGTTCATGGGAGTCTTAAAGAAATATGTTCATAACCATGCTAGACCAGAAGGAAGCATCTCCAAGGGATATGGAACAGAGGAGGTCATTGAGTTTTGTGTTGACTTTATTCCTGACCTTAAGCCGATTGGTGTTTCTGACTCACGGCATGAGGGAAGACTAAGTGGAAAAGGCACGCTGGGAAAGAAAGCAATGATATGTAGGGACATGGATTCTTTCACTAAAGCACACTACACAGTTCTACATAATTCCACCTTGGCAGCTCCGTATATCGAGGAACACAAGAATATTGTACGCTCCAAAAACCCGGGGAAGCCTGAATCATGGATTACAGATGAACACATGAAGTCTTTCGGTGGTTGGATGCGGACACATCTCTTGAATGACACCACCGTTGGAGATCAGCTATACTTGTTGGCCGCGTCACCATCTTCTACTGTATTGAATTTCCAAGGGTACGAAATAAATGGGAATACATTCTACACGATTGCCCAAGATAAAAAGAGCACCAACCAAAATAGTGGTGTCCGCTTTGATGCAATAGACGAGAATGGACAAAAGGACACATATTATGGTTACATAGAGGAGATATGGGAACTAGACTATGGAGTCTCTTTTAAGGTCCCTTTGTTTCGCTGCAAATGGGTCAACCTGAATGGGGAAGGGGTAAAGATAGACCAGTTGTACGGAATGACAACAGTGGATCTCAACAATCTTGGTTATAGAGATGAACCATTCGTCCTAGCCAATGATGTGTCTCAGGTTTTCTATGTGAAGGACATGTCCTCCAGACCGAAAAAAAGAAAAAATATGCAAACGAATACATCATATGATGAGCCAAAGCATCACATAGTTCTTTCAGGGAAAAGAAACATCGTGGGAATCGAGGACAAGACAGACATGTCAGAAGATTATAATAAGTTTGATGAAATTCCGCCCTTCACAGTGAAAACTGACCCAAGCATTCCGTTAAGTAAAGAAGATGCTCCATGGTTACGTCTGAAGCGGTCATAAGGAATGACATATGCCAAGAAGTTCATGCTCATATTATGTAACTCTAGTTCATGTCTTTAGCGGTTTGTGGCTTGACCGAAGGATATCTTTCGCAGTTTGTGGCCTTTAGTCCCGGTTTTGTAGTCTCAGTTTTTAATATTAATTTCACATATTAGGGAGTGCCTCTATGACCAGTTTCTCGGAGATGCCGGAGGACTGGGCTCCGTCGGCATCTCCCTGAAACTGGCCGCAGTGGTGTCCCTGCTCTCGAAAACCATCTTGGAGATGCCTCAAACTGGCTGGAGGACTGGACTCACAAGGATGCATATTTATAGTACAAGCAGCTCGGCATAATGTCGACACTCACAACATAATGTCGACACTCACCCCTATTATTAGTGCTGACTCATCTTTAGTCCCGGTTTGTGTCTCCAACCGGGACTAAAGGTTCATCTTTAGTCCCGGTTGGTGACACCATCCGGGACAAGGTACAAGCCGCACGACATAATGTCGACACTCACCCCTATTATTAGTGTTGCCTGGCCCACTCTGCCGCAATCCCTTCAGTCGCGGTTGGTTTCTCCAACCGGGACTAAATATGAACCCTCTCTTTATATAGGCATTTCCCTCTATTTATTAGGTAACACTCAAGACATTTAATAATATTAAAAACCGGGACAAACCGGGACTAGCTAACACTCAGGACTAAAGTCGCCCCCTTTAGTCATAATCATGCCTAGTCCTATAGTACGCAGCTTCAGGGTCTTCATCGTCGTCGTCATCATCATCGTCATCGTCACCTGCCACTCCGGGGATCCTCAGCCCATCCATGGCATATACCAGGGGCCATTCCAGCCTCGGATTCACGGCGGGTGGGAGAGGGGTCTCCTAGAAGACGATGCCGCTACCGCCGGGACAGTGTGGGGCCTGTGGCGGGTGGACTCGTGGGCACCGTAGGCGAGGATGGTCTCCCCCGGCGATGTAGCGCATCACTCCGATGATAGTACAGTTCGCCCACCACAGACGACGGCCGGCTTCATTGTGGTTCACCGGTGGCGGGCCATCACCCTCGTACCTGGCGAGCTCCCTTTCCCGCCTATTAGCGAAGAAGGCATTCCAGGTGTCGTAGTTGTCGGGATCCCACTGGGGATCCATCCGCTGCTCCGGCGTGAGCTCGTGGTAGAAGTGGTTTGTGATGGCCGCCTGGCGTGCGGAACCTTGAGGGACAGGAGGGACAGGAACCCCTCCAGCGCTCAGCATCCAGCCGGCGGGCGGCCGGTAGCCCGGCGGACAAGGGTAGTTGGAGGCGCACAGCGCCTCGGTCTCCTCGAGGGTCATAATGGCCCAGTAGGCGTTGTCCATTGTTCTAAGAGAGGGAGGTGTGGATGTGTGGATAGCCATGACACGATCACCCTAAATATAGAGGGAAAGGGCGGGAAAACTTGGCGTGAAGCTTTGGGAAATGGCGGGAAATATCTTTAGTCCCGGTTAGTGACTACATCCGGGACTAAACGCTCTAGTAGAAAGGAAAGGGCGGGAAAACTTGGCGGGAAGAGGTGGGAAATGGCGGAAAATATTTTTAGTCCCGGTTTGTGACTACATCCGGGACTAAAAGCTCTAGTAGAAAGGAAAGGGCGGGAAAACTTGGCGGGAAGAGGTGGGAAATGGCGGAAAATATTTTTAGTCCTGGTTTGTGACTACATCCGGGACTAAATGTCTGCCGAACAATGAAAATCCTTCGCGTGGTAGTCCATAGTTAGAAATTCAGATAATTCAAAATGGGCATAATAAATTCAAAAAAAATCCGAACAATGAAAATCCTTCGCGTGGTGTCATATTTTGTTACATAGTTGAAAGGAAAAATATCAGACTTGGTATATTGGTCATTTTTCGAAAAAACCTTCACAAAATGACCTATCATGTTCGAGGTTTCATGGCTTTCGGTCCAAATGACCAATGTTATGTGCTGAATCACGGCATAGTTTGTGATGTGTTGCCCATATTATGCATGTGTGTGGACATTGGTATGGAGAACAATGTTGCAGGAGGAAGTTTTTCTTTTTGTCGCACGGAAAAGCCCTTTTCCATTTTCCGAGCGCAAAAAACGGGTCGTTTTGTGAAGTAACCACCAAAATGCCGTTTCAGAATGCTACCGTCCCATTTTCCTAAAATACTAGACCACCTTACATGGACTATCTCCCAACCGGTACATCTCAAACCTTTTCGTCCATCCCGGGTAAAAAGGACAAATGTCTGCCGAATCGGTAGGAAGTGGGTCCGGTTTGTACTACAGGTACATGATCTATCGCCCGTGTTTTTTTGAAAAAATCATTTTTAGACTCGCAATATGTGGTTTCTTCAGAGATCCAATGCAAGTTCTAACGATTCTCGTCCCCTATCTTCATGCACACCGGTTCGACCATAGTTAGAAATTCAGATAATTCAAAACGGGCATAATAAATTCAAAAAAAATCCGAACAATGAAAATCCTTCGCGTGGTGTCATATTTTGTTACATAGTTGAAAGGAAAAATACCAGACTTGGTATATTGATCATGTTTCGAAAAAACCTTCACAAAATGACCTATCATGTTCGAGGTTTCATGGCTTTCGGTCCAAATGACCGATGTTATGTGCTGAATCACGGCATAGTTTGTGATGTTGTGCCCATATTATGCATGTGTGTGGACATTGGTATGGAGAACAATGTTGCAGGAGGAAGTTTTCCTTTTTGTCGCACGGAAAAGCCCTTTTCCATTTTCCGAGCGCAAAAAACGGGTCGTTTTGTGAAGTAACCACCAAAATGCCGTTTCAGAATGCTACCGTCCCATTTTCCTAAAATACTAGACCACCTTACATGGACTCTCTCCCAACCGGTACATCTCAAACCTTTTCGTCCATCCCGGGTAAAAAGGACAAATGTCTGCCGAATCGGCAGGAAGTGGGTCCGGTTTGTACTACAGGTACATGATCTATCGCCCGTGATTTTTTGAAAAAATCATTTTAGACTCGCAATATGTGGTTTCTTCAGAGATCCAATGCAAGTTCTAACGATGCTCATCCCCTATCTTCATGCACACCGGTTCGACCATAGTTAGAAATTCAGATAATTCAAAACGGGCATAATAAATTCAAAAAAAATCCGAACAATGAAAATCCTTTGCGTGGTGTCATATTTTGTTACATAGTTGAAAGGAAAAATACCAGACTTGGTATATTGATCATGTTTCGAAAAAACCTTCACAAAATGACCTATCATGTTCGAGGTTTCATGGCTTTCGGTCCAAATGACCGATGTTATGTGCTGCATCACGGCATAGTTTGTGATGTTGTGGCCATATTATGCATGTGTGTGGACATTGGTATGGAGAACAATGTTGCAGGAGGAAGTTTTCCTTTTTGTCGCACGGAACCTTTTCCATTTTCCGAGCGCAAAAAACGGGTCGTTTTGTGAAGTAACCACCAAAATGCCGTTTCTGAATGCTACCGTCCCATTTTCCTAAAATACTAGACCAACTTACATGGACTATCTCCCAACCGGTACATCTCAAACCTTTTCGTCCATCCCGGGTAAAAAGGACAAATGTCTGCCGAATCGGCAGAAAGTGGGTCCGGTTTGTACTACAGGTACATGATCTATCGCCCGTGATTTTTTGAAAAAATCATTTTTAGACTCGCAATATGTTGTTTCTTCAGAGATCCAATGCAAGTTCTAATGATGCTCGTCCTCTATCTTCATGCACACCGGTTCGACCATTTTTCATGTTTAGTCCCGGTTGGTGACACCATCCGGGACAAGGTACACTCCGCACGACATAATGTTGACACGCCATTTTTCCCGCCATTTTTCCTGCCATTTTTCTTCCCGCCATTTTTTCCCGCCAGTTCTTTACTATATATATATATATATATGTAGGGTTGGCATCCATTGTCATTGCACATCTCTAGACTCATATCTTAATTTTCCCGCCACTCGTACTCAACCTTCAAGGTTCAACTACGGCGACCCCGACGACGATAGCGACGACGGCAGCGGCGAGTATGACGACTACAGTGGCGAGTATTACAGGTGTAGACAGGAGCATGACTGAATTATTCCAATATTGCAAAACAAGTTCGGCCGATTGTGGCTTAATCTGGCCAATCTTAATTTTCAGTTCTTCTATGTAACTTTGTGTTAGTTGTGTTATGTACTTTAATTCCAGTTCTATCCTAATCAAATTTTATTTCTGCCCATTATTTTTCGTCCTCTTTTTTCCGCCCATTAAAAACAGAAAATGGTTTTGAATTACTTATAAGTTAATTCATTTTTAATTGTAAATGGTTCATATTTTAAACGGTTACATTAATTATTTTTTAAAAATAGAAAATGGTTTTGAATTATTTATTCAAATCCAAACACTTTTTATGTTTAAAGTTTTTCTAAATTCCAAATTAATATTTAAAAAATATAAGTTATTTCATTATTAATTTTAAATGGTTACATTAATTATTTTTTAAAAATAGAAAATGGTTTTGGATTATTTATTCAAATCCATACACTTTTTATGTTTAAAGTTTTTCTAAATTCCAAATTAATATTTAAAAAATATAAGTTATTTCATTATTAATTTTAAATGGTTACATTAATTATTTTTTAAAAATAGAAATTGGTTTTGGATTATTTATTCAAATCCATACACTTTTTATGTTTAAAGTTTTTCTAAATTCCAAATTAATATTTAAAAAATATAAGTTATTTCATTATTAATTTTAAATGGTTCATAGTTTAAATGGTTACATTAAATATTTTTCAAAACAGAAAATGGTTTCGAATTAGTTATTCAAATTCAAACACTTTTTATGTTTAAAGTTTTTCTAAATTCCAAAGTAATTATCATTTAAAAAACATTACAAATTTAAACCCAAAATAAAAAATAAGGCGGGAAAAGAGAGAAAATAACTGAAAAAATTTGAAAACAGGGGAATACGTCCCGGTTGGAGCCACCAACCGGGACTAAAGACCCCCCTGCGCGTGCGCCCCTTCAGCTGCTGAAAATTGGACTATACGTCCCGGTTGGTGGCTCCAACCGGGACGTATGCACTTTTAGTCCCGGTTGGAGCCACCAACCGGGACGTATACTCCCTCCCCTTTATATAACTTCTCTTCTTCTTCTCTGCTTCTCTTCTCTGCTTCTCTGCTTCATCGACGACGCCGCCAGGCTGCCCGTGCACTGCCCGACGACCGCCGCCCGTGCGCTCCCTGACGACCGCCGCCCGCGCGCTCGCCGACGACCGCCGCCCGCGTCTCTTCCCGCCGACGACCGCGCCGCCCGCGCCTTCCCCCACCGCCGTGCGTCAGGTACATCCCTCTGCCTCTGTGCTCCCTCTCCCTCTACTGCTGCTGGTGTGCGGCGGCGTCTGCTGCATGGTGCGCTGCTGGTGGGCGGCGGCGCGGCTGCTGCATGTGGTGGGGCGGCGCTGCGGTGGGGGAGCTCTGGAGGCAGTGCGGCGCTGTGGTGGTGGGGCACATAGGGCGGCGGGGCCAGGGGAAGCGGGGAGGGCGAGGCCACGAGGTGGAGGCGCGCACAGGCGGGGTCGCGGCAGCGGCGACGGGGAAGCAAGGAGGCACGGGGAAAAATAGAGGCAGGCGGCGGCGGTTTTCTCGCGGGCCCACAAAAAGTTCACAAATAGACCTAAATGAGATGTATCTGAGCTCCGCCTTGCCACATCAGCACTTACAGTGGGCCCCATCAGTCTGAAATTGTGCTAACCGGCCTTAATTTCACAATCTGTGCATATTGGAACGAATCTACTCAAAGGTGGATTTTTACAATTTCACGCAATACCGGTAGTTTTGCGTATTTCACACTGAAATGTGGGGCGGCTGCATGGTGGGCTGCTGCATGGCGGCGCGGCTGCTGCATATAGTACTATGGGTCGAGGAATAAAACGACAGAGACGCTGACGCTCGCCCAGACGACAAACACTACGGATGCGGAAAAAAATCATATTTAGCACGTTAGCGGTTTCCGTCGGGGGCCCATTGCCATCCCTAATCGCATCCTTATCATCGGACTATCCTCGTTTGCTATAGGAGTATCACATTTACTCAATGATAGATTTATACTCCCTCATGTCGGGTTTGTAAGGCTTGGGAAAAGGGGATGTCGGTGGCCGGTTCCGCAGGACATGGGAGGCGTGCAGGGACGCGTGGGGCGGGTGTATTGTGGCAAGAGAGAGGCAGAAGCTCTGTTTGCTCGGGAAAGGTGAGGAGAGGGGGGAGGAGGCGGCGCCGATGGGAGTTACCCTGTTTGCTCACGCGTGGGCGAGACATGGGCGAAGGGGTCGCGCGGTCAAAACCATTGTGTTCGACGTAGGAAAGCTCGGTCTGGCTCCCTCTGCTGCTGGTGGTGGGCGCGGCGGCTTCGATCGGGTGGTGCACCATCGCCGTCGCCGTTTCCTCCACGGCCGCGTCCTCCTTGTCCACGGCCACGGCGGCCGCGTCCTCCTTGACAACGGCGGCGAGGTGGCTCTGGGCCCCACCTCTGTTTCCCCTTGACAGCGGCGGCGAGGTGGCGAGGTGGCTCCCTTTGATTGTTTCCCTTTCTTTCCGGTGATTTGGTTCTTCTCGGTAGAATACGATATCGAGATCGAGTTCAAGACCATAGATAGATCTAATTAAATGACAAGTTTAATTAGAACACCCTAGTAACCCTAACAGGTGATTCCGGAGTTCCTTGAGTTAGGGTTTGCGCCCCTCGAAACCCCGATTAACTTGTCGAGCATGATTTAGGGTTACATTCCAATGCACATTAACTTGTCGTATCATCATCATTGCTTGAGCATTTCATCGATGCCATGTGTTGATTGTTTCCCTTTCTTTCCGGTGATTTGGTTCTTCTCGGTAGAATACGATATCGAGATCGAGATCGAAGGCCGAGATCAAGACCATAGATAGATCTAAGACCTTTTGTATCCTTATACTCATGTTCCCCTCTCATAGCCTTAGGGTTTAGGGTTTCTCTTCATTTTTATTATTGTGTATGTATATATTAGGGTTTCACCTTCGATCCGGAAAATATTCGTTAGCCGCTTTGACTTATTCGTAACTTTCTCCTTTAGCCGCTTTGACTTATTCGTTTTTCCACCTATGCAGAAAATATGGACCCACACGTCAGAGACGAAGAAATGGAAGAGTTGATCCAAGGTGTGATCCGTGGGGAAGATAATTTAGACGTATCAATGTTTCTGAACAACTCCGGTGAGGGTGATCCTCTTTTTACCGGAATAGACAACTTGTTTGAGGTTGAAGGTGTTGCCTTCCGCGAGGGAGAAGGCGATGCCTTGTGTAATCGAGAAGACGACCGCTCCGGCGAGGTGCATGTAATATAAATCAATTCATTAATTAATCATCTTCTATCTATATAGAAATAGTAACGACGATCTTTCTTCTTTTAGCCCTCCAGATCAAAGGAATCTACTGAAAAGAGCACACGAGGCCCAACCAAAAAGTTGCAAGACCATGAGAGGTTCAGGATCGAAGATGTCGCTGAAGACGGCAAACCGACAGCTCCCGAAGTTGTCGCAACCAAATTTGTGGCACAATGCGGAGTAATCGTTAGGGACTTAATCCCGATCACCATTAGAAATTGGAATAGGCCTGCTAATGCGGATGAAGAGGGAACATGTTTATTTGTCCCTAACCACGCCAAAGATTTACTGTGGAAGAGGCTCATGGTTAATTTCAAACTACAAAAGATAGAGCTGGATCCAAATGCGGAGGATCCAGTTGAGGACGCCTTACAACATGGGAGAGCCATGGAGGCTAAGGTCAGGGAGTGGGCTTTGAAGAAGATGGCCCAGTGTTTCACCAACTGGAAGAAAAGATTGCACCTTGACTATGTCGTGAAAAAGAAGACTCCCGATTTCAAGAATATTCAGTTTGAGAAGATAAAACCATTCTGGGCTGAGTTTGTGGAATACAAGAAATCAGAAAAAGCTAAGAAAATGTCTGAAACGAATAAGCTGAATGCTTCTAACAAGAAGTATCACCATACTATGGGGCAAGGTGGCTACAGGGCTGGCATTCCTAAGTGGGAGAAACTTGAGCAGGAACTGCGTGATAAAAAGATCACCCCAGAGACAGACGATTGGGTAGAACGTGCAAGGAATTGGTTTTACGGGCATGGGGGCACGTTGGACTCGGAAGGGAGGTGTATATATAACATACGACATAAAGAAGACCCCTTGCCAATCGAGAGGATCAGAAAAGCAGTAAAGGCTGTTAAAGATGGGGACTTCATTCCCGATAGAGAGAATGATGAGCTCACACTCGCCCTTGGAAATAAGGAACATGATGGACGAACACGAGGCACAATAGGCTCCCAATCATGGAGGACGGGGTTTCCCGAAGAGAGGAAGAAATATCCTGATAGAAGCCGTCAGAGGAGTAAGGACAGGGCGGCAGTTGAAGCAGAAAGTCAGAAAGAGCGAATGCGTTTAATTGAAGAACGATTAAAGCAACAACAAGATGAAATTAACGTACTTAAAGAGCAAAGTACTACCGGCCCATCTCAGCAGCACACTGCATTCGATGCTACCGGCCTATCGAATAATCGAAAAAGCAGTGTGGCTTCCACCGAGGTCCCGGGTGATGACAATGGCGATGACGATGATGCACCGACGATGGCTCCTGTTGGCTACCCAGTGGATGATATCACAGAGATGACACACTGCGAGCTACATGTCAAAGTTGTGAACATATCAATGAAGGTGGCGGTCGGCTATGCCTTACCAATTGGACCCACACCAACTTACCACTGTCGTCCGGTTCCAGAGGGCTACGCTGTTGTCGGCGTGGATGAAATCATGCCCACCTTTGAGGTTTTGGATTTGCACTACCCTGCTGGTGAAGGGGATGTGACTGTGCTGGGTGACGCAAAAAACGTCACCATTCTATGGCCGAAGGAATGTATCGTGCTTCGAAATCACACGCCAAGGCCATCTTCGCCGCCGCCTCACCCGTCTCCAGCGAGGTCGTCGCCGCCGCGGCAGCCGTCTTCGTCGCCTCACCCGGCTCCGTCGCCTCACCAATCTCCGGTGCAGCCATCGCCGCGGGAGCCATCGCCGGCGCCTCAGGATAAAAAGCGTAAGCGTACCGCTACTATGCGTCGTAAGCGATCGCCGAAACATAAACAAGAGCCTCTTCCAAAAGTACCAACGGTTCCTCCCAAGAGAGCTTATGACTGTACTGAAGAGGAGACTGCGGCGATCGTTGATGCGGAAACGACAGCGTTTTTCGCTAAGCTGAGGCGGCCGAAAGAGCCAGAGTTCCCCAACACCAAATAAGAAAAAGCCAAAGTGTTGAAAATGCTAAAGAATCTTCATCAACCCGAGCCAAAGCTATCATCATACTATGAACGTTCTATTCTCAAGTCACATGCGGCACAAAAAGCCTCGAAGAGAAGTACTGATGCAAGCGGGAAATCTGTTGCCCAGCTCGGAGAACAAGCAAAACAGACTTGCGCCCCTCTCAAGGTGATTTCTCAAACCAATGTGGGGTCGAGCAAATATGGGGCCGAAGAGCAGTATGATCCAGAGGTAGTTGCACAATACGGAGAAGCTACCGCTGCTCAAGGTATGAGTATTGCCCAGTACTTATCCCAGTTAGAGTTCTTCCCCGTGAGTGAAGTAGCATACAAATACCAGTACGGAAAACCTCTCGTCAAACCTGAGGAGGTAAACAATCTTCCAACAAAAATGCGAAGATTGCATAACTAGTACATGCATGCCACAAGGGCCGGGGCTAACTGGATAGTGCTGAGGGTTACAAAAAAGCATCATTGGAAAGATACGGATGACATGATATCCATTGAATTTGATGAACTATTTCAATTATTCAATCAAGACGCCTTGGACAAATCGATCATCAGTGCCTATTGTCTGTAAGTACTAATTCTGTAATTAATTTAGTCTCCAGCTATATTATTTTGTTTATTGCATGTATATAATCATACTGTAATATGCAGAATGAAGATTCTCGAATGCAGCAGAGGACAAATCTATGACATTGGCTTCATTGACCCATATTGGGTTCATGAAGCTAATCTCAAAATAAGCCCCCAGGATACGGAGGATAATATAGTACACGCGTTAAGGTTTTAAGAAACCAAAAGGGAAATACTATTTCCTTACAACTTCGAGTGAGTGTTATTGTCTTGTATACACTTTCTATTTCGCTTACTCGATGTTAAGTATATAATTGATTATTTATGCATTTGCAGCTTCCACTATATTCTGTTAATCATTCAACTTGACAAAGGGCGTGTACTAGTCATGGACTCGAAACATAAACCCCTTGAGACGTGGAAGGACATGCAGATACTTCTCCAGCGGTAATTCTAATCATTACGACACTATATCGGCAACGTTCGTGAATTTTATGATATCAAGTACTTAATAACTTATTTTATTCGTTTTCTACGCCGGGCAGCGCTTGGAAATGGTTCACCAAGAAGGCTAGGGGTGTTTGGAAAGAGGAGCTTACATTTCAACCACTAAATGTAAGCACCACTAGCTATATCCGCGCATCTCTTTGATTCTAGTTTTGATACAGTTATTATCATGCTTGATTATTATTTTGATTGAACTCTGTTCTCGTAAAGTGCCTGACGCAGGGACCAGGTAACAATCTATGTGGATACTATGTATGCGAGTTCATCCGGCAGACGTGCGATGAGAAGGGTAGAAATTTAGAGCAACTCCACGTACGTAAACAATTTCTATAGTTTTTAATTACAATCAAATTGTGTTTAGTTTTATTCATATAGGCTGACTCCTTTTTTAAATCAGATCGAACGTCTACGGGACGGTCTTCTGCCAAAGGATCGCGTACGAGCAATTCAGGAGGAATTGGCGGAATTCTTGGATGCAGAAGTCCTAAACACACAAGGGGAATACTACTCGGCTGTGTATAGACAATAGGAATTGTAAAAATAGCAACTTTCAATAAATTGGCCGGTAGCATCGAATAGCAACTTTTGTATGTAGTGCATGAACTCGATCCGTGTATTGAATATAATGTTGTCATGATGATCTTGTGTAATATAAGGTTCCTTCGTTGATAAGTGCAAAACACTAAATAAACAATAAAACAACCTAAATGAATTCTCTGCCGCGGCACAAAAAGTGGCGAAAATGCTGCCGCGGCAACAAAATGTGCCAAAATGAATTCTCTGCTGCGGCAGAGAAATGGGCCAAATCTCTGCCGCGGCAGCAGGTTATTAGTCCCGGTTCGTGTTACGAACCGGGACTAATGCTCCACCCCCCTCGCTCTCTGATGCCGCCACGTGTGCCCCCATTTGTCCCGGTTGTTGGGGCAACCGGGACTAAAGGTTAGAGCTTTAGTCCCGATTGCCCCGTCCCGGTTGGGCAACCGGGACTAATGGCCCTTACCAACCGGGACGCATGGGGCATTTTCTACCAGTGACTCTTCTCCATGTTAAAATCTGCAGAAGTGGAGATCAAGAAAGAGCACCAAGTGTTGATGGTCAATAAGACCACCAAATTCAAGAAAGGCAAGTCTAAGCAAAAGGGACACTTCAAGAAGGGTGGTAAGAAAGTTACCGCACCGACGAAGAAGACCAAGGCTGGACCTAAGCCTGATACTGAGTGCTTTTACTGCAAGGGAGAAGGTCACTGGAAGCGGAATTGCCCAAAGTACTTGGCGGATTTGAAGAACGGCAACATCAAGAAGAAAGGTATATCCGATATACATGTTATTGATGTGTATTTCACTAGTACTCATAGTAGTGCCTGGGTATTTGATACTGGTTCGGTTGCTCATATTTGTAACTCGAAACAGGTGCTGCAGAATAAATGGAAGCTAGCGAAGAACGAGGTGACGATGCGCGTAGTAAATGGATCAAAGGTTGATGTGATCGCGGTCGGCACGCTACCTCTTCATCTACCATCGGGATTAGTTTTATACTTAAATAATTGTTATTTGGTGCCTGCGTTAAGCATGAACATTATATCGGGATCTTGTTTATTGCGAGACGGTTACTTGTTTAAGTCCGAGAATAATGGTTGTTCGATTTATATGAGTAATATGTTTTATGCACATGCACCTTTGATAGATGGTCTATTCTTATTGAATCTCGATAGTGGAAATACACATATTAATAACATTGAAGCTAAACGTTTGAAATTGAGCGATAACTCGACCTATATGTGGCACTGTCGTATTGATCACATTGGAGTGAAGCGTATGAAGAAACTCCATTCCGATGGACTTCTTGAATCACTTGATTTCAAATCACTTGAAAGATGCGAAGCATGTCTGATGGGTAAAATGACTAAGACTCCATTTTCTGGTATGATGGAGCGAGCTACGGACTTATTGGAAATCATACATACCGATGTGTGTGGTCCAATGAGTGTAGCATCGCGCGGTGGTTATCGTTATGTTCTTACCTTCACGGATGACTTGAGTAGATATGGGTATATCTATTTCATGAAACATAAGTCCGAAACTTTCGAGAAGTTTAAGGAATTTCAAAATGAGGTGGAGAATCAACGTAACAAGAAGATTAAATTTATACGATCTAATCGTGGAGGTGAATATCTAAGTTACGAGTTTGGCGAGCATTTGAAGAAATGCGGAATACTTTCACAATTGACACCGCTGGGAACACCACAGCGTAATGGTGTATCCGAACGTCGTAATCGAACTCTCTTAGATATGGTATGTTCTATGATGTCACTTACAGATTTACCGCTATCATTTTGGGGTTATGCATTAGAAACAGCCTCATTCACTTTAAATAGGGCACCATCTAAATCCGTTGAAATGACACCGTATGAATTATGGTTTGGGAAGAAACCTAAATTGTCGTTCCTTAAAGTTTGGGGTTGTGAAGCCTATGTAAAGAAGTTACAGACGGACAAGCTTGAACCCAAAGCGGAAAAATGCGTCTTCATAGGATACCCAAAGGAAACTATTGGGTATACCTTCTATCATAGATCCTAAGGCAAAATCTTCGTTGCCAAGAATGGATCTTTTCTAGAGAAGCAATTTTTCTCGAAAGAAGTGACTGGAAGGAAAGTAGAACTCGACGAGGTTGTCGAACCTTCTCTCGAACTTGCGAGTAGCGCAGCACCGAAAGAAGTTCCTGTGGTGCCTGCACCAATAAGAGAGGAAGCTAATGATGATGATCATGAAACTTCGGTTGTAGTTGCTACAGAACCTCGCAGGTCAACGAGAACTCGTACCACTCCTGATTGGTATGATCCCATTATGAGTGTCATGTTGGTGGACAACACCGATGACCCTGCGACATATGAGGAAGCGATGATGAGCCCTGATTCCAATAAATGGCAAGAAGCCATGAAATCTGAGATTGGATCCATGTACGAAAACCAAGTATGGACTTTGGTGGACTTACCGGATGGCCGGAAGGCTGTCGAAAATAAATGGATTTTCAAGAAGAAAACAGATGCTGATGGTAATGTTACTGTCTATAAAGCTCGACTTGTCGCAAAAGGGTTTCGACAAATTCAAGGAGTTGACTACGATGAGACCTTCTCACCAGTAGCGAAGGGTAAGGTCTGTGAGGATTATGTTAGCAATCGCTGCATATTATGATTATGAGATATGGCAGATGGATGTCAAAACAGCGTTCCTCAATGGAGACATTGATGAAGAGTTGTATATGATGCAACCCAAAGGTTTTGTCGATCCTAAAGATTCTAACAAGGTATGCAAACTTCAACGGTCCATATATGGATTGAAGCAAGCATCCCGAAGTTGGAATCAACGTTTTGATAAAGTAATCAAAAGTTTTGGTTTTATACAAATTTATGGAGAAGCTTGTATTTACAAGAAAGTGAGTGGGAGCTCTGTAGCATTCTTAATACTATATGTAGATGACATATTGTTGATTGGGAATGATGTAGACCTTCTTAATAGTGTCAAGGAATATTTGAATAATAGTTTTTCAATGAAAGATCTTGGCGAAGAAGCTTACATATTAGGCATAAAGATTTATAGAGATAGATCGAGATGCCTAATATCATTGTCATAAAGTACATATTTGGACAAAGTTCTAAAGAGGTTTGGAATAGAAGATAGCAAGAAAGGGTTCTTGCCCATGTTGCCCAATACGACGTTGAGTAAAACTCAAAGTCCACCAACGGCACAAGATAGAGAAAGGATGAGTAAGACTCCCTATGCCTCAGCCATAGGATCTCTAATGTATGCCATGCTATGTACTAGACCCGACATTGCATATGCTGTTAGTTTGAATAGCAGATATCAAAGTGATCCAGGAGTGGATCATTGGACAGCGGTCAAAAACATCCTCAAGTACTTGAGAAGAACTAAGGATATGGTTCTTTCTTATGGAGGTGATGAACAACTCGTTGTTAATGGTTACACCGATGCTAGTTGGAACACCGATCCGGATGATTCTAAGTCTCAATCTGGATACGTATTTACTTTGAATGGTGCAGAAGTTAGCTGGAGGAGTGCAAAGCAAAGCGTTGTGGCGAGATCTTCAACTGAATCGGAATACATAGCTGCTTCGGAGGTTTCACAAGAAGCGATATGGATGAAGGAGTTCATTACAGAGCTCGATGTGGTTCCAAGTGTGCTGGACCCAATGTCTATCTACTGTGATAACATGGGCGCCATAGCCAATGTGCAAGAACCAAGGTCACACAAGAAGCTGAAGCACATCAAGCTACGTTTTCACGCTATTTGAGAACATGTCCAAGATGGTGACATAATGATTTGCAAAGTACACACAGATCTGAATGTGGCGGATCCGTTGACTAAACTTCTCCCGAGGGCAAAACATGACCAACACCAAACTTCCATGGGTGTTCGGTATATTACCATGTAATCTAGATTAGTTGACTCTAGTGCAAGTGGGAGACTGTTGGAGATATGCCCTAGAGGAAATAATAAATGTAGTTATTATTATATCTTTGTGTTTATGATAAATGTTTACATTCATGCTATAATAGTATTAACAAGGAAACATTAATACTTGTGTGACTTTTAAACTAAATTAGAGTCCCTAGTAAAGCCTATTTATAATACTAGCTTATTAGTTAATAAATGATTGTGGTTTCCCTATCATGAACATTGAGATGTTATTAACAACAAGATCATATCGTTAGGAGAATGATATGATGGACATACTCCTATAGATAAGCGTAGCATAAAGATCCAGTCATTTTAATATTTCAATTGCTATATGCTTTCTGATACATAGTAACCTAATTCCTTCGACCATGAGATCATGCATATCACCATCACCGGAAGGATGCTTTGATGACATCAAACACCACACCGTAACTGGGTGGTTATAAAGGTGGCATTGAGTGTTCGGAAAGTATTGGTTGAGACACATGGATCAAGAGTGGGATTTGTCCATCCATATGACGGATAGATATACTATGGGCCCTCTCGGTGGAATGTCATCCAATTGGCTTGCAAGCATGTTACTGGCTCACAAGGGATCACATATCACGGGAACGAGAAAAGAGTACTTATCAGTAACGAGGTTGAACTAGGTATGTAGAGATACCGACGATCAAAACCTCGGGTAAGTAAGCTATCGTGAGACAAAGGGAAATTGGTATCGTATGTAAGTGGTTCATTAGATCGCAAAGTAATCGTAGAAATATGTGGGAGCCATATGAATTTCCAGATTCCTCTATTGGTTATTGTTCGGAGAAGTGTCTCGATCATGTCTGCATAATTCACGAACCGTAGGGAGACACACTTAAGGATTCGATGTTGTTGAGTAGTTATGGAATGATGAGTAAGATACCGAATGTTGTTCGGAGTCTCGTATGGGATCCGGGATATCACGAGGAGATCCGGAATGGTCCGGAGAATAAGATTCATATAAGGAAAGTCCTGTTTCGGGGTTGGAGAATGGTTCCGGTGTTTACATCGGGAATGTTCTAGAAGGTTCCGGAAGGTCCGGAACTCCCGAGGGGAAGGGTACATGAATGTGTCATAATAAGTTGGAATGGTTGCATCATGTACTAGGTGTCATCGCTGAGAAAAATAAAAGGGATAAATCAAATCCTAGTTTGAAAAGTCAAACGCCAATTTGAAAAGTCAAACGACAAGTTTGCTTGGTGGAGGGAGAGTAGGAAACCTACTTGGGAAGGAAGTCCCTCTCCCTCCACCGCCGGCCTTGGAAGCCGAGTTGGGGAGGGACTACCCTCCCCTTGGCCGCGCCCTCCCACCTATATAAGGAGGGACAGGGCTGCCCCTCCAAGACTACACCTCCACCACCCAAAACCCTAGCCCTAGCCGCCGTCCCTCCTACAGCCGCCGCCGCCCTAGGGCAAACCCTAGCCACCGAATTGGGGCAATCCCCTTGCCCTAGCCGCCGGCCTATCTCCCTCTCCTTGGTGTGTCTAAACCCTAGATCACCGAGGCCTCTCTCATAGTCCACCATACTCGCTCCGGCTTAAGGCGAAGCCCTGCGAGATGTCCCCTCTACTTCCGGTACCACGCCATCGTGCTGCCGGAATCACGAGGAGAGTGCTACAACCTCCGCTGCCTGCTGGAACAAGGGAGAGGAAGGTCTTCATCGAGTACCGAACGTGTGACCGACTGCGGGAGCGCTGCCGGAACACATCTGTAAGGTTCCCAACCTTTAACAAGGCAGAGATCCCTGTGTTTACAATGCTAGTCCCTGGATCAATAGCTAGCATCCACAGTTAAGATGTGATATCAAGAAACAAAGGTCATAATACAACTTTATAACCAGGAATAACATAATTTATTACATCTTACATAGCTCATTTGGCTATCTCATTACAATGCAGCAGAATTTAACAATAGCATGGGGTCCTTCATCTTCGAAGTCCCACAGGCAGACATGTTGGTTGTAGACTTGTAATCCTAATCATTAAACTTATCAAATAAACCTGCAACATAACAAGTTACAGCCACAAGGGTCAATACATTTGAATTGTATTGGCAAGTGATACTATGGTAGTATAGCGGAGTCTATCATCTATATGCATTTGGCTAAGTGGTGCTTAGGCTTGCTTTGATCAAAATAGATTTTCCTTATCATTTGAAACACTAAGTTTTTGCTTGACAAAAATCACCCAAGGCATCTCCAATAGAAATTGGTGATCCTTCAACCCTTGTTCAACCACAAGTTTTTAACTTAGAAATTGGGATGAGGAGATTCTTGATAGCTTCCATGTCTTGATGCTCAAATTTTCCTTTACGAGGGACATGGCTAAGTACTTAGATTTTACACTCTGCAGAGGTGGTGCACTTTCCCCACAAGACTTGGTTTCACCAAGACAAGTTCTTTCAGAAGCCTTCCCTTAGACCAGAATGGACGCGTTCCAACCTATCAAACCCCTACCACCAACTGTCCATTTGGCTAAGTTATTGCAACCTATATGATCCAGGCAGAGCCCATATTGCCATGTGGCTGCACTTGAATCTTCTCAACATTTGACATCTCAAATCTCTTCGTTCCTGGGTGGCCATCCACAAGTGAGATACACAAGGTAAACCATAGAAATGGGCCTTGTGAACCACTCAACACAAACCATTCCTTCCATTCCACCCAGGTGATTCATTCACTTAGTTGTTTTATTAAACATAACACAAGTCCCCAGACTTAGAAATTTTCCATAGCATGAATATATATTCCACCCTTGTTTTCTACTAGCTAAGCTAAGCATGATAGTAGTAGGAATCTTAACTTAGGAATTTTCTACTAAGTTTACATCTACTAGGATTTCCCATGGCATAGTTTATACTTAGCAAAAATTCCATGCAAGTCCTACTTAGAAACATCACTAGTGCATAATGAAAATAGTGGGACAAAAGTATGAAGCATCACTTGCCTTTTTGGTAGAGAGTATAGGTTCACTCCTTGATCTTGCAATATTCACTCACTTCAAATCACTACAATTCAATCAAGCAAACAATATTTCAATCTACCATTCAAGCAATTCATCACATAAAATGATAGAAACAAAACAATGCATGCAAGCATGCCAAATTTTTTTTATTTACAAAAGTGGTTTATAACAGGTTATAAACATTCTAAAACACTTATTGGTCATTTTATAAAGTGGCAAAACTATTTGCAAAAGATTTTACCTATAAACCATTTTCAAACCAAATCATTATTTTATGGGGTTGAAAATGCCTTTATCAAGGTAGCAATCTTTATAGGGTTTACCAAATATATTTTTAAGTCATAAAACTTGTTGTTTAGGGTTAGAGAGTTTAAATCAAAACATTTCCCAAAGGTTTTCCTCCAAAATCATTTTTAACAATTAAACCATATTTTTATTTGACTAGAAATGGTTTAAATCAAGGATTTATTCTTTTGCTTCACCAAATACATTTTTGAAACCACCAATTGATTTCTAGGGTCAGTAGGTTCAAAAAAACCATTTGCCCAATATTTTATCCCCAAAATCATTTTAGAACAATTTTTAAATTCTAAACATGCATACATAAGTTTCTGTAAAAACAAACAATTTAACAGAAGCATTTTACTAAACAAAGGGCATGGTTGGCTAGGGCTTGTCTTGCTGAATCCATTGATATAAAATTTGCAAAATTTGGACGTGTAGATTAAAAGTTATAGATTTTACAAAATCTAGCATCTAATAGATCAAATATGTATTCAAAATATCAGGCAGGGCCACGTGGCGTGTTTTAATTCGTCAATACCGCTTCGTGCGGATCGTGCAACGAGAGGCGTTAGATCTAAATAGATCGTGCGGCACAGAGGCGAGCGTACCCCTTCGTTCACGTTCTAATCCTAACCGTCAGATTAAAATCCTATGGACCATATCGCCTTGACCATTAGGCAGCGGCGCTGGCGGCGGCGACTGGCGGTGCACGGCCAGACGGCGACGTTGCTGGCGATGCAGGAAGCGAGGGAGAGGAAGGAGATGCTCACCAGAATCACAGAGTCGCGGTGATGCTCAAGGTGCTCGCGAGAGTGCAAGGGGCGCACGGGGCCACTGGCAATTCCTCGTCGGAGTTGTCCTCTGGCTCGGGCTCGTCCTGTTGAAGATGATGGCGAAGGCATGGGGCACGCTAGAGAGAAAAGAAGACGCGGTTAGATGCGCGGGGTTGTGGCGAGTATGCGCGTGTGAAAGAGAGGGAGAGGGGAGGTCTGGTCTTACCAGCAGTGCTCGTCGGAGCGGAGGCAGACGGTGGCGGCGGTGGTCGTCGTTGTTGCCGAGTTTCTGGGGCGCGCGGGGGCGAGCTGGAGCTACGGGGAGGTTCGCCAGGGAGTGGGGAGCAGGTGAAAGTGGTCGAGGGGGCAAGGCGCGGAGGAGGCTGGCCGGAATGGAAGAAAAAGTTCGCCGGAGACAGTGGTGTTCTTGGAGGAAATTAAGCAGCATGGGGGCGTGCTAGGGTGAGGCGACTGGGGGGAAATGGAGAGGAGATGCTGGCGAATAAGAGGGCATGGTCGCGGGGTCGTTTAATGGCGCGGTTAACGCGAATTAAGAAAGGCTTTAATCGCCTGCAACGGCCGGCGAGGTGAGGGGCGGAGTCAGCGGGTGAGGAAGATGAATACGTGGCGGTGGGGTCGTCTGGCAGCGAGAGAGAGATAAGGAATGCGGGTTCCATCGGTCAGCGACCTTGCGGGTTTAAATGTGGGTGCGAATCGTTTTTCTGCGGGGGAGAAGGAGGGGTGGGCTGTTGGGCCTTAGTGGGCTAGATGGGCTGGGTCGAGTCTGTTTATATTTTTTTTGTTCCTGTTCCTGTTTCTTTTTCCATTTCCTTTATTCTGTTTTGGTTTTATTTAATCATTTCAAGCATCCATTTGAATTCAAACCTTTGCCAAAATTTGTGTAGGTTTAAATACTGATTAGTAACATAATCTGAAATCAATTTTTGAATAAAACTTTATTCTTTTTGGGGTCTTTTAATTATTCAAATAAGCCCTTGTTTTAAATCAAATAAGATTTAATAATAATTTCAAACACCATTTAAATTCTAAATCCTTCCAAATCTTTTCAGTAGGTTTTTATTCACTTAATAGGGTGTCAAATAATTCATCTTGAATTATTTGGAAAGTATTTAATATGATTCAAAAATCATTTGAATTGGGTATTTGTTTTAATTCCAATGGAATTTAAATATGGTTTTAATTCCCTAAAGTTTATTTGGAAGATTTCTTTAATCTTAATTAAGTTGAATTAAACAACTTTTATTCCACTTGGGTAAATTCCAAAATACTATTTTCTCATGAATTATATAGTTATTCTTATTAGAGATTTGTCTTTATTAAAATAGGGATAGAATGGTTAATGCCATTTTATTTTATTTTGGAAATTTTATTTTATTTGGATTTGGATTATAATTCATTCCATTTGTTTGTGGATTAGGCCAAGATTTAATTTGGTATTTCAATATTCCTTATTCAATATTTCTTTCTTCATCTTATAAAATCCATATCTTTTTATTTAGATATCCAAACTTGGTGATTCCAATTTGTAAAATCTTATTTGATATTTATTTATCCTTTTAAATATCTTTAGGATTATTTTCTCACCAATTTGTATGGATTTTAGATAAGTGCTTTATTAGCTTTGGAAATTACTTTTCCTTATCTTAATTAAATTCATAAGATTTTATTTATGGTTCCAAATTAAGTGAAACCAATTTATAGGGTTTTAATATTATTTATAATGGTCATTCTTGATCATTTATGATTTTTTGCTGACAAATTTTTATATGGATCAAATCCATAGGCTTGGGGATAACTTGGAAATGATTTTTATTCCATTAGGGTTTAGGGTTTGGATTTATTTTCCAAGTGTTTAAATTTTCAGATGCATTTTATGAGGAATGCATTTCTCTTGATTTGAATTTAGTTGGATTCAAACTTTTGCCAAAGTTTGTTCAAGATAGGATTTTAAGTTTCCATTTAAAAACAAAAGTTTCTTTTCACCCTAAAATTCAACAATAATTTATTTTGTTTATTTATTTTTCACATAACAAGATTTGGAAAATCTTGGGATGTGACAGCAGCGCCGGAAGGATCGTCTACGCGATCTTGAGATCAGCAAGAGTATGACTACATCACCCACGAGAATCCGCTCTCATTAAACACTTTGGAATCTTCGAGGGTGAGTTATTCCATCGACTCGTTGCTACAATCTAGTAGATAGATTTTGGCTTGTTTGTTTGTATGCGGTAGAAATTTTTTGTTTTCCATGCTACGAACCCCTACAGTGGTATCAAAGCCGTGTCTATATGTAGATCTGTTGCATGAGTAGAACACAATGGTCATTGTGGGTGGTGGTGCTTTTATTATCAATTGCTTCTTGTGTACTTTGCCTCTTGCGGTATGATGGGATGAAGCGGCCCGGGCTAACCTTACATGACATCGTTCATGAGACTTGCTCCACGCTCAACATGCAACTTGTATTGCATAAGTGGCTTTGCGGGTGTCTGTCTCTCCCATTATAGTATAGATCCAATTTACAACGGGCACTTGATAGTTCAAACATAAACGTTGTGGTTCTTGTTCGTAAGTTAGATCGACACTTATTGAAAGCCCCAAACCACGTAAAATATGCAAAGAAATTAGAGGCTTCTAACTTTGTTTTGCAGGGGTGTGCTGTGATGTGATATGGCCATGATTGTGATTATATTTGATGTATGCAATGTTCCTTATTGTAAGTTGGCAACCGGCAGGAGCCAAATGGTTGTCTTTAATTTCTGTTAAGACCCGCGTGTCTATTCAAAATAGTTGTAATAGTTGAAGCTGGTGGACGACAACCATGGAGCAGCGTCATTGACCTTGATGCAATGCCGGTGATGATGGAGATCATGTTCGTGCTTGAAGATGGAGATCGGAAGCACAAAGAAGAAAGGCCATATCATATCACATATTATGAATTGCATGTGATGTTAATCCTTTATGCATCTTGTATTGCTTAGTTAACGACGGTAGCATTATAAGATGATCCCTCATGCACATAAATTTCAAGTTCTAAAGTGTTCATCCTTAGTAAGCACCGTTGCTAAAGCTTGTTGTTTCGAAGCACCACGTGATGATCGGGTGTGTTAGATTCTGCAAGTGTATACAACATGAGCAAGCCAGATTTGCTCATGCGGAAGCTAGGGTTTGATCTTGACGAGCCTAGCATGTACAGACATGGTCTCGGAACACGGATCACCGAAAGGTAAAGCATGAATCATATAGTAGATATGATGAACATGTCGATTGTTCGCCATTGAAGCTACATCAACTCTCGTGATGATCGGTTTTGATGTGGTGGATTTGGTTCGTGTGATCACTAAAACAATGTGAGGGATATTGTTTTGAGTGGGAGTTCACCTAGATTAATTTAACTATTAATTAGAACTCAATTTTTCATAAACTTAGTCTAAACTATTGCAAATATGTTGTAGATCAATGGTGTCCCCTACCATCAATTTTAATGCGTTCCTAGAGAAAGAAAAGTTGAAAAACAATGGAAGCAACTTCGCGGATTGGTTCCGCAATTTGAGGATTGTCCTCAATGCTGGTAATTTGACCTATGTGCTGGATGCACCGCTGGGTGAACCACCTGCAGCTACTGCTACCGATGAAGTAAATAATGTTTACCTCGCTCGGAAGACTCAGTACTCCACAGTTTAGTGTGCTATCTTTTATGGTTTAGAATCGGAGCTTCAAAAAAGGTTTGAGAATTCAGACCCACATGATATTTTCCGTGAACTCAAACTGATATTTGAGACTTACGCGGCAGTGACTTGTTAGAGTCATAACATGGTGTAAGCATGTGCCAAGTCAACCCAAACAAAGCATCAAAGGAGAATACCACAATACTATACTTTTGTATGCTAAAACAACGCATAATTTCTTCAAGGCACACTAAGCAATCCCAATTGTTTGGAACAAGACATGCTACAGCAATAATCACTAAGCATAAGGTCAAAACAACACCTAGCATGTCATGCTAAAGTCTAAGTCACAGTCAATGCAAGCTCCTCTTACACTTTCAAGGAGGAACTTCCTACTCCTTTCCAACACCAAGATACTTATTTGCAACAACACAGCGAGAACGGGGGTCAAAACTACTTTATTCAAGCAAACTAAACAACTAAGGAAACCAAATGAAAACTAAGACGCTCCAAGAACAACACAACTGTGCATGAAACAATAAAAACGAAATGTCTAGCCAGACCTGAGCTTTTTATTGATGAAGGGGATGCCTTAGGCATCCCCAAGATTTGACGCTTGTACCTCTTAGATATTTCTGGGGTGACACAGGGGTGGCATACCCAAGCTTAAGCTTTTGTCCATTCTTCATCTCATTACATCATTCTCTCTCTACACCTGAAATTTTTCCTTCACACAATCTTCATTAGCAACATTAGTGTATTCAAAAGATAATAGACCTTTAGGCAAAGCTTTGGAACAACAAGACTTTTCACTAAAAACACATGCTATTGTAGCAACTCCTTCAAAAATCTCAATTCACGTAAAAAGAACTTAAAAAGGAATCAATAAGAAGCAAATGCAAATAATGGCAGAAATCTGTCAAAACAGACCAGCAGGTAGAAACCGATTTTTTCAAAGACCTTCTGTTGCTCAAATCAAAAAGTGTTGAACTAAAAAGTTATCTAACATACTGGGGGATTTATTCGTAAATTTTCAGCTCAATCCGAGTTATAGAGACTCCTCAAGAATGTTTTTTGTGGAGGACAGAAATCTGTTTCGGGACAGCAACTCCCCAAATCTTACTTCCCTCTCATTAGAGGTCATTCTTGGCACAAAAAGCAAACAAAAAGGATAAGGAGAGGTCATTACAGAAGTAATAATTTTCAAGACTCAAGGAAACTCTTGGGTTATCTCCCAACAAGTACTTTTCTTTAACGCCTTTAAGTTAGGCACAAGAAGCAAGAAGAATCAAGTATTTTCAAATGAGGCATCAACCCTCTTGTTCTTTCCTTTCTTACCTTTATTCTTCTCTTTAGTGAAGATATGATTGCTTACCGGAGGAGCAAAATGCATAATGCCTTTTCCCACATCTATTACTGCTCCAAGGTGTTTCGGTAGGGATCTTCCAAGTGTAATCCGTCCTTTGCCTACACATTCAATAACAAGATAATCAGTAGACTCCATTTTCCCTAAGATTTTTGTAAACATACCTTCAGCTATTCCAATGGGTAATAAAGTGGCATTATTAGTAAGAGATATTTCCTCTCCTCCTTCAGAAAGCCCCCAAATACTCAAAGATTGATAAATATCTTTAGGCATGACACAAAATTCAGACATGATATCACAACGAGCATCAAAAAGTGTAGTATTTATAGAGACTTTGATTGTGGGAAACCACTTTGAAGGCTCAGAATTTATGGGAACATAATCATTGTAAGCCCTAAGTGTGTGATGGCAACTATTCATAGCAGCAATACTGGTCTCAAGAGTGTTTAACCTAGCAAAAATATTTTTGAAGGAGGAATCAGACTTGCTAGGTGTACCATAAATTATAATCAATTCCTTTATGGCATCAAAAGCTTCATATTCAGTACATAACAAAATATTTTTCTCAGTCACAGCATCCAAAGCATATCTATAACGAAGAGCAATATTGCGGTAGAAACTATCAATAACCAAGCTAAGAATCATCTTAGGCTTAGTTTCCCTCTATAAAGCGGAGATTCTAGACCAAGCTTCTTTAAAACTCTCTTCACTTTTTTGCTTAAAAGTGGAGATCCCTTCCATTGGTGAAATAAAGATTGGTCCAAAACTAGACATGGTAGCAACTGGGGTAGGAATTAATTTTTTTGTGTTTTTGAATAAAGAAAGCAAACCAAACTAGACTAATTTTTTTGAGTTTTTGAAAAGAGGCAAAAAAACCAAGCAAACTAAAAACAAAGTAAAGAGAAAGGAAGTGGAGAACTCCCCTTGTGAAGACGTCCTTAGCCTCCAAGGCAATGGCGCCAGAAAAAGTCTTGATGAGTGCAGCAGCACTTCGTTGGGAGACCCCAAGCGGAAGGTATGATGCAGTTCAGCAGGCAAGTTTCCCTCAGTAAGAAACCAAGGTTATCAAACCAGTAGGAGGAAGGAAACACCCCAAAGGTGCTGCAAGCAACATGGAGACCTGCACAACACAAATTCAAGACTTTGCCCCAACTAACTTGAGGTTGTCAATCTCACCGGTTGCTGTAAAAAAGGATTAAACGTGTGGTGTGGAAGGTAATGGTTTGCAGCAAGTAAACAAGTAATAGTGGAAGATGTATCAATGGTAAAGACTGGACTAGGGTCCTGTAAGGTTCCCAACCTTTAATAAGGTAGAGTCCCCTGTGTTTACAATGCTAGTCCCTGGATCAATAGCTAGCATCCACAGTTAAGATGTAATATCAAGAAACAGAGGTCATAATACAACTTTATAACCAGGAATAGCATAATTTTATTACATCTTACATAGCTCATTTGGCTATTACATTACTTTGCAATAGAATATCTATAAGTATGGGGTCCTTCATCTTCAAAGTGCCACAGGCAAACATGTTGGTTGTATACTTTGTAATCCTAATCAATCAACTTCACTAGTATCAATCAAACCTGCAACATTACAAGTTACAGCCACAAGGGTCAATACATTTGAATTGTATTGGCAACTTTCACTACTATGTAGAATATAAGTGGATCCTATCAATACATGCATATTTGGCTAAGTAGGGTTTTAGGCTCATTTGCAGAAAGCAATAATTTATATTATCTTTTCAAAATAGTTTTGATCTTTTGTCAAAAAAAATTTCTGAACTCCTTGGTAAATCCAAGTGTTTCAAGTCTTTGTCAAAATCTCTTGAGCTCCTTGGTAAATCCCCAAGTGCTTCAAGTTTTTATCAAAAACCCTTGAGCTTCTTGGTACACCCCAAGTACTTCAAGTTTTTGTCCAAATCTCTTGAGCTCCTTGGTAAATCCCCAAGTGCTTCAAGCCTTTTGTTGTCACTTAAAAGTTTTTCTTTTAGAAATTGGAATGTCGAGATTTCCCATAGTTTCAAGCTTTAGTTGCTTAGTATTGTCCATAACCGGGGACACGGCTAAGTACTTAGATTTTATTATCTTCTGCAGAAGTTGTACACTTTACCCACATGACACACTCTCATCTTGTTGCCACCAGTGGCCGCTGGATTAGTACTCACCAAGATGGAGTACTGGCAGATTGAGAATGTGACGAAGTATTTCCATAGGGTCCTCCCATACACCATTGCTAGCTTGTCTTCAGGCACCCATGTAGGGTTTCGAGTTCCCTCATTTTCAGTTAAGCTGAAGACAATGCATGGGTCTTCCCAATGTAGTTGACTAAGCCAGAGCCATAATAGCATGTGGCTGTACACGAAAGCCACAGTTGGAGAAACATGTTCAATCTCTAAGTTCCTGGGTTGTTTTCTTTTGGTGCACAACACAAAGAGATTGCCATAGACATGGTTCCTTTTGTTGCCACCTTGTCCAAAACTTGAGTATCCTTGTCCACCCAGGTGGTTCATTGAGTACTTGTTTTATTATGTAAAACTTAAGTCTTTTCTCAACTTCATAAAATCTCAACATGTAACTCTTCTAAAAAAATTTAGCATGGCTAAGCATTTCACAACTACATTGTTTTCACTAAGGAATATATAAGGGTATCCCATTAGGATTTAGCATAGCATAGGTATAGAAATCTTTTTCATGCATGTTTCAAAATCCACTAAGTATAATGAAAATAGTAGGACTTTAGATGATAGTGTCACTTGCCTTTTTGGTAGGGAATGTTGGTTTACTTCTTGATCTTGCTAGTCTCACACTTTTCTAACTTCACTACAAATCAATCAAACAAACCAAGACTCAACTAGCATTCCAAAACAATATTCAATCAACAAACACACATAAAGTAATAGGAACTAAGTCATGCATGAAAGCATGCCAAAGATAGTTTTATTTGCAAAAGTGGTTTCTACTAGGCTCTACACATTGTAAGGTTCCAAGTGGTCATTTTCCAAAGTGGCAAAGTCATTTGCAAAAGGGTTTTATCCATAAACCATTTTTAAATCCATTCATTATTTTATGTGGTGGAAAATGTTTTTATCAAAGCAATAATTATATATTGTTCACCAAATAAGTTGTTAATTCATAAAACTTGGTGTTAAGGTCAATAGCTTTGAATCAAAATATTTTCCAAAGGTTTTTGTGAAAAAATCATTTCCATAACAAAATCAACATTTTTATTTGACTAGAAATGGCTAATTCAATTAATCAATCCTAATCTTCACCAAATACATTTTTAAATCCAAGAGTTGGTTCCTAGGGTCAGTAGGTTTACAGAAAACCAATTTACAAAGATTTCAACCTCAAAATCATTTTGGAATAATTTTTATAACCTAAACAAGTATACAAATGTTTCTGCAAAAACAAACATTTTACCAGAAGCTTTTTACTAAACACATTGCATGGTTGGCTAGGGCTTGTTCCACTGATTCCATTGATATAAAGTTTGTAATTTTTGGACGTGTGGATCAAAAGTTATAAGGGTTTCAAATTTGCAAATCAATCTGATTTCAAATTCTGTTTTAAAACAAAGACTGGCCACGCGTCGCATTTTTATTGGGCGGTACCGCTTCGTGTGGATCAGCCTCTGTGGTTCGTTGGATCTAAGAAGATCGCACGGTTCTGGTTGCGTACCCCTTCAGCGTTTAAGTGATCTATCGCGTGCGTACAATTAAAATCCAACGACTCACAGCTACTGGACATAAACCGGCGGCGCTAGCGGTGGTGAACGGCGGCGGCGCGGTCAGACGATGACGCTGCGGCGGCTACAGGAAGCAAAGGAGGAAACGAGCATGCTCACCGTGCTCGCGAAGTCGAGATGAAGCTCGAGGTGGTTCTGGTCTGGCGAGGGGCGCTCTGGTTCCAGCGGAATTGCTCGCCGGAGTGGGGGACGGCGTAGGGTGGCTCTGGTCATTGTCGGGGGCGACGCTGTGGTTCACTCCGAGGCAAAACGAGGACACGGTTAGATGCGGTCAAGTGTGGCGAGTGCAGGAGCATGAACGAGAGGGCGTGGGGCGGTCTGTCTTACCAGGGGAAGGTCGCCGGAGATAGTAGCAGACGCGGCGGCGCTCAGAGGTTGTCGAAGCCGACGTTCTGGGGCGCCCGCGGTTGAACAGAAGGCAAAGGCAGAAGCGCCAGAGACTGGGGAGTGTGCGAGCTTGGTCAATGGGGCAAGGGGCGGTGTCTGCTGGCCGGAATTTGTTGGAAAGGTTCGCCGGAGCAGTGGGGTTCGGGCTTGCGATTCGAGCAGCCTAGAGGCAGAGAGGGGGAGCTTTCTGGGGGGAATGAGAGAGAGGCCATGGGCGGTTAAATGTGCACGATAACTGGGAGGAATCAACGCCTCCATCAACGCGTAATCAACTCCGGCGTTACTGGCTGCAACGGCAGGGGCGACAGGGTCGTGGTGGAGACGAAGAACAGTAGCGTGGGGCCTGCCTGTTAGCGAGGGAGAGTGGGGAAAAGAGGGGCCACCGGTCAGTCGCTCTGCGGGTGCGGATTCAGGTGGAAAACGCATCGCGCGTGGGGAAATAACTGGGCTGGTACTGGGCTTCTGGGCCAGGTTTAGTTGGGTCGAATCTGACTCTATTTTTTTCTTTCTGAATGTTTTATCTTTTTCTATTTCCATTTTCTGTTTTGAAAATCCAAACAACAAATCAAACATTCAGTTCAATTCAAAACTCCTCCAAATTTTGTCTTGAGTTTTGGTTCTGTTTAACAACATTATTCCAAGTCCCAAAAACAAAAATAATATTTTATTTTAGGGTCCATTATTAATTAAATAAATAGACCTTGTTTATTAAATCAAAATAGGATTTTATTTAAAATCTCCATTTGAAATTTAAATATTTTCAAAACCAAATCAGTAGGTTTTATTTGGAAATAAAGAATACTTGGAAAACTTGTTTAAAATAAATAAATAAGTTTTGATGTTTTAATTAAAATTGTAAAACCTTTATTTTTAATAACTTGGATATTAAATCCTTATTATTTTATTTAAATAAACCTTTACTATTTTTATCAAATAGAAATATTTTATTTCAAAGGCTTGGCAAAGTTTAAATTTGGCTTATAAAATAATCCTTATTTATATTTCTTCCTTATTTGAAAAATAAATCTTTTATTAAAAGATTCAAAATAGTATTTCCAAATATTTTAACTTTATTGTTTATTTATCTTTTTAAATCCCCTTAGGATTTTTGTTTGACCCAAATAGGTTTTGAAAGTTTCCAATTGGATTCAAAAAGTTTCTTCTCACCCTGAAAATCAACAAAGTTTTATTTTATTCATTTATTTTTCACCTTACAAGATTTGGAAAATCTTGGGATGTGACAGGCTACCACCCTTAAAATAAATCTCGTCCCGAGATTTGGGAAGGCTAGGGTTACAAGTAGGCTCAAAGCATCTAGGGTACTACCACCCTTAAAAATTTTCAAACTAAATTATATATTGGCTTGCTTGGGATCCTGGGGAAACTTCTCTGGGAAACCATCTGCATGGTGTCCTTTGTTTCCACACTTGACACATGTGACAAGGCTGAGATCTTTCATAGGCTTGTTTATCTTGTTATTCATCTTTTCTGGACAATTGCTTGCATAATGTCCTGGTTCTTTGCAATTGAAACATATGATAAGTTTGAGTTCTTCACGTGTCTCTTGTGGACAAGTTGCTGCATAATGGCCTAGCTCTTTGAAGTTGTTACACCATACTTGACCAATCTCCTTATACTTCTGTTTCTCTGGACATTCACTGGAATAGTGTCCCATTTCTTTACAATTATGGCATTGCACATGGCTTTTGTCCTTCTTTTGCTTTTTTGGGCTTCTCCAAAGCTAGGAGTGCATCTAGTTCATGTTGTTCATATGTTATCTTATAAGTAGGGATGTCTACTTGTTTCTTGGACCTTCTATTGCTCTTTGGAAAATTCATATGCCTCTTCTTTGGTCCTTTGAATTGGGTTGTATTGCATGTAGGTATAAGGGGAGCTTTTCCTTTGTCCTCATTCTTCTTGGTAGACTTGGATCCTTCTTGATTGTTTGCAATCATTTGTTGCACTCCACCTTGTTTCCTTTGTTCAACTATGGAATAGATGGGGCATTGGATAGGGACATGGTTATTTCCTTCACATAGATAGCAAGTAGCTTGAGATGTGGGGCATTGGCCAACTGGATGTTTCTCTTCACAATTGGGGCATTGATCTCCATGCTCCTTGGAAGTGTGATCCTTGTCTCCACAAATATTGCAAGCTTTGGTTCCTTTTAGAATAACATCTTTGTCTCCTTTGGAAAAGTTGCTTTCCATGTTGAGCATTTGGTCTGTCACCTTATGCAACATTTGGGCTTGGTTTTCCAAAAATCCTTGTAGGGTTGGATCTTCCCCACTGGTGTTGGCTATGAATTGAGCTGTCATTTGGTTCAACTGGTTTTGGGTTGCTATGAGTTCTCTCATGTTGTCCTCTTGGTTGGTGTTGGTGTTATCAACCTTGATGTTGGAGTCTCTTGGAGTAGTCATCTGTTTGGGTTGAATTGAGATTAGAATAGGCAAAATATCTCTAAGGAAATAATTCTAATCACACACATCACAATTTACTCAAGCAATGTTCAAGCAATCACAAACAAACACTTCACTCAAACAACCAAGTTCAAGTACAATTTTAGGCAACCAAAAAAATATTTTTGTTACTCCACATAAGTTGGTGGGTTTGTCTTAAACTAAATATGGTGGTCCATCTATATGGTTCACTTGTGATCTTTCCATCCTTTTTGGTCGATTCCTTCTTGATTGAGATCATGGTTTCCTTGGGAAAAATTCTTGGTCACAAAACTTCAAAGGTGATGATGACTCCTTCTATGTTGTGTTTCCTAAGTCTCCAAATCTTGAACAAGATTTCCTTGTCTCACTTGTCCTTAGTGATAACCATGGTTGAAGTCCTTGGTGAATATGCTGAAGATGTTGAAGTCATTAGAGTTGAAGATGTCCTTTGCACATGGTGAAGTCTTTGGCCATGGTGTAGGTATTTACATCAAGTTGAAATAGAAGGGATATAGAATCAAAACCAAAATGGTTGAGGAAAGAGTTTACAAGATTGTTTGTAAATAAGTTTTGGAACAAATACAACTCCTTTTTCTAAGGGTTTTTTTGTCCAATCCTAGGTTTACAAATCCTACAGGCAACACAATGCTCTGATACCATCTGTAAGGTTCCCAACCTTTAATAAGGTAGAGTCCCCTGTGTTTACAATGCTAGTCCCTGGATCAATAGCTAGCATCCACAGTTAAGATGTAATATCAATAAACAGAGGTCATAATACAACTTTATAACCAGGAATAACATAATTTTATTACATCTTACATAGCTCATTTGGCTATTACATTACTTTGCAATAGAATATCTATAAGTATGGGGTCCTTCATCTTCAAAGTGCCACAGGCAAACATGTTGGTTGTAGACTTTGTAATCCTAATCAATCAACTTCACTAGTATCAATCAAACCTGCAACATTACAAGTTACAGCCACAAGGGTCAATACATTTGAATTGTATTGGCAAGTTTCACTACTATGTAGAATATAAGTGGATCCTATCAATACATGCATATTTGGCTAAGTAGGGTTTTAGGCTCATTTGCAGAAAGCAATAATTTATCCTATCTTTTCGAAATAGTTTTGATCTTTGGTCAAAAAAAATTCTGAACTCCTTGGTAAATCCAAGTGTTTCAAGTCTTTGTCAAAATCTCTTGAGCTCCTTGGTAAATCCCCAAGTGCTTCAAGTTTTTATCAAAAACCCTTGAGCTTCTTGGTACACCCCAAGTACTTCAAGTTTTTGTCCAAATCTCTTGAGCTCCTTGGTAAATCCCCAAGTGCTTCAAGCCTTTTGTTGTCACTTAAAAGTTTTTCTTTTAGAAATTGGAATGTCGAGATTTCCCATAGTTTCAAGCTTTAGTTGCTCGGTATTGTCCATAACCGGGGACACGGCTAAGTACTTAGATTTTATTATCTTCTGCAGAAGTTGTACACTTTACCCACATGACACACTCTCATCTTGTTGCCACCACTGGCCGCTGGATTAGTACTCACCAAGATGGAGTACTGGAAGATTGAGAATGTGACGAAGTCTTTCCATAGGGTCCTCCCATACACCATTGCTAGCTTGTCTTCAGGCACCCATGTAGGGTTTCGAGTTCCCTCATTTTCAGTTAACCTGAAGACATGGGTCTTCCCAATGTAGTTGACTAAGCCAGAGCCATAATAGCATGTGGCTGTACACGAAAGCCACAGTTGGAGAAACATGTTCAATCTCTAAGTTCCTGGGTGGTTTTCTTTTGGTGCACAACACAAAGAGATTGCCATAGACATGGTTCCTTTTGTTGCCACCTTGTCCAAAACTTGAGTATCCTTGTCCACCCAGGTGGTTCATTGAGTACTTGTTTTATTATATAAAACTTAAGTCTTTTCACAACTTCATAAAATCTCAACATGTGACTCTTCTCAAAAATTTTAGCATGGCTAAGCATTTCACAGCTACATTGTTTTCACTAAGGAATATATAAGGGTATCCCATTAGGATTTAGCATAGCATAGGTATAGAAATCTTTTTCATGCATGTTTCAAAATCCACTAAGTATAATGAAAATAGTAGGACTTTAGATGATAGTGTCACTTGCCTTTTTGGTAGGGAATGTTGGTTCACTTCTTGATCTTGCTAGTCTCACACTTTTCTAACTTCACTACAAATCAATCAAACAAACCAAGACTCAACTAGCATTCCAAAACAATATTCAATCAACAAACACACATAAAGTAATTGGAACTAAGTCATGCATGCAAGCATGCAAAAGATAGTTTTATTTGCAAAAGTGGTTTCTACTAGGCTCTACACATTGTAAGGTTCCAAGTGGTCATTTTCCAAAGTGGCAAAGTCATTTGCAAAAGGGTTTTATCCATAAACCATTTTAAAATCCATTCATTATTTTATGTGGTGGAAAATGTTTTTATCAAAGCAATAATTTATATTGTTCACCAAATAAGTTGTTAACTCATAAAACTTGGTGTTATGTTCAGTAGCTTTGAATCAAAATATTTTCCAAAGGTTTTTGTTCAAAAATCATTTCCATAACAAAATCAACATTTTTATTTGACTAGAAATGGCTAATTCAATTAATCAATCCTAATCTTCACCAAATATATTTTTAAATCCAAGAGTTGGTTCCTAGGGTCAGTAGGTTTACAGAAAACCAATTTACAAAGATTTCAACCTCAAAATCATTTTGGAATAATTTTTATAACCTAAACAAGCATACAAATGTTTCTACAAAAACAAACATTTTACCAGAAGCTTTTTACTAAACACATTGCATGGTTGGCTAGGGCTTGTTCCACTGATTCCATTGATATAAAGTTTGTAATTTTTGGACGTGTGGATCAAAAGTTACAAGGGTTTCAAATTTGCAAATCAATCTGATTTCAAATTCTGTTTTAAAACAAAGACTGGCCACGCGTCGCGTTTTTATTGGGCGGTACCGCTTCGTGTGGATCAGCCTCTGTGGTTCGTTGGATCTAAGCAGATCGCACGGCTCTGGTTGCGTACCCCTTCAGCGTTTAAGTGATCTATCGTGTGCGTACGATTAAAATCCAACGACTCACAGCTACTGGACATAAACCGGCGGCGCTAGCAGTGGTGAACGGCGGCGGCACAGTCAGACGATGACGGTGAAGCGGCTACAGGAAGCAAAGGAGGAAACGAGGATGCTCACCGTTCTCGCGAAGTCGAGATGAAGCTCGAGGTGGTTCTGGTCTGGCGAGGGGCGCTCTGGTTCCAGCGGAATTGCTCGCCGGAGTGGGAGGCGGCGTCAGGCAGCTCTGGTCGTTGTCGGGGGCGACACTGTGGTTCACTCCGAGGCAAAATGAGGACACGGTTAGACGCGGTCGAGTGTGGCGAGTGCAGGAGCATGAACGAGAGGGCGTGGGGCGGTCTGTCTTACCAGGGGAAGGTCGCCGGAGATAGTAGCAGACGCGGCGGCGCTCAGACGTTGTCGAAGCCGACGTTCTGGGGCGCCCGCGGTTGAACAGAAGGCACATGCAGAAGCGCCAGAGACTGGGGAGTGTGCGAGCTTGGTCAATGGGGCAAGGGGCGGTGTTTGCTGGCCGGAATTTGCTAGAAAGGTTCGCCGGAGCAGTGGGGTTCGGGCTTGCGATTCGAGCAGCCTAGAGGCAGAGAGGGGGAGCTTTCTAGGGGGAATGAGAGAGAGGCCATGGGCGGTTAAATGTGCACGATAACTGGGAGGAATCAACGCCTCCATCAACGCGTAATCAACTACGGCGTTACTGGCTGCAACGGCAGGGGCGACAGGGTCGTGGTGGAGACGACGAACAGTAGTGTGGGGCCTGCCTGTCAGCGAGGGAGAGTGGGGAAAAGAGGGGCCACCGGTCAGTCGCTCTGCGGGTGCGGATTCAGGTGGAAAACGCTTCGCGCCTGGGGAAATAACTGGGCTGGTACTGGGCTTCTGGGCCAGGTTTAGTTGGGTCGAATCTGACTCTATTTTTTTCTTTCTGAATGTTCTATCTTCTTCCATTTCCATTTTCTGTTTTGAAAATCCAAACAACAAATCAAACATTCAATTCAATTCAAAACTCCTCCAAATTTTGTCTTGAGTTTTGGTTCTGTTTAACAACATTATTCCAAGTCCCAAAAACAAAAATAATATTTTTTTAGGGTCCATTATTAATTAAATAAATAGACCTTGTTTATTAAATCAAAATAGGATTTTATTTAAAATCTCCATTTGAAATTTAAATATTTTCAAAACCAAATCAGTAGGTTTTATTTGGAAATAAAGAATACTTGGAAAACTTGTTTAAAATAAATAAATAAGTTTTGATGTTTTAATTAAAATTGTAAAACCTTTATTTTTAATAAACTTGGATATTAAATCCTTATTATTTTATTTAAATAAACCTTTACTATTTTTATCAAATAGAAACATTTTATTTCAAAGGCTTGGCCAAGTTTAAATTTGGCTTATAAAATAATCCTTATTTGAAAACTAAATCTTTTATTAAAAGATTCAAAATAGTATTTCCAAATATTTTAACTTTATTGTTTATTTATCTTTTTAAATCCCCTTAGGATTTTTGTTTGACCCAAATAGGTTTTGAAAGTTTCCAATTGGATTCTAAAAGTTTCTTCTCACCCTGAAAATCAACAAAGTTTTATTTTATTCATTTATTTTTCACCTTACAAGATTTGGAAAATCTTGGGATGTGACAGGTCCATAGTGCACAAGTGGTGCTCTCCTTAGATAAACAACATGGAATGAAGGGTAATCAAATTATAGTAGGGCAATTGACAGGAACTGAGCAAGGCATAACAATGTAATACCAGACAAAAAGATCCTATGAGATTCGGTTGGGCAATACAATAATATACATAGGCCGCCATCCAACTGCATCTATGACTAGAAGTCCATCTTCAGGTTATCATCCGAACCCCCTCCAGTATTAAGTTGCAAGCAACAGACAACTGCTTTAAGCAAAGTGTGTAAGGTAAACAATCTACTTGTTCCATGAACAAGAGACCGTTGTTTTCTCCCTAGTAGCAACAACACATCTACAACCGAAGAGATTTCTGTCACTTCCCTTGGAAACTAGAGGCATGAAACCACTATCGAGCATAAATACCCCCTCTTGGAGTCACTAGCAACTACTTGGCCAAGATAGCTACCAACGACAGAGAGCATGCAAGATCACAAACAACACAGACATGATAATATCAAATAGACAAAACCATTAATCAATCTGACATAGTAATCTCAATATCCATCAGATCCCCGCAAACAAAACATGCATGATTACAAGTAGATTAGATCTTGATCATGAACGGAGCTCACAAGATCTATACATGAAAGCACAAGGAGGAGATACAACCATCTAGATACTACATGGACCCATAGTCCAAGGTGGAACTACTCACGCATCATACCGGAGAACAAGGCCTCCGGGATGATCTCCCCTCCGACAGGGTGACGGGAAGAACTTCAGATCCCCCCCCCGATCTAGGGATGATGGCGGCGGCGGCTATAGAAGGTTTCATGGAGTTTTGATCGGGTTCCTAGGCGAAGAGGCGAGGCTGGGACGCGGCCAGGGGCCCCACACCCTACCCAGGCACGGGGTGGGCCCACCCACGCCTAGTGGGGTCTGGCCGCCTTGGTTCGCTTCTCCTTCTCTCCTCTGGAATTCATGTCCTCCACGATAAAATATTGACTTTGGCTTTTGTCCCGTCCAATTCTGAGAATATTGATTTTCTACCTTTCTGGAACCAAAAAACAGAAGAAAACAGGCAACTGGCACTGTGGCAACTTGTTAATAGGTTAGTTCCAGAAAAGATATAAAAACACCTCAAAGTGTAGACAAAGCAAAGTAGATACTAAAAAAGCATGAAGCATCAAAAATTATAGATACGTTTCCGACGTATCACGCCCCACGCGATTCCATCGAGTCATGTCCATCAGAGAGTCCCCATTGCGCCACACAACCGATTCCTGCCATCGATGTGGTAAATGCGACACCGCTCCACCTCTTGTCACTACTATCCTATGGTTGCTCCAAAAATGACCCCCAAGAGGGAGAGCAAAGACCAAGGCGCCGCAATTGTCTATTCCAGAAGAATCGGTTCTAGGATTTTTCCTGGAGTAGCGCGAGTGATACGTCCAATTTGCATCACCATTCTATATCATAATTTGACTCTATTCATTGATATATGTCTTATTATGAGGTGTTACTTATGTCTTTTCCTCTGTTTTTGCATGTTGGATGATTCTTGGAGGATGGACTGTCGGAGTCAGGTTTCTGATGGAAAAAGAGGTGTTTTGATGCAATTTCGCGAAGATCATAAAAATACCAGAAAAATATTGCAAAATTATATTTTCCCAGAAGACGGAGGAAGCCAGAAGGGGAGGCATAGCTGGGCCACAGGGGGCCCACACCCCCTAGGTGCGGGCCCAACTTGCCCCGTGCCTAGGGTAGGTGTGGCCCACCTGGCCGGCTCCCGAATCCGCCCTCTCGCCTATATCTTACTCACGGAACCCTAATACCAGGGGAGCAACCACAGAAAGATTTCCGCCGCCTTGGCATGGCGGAAAACATCGAGAGAGAAAGAGCTCTCCGGCAGACAGATTTATTCCAAGGAAATTCCTTCCCGAAGAGGGGAGATCGTCGCCATCAACACCGTCATAAGCTAGGCTTCATCGCTTTCATCATCATCATCCACACCATCATATCCATCAGCACCATCATCACCACTCCGTTCTGCTATAACAATTGTATTGGATATTGCTTTAGTTCGTTAGGGGGAACTTTCCCGGTGTTAATTACTATTATAGTTGATGCTTGTGAGTGGAACCATTGGATTATTGTTTATGTTCAGATTGTTATCCATTATCATATCATCTTTGATCTTGATCCATATGATGTCTTGTGAGTATTTCGTTTAGTTCTTGAGGACATGGGAGAAGTCATGTTGTTAGTAGTGAATCAGTGATGAGTTATTATTCCATGGTTTAGTATTTAAGTTGTGGTGCTATTCTTCTAGTGGTGTCATATGAACATCGACTACATGACACTTCACCATTTATGGGCCTAGGGGAATGCATTGTGTATTTGGCTACTAATTGTGGGGTTGCCGGAGTGACAGAAACCTGAACCCCCGTTAGGACACCTTTGCACAAGGGAGCGTATGATCTCAGAGTTTAAGGCTGTGGTTATATTTATATCTTAATTACTTTCCTGTAGTTACGGGTGTTTGCATGGGGTTTAATCACAAGTATGTATTAGTCCTAGGAAGGGCAGTATGTTAGCACAGGTTCACCCACACAACACTTACAAACACCAAAAAAGAATACTCAGCTATTTGCAGTGAAAGCACTTGATAGAATTCCCATGCGTCCTCGAGAACGTTTGGTCCTTATAAGTATTTCCACCGGCTTGTCCTTTGCTAAGAAAGGATTGGGCCACTTGCTCCGTTTGTTCGTTACTTCTGTTACTTGCTCTTTGTTTTGTTATCTTGTCAAAAAACCACTAAAAATCTGTTTGCTAAGTATTCACAGGGATTTCCTGCTCCATACCACTGTTCAACACCTTCTGCTCCTCGTTGGGATCAACACCCCTATTTATCAAAAGTACTACGATACACCCCCTATACTTGTGGGTCATCAAGACTATTTTCTGGCGCCGTTGCCAGGGAGTGAAGCGCTATTGAAGAGTGGAACTGGTAAGGGAAACTTTCACTGTGAGTATTGCTTTTGTTACTGCTTGTTACTTTGTTTCCAGTATGAATAACCCACTTGGTTTTCTGTTTGGGAAAACTACTACCACTTCTATGGTAGTAGATGAACCAGCACCTGTTGAAATAGATCCTTTTAAGATACCTGCGAGTATTGTTAATCGTGTCATGGATAATTATTATTTTGGGGATGGAACTGTCCATCCTGGTGATCACTTGCTTTATATCCATGAATTATGCGGGTTTTTTAAGTGTGCAGGTATCACAACTGAACAGGTGAAGAAGAAGTTACTCTCCATATCCTTGAAAGGGAGAGCTGAGGCATGGTATAAGTTGTTAAAGAATGGACAATCCATGGAATGGGAGGAGATGACATCTCTATTTTACTCTAAATTTTATCCTCCCAGTGAAATCCAAAAGGATAGAATTCTTATATATAATTTTATGGGAACTGATAACTTTCGTGATATTAGCAATAAGTTTGGCCTTGATCCTCAAGTTCTTGCGGAATGTTTTAATGATTTTGCCTCTTATATTGAGATTCCCAAGAAAGAGTGGGACAAGTACCATGCTCCTTATAAAGACATTGTTACCCATGTTCCTGCCAGTGTAGAGGTTTGTACTGTTGACCCTATTTTGCCTGAACCTTATGTTGAGAAGATCCCTTTCCCCTCCAAGGTAAGGGATCACTCTATTTTGGCTAATGTGGTTAGTAAAAGCGCAAAGGAAACCGTAGGTTCCGATGAGCTTGTTGATGTCGAACCTGTAGTAGCTATTGTGAAAGATCTTGTTAATAGAAATATAGAGGATGAGTATATTGTATTCTATGAAGACGCTTCTAATATTATCTCTCATCCTAGTAAGTCTAGAAAAGCTAGTGTTCCTGTGCTCTCTGTTAAAATTGGTGATCATTGCTACTATGGTTTATGTGACATTGGTGCTAGTTCTAGTGCTATTCCTTATGAGCTTTATAGGGAAATTATGCATGAGATTGGTCCTTGTGATCTTGAAGACATTGATGTGGTTATTCACCTTGCCAATAGAGAGCAAGTTTACCCCATTGGTATTGTAAGAGATGTGGAGGTCCTTTGTGGTAAGATTAAATATCCTGCTGATTTTTTCTAGTACTTGGTAAAGAAGTTAGTAAAACCTATCCTATCATATTTGGTAGACCCTTCCTTAATACTTGTGGGGCTATCATAGATTGTAGGAAGGAAAAAGTTTTGACTAAGTTTGATGGAGAATCTTATGAGTTTAATTTTTCTAAATTTGCCAAAACCCCTTATGAAAATGAATTACCTGATGAGGATTTCAAGGTTGAACAACTGTCTTCCATTTCTCTTGATCCTAACAATGCTTTGCAGCAGTTCATGGAAGATCATGAAAGTGATGCCTTTATTAAGGAAAGAAATGAGATTGATGTGGTTTTCCTTTGTCAGCCTGAGTTACTTAAGCATAATTTACCTGTGTAAGATTTGGGTACCACACTACCACCCAAAGGGGATCCTGTTTTCAAATTAAAACCTTTACCTGATGATCTTAAATATGTTTATCTTGATGATAAGAAGATATATCATGTTATTATTAGTTCTAAAGTTTTAGGGAAGGAAGAAGAAAGGCTATTGGAGGTATTGACGAGGCACCGAGGAGCTATGGGTTATACTCTTGATGATTTAAAAGGAATTTCTCCCACTATATGTCAGCATGCTATTAATATTGAGCCTGATGCAAAACCAGTTGTTGAGCACCAGCGCCTTCTGAATCCTAAAATGAATGAAGTGGTAAGAAATGAGGTATTAAAACTCCTTGATGGTGGTATTATTTATCCTATTGCTGATAGTCAATGGGTTAGCCATGTTCATTGTGTTCCCAAGAAAGGAGGAATTACTGTTGTGCCTAATGAGGATAATGAGCTTATACCCCAGAGAGTAGTGGTTGGGTACAGAATGTGCATTGATTTTAGAAATATTAATAAAGTTACTAAGAAAGATCATTATCCTTTGCCCTTTATTGATCAAATGCTTGAGAGGCTGTCCAAAAGACTCACTTTTGCTTTCTTGATGGTTATTCTAGGTTTTCTCAAATTATTGTGAAAGCGCAAGACCAGGAGAAAACCACTTTTCACGTGTCGTTATGGTACTTATGCTTATAGGCGTATGCCTTTTGGTTTATGTAATGCTCCTGCTACCTTTCAGAGATGTATGTCTGCTATCTTTCATGGTTTTTGTGAAGAAATTGTGGAGGTTTTCATGGATGATTTTTTCGTCTATGGAACTTCTTTTGATAACTGTTTGCACAACCTTGATAAAGTTTTGCAGAGATGTGAAGAAACCAACCATGTTCTTAACTGGGAGAAATGTCATTTCATGGTTAATGAAGGAATTATTCTTGGACATAAGATCTCTAAAAGAGGTATTGAAGTTGACAGAGCTAAAATTGAAGCAACTGAGAAGATGCCTTGTCCTAGGGATATCAAAGGTATTCGTAGTATCCTCGGTCATGCTGGTTTCTATAGGAGATTTATTAAAGATTTTTCCAAAATTTCAAAGCCCCTTACTAATATTCTTCAAAAAGATGTACCTTTTGTTTTTGATGATGATTGTAAGGAAGCTTTTGAAACTTTGAAGAAAGCTTTAACAACTGCTCCTATAGTCCAACCACCTGATTGGAGTTTACCTTTTGAAATCATGTGTGATGCTAGTGACTTTGCCGTGGGTGTTGTCCTTGGACAACGTATTGACAAGAAGCTGAATGTTATTCATTATGCTAGCAAGACTCTAGATGCTGCTCAAAAGAATTATGCTACTGCTGAAAAAGAGTTCTTAGCTGTAATATTTGCTTGTGATAAGTTTAGACCTTATATTGTTGATTCTAAGTTTACTATTCATACTGACCATGCAGCTATTAAGTACCTTATGACAAAGAAGGACGCTAAGCCTATGCTTATAAGGTGAGTGTTTCTTTTGCAAGAGTTTGATCTGCATATTGTAGATAGGAAAGGTGCTGATAATCCTGTTGCTGATAATTTATCTCGTTTGGAAAACATTTCTTTTGAATCTTTGCCTATTAATGATAATTTTCTGAATGAGCAGTTAGCTGCAATAAGGGTAAGTCCACATGAGAATCCTTGGTATGCTGATTATGCTAACTTTATTGTTTCCAAGTATTTGCCTCCAACCTTTACAGCCCAATAAAGAAAGAAATTCTTCTATGATCTAAGGCATTACTTTTAGGATGACCCACACCTATATAAGGAAGGAGTACATGGCATTATGAGAAGATGTGTTCCAGAATTTGAACAACAAGAGATATTTAGAAAATGTCATGGAAGTTCTTATGGAGGACATCATGCTAGGGATAGGACCGCACAGAAGGTTTTACAATCTGTATTTTATTGGCCTACTCTTTTTAAAGATGCAAGGAAGTTTATCTTATCCCGTGATGAATGCCAACGAGTAGGTAACATCTCTAGACGCAACGAAATGCCATGAATTATTCTCTTGTTATTGAACCTTTTGATTGTTGGGGATTCAACTTTATGGGGCCTTTTCCTCCTTCAAAAGGGTATACTCATATTATTGTTGCTGTTGAATATGTTACAAAGTGGTTAGAAGCCATACCTACGAGTAGTGTTGATGGTAAGACCTCTTTGAAAATGCTCAAAGATGTCATTTTTCCTAGGTTCGGTGTACCTAGATATCTCATGACTGATGTTATATTTCTGGAGATTCTTACAATGAAGAAGTGGATGTCATTCAAATGGTGACTCCAGAAGAATTTATCAAGAACCAAACACCAAAATCTGTAGAGTTCGTCTATGAATAGGTAAAAGTGGTGAAAACAGAAGGTTCGTGAAACTCCAATCTTTTTATATTTTTGATGTTTCTAATACATAAGGGAAGTTACGGGACAAAACTAAAGAGGAAACAGAGCCCGGGGTAGACAAACCCACCCCAGGCGCGGGCCCAGCCTGGCTGCGCCTGGAGGGGGTTTGCCACCCTCGAACTCCGTCTCTGCTTCGTTTCCGTGTCAAAACCTCCCTTATGCATTGAAACTTCGTAATATATAACCTCCCGGGTTCCCCGAGGTTCGTGCATCGTGTTCTTGTCGTATTTTCGTTTCAATCTGTTTTTGTCAGGAAAACTTCTCAAGTTTAGAGCACCATGGCCTCCGCCAACGACAAAGGCAAGAAGCCCGTGGAGATAGAGTTGGAAGAACACCACCACATAAGGAGTGATTCGTCATCAGGTTTGGCATCCCCTTGGCTTGTTCCAAGCTTGGGGGAGTGTCGCGGTATCACCACCATTATCTTTCATATTTTACCTTTTTAGTGGATTCATATCTGTGGTAGAGAGGTTATCTTATAGTTTGGTTTGCATGAGGAAGTATCTATCCTTTTGTTGATTACCTATGTATCCCTTGGTGTGAGTGCCTTTATTTGATTATTAATGAGAAGTCTCATCTTTTACTTCTTGCGCTTCTTATTTTTAGTTTGCAATCTCTATTATATGATGGATCTTGTTGTTCAGTATTGGCACCACTTTGGGATCATCAAGTGGATCTAAATTGGTTTTGGCAAACCAAGTTCTGGTCAGTGGCATTAATTTGAAAGAAAAATAAAGAAAGAAAAAAGCTTAGAGGTATTTGGTATCATTTGTTTTCTTTATTGTTGGCTCATAAGCTTAGTATTCTCTATTTAAGATTCTTTTGTGTCTTCAAGGAAGATTGCATGTTTGGCTTTATTACTTGTATGTTTGCTTGTTTCTTTCAAATCCCTTGCTTGCTACCTAGCCTTACTAGCCAAAAATTTGTTTTGATAAGGCGTACTTCTCATGTTTCCAAAACCCTTTGAACCAAAAACCTTTGCCATTTGTGTCCACCATATCTACCTAGTAGCTTTTGCTATTCCTAGCAAATTCTCAAGCTTCATCTACCTTTCAAATTAAAAAGTATTTTGTTATGTGAAAACTAGTTAGTAAAGCTCTCACAAACTTGATGGCACACTTTATTTATTTGCCCCTAATAAACTTGAACCAACGTTTGGCTTTATTACTTGTATGTTTGCTTGTTTCTTTCAACTCCCTTGCTTGCTACCCAGCCTTGCTAGCCAAAAATTTGTTTTGAGAAGGCATACTTCTCATGTTTCCAAAACCCTTTGAACCAAAAACCTTTGCCATTTGTGTCCACCATATCTACCTAGTAGCTTTGGCTATTCCTAGCAAATTCTCAAGCTTCATCTACCTTTCAAATTAAAAAGTATTTTTTTATGTGAAAACTAGTTAATAAAGCTCTCACAAACTTGATGGCACACTTTATTTATTTGCCCCTAATAAACTTGAACCATTGTGGACATCGAAGTTGTATATGCTTGCATCTATACGTTGGAATCAGCAGAACCGTGCTGTCACAGGGAACGTTTTCAACATTGCACTTGTACCCTGTTGTACATAGTTGATATCGTGCTCTTTTGTCTATGGATGTCAACGGTGTGAAATAAATAGGGGACTTGTAAGTCCATGGAGTTTGTATTCTGTGTTAGAGAAACGTCTGGGTCGCTAGCCTAAGCCATGCTTAATCATGGTGGAAACTTGCAGCATCACCATAGTGAGTCATCTATGAAGCATCCTCAATAAAAAGATACATGCATAGTAAATAAAAAGATTGCTGAGATGCTCATTGTCTGCTTGCCTTGTCATTTTGGTTATGGTAAAGCTCATGTACCATGTGCAAGGGGTACCCCGTTGGCGGTTCTCAATGATATGCAAATACTTACGATGACAAGAACTTACCTGGACCCAAATCTGAGTATGCATGAGGAGTGGCCCTCATATTCAAGTGACATGAGATTGCCAACTTATATTTCGTCAAGCATATACTCCTTCTTTGTTCACTTTAACCTTAATCATCTCAAGATTCTTATGATAGGGGCAATGAGGGCTCAAAGCTAGTAAGTACCATAATCTTTTGGAAGCTCTTTATGACTTGTAATCCCTGCTACCCTCTAAAAAGGGACCTTTCTACCAGTTACCAGTTGAGTCAGTAAACCTACTTCCTCTCTATCCCTAGCAAGATTTTGAGTTGTTGTGTTTCAAGCATTCATATGGTTTTTTTTTCAATCATGTTCTTTATCTCCTTTGTTTGCACAAAAATCTTATCTATTGAGTATTACTTTGAAAGCCTTCACTTGTGAAAAACCTTTTTGAGCTAAGAGTGCTCCAGTTTTGAAACTTCTACAAAAAGCTTTTCTGAAACTGTTTGCCAGGTGTTCTCTGACCAAGAACAAGTTTGCCAATTCCAATTATGACTTATCTTTATGCATCTCTATTTGTTACTTCTGCACTTGGTTGCAAGCTAAATTTATATAATGGTGAGTTGCTTTCTTCTATGAGTTGTGAATTAGTAAGTGTGATGCTTCTTGTTCGTATTCTTTTTATCGACACTTCACTCCATAAACCTGTGGACATGTTTACTCTACTCAGTATTCGCTTCGGGACAAGCGAAGTCTAAGCTTGGGGAGTTGATACGCCCAATTTGCATCACCATTCTATATCATAATTTACCTCTATTCATTGATATTTGTCTTATTATGAGGTATTACTTATGGATTTTCATCTGTTTATGCATGTTGGATGATTTCTGGAGGATGGACTGCCAGAGTGTCGTGGTGGTGGCACGGAAGATGCCATGGGTAGGCTTAATTGGGGGCCGAATGGGTGCTTGTGGTCACCGGGGAGGGAGTGCACGGTCGAGCCATGCACGAAGAACAAGAAGAACTCTCCAGACTTAGTGATTTTATTAATACCCGAAGATTGCAAGTGCTCCTTGAGCTATATGAACTAGGGTTTTGTGCACTAGTTCCCTACTTGGTCCAACCTCCTTCTACTACAGCTATCTCCTCCCTTATATAGGCAGTGCTTGCTTGCTTATACCCCTTTGGGTTCTAGGGTTTACTATTTGGATCTTGGTCCCTATAATGTGGGCCGGGTCATGGGCTTGCCCTAAGCCCAATGGCCCAGTCCATAAAGCTTGACAGCTAACGGTCTTCTGGTACGCTGCTTCCTGTTCCTTTTTGCATCACGCTGTAACTTTGTACGTCAGCGTATGCTTTGGGCGTCACCCGGCTCCTTTTGTGTCACCCGGCGTCGCCCTTCTCTTTTGACCATGCTTTACCATGGTCCCTCATGAACCTTACTCGGAAAGGTGCCACGCGTCCTACTTGACTCGGCCCTTCCTTGGTAGACTCGTCTCGTCGGTTCCTGCAAGAATTACAACTTTGTCTTATGCGGGCCGACATAGTTTACATGTCGGCCGCTCATGTATCTCTTACCCCGCCATTCTTACTCGGCCTGGTTCTTTCTTTACTCGGAGCTAACCAAGATGTGCTATGTTTCACCTCTCGTGACCCTACCGGGGGTTATCCCCCCGACATTAGTCCCCGAAGCTGGTGAGGTCTAGCAGTTCAAGCTGTTAGGCGTCTCCAGGTTCCTTTTATGTGATTGAAACTTAGTTTTTGTCTTTATTTGTCGCAATCTTGCATCTTGCCGGGTCTGTCTGACAGTTTTCGGATCCACTCTTTGACTTCTTGGCTCATTTTTGCCTTGAGTCGAGTCACTTTGGCCAATTCCGAGTCATTTTCGGCGTGCTTCAGTCACTGACAGCTGGTAATCATGATTACTTGCCTCAAATTTTGGTCCAAGCTCTGGCGGCACAGTGACGGCTGCGCAGTTATTCCCCGTCACTGTGGCAGTCCCATCGGCCTGCGCCCCTTGTCCTTCCTTTCATGACGTGGCACGAGATTTTTCATGTATCTCTGGCAACATGGCGCCTACTGATTGGCTTACTAGGCCTGGTACACGGCCACACGCTGGCCGCACGGCACTGATGTATCCCACGACCATTGGTTTTACTGTCCTTAAGTAGGGGTTGGGGGTTTCCACTTCCCCCACGCCCGTTCAGTTTTCCCTTGCCTCTTCTTCTTCCTTGCGCCTGCGAGATCGAACCGCCCCCTTTGCGGTTTCCTCTCCCTCATGTTCTTGTCCTGCAATTTCTCCTCTTTTCTTTCCATTCCACCACGGGTCCGCGTTGTTCCAAACCTCTTCCAACTGCGGAGGAGACTGAATCTGTGAAACTGATGGACGCTCGCAATGGCGCTGATGGTGCTGAGGAGCAGGAGGTTCTCGCTGGCGAGCGCGGCGGCTGGGAAGGCTCGAAGGTCTCCACCGAGGAGTTGGAATGGCTTCGCTCCACCAGGCGCATTCCGCTGCAAGTGGATTGCCGTCTCCCCGCCGGTGATATCTCTCCTAAGCCCGATGCTAACGAGCGGGTGGTTTTCCTTTATCACTTTGAGCGCGGTTTTGCTCTTCCAGTGAGCACCTTCTTTTCCTCGTTTCTCTCCACCTTCCATCTGCAAACCCATCATCTCCCTGCCAACGCCATTGGCTCTCTTTCTTGCTTTATTTCTGCCTGCGAGGCTTACCTCGGGATTTGGCCTACAGTTCTTCTGTGGGCCAAATATTTTAGCTTTAAGGTTCAAGTTGTTCCCCAGCCTGGTGCTCCTCGATCCGAGAAGAGGTCGACCCGGTGCGGTGTTGCTAGTATCACGCCCATGAGAGATTCCATCTTCCCTCGGGTTACTGGTATTGATTCCTGCAAGAAATGGCATAAGACTTTCTTCTATGTCAAAAACAGCGGGTCCACCGATAACATCCGGCTCCCCCCTTTCCGGACGAGGTCCCGAACAAGAAGTTCTGGCAGCTTGACCCGCGCAACCAAGATGCTGCGGTGAACGAGGCTAACGTGATCTTGGAAAGGTTGTTGTCGCCGGATGAGCATTTTCATCTTGCCGAGAGGGACCTCATGTGCACCTTCATCTCACGTCGGGTCAGCCCCATCCAAGCTAGGATCCATAAGATGTGCTTCATGAGTGGCTCCCATGATCCCACTCGGCACTCTACCAAGGAGCTCTCCCATGAATCCATTGCTCACCGAGTAAGCTCCATCTTTAAACTGAACTTGGCGGACGATTGGGCTTGGAGCTGTCCTCCGTTTAGCCGGGTCAAGCCTGTCCCCTGGGTAAGTTTTCCGAGTCTTTTTCCTTGCCGAGTAGGCTTTAGCTCTTTTGCCACTCTCAGTCTAGTTTTTGGTTGCTCATTCTGTTTGTCTTTCGCAGAATCTTGTTCACCAGGTTGATGATAGTACTGTCCCTCCCTGCGGTTATAACGGGGATAGCTCCGACTCTGATGAAGTCGAGTATGACCTAGAGTGCTTCATGCCCATCCCGCATGCTGCGGCTGCTTCAGCTTCGGGTAAGAGTCGATCTCGCAATCCCTTACAAGATTGGCCTGACGATGATGAGGATGATGATTGTACGCTTTTAGAGGTACATGCCTTGCGACCTTAGTCTCCCAACTTATCCGAGTAAGCCTGTTATTTACTTATGCAGCTGGCCAGGTACATGACACTCCTCCTCTCACCATGGGCGGAGTCGGCAAGATCCCCGTCGCCAAGCCAAAGCGACGCGGAGCCTCCTCCAGCACTCAGCCGGCCAAGAAGAGCAATCCCACTCCGGCAGCTCCTGCTGCCTCTGTTGTTGCCACTCTGGCTGAGACTCGCCAAGCCGCTGGGCTCCGAGTCACCCGTGACCCGGTCATCACCGGGTAAGTTTTTATACTCTGCTTTCTTCGTTCTTTCTTTTTCGTCACTGATGTTCTTTTATACATGTCTCATTGTTTTCAGTGTCGCACCTTTATCGGTGAACCAGGCTGCTTCTAGCATCGCCTCGCCGCTAAGGCCTGTGCCTCCTCCAGCTGATTCGATGGCGCCGAGTCCCGTCCGAGTAGAGGCTCCCACTGTTGAGGTTCACGCCTCTCAGTGTCAGTCAGACCCGGTGGGTCATTCGGCTAGCGCCCCTGGTGCTGGCCAGAAACAATTTTCTAATCTTGGTGCCAGTGATTCTGGTGCCAAGAAACCTTCCGCCATCAGTTCCTCTGGCATCGGCCCTCAGGCTGGTGCGAATGAACAACTTCCTGATCTTGGAGCCAGCAAAACTGCTGAGCCCAGTCAGCCGAGTCCACTTTCTTCTCCAAATCCTCCTGCTCGCTCTCCTATTCTGTCAAAGGGCCAGACCCAGCCCAAGGTCTCTGGCTCTTCTCGCCCTTTATCCGGAAAATCCACCTCCTCCAAGCAGACAATGCTGGTATGCGCTCCGGGTTCTACTCCTCAGATCCGACCTCCGACGTTGGCAACAATGCTCGCTTCAACGGGCAAGGAGGGCGAGTCCACGGCTGCCGAGTCAGGTGATGGCTCTAAGGCTGTTACCCTCCATACTAGTACTGCAGCGACCCATGCCAATGTGGGAACTACCCTAAAAACGGGTCAAGTTCTCACTCGGACGCTCAGTGGGAAAAGCCTTGGCTCGGCTGAGCCTTATGCTTTGGCATGGAATGCAGCTGGCGAATAGGAGGTCAGCACCCGTGCTGGCAAGAAACTGAAGCTGGGCCCTAAGGCCGTCTCTGACATGACCCAGCAGGCCATTTCCCTAATGGCCCGCGCCGACGAAGTGAATGAGGTAGAGTAACTTCTTACTCTTTGTTATTGTTGAGTATCCCATTTATACATATCACCTAGTCCCCGAGGTTACTGCCGAATTGTAGGGTTCGAGCATAGAAAACAAAAAATTTCCTACGATGGGAACATCTATGTACCAAGATCTATCTACTAGATACAAGCAACGGGTGGATATACATCCATAGAATACATACCCTCAAAGACCGAATAGCGTTAACGAGGTTGTACTCGTGGATGATGTAGACGAACGCTTGCCTATCTCAAGATCGTGATGAAGTCCATCTGGTCCAGCCGGTCCAGCACGATCAAGTCCAGCACCTCAAAGCAGTGGTGCATCCGTGATCGCACACACGTACGGGTACCCCGACAACCTCCACGCCCTCGCTCCAGCGAAGCAGCGGAAGCAAAAAATCCTTCCAGAAAAAGCCACCGGGAACATGTATCTCGCTGATCTGAGACCATGGGGAAATTCTAAAGGGGGGAGAGAGATCCTTCGCGAGGAGGTGTGCTTTGAGAGGAGGAGAGGGGGGCATTTTATAGGGGAGAGGGGGGGCACCCAAGGGGCATGGCGCCCAGCCATGGGGGCTGCCCCCACCTCTTCCAAATTCATGTGGGTGGAGCTCCCACTCAAAATTAAAAGCCTCCACTCCCATTAAAAAGCCTCCACTCAAAAATCCACTCACATGCATTAAATTTCCACCAAATTTAATGCAAGCTCTCATTTAAATAAAACTCTTTTATTTATTTATTCATAATTTTGTTAATTACTTTAATTAACAAACATTCACATAAAACCCCTTACAACATTTCAATTTCACATGCAGAACCAGTTTCAACAATTTCAACCGAAACAGTTCCGGTGTCTAGTGAAATAAATTCCTGCGCTTTCCTTTTATTTTTCTGGCATATCATTTGCTTCGAATGGTGTTGGCATCCCTTAAGTGTGTCACCCTACGGTTCGCGAATAATGCGGACATGATCGATACCCTTCTCCGATCAATAATCAGTAGCGGGACCTGGAGATCCATACTGACTCCCACACATTCAACGATGACTTCTGTGATCGTGTGAACCTTTTACGCTAGTATCTTAATCCCTTTGTTTCACGATATACTTGTCCGAGATTCAATCATCGGTATCTCCATACCTAGTTTGATCTCGTTACCGACATGCACTCTTTTCTCGTTCCCGTGATATAACATTCTAGTGATCAAATCACTTGCTTGCAAGCTAATCAATGTGATATCACCGAGAGGGCCCAGAGCATATCTATCCGTCATCGGGATGAACAAATTCCACTCTCGTTCCATGGGTCTCAACATAACACTTTAGTAGTTCTGAAGACATCTTTATAATCACCCAGTTATGGTGTGACGTTTGATGTCATCGAGAAACTCTTCCGGTGTTAGTGATTGACATGATCTCATGATCTAAGGATTAGGATCACTTCGTAAGTTGTTATAGCAATATAAACTCAATGACTTTGATAGTAATGCTATACTTCGGATGAATGTTCATCACATCATTACAGTAATGTTGTGACCTCGTTATTAACAACATCCAATATCCATGATCAGGAAACTTTGATCATCATGTTAATCAACGAGCTAGTTTATAAGAGAGGCATAACTAGGAACTTCCTTTTTGTTTATTAAACACACATGTATTAACGTTTCCGTATTAATACAATTATAGCATGTAAAATAAACATTTATCATAAATAAGGAATACGATAATAACCACTTTATTATTGCCTCTCGGGCATATTCCCTTCATTCTCCCACTTGCACTAGAGACAATAATCTAGTTTGAAAACTTTGCGTATTGAACACCTATGGCTTTCTGGTGTTCCATATACGCAACTGCAAGTGGTTAACATAATCTATGGATCTGATGCTTTCAGGTCCGTGTGTATTTGCATGTCTTTGCGTCTCCACGCATCACTCATTATCCAATGAGATGGCATTGTATAAATTTGGTCTTTTGGTGAGACCTTTAGTTCCTTGGGGTTAAACCATGTCGATACTATTGTCGTACAATATATCTTTAGTGTTATCCCGTTGCGAACAACACCTTAGTTTGATAACAAACTACTTGACACAAATTCCCTCCTTTGCTGCTACTATGGCAGTCATATACTTAGCCTTTTGTTGTAGTATTCGTCACAATGTCTTAACTTTGGAATATATCCAAATCCATCATGAAAACTCCTTCCCATTTCATTGTGCCACTCATAGTTTAAATTAAGATAAACTTAATTTGTATCTTGCGACAAAACTAGTATCAATGTAACGCTACAATGAACTATTTGTAATTGTTTGTCACCTCTACACAAATATATTCTTAGTTCTTCCAAAAGATCATAAGAATATCCTTACTATAGTCCAATGATCATTTTATGATTCATTCTGGTATATGCTCATAACACTTAGAGCATAGGACATATCTGGATGTGTACATATCATGGTATGATTAATCAAAACATTCTCGTGATTTCACTCATCAAGTGTCAAAGCACTTGAATCTTGTTTCACTTATCAAGTGTCGATACACTTGAATCTTGATTCAATTCCTTTTCCATGCGACAAGAACCGTTTCTTGTCGTTTCTATACTGAACTCCTTCAATATCTCATATATGTACGTTTGGCACAACCATATTAGCATCACAGTCTATCCACTATAGACATTCATGCTAAATATTCGGGTTTTGCCTAAGTATTTCATCGAAATGAAATTCTTAACCTTTGTCAATAAAAGATACATCATTTCTAATCAACAAGATGTCCTCCACAAAATGTATTAGAAATATGTCTTAGCGCTCCCACTTAATTTCTTGCAAATGCAAGCATCTTCATCGTCTTCTGATGAAAACTCTTTTTCATCACGGTGAAGATTCCAACTTTGCGATGCTTACTTCAACCATTGAAGTTTGCATGCCCTTTTTAGAATCCTTTGAATTAACAAAACCCTTTGGATCGTGTCATGTACACGTACTAGGTAACCATTCTATTAGAAGAACTTTGTTTTGTTTATTCATCTACCATATAACAAATTATATGTAGTGGTTGCTACTTTAATCCGTCCAGACTAAATATTGCTATGAAAGATCAAATCTTGTCATAGTCAACTCCTTGAACATTGTCGTAAAATACTTTACCGATATGTCGACTATTTCATAGATGTAAAACATCCATGTCTGTTTCTTTATAGATCCAAATACGACCGATAGGTTTTTACACCTTTCCGGAGGGTCTTCCAAGTTCAAAACTTGATTTCTCGTGTATGGAACTATCACGGATTTTATGGCTTCAAGCCATTTGATGGAGTCAGGGCCCATCATCGCTTCTTTGTAGTCGGTTCATCATTGTCAAACAATAATGATTTACTCTCAAATCTCAATCATTTGTTTGTTTATCCGACCTTCTTGGTTCAATAGGAACTTTAGACCTTCGTGACCGCAACCTTTGAGGCACATAAGCTATGAGCATTATGGCAGCCTCCAGAACCATTTCCGGCGCTGCGCAACTCAGCACATTTAGCTAAGGTTTGTTAACCTTATCAAAGTTCTATTGTCCTCCCACTTAACATTTATGAAAAATTCCTTCTTCAAGAAACTTCACATTTCAAGCGACAAACCCTTTTGTCGTCGGTGTTATGGAGGAATAACCAATTGTTATTCGAAATAACCTACAAAGACATGCTCATCCGACTTTGGTTGTAAACATCTTACTTATGTTTAGCATACCAAAATTTAAGAAATGACAACTTGGGTTTTACCCCAAACCATAACTCATATGGTGTCATTTCAACGGATCAAGATGGAGCTCTTTTCAGTGTAAAAAGCGGAAGTCTCTAAAGCTTTAATCTTTTTAAAACATAATGGCAGTTTTATAAATAACACCTTTGATCCAACCAGGTCAAACAAGGTTTCATTACAAATCTCAAACACTCCATACTCCTATGGTGTTTCGGGAAATGTAAATCAAGGTGTTATGCTAAACTTGCAACTCAAATAAATCCCTTTATGATAAAATCATAATTCATTTATTTTCTTGTTACACTTGTAACTCAAACAAATCCCTTATGATAAAATCATAAATCATTTATTTTCTTGTTACAATGATTTTCAACTTCATCTTGAAAGTCTTTGAAACATTTTCAAATATTTCATACTTCATTCTCATTAAGTGAACATTCACTCAAATTTCCGGAGAAAGTATATGAAGTTGAAACCCATCGCTTACGACTATAAATAATGGACTACATACATCGATATGTATAAATTCCAATATTTTAGTCGTTCGTTCTTCTTTGGCCTTTGAACGAAGTTTTTAATTATCCCGAGGAAAGTCTCACAAGCGTCACTTGATCAAATCAAAGACTCCAAAAATCCATGAAAATGGAGATTCTTCATGTTTTCTTTCCAATATAATTTAAACAGTGATGTCACTTTGTAAGTGATCTTTCAATCATCTGTCTTGCTAGCATTAGGTTTTATGGATGTGATTTCTCCAACTAGATTTGTAAATCATCCATCTTATATGGAATACGGTAATTATTTGAACAACCTTTGTTCTCATAATACCTGATTCAAATAACAATTATTAAAACAAATCTTGAAGTCAAGCCTTGATGTCAACGAGAAATACAAATAATGGTTTGTTTGTTTTCGATGAACATCATCACATATTCTCTTTCTAGTTACTTAGGCCATTGTGTTTTATGAATTGCGTTGTTTCGTATGAAATTTCATACCAACCAATTCGGTATCCAATACCCAAGAACCACATTGTTTAACAAGCAAAGAATATAACCATAACATGTATATCATCCATATACCTAAATTGGATATTTCCAATCTTTTCTTTTCTTCCAAATATATTTTATAGATTCTCTTTCAGCATTTCCTTTTCCTTTTTAAAAGAATCTATCAACATCAAAAGTGGCGCCATATACATGACACATAGTCCAAAGCGTGTATATTCAAATAATAATACCTTTGGACTTGCACTTTGAAGTAGATCACCATCATCAAAATGATCGGTATTCTTTCAAAATCCATTCTTTAGTAATCTTTTAGTGTAGTAAACACTTTACATACATCTTCTATTCACCCTTATCATGACGGCTTTCATGATCAAGCTACTATAGCTTATAAAGGCGAATCGTGAGTATAACATTACTTTCCAAAACCCTTTTTGGATGATTAGGATGTCTAGCATCTCCAACCTTTGCAAATTCTCATCCAATATGAGAACATATATTATACTCTATCATATTTCAACCAAAACATTGTTTCAGATATCGTTATATCTGCCACACATGATGGTTTCTGAAACAATTCTTTCAGCTCCTATATAAACTTGATATTAAAATAATCAAGAATCATGGAGGCAAACATGATACTTAAGATACTAACACTGGAATTGTTACTCTCGATTTAATACCAATTATTAAAATTCACGGAGTAAATAGAGTTTGCTGAAAGTTTGCAATAGGACTTTAAACTTTAGATTGACACTCAACACAATACGATACCAGTTTGTAAAGTATATATCCAGAATTCTATAGTTCTATTATCTCAATTACAACTATGCATAAGGTGGTGAACGAATGCCAATGACTACAGCAAATTATGCAAATTCACTTTGATTTAATTTATGATAAATTGAGTTCTACTAATCCAAATTAGAAATGAACTCCCACTCAAAAACGACATCCCTCGTGTCTTTTTGGTGATTACATGAACCAAATCCACTACACCAAGTCCGATCATCACGTGAGTCGGTGTAGCTTCAAAGGCGAGCATCCATATGGTCATCATATCAAAACATATGACTCATGCTTAACCTTTCGGTCCGTGTTCCGAGGCCATGTCTGTACATGCTAGGCTCGCCAAGTAAGAACCTTAGTATTCGCGTGTGTAACTGTCTTATACCCGAGATATGCTCGTGGATTCAAGTACACACGAACATCACGTGATGCCTTGAAGCGACGAAACATTGTCGGTGCATACTTAAGGAAGAACACATTTTTATCTTGATATCTAAATGAGGGATCATCTTATTATGCTAATAAAACGCCAAACAAGCAATATAAGATGCTATCAAACATCACATGTTTATTAGTGGAATGATATGGTTCTCGCATATGATCTCTATCATGTGCACCGTGGTATGATCACTATCATACCTATATGTGTAAGTCCAAGGTCTATGGAGATTACACGTTATGTGTGTTGTAAGAGTATCATCTCATACTTCTACTTACAACATCACCATATCATAACACTAGCCCAGCAACAATTTAAACTAGATGTCTCTAATTTATCTATTGCAAATTTTACGTGGCTTAGGGCTTTCGAAGATAGAACCGTTCTTACCTACGAACATGAACCACAACGAGGATAACCAAATTGTTGACAACTCTTTGCAAATTAGATATTGACTATAGTAGGAGAGACAGACACCCGCCAGCCACTTATGCAAACTAGTTGCATGTCAAGCGTGGAACAGGTCTCATGTGCGAGGACATGTAAAGTTTGTCCGGGCCACTTCATCCCACTATGCCACCAATATCCAAAGTACAACTAAGAAGCAATAAAATGATCATCATAGCCCACATACTCATATCTGTACTACCCGTGCAAAGCATCTATGCATAGATCCGGCTCTGATACCACTGTAGGGTTCGCAGCATAGAAAACAAAAATTTTCCTACGATGGAAACATCTATGTACCAAGATCTATCTACTAGATACAAGCAACGGGTGGATATACATCCATAGAATACATACCCTCGAAGACCGAATAGCGTTAACGAGGTTGTACTCGTGGATGATGTAGACGAACGCTTGCCGATCTCAAGATCGTGATGAAGTCCATTTGGTCCAGCCGGTACAGCACGATCAAGTCCAGCACCTCAAAGCAGTGGTGCATCCGTGATCGCACACACGTACGGGTACCCCGATAACCTCCACGCCCTCGCTCCAGCGAAGCAGCGGAAGCAACAAATCCTTCCAGAAAAAGCCACCGGGAACATGTATCTCGCTGATCCGAGACCATGGGGAAATTCTAAAGGGGGGAGAGAGATCCTTCGCGAGGAGGTGTGCTTTGAGAGGAGGAGAGGGGGGCATTTTATAGGGGAGAGGGGGGCACCCAAGGGGCATGGCGCCCAGCCATGGGGGCTGCCCCCACCTCTTCCACATTCATGTGGGTGGAGCTCCCACTCAAAATGAAAAGCCTCCACTCCCATTAAAAAGCCTCCACTCAAAAATGCACTCACATGCATTAAATTTCCACCAAATTTAATGCAAGCTCTCATGTAAATAAAACTCTTTTATTTATTTATTCATAATTTTTTTAATTACTTTAATTAACAAACATTCACAGAAAACCCCTTACAACATTTCAATTTCACATGCAGAACTAGTTTCAGCAATTTCAACCGAAACAGTTCCGGTGTCTAGTGAAATAAATTCCTGCGCTTTCCTTTTATTTTTCTGGCATATCATTTGCTCCGAATGGTGTCGGCATCCCTTAAGTGTGTCACCCTACGGTTCGCGAATAATGCGGACATGATCGAGACCCTTCTCCGATCAATAATCAGTAGCGGGACCTGGAGATCCATACTGACTCCCACACATTCAACGATGACTTCTGTGATCGTGTGAACCTTTTACGCTAGTATCTTAATCCCTTTGTTTCACGATATACATGACCGAGATTCGATCATCGGTATCTCCATACCTAGTTTGATCTCGTTACCGACATGCACTCTTTTCTCGTTCCCGTGATATAACATTCTAGTGATCAAATCACTTGCTTCCAAGCTAATCAATGTGATATCACCGAGAGGGCCTAGAGCATATCTATCCGTCATCGGGATGAACAAATTCCACTCTCGATCCATGGGTCTCAACATAACACTTTAGTAGTTCTATAGCCATCTTTATAATCACCCAGTTACGGTCTGACATTTGATGTCATCGAGAAACTCTTCCGGTGTTAGTGATTGACATGATCTCATGGTCTAAGGATTAGGATCACTTCGTAAGTTGTTATAGCAATATAAACTCAATGACTTTGATCGTAATGCTATACTTCGGATGAATGTTCATCACATCATTACAGTAATGTTGTGACCTCGTTATTAACAACATCCAATATCCATGATTAGGAAACTTTGATCATCATGTTAATCAACGAGCTAGTTTATAAGAGAGGCATAACTAGGAACTTCCTATTTGTTTATTAAACACACATGTATTAACGTTTCCGTATTAATACAATTATAGCATGTAAAATAAACATTTATCATAAATAAGGAATATGATAATAACCACTTTATTATTGCCTCCCGGCATATTCCCTTCACGAATAAGGAACGTATTCGACTGTAAGCTCTCAATAATCACTTAATCTTTAAATTTTTACACCAAGCTTGCATGCTAGAGCTTCGATCCCTAGCCCTCGAGGTTACTGTTGAGTAAGGAATTTACTCGACTGTAAGCTCTTAAGCTTTTTCTTATGCCAAACTCATATGTTAGAGCTTCAATCCCTAGCCCTCGAGATTACTATCGAGTAAGGAACCTACTCTCTTGTAAGCTCTTAAGATTTTTAATCCGGCGGGCTTCTTGACTTGTCCTTTCCTTACCGTATGTCTGCTTTGTGGAGCTCACGCATAACGAGCGTACCAAGGTGCACCAAGCTCCCGTTCTGGTGCATCGCAAGCTCGAACTTGGGTATGAAAAGCTACAGATTGATACCCAAGGTCAAGGTAATATCCTTACTCGTCCTTTTTCTATTCGTTGTATTTTTATATGGTTCATTTTCTCAATCTTTTCTCGCTCTTCTCTCACAGCCTCCGCTCAGTCCACCATCAATGCTCTTCACTCGCAGATCAGTGAGGCCGAGAGTAAGTTTCTTGCCTCATTAATCCAATAGCTGAAGGTTTCCGTTGGCGCTGACAAGTAGTTTGTTCCGAATAAGCAGAGAAGCACCAAGCCGAACTCTAGAAGGAGCGAGATGAGGTGACTCGAAGCTGATGGCCGAGACGGAGCAGAAGCACTTGGCCAAGGTGAAGGGGCTGAAGGAGGAGCTTGACGAGAAGAATGAGCAGCAGGCCGCCAGCGCCGAGAAGACCAAGAGGTTGCTTGACGAGGCCGAGTCATCGGTTGAGTCAGCAAATCTGAACTTTGACGCCCTCCAAGCCAAGGCCAAAACTTGGCATAGCAAGCTTTCCACTATCAACTTCTTTCTCGGTAGTGAGTTCACTATATATGTCGCTCTGGATTTCTTCCATCTACTTTTGTTATTTTGCTAACTTTTCTCTTTTGCTTGTAGAGAATTTTCCTGAGGCCAATATGTTTGCCAACCGAGCCATGAAGAAAGTGAGGGCCAAATATGGTGCTCCGGCCAACGACGAGGTGTCCATGGAGGAGCTTCTCTAAGCGGTGTCAGAACGGGTCAGGACCCTCAAGTCTTGCAGTGTGGACCTGCTCAAGTCGTCTATTCATGCGTTTCGCATGCTCTCGCCGAATGAAGACGCACCTGAACTCATTGAGCCACTTTCTAAGAGATTGCTCCTTACTGAGGACCGACTGGATCAATGGCGTGAGTCGGTCGGCCGAGCTGCAGCGGACAAGGCTCTCTCCTTCGTGCTTTCATGGTACGAGGACATCAATCTTGATGTTCTTGCTCGCATAAGAGGAGATGGAAAATGGCTGAATGACCCGGAGCTGATCAAGAAACTCCAGGAGCGAGCTTACGCCATGATCGAGTATACCATGGTGCACGCTTGGTGCGACGGGCCCAGCTTCCTCGACCTTGGCGACCCGCTCGTCAAAGTTGCTGATGAAGAGGGTGGCGACAACGAAGCAACCGATTCAGATGGTCCGGATGACCCGGCCACAGATGCCCCTGACTCGGCCGATGCTCCAAGCAAAGCTCCTGGCTCCAAGGGTGCTCCTCCGAGTCCTTCTTCTTCTTAGACTAACAAATACTTGAACTTTTGATTAGATCCCCGGTATGCCGGGTACAAATGTAACATACATTGCACTTTAAGTTTGATTATGCGCCTTCTGATAGGCTTTATATATTTGCGTTATGTTTTGAGTGTGAATCATTCAAGGGCAAGTCCCTGAGTTTCATTTTGCCGTGTCACCTTTCCTTGAATTTGGCCCCTGTCTACCTTTTTCGGTGTTCGACATTAGAGTCTCAAAGTACTAAGGATATAGTTAGCGGATATGAAACTTGGATCACTTGGCCGAGATTATTCGACACGCGGTATAACGTGACATGCAGAGAGTTAGGCAAAAATTTAAAGCCAACTCGCGTTTCTCCTTTGTACTTATCCGACGTTCGTGTTTACCCGTCATACATCCTTTCCTCTTGCTTGCCATGAAGCCGTGTTTTCGGACAATAGCATAGTCGAAGAGTTGATTTTTTCCGAGTAAACAGTACTTTTTCCGAGATAAATTTCGGGTGTCATGCCAGCGACATAAAATAATTGAGAGGGAAAACTTAAAGGCTAGTCCCCGAGTCAGTTTTTCGAATCATACCATTTTATTATCAGCACATAGCCGGCACACACGTCCGACGTACGAGAGTTTGAGTGATACATGCATTGCTTCTCCTAAGTATAGAAGGGACGAAGTAGCGCCACATTCCATGGCCTTTTGGTCTCATCTCCTGACATGTCCGCCTTGTTCTTTTGCGCTTCACGGGCATCTGTGAGATAATAGGAATCATTGTGCAATGTTTTGCTTACAATGAATGGACCTTCCCATGGGGGTGATAACTTATGCATTCCCGTTGTGCGCTACACCATCCTTAGCACCATATCCCCTTCTCGAAAAACACGAGGTTGCACTTTCCGGCTATGGTAGCGTCGGAGATTCTGTTGATATATAGCAGATCTGGATAATGCCAGTTCCCTTGCTTCTTCGAGTAAGTCTACTCCATCTTCTCGGGCCTATTTTACCTCGGCTTCAGAGTATTGCCTTATCCTGGGCGAGTCATATTCTATGTCGCCAGGCAAAACTGCTTCTTCCCCATACACGAGGAAAAATGGCGTATAACCCGTTGACCGATTCGGAGTTGTTCTTAGGCTCCATACAACTGAGGGTAGTTCCTCTATCCAACAACCAGGTGACCTCTGGAGTGGTTCCATTAAGCGAGGTTTTATCCCTGACAGAACTAAGTCATTAGCCCGTTCAACTTGTCCATTTGATTCTGGATGGGCGACTGATGCTACATCGAGTCTTATTCGGTGTTTCTCGTAGAAACGAGCAAAATCTCCTTCAGCAAAGTTCGTGCCATTATCACTGATTACACTGTGTGGGTAACCATATCTGAGGATTATATCCTTTAAGAATGTGACAGTTGTTTTACCGTCCAACTTTTTGATTGGTTTCACTTCTATCCACTTGGTGAACTTAGCAATCATGACCAAAATATGAGTCATGCCTCCCCTTGCTGGTTTGAATGGTCCTACCATATCTAGGCACCACACTGCAAAAGGCCAAGTGATTGGTATAGTCTTTAATTCAGACGCTGGCAGATGTGACTTGGATGCATAGTGTTGACAACTACTGCATTTTCTGACTAACTCTTGCGCTTGTGCCAATGCGCTTGGCCAATAGAATCCATGCTGGAATGCCTTGGCTACCATCGCTCTTGATGACGCATGGCGCCCACATTTCCCTTGATGAATATCCAATAAGATCTCCTGGCCTTTCTCTAGGTTGATACAACACTACAGTACGCTCGTCACACTTCGCTTGTATAATTCCTTGTTGATTATGGTGTATGCTTTTGCTCTTCATACTATTTGCCTTGCCAATGTTTCATCACTCGGCAAGGTCCCATCTTTTAAGTAATCGAATGGATGTGCCCATGTTGGTATCAGTGGTTCCGGGTCTGCTTCAGCATCAATGTTCATTGGCTCCGCCGACATATGCTCTGCCGACATGACCTGAGGAGTCCCTGAGTGTGATTCGGCAGCCCCTGAATTGAGCGGATCAGTCCCCGAGTGGTTCGAACCTACCCCTGAGTCGATATCCATTGGTAACACGTCTGACTCCTGAATCGCCGGGGTGACCCTGATCGAGTCGGATTCTGGTGACGGCTTGATCGATGGTTTCCTGAGGTGCTCTAGCGCTACTCCTGGTGGTATTGCTTGTCGAGATGAGCCTAGTTTGGATAGTACATCTGCTGCCTCATTTTCTGCTCTAGGAACGTGATGGAATTTGCATCCGTCAAAGTATCCCGAAATTTGTTGCACATGGAAACGATATAATGCCATGTTTGCGTCCAGCGCATCCCAATGTCCAGACACTTGCTAAATCACCAAATCCGAATCGCCAAAACACATGATCCTTTTGATACCAATTTCCTTGGCCGCTTTCATGTCGTGAACAAGTGCTTCATAGTCGGCAATGTTGATGGAAGCAGCAAAATGAATCTGTAACACATACCTGAGTTGATCCCTCTTTGGAGATGTGAATACTATCCCGGCGCCCAGACCCATTTTTGTCTTGGACCCGTCAAAATGCATTTTCTAGTAATTTGGATCTGGCAGTGGTGGTGCGTACTGCATTTCCATCCAGTCTACAAAGAAATCTGCAACAGCTTGAGACTTTATAGCATCTCGCCTATCATATTGTGGAGTATATGGTGCCAGTTCTATAGCCCATTTTGCGACTCGGCCGCTGGTATCTTTTCTGCCCAATATATCCGAGATAGGCGCCTCGCATATTACCCGGATTGGGTGTTCTTGAAAATAATGTTTCAGCTTCTTTGCCGCCATATATACCCCATATGTCATCTTCTGATAATGCGGGTAATTCTGTTTTGAGATAGAGAGCACTTCGCTCAAGTAATAAACTGGTCTTTGGACTAATTTGCCCCCTTCTTCACGTTCAACCGCTATTACTGCACTTACAACTCTGTTGGTTGCGGCGACATAGAGCAACATTGGCTCTTTGGATAGTGGTGATGCTAATATTGGTCTTGTTGCCAACATTTTCTTTAATTCATGGAAAGCACTATCAGCTTGCTGTGTCCATGTGAATTTGTCTGATTTCTTCATCAGTTGATATAGTGGTAGGGCTTTTTCACCTAGCCGACTAACAAACCTTCTCAACGAGGCCAGGCATCCAGTAAACTTCTGGACATCGTTGAGGGTTTTTGGTAACTCCATTCTTTCGATAGCCCTGATTTTTGTCGGGTTAGCTTTAATTCCTCGGCTGGATATAAGGAATCCGAGTAACTTGCCAGCCGGGACACCAAACGTGCATTTTTCCGGGTTAAGCTTCATCCGGAATCTTCTCGAGTTTGTGAATGTTTGACGCAAGTCCTCAATTAGAGTATGGCTTTGTTTGGTTTTTATTACCACGTCATCGATGTATACTTGAATGTTTGTCCAATTGATCTTGTAAGCGTTTTTGCATGCATCTTTGATATGTTGCACCTGCATTTCTCAACCCAAATGGCATGGTATGATAGCAATAAGCCCCGTACGGGGTGATAAAAGGTGTCTTTATTTGATCATCCGGATTCAGTGGTATCTGATGAAATCCTGAATACGCATCCACAAACGACAACAACTCACACCCAGCAGTAGAATCTATGACTTGGTCGATCCGTGGCAGGGGAAATGGATATTTTGGACACACCTTATTGAGGTTCATGTAATCAATACACATACGCCATACCACTGCCACGTTTGGGTCATCTTTTTTATTCTCAACCAAGAATGGATTTGACAACCAATCCAGGTGCAGTACTTCCATGATGAATCCAGCAGCTAGGAGTCTGGCAATCTCGACAGCTATTACTTTCCTCCTATCTTTGGTGAAGCGGCAGAGGGGTTGCTTCACCGGCTTGGCCTCTGGTCTTACATGAAGAGAGTTTTTAGCCAGCTCCCTCGGAACTCCTTGCAGATCTTGAGTGGACCATGCAAAGATATCCTGATTCTCACGGAGGAAGCTGGTGAGCTCGCTTTCCTATTTGTCCGTGAGACCAGCCCTAATGGTAACTGTGCGCTCTGGGAAATTCTCATCCACCTGTACCTTCTTGGTTTCTTTGGTAGCTTGAAATGACACATTGCCATGCGGGTTGGTGAGTGCCAGCATGGACATTTGTGCTGCTTTGGCCAATGCTGCCACTTCCAACATTTGATTCTTTTCTTGTGCTATGACGAGTGACTCGGCCAGTGAAGATCCGGCTGAGGCACAAGCAATAGATCTTTTGTAATCCCCTTCAACTGTAATTACCCCACATGGGTCTGGCAGCTTCATTTTTAAGTAGGCAATGTGGGTAGTAGCCATGAATCTTGCCATAGCCGGCCTGCCGAGTAAGGCGTGATATGAGCTGACCAAATCTACTACCTCGAACTCTATGGCCTCAGTGTGACAGTTCTCTCTGTTGCCGAATAAGACGTCGACCCAGATCTTGCCAATTGGCTCACAGGACAATCCCGGCACAATACCATGGAAAGTGGTCTTGGTTGGCCCCAGCATGTTCATGGTAATGCCTAACTTGAGCATAGTATCCTTGTACATGATGTTAATGCTACTGCCATCATCAATCAGCACTTTTGAAAACTTGACATTGATATCTAGGCCCATGAACGTTGGATCCAAAACTATAGCATATCCTCCTAGGGTTGGCATGATCTTGGGGTTATCTTTTATGGTCCAAGTTATTTATTGCTCAGACCAATGCATGTACTTGGGAATTGCCGGCATTATGGCATTCACCTCCATCATTCATCGCTGCTGGCTCTTTTTGTCATTAGGCTCCGTGACAAAGACAACATAGCTATGATGATGTTCTCTGTACTCATTTCTAGTTACGTGGCCGACATGAGCGTCGTCACCTCTTGGATTGTGCACCTGGTGTACAGTTTCTCTTATTTCCTGATTGTGATACCTCGGCTGCCTGTTTTCGTATCTATTATCTGTTCCCACTACCTGAGCATTTCCTCCTGTAAGTGGTGGAGGGGAGGTGGTGGAAGCTCCTTATTTGGTGAATCCATTCTATCTCCTTTCTGAAACCAAGTGCATTGCCTTGTTGTGTGATTGTTCGTTTTACTCGGACTAGGCGTGTGAAACTTACACGGCTGGTCCAGCATCATCTCATAGGTATATTTCTGTCAGTCTTGATATTTCTTCCTCTGTTCGTATGGCTTTTTGCCATCATTCTTTGGCACCCACTGTTGTTGTCCACTTGTCCTTTGATGTTGGATACTTCTAGCATCTGGATGATCCTGACTTACGTCCGCAACCTGAGTCGAACCATATCTGTAGTCTGGGCTTTCGTCTCTTCTCTTGCTTCTGTATTCGGATCTTTCCTGGCGCCTTTGCGACCCGGAAGCGTCATAGATCTGAGTCTCAGTCATCCCGTCTGCCGACATGAGTAGTGGCTGAGTCGGATCTCCTAACGCATACGAATCGGCAATTCTTATCGTTTTTGCCAGACTCTCCGGCATATCTCTCTATAACCTTTGACATAGCACACTTCCATGTCTGCATCCTTGTGCAAACCAAGCGGTTGACTGTGACTCGATTACCCCTTCACAAGAGTTGTGCATCGTACACCACCTTGTTACCTGTCTGTCTCATTCGGTCTTTGCTTGCACATCGCCAGTTGATGCGGGCGACTCGGCCTCTTAAGTGCTCGTGAAATTGCTCACAAAAGCGTCTTCAAAATCGATCCAACTGTTAATGCTTCCGGGTGGCAAATTGTTCAGCCATACCCGAGCTGGTCCTTCCAGCATCTGCGGTACATATCATACTACCCATCTCAAATTTCCCTGCGCGATCTTCACAACAGTTCCATAATCTATGAGCCAGTCCTCTGGCTTTGTACTTCCATCATATGTTTTTGTCCCTCTGGCCAGCTGGAAATTTGGTAACGGTGGCTCCTTTATGATCCTTGGGCCAAAGCATGGTGGACCCTATGGACCTTGCGATTCAATCAGCTCTTCCATCTTTATTCGGTCAAGATTCAGCCTTGCATCATCCGGCTAAAGGTTCCTGCCTCCGAGTCTAGCTCCCATTGCTTGATATGCGTCGGCAATTCATATCCATCATTCACCATAGCCGAGTAACCATCATTATACTTATTTGTGTTCGGGTCGGCAGGCTGTTGAGCTACCTTTCCCGCGCTTTGCTGTCTTCTTTCGGGTTGAGCTGTTGCATTGTTCGGTGCTGGATTTCCTCCTCCAGCCGAGTGAGTTCCACGCCTATCTTGAGGCACAAAATTTTGCCCTTTGTTTTCGTTTCTTTGCCCTGCTTGCCTTTCTCGGCCTGCATTCTCCTGGTTTTCATTTCCTTGGGAATTATTCATTCTCGCCCCCTGTGCATGTGCCGGGTTTCCTTGAGCCATCGCCGGATCATAGGTGACCATCTGCTTGTTTCTTCCAAAATCCACACTTTTTTCTTTTCTCGGTCTAGGCGCTGCTCTGGGTGAGGATGCCATGTGCCCTGCCGATCTTGTCGGGACAGGAGTCACCAAGTGAACCAGCTGTGACCTTCCTGCTATACCCGGATTTTCTCTGTAATACGCTTCATTCAGCATGCTAGCTGCTCTTACTAGTTCATTGACTCGTTCTTGTTGTCTTTTCTTTGCTTCTCCCTCCAAATGGGGTAACTCTGCCATTGCTGCTTCTGCTGCTCTCAGATTAGTTGCTGCTGTGTTATATGTTGGCCGCATAGCTGTTTCGTTGCTGACCTCTGGCGTTATTTTTGACGTTGCATCTACCATCTCTTCATTGAGGTTTCTTCCTCTCAATCTCGTCACATCAAGCCGGGTCTCTGCGTCCTTGACTCGATTTGCCGAATTGAGCTCTCGGATCATGATATCCACATCCTTATGTAATTGCGCTAATTCCTTGGCTTTCTCCAAAACTTTTATCCTGGCCTCCTCCAACTCGGCTTGCACACGTGCCGGGTCAGTTGCCTGTGCTACTGGCTCCTTCAACTTGTATATCGCTTCCTGCAGCTCCTTAGCGCTTTTACTCCTAGCTATGTTTTTTGGTTTTTCTAGTGGTGCCTTTGCTGTTCTTACAGCCCTTGGTGTTTCCTCATGATTTCCTCCCTCAACATTCTCATTCACTACTGGAACTATCGGTGGAGCCGCGGGGTTTGGGGCTGTCATCATTACCTCCATGGAGATGAGTTGGTGAAGCTTCCCAGTGACAGGAACCGCTGGCGGATCCGGCGCCACGACGATGCGCTCCGGATATGCGCGCTCCACGCGCACTGCGACGTAGACTTGGTGCTCGCCGAACTTGATGAAGTGACCTCCCCTAGGGAACGGCTTGGTCCCGAAGCAGCCCGCATTGTCGCTGACGAAGTTGAGCGCTCCAAACCTCTGGATGAGGCCGGAGCAGACGCGCTCGCCGGTCTTGGCGATGATGTTGCCCGTCCGGATGAAGACTCCATCAAGCACCTTCTTCTGCCCCACGGTGGGCGCCAAATATCGTGGTGGTGGCACGACAGATGCCATGGGTAGGCTTAAGTTGGGGGCCGAATGGGTGCTTGTGGTCACCGGGGAGGGAGTGCACGGTCGAGCCATGCACGAAGAATAAGAAGAACTCTCTAGACTTAGCGATTTTATTGATACCCGAAGATTACAATTGCTCCTTGAGCTGTATGAACTAGGGTTTTGTGCACTAGTTCCCTACTTGGTCCAACCTCCTTCTACTACAGCTATCTCCTCCCCTATATAGGCAGTGCTTGCTAGCTTATACCCCTTTGGGTTCTAGGTTTACTATTTGGATCTTGGTCCCTATAATGTGGGCCGGGTCACGGGCTTTCCCTAAGCCCAATGGCCCAGTCCATAAAGCTTGACAGCTAACGGTCTTCTGGTACACTGCTTCCTTTTCCTTTTGGCGTCATGCTGTAACTTTGTACGTCAGCGTATTCTTTGGGCGTCACCCGGTTCCTTTTGTTTCATCCGGCGTCACCCTTCTCTTTTTACCATGATTTACCATGGTCCCTCCTGAACCTTACTCGGAAAGGTGCCACGCGTCCTACTTGAATCGGCCCTTCCTCGGTAGACTCGGCTCGTCAGTTCCTGCAAGAATTACAACTTTGTCTTATGCGGGCCGACATAGTTTACATGTCGGCCGCTCATGCTTCACTTACCCGACCGTCCTTACCCGACCTGGTTCTTTCTTTACTCGGAGCTAACCAAGATGTGCTATGTTTCACCTCTCGTGACCCTACCAGGGGTTATCCCCCCGACACAGAGTGTGGATTCTGATGGAAAAGACGGCGTTTCGGTGCAATTTCGTGAAGATCAGAAATATACCAGAAAAATATGGAAACATATTATATTACCGGAAGACGAAGGAAGTCAGAAGGAGGAGCGAACGGGGCCTCATGGGGGCCCACACACCCTAGGCGTGGGCCCACCTGACCCCGCGCCTAGGGTGGGTTTGGCGCACCTGTTCAGCCTCCTACTTCGCCCCTTCGCCTATATCTTCCCTACGGAACCCTAACACCGGGAGGGCGACCACAAATAGATTTCCGCCGCCTCTCGGGGGCGGAAAACACCGAGAGAGAAAGATCTCTCCGGCAGACAGATTTCTGCCGGGGGAATTCCTTCCCGGAGAGGGGAGACCATTGCCATCAACATCGTCGTCAAGCTAGGATTCATCGGGATCATCATCATCATCATCATCCACACCATCATCTCCACCAGCACCATCACTATGTTCCGCTGTAACAATTGTATTGGATATTGCTTTAGTTCATTAGGGGTAACTTTCCATGTGTTACTTACTATTGTAGTTGATGCTTGTGAGTGGAACCATTGGATTATTGTTTATGTTCAAATTGTTATCCATCACCATATCATCTTTGATCTTGATCCATATGATGTCTCGTGAGTAGTTTGTTTAGTTCTTGAGGACATGGGAGAAGTCATGTTGTTAGTAGTGGATTTGTGTTGAGTTATTATTCAATGGTTTAGTATTTAAGTTGTGGTGTTATTCTTCTAGTGGTGTCATGTGAACGTCAAATACATGATACTTCACCATTTATGGGCCTAGGGGAATGCATTGTGTATTTGGCTACTAATTGTGGGGTTGCCGGAGTGACAGAAACATGAACCACCGTTAGGACACCATTGCACAAGGGAGCGTAGGATCTCAGAGTTTAAGGCTGTGGTTAGGTTTATATCTTAATTACTTTCCTATAGTTGTGGATGCTTGCAGGGGGTTTAATCACAAGTATGTATTAGTCCAAGTAAGGTCGGTACATTAGCACAGGTTCACCCACACAACACTTACAACACCAAAGAAGGGTACTCAACTATTTGAAGCGAAAGCACTTGACAGAATTCCCATGTGTCCTCGAGAACGTTTGGTCCTTATAAGTATTTCCACTGGCTTGTCCTTTGCTAAGAAAGGATTGGGCCACTTGCTGCAGTTGTTCGTTGTCTTTATTACTTGCACTTTGTTTTTTTGCTTTATCAGAAAACTCCTAAAAATCTATTTGCTAAGTATTTACAGAGATTTCCTGCTCCATACCACTAGTCAACACCTTTTGATCCTCGTTGGGATCGACACTCCTATTTATCGAAAGTACTATGATACACCCCCTATACTTGTGGGTCATCAGAGGCCGGGGTGGCCAAACCCACCCCAGGCACGGGCCCCAGCTGGCCCCGCCTGGAGGGGATGTGAGAACCCCGAGTTCCATCTCCGCCTCGTTTTCGTACCAGTACCTTCCTTATGCATTGAAAATTCATAATATATAACCCATCGGGTTCCCCAAGGTTCTTGTATCAATTTCTCGTTGTGTTTTTGTTTCGATCTGTTTCTGTCAGGCAAATTCTCAGTTTTAGGGCCTCGATGTCTTCCTCTGGATCACCCATGGAGGATTCCTCTGCGGATGTCATCAACTCGTACATGTATGAGTTGAGGATCTATCCCAAGGAGTTGATTCGCAAAGATGGGAAGGTATAGATGAAAGAAGTTTAAGGTCCTAAAGGAGAAGGTAGCCTGGAAGACAGAATGGAAGCATTGGATCATGAGGTTTTCAGGTACAAGAAGATGGCAGAACGCGAAGTGGATGTTATTCACAAGATAATTTCAGAACTCATCGCCAAGCACGAGGAGGAGGTTGCTGATCTCCGAGAAGAAATCTTCTTGCTCCGTCAGACCACCAACCAATTACAAGCACAACTCTACGACATACAAAATCAAAACTATGAGTATGAGGCTAGATTTGATCGCATAAGATCTGCTGCTAGTTGATGACCCACAAGTGTAGGGGATCGCAACAGTCTTCACGGGTAGTATTACCCAATTTATTGATTCGACACAAGGGGAGCCAAAGAATACTTGCAAGCCTTAACAACTGAGTTGTCAGTTCAGCTGCACCTGTAAATAGTTCTTGCTCAAAGAATTTTATCAGTAGTAATAGTTTGTAGTAGCAACAGCAAAGCAACAGCAATAGTGAAACAAGAGCAATAGTAACAGTAATGTTAACAGTAGGATTCGAGTGCGGTAGGCATAGGGATGGATGGACGAGCGTTGCATGGACGAGTCTAAACATGTAACTTCAAGAACTATGGCATTGTAGATAAATAATAACAAGCATCCAAGTACTAAGCAATCCTAGGCATGTGCTCCAAATATAGTCATACGTGCTCGCAATGAGAACTTGCACAACATATTCTGTCCAGCCAGCCCGTGGCAGCAGGGCCTCTAGGGAAGTACTGGCAATTAAGGTGCTCCTTTTAATAGAGCACCGGAGCAAAGCATTAACACTCCGTGAACACATGTGATACTCACACCACAGCCATCCCCTCCGGTTGTCCCAATTATTGTCACTTTGGGGCCTTTAGATCCGGACAATGATATGTGTACACAACTTGCAGATAAGATCACAAACAATACTATCATAATGATTCAATAATAAGTTTAGATCTGAGATCATGGCACTCGGGCCCTAGTGACAATCATTAAGCATAACAAGTTGCAACAAAGTCAAATAGCACTAATAGAGATACTAGGCACTATGCCCCTAATAGATCTTATTCAATTACATGACAGAACTCATCCAATACCTACCATCCCCAAGCCTACAATGGGGGATTACTCACTCATGGATGAGGGAAACATCGGTGGTTGATGGAGATGCGTTGGTGATGACAATGGCGATGATCATCTCCAAATTCCCCGTCCCGGCAGGGTGCCAGAACGGAGTTTCTGGATCCGAATCTTGGTTTCTGGTGGCAGCGGAGCGGAACTCTTTCTGGAAAACTATCGAACCCCCCCTATTTTTAGGTTAGAAGGCAACTTATAGGCATGGAGGGAGGCCGAGGAGCTGCCTGCGGTGGACAGACCTCCCCCAGGCGCGGGGTCAGTGGGCCTGCGCCTAGGGTGGGTCTGGGCCCCCCCAGGCCTCCCCTCTGTCTCCCCTTCTGGCTCCGTGGATCTTCTGGTGAGAAATAGTTTTGGCATATTTTCTGGGATTTTTACTGATAGTTCATTTTCTGCACAAAAACAAGACACCAAGGTAATTCTGCTGAAAACAGCGTCAGTATGTGTTAGTTGTATCCAAATCACAGAAGTTTAGAGAAGAAACAATAGCAAAGTGTTCGAGAAAGTAGATACGTTTTGGACGTATCAACTCCCCCAAGCTTAGCTTATTGCTTGTCCTCAAGCAATTCAGTTGAAAACTGAGTGCAATAAAAGAACTTTCACGAACACTTTGCTTCATATGATGTATATATTCTCAGCACATGAGTAGATGCTTAGACAATTCATAATAAAGAGTATGCAAATAAGTATACTCAATAGTCATTGCAACCTATGAAGAGAAACCAACTCAATAATAATAAGTAGCATGAAACATAAACACAAGAAACATTGCAATGCTCATAATAAGGTATGATAGAGTGGTATCTCGCTTGCCTTTGTTTGAAGAGCACAATATGAATGCTGAGGCACCTCTGAAGTTCACATGAAGACTAGAAGTAAAGATATCAGAGATACAAGCATCAAAGTCATGACATAATTAACCAAGTTTTGGAACAAACACAAAAATGACAACTATGCTCTCAAGAAGGTGCTCAAATAATAAGTGGCGACTCAACAAAATTATGAAAACGGTTTTGTGAAGGTTTGAAAGGCTTCCTAATGCTGAAAGGAAGGTACTCGTTAGCTTTGAGCTCTCATTGACCCTATCATAGGCATCTTCATGTGGTTAAGATGAAAGTGAGGTCCACTCTGAATCATATGCTTAATAGACCATAGGCTAAAAATCCCAAGTCCCTTGAGTACGAGGGTCACTCCGCATGCTACTCAACTTTGGTCACCTGAAAGTTCTTGTCATTGTAAATACATGCATATCATCGAGAACCGCCAATGGGGTACCCCTTGCATATGGTTCAGGAGCTTTCCCATAACCAAAATGACAAGGCAAGCAGATAATAAGCATCTCAGCAATCTTTTTATTTACCATATGCATAGATTTTTATTGAGGATGCTTCCTAGATGCTCATTACGGTGATGCTACAAGTTTCCATCATGATTAGGCATGGGTTAGGCTAGCGGCCCAGGCGTTTCTCTAACACAATATATAAACTCCATGAACTCACAACCTTCCCTTTTATTTCACATCGTCGACATCCGTAAACAAAAGAGCAAAGTATCAACTGGATAAGATATCCAACAGGTGTTGAAAGCGTTCCTCGTGACAGCACGGTTCTGCTGACTCCCAGCATATAATAAGCAAGCATATAACTTTCATGGACAAGTCACAATGGTTCAAGATTATTAAGCACAAGGAATAAAGTGTGCCATCAAGTTCGTGAGAGCTTTACTAACTAACTTTCTCAAAACAGACAAACATTTTATTTTGGAAGAAAACACGGCATATATAATATGCGCTGAAATAGAAAAATGATGCTAATAGGAAGGTATGGTGGACATAGCTGGCAATATTGGTTTTGAGGAGTTGGAAGCACATGTAGAGCACATACTCAGTGCAAGTGAAGGCTAGCAATAGAGAGGGAGCGAAAAACGAGAGAGCAATAGCTGTCATAATCATGCTTGCAACAAAACAAGACTAATTATGGCATGAAAGTGATACAAGAACTCTGAGGCAAAATAAATCATCAAGTCTTACTGACTATTGATTAGTCATATGCATGCGTGAGCATGTGCCAAGTCGATTCACATGAACAGTCAGAGGAGGATACCAGAATATCATACCAAAGTATGAATAAAACAATGCAAGCAAACATTCAGACATGCTACAAAATATTAGCAAGCTGGAGCTAATCATAGACAAGCAAGAACTACTAAGCATCCATAATGACATACACCTTACACAAACAGGCTAAGCATGCTCACAATGATGAGTATATGTACAAAAATGAAAAAAAATAGAGTTCGTTACCAGCCTCTTACCACACCTCGAGTTGTCTTAATCTTCATTATTGCCCTTCACTTGTGTGACTTGAGTAATTAACATGAAATCAAAACTACTAAGGACGGCTGAACCCTGCAAAGAACTCACAAAACCAAAGAAGAACAACAAATATTTTTGGTGTTTTAAAAAAAAATTAGAAGGCAACCAACGCAAAAGCAAATGAAGCAAAAGAAAACCAAAAACAAAAACTAAGACACTCCAAGAACAACACAACTGTGCATGAAACAATAAAAACGAAGTGTCTAGAAAGACCTAAGATTTTTATTGATGAAGAAGGGGATGCCTTGGGCACCCCCAAGCTTTGACGCTTGTAACTCTTGAGTAATTCTTGGGGTGACAGTGACACGGAGTGGCTCCCCTAAGCTTGAGCTTTTGTCCATTCTTTATCTCATTACATCATCCTCTCTCTACACCTGAAATTTTTCTTTCATACAAAACTTCACACAATCTTCATTAGAAACATTAGTTTATTCAAAAGATATTAGACCTCTGGAAAAGCTTTGGAACAGCCAGAATTTTTATTAAAAACACAAGCTACTGTAGCAAATCCTTCAAAAAGCTCAATTTCCCAAAAAGAACCCAAAAAGGAATCAATAAGAAGCAAATGCAAATAATGACAGAAATCTGTCAAAACAGACCAGCAAGTAGAAACCGATTTTTTCGAAGACCTTCTGTTGATCAAATCAAAAAGTGTTGAACTAACGGAAGTTATATAACATTCTGGGGGATTTATTCGTAAATGTTCAGCTCAATCCGACTTACAGAGACTCCTCGTGATTTTTTATGATGGAGGACAGAAATCTGTTTTGGGACAGCAACTCCCCAAATCTTATTTCCCTCTCATTAGAGGTCATTCTTGGCACAAAAAGCAAATAAAAATGATAAGGAGAGGTCATTACTGAAGTAATAACTTCCAAGACTCAAGGAAACTCTTGGGTTATCTCCCAACAAGTACTTTTCTTTAACGACTTTAAGTTAGGCACGGCGAAGATCAAAGATTGGAAAGGAGAAAAATAAAAGAAAGCAAGTATAACCACAGTGGAAACATTGTTTTGTTCATTAAAATCTTTTTGTTAACAAGGTTGATCAAGTCTTGTTACCAATTTTTTTTATATAAAACAAAACTTTGCATTCCACAAGGTGATTATGTTACCTCATACTTGATAGCAATGGTCCCAATCATAATAGTTTTAAATTTTTCTTGTGGAATGGGACAATATATTTCTCCAACCTTAATGCCTTCAATATTTCCAATGGAATTCAGGCAATAGCTCTTAACAACCTTCTTGGGGAAATAGATAGTGTGCTCTTTATCATTAATATTAAAGGCTACTTTCCCTTGATTGCAATTGATGAGAGCACCTGCAGTATTAAGAAAAGGTCTCCCAAGAATAATAGACATATTATCATCTTCAGGCTTTCAAGCATAACAAAATCAGTTAAGACCATGCAATTATGAGCAACTTGAACAGGAACATCCTCACATATACCAACAGGGACAGTAGTTGACTTATCAGCCATTTGCAAAGATATATCAGTTAGTATCAACTTTTCTAGCTGGAGCCTCTTGTAGAGAGAAAAAGGCATAACACTAACTCCAGCTCCCAAATCACATAAATCAGTTCTAACATAATTGTTCTTAATAGAGCAAGGAATAGTAGGATACCTGGATCACCAAGTTTTTTTGGAACCTTACCATTGAAGGAGTAATTAGCAAGCAAAGTAGAAATCTCCTCATTAGGAATCTTCCTTTTATTAGAGACAATATCCTTCATATACTTTGAATAAGGAGGCAATTTAATAGCATCAGTCAAAGGAATTTGCAAAAATAAAGGTTTTATCCACTCACAAAACTTGTTGTAGTGTTCTTCCTCCTTTGACTTGTGTTTCTTACCTGAAAAAGGCATAGGTTTCTGCACCCAAGGTTCTCTCTCTTTACCATGTTTATTAGCAATAAAATCTTCCTTTGTGTACCTAGTGTTCTTAGTGTGCTTCTCAGGTTCTTCCTCACCTTCTTCCTTATCAGGAGATTCATTTTTATCATTACCACTCAGTTTCAGCATCAGAGACAGATATACTATTAGGATATACAACAGGTTCAAATGGTTCCTCAACTACTTTATGTTTCTTTTTATTCCTCTTACGAGGACTACCACTATCTTCACCTTGTTGAGAATCTTGCTCAATTCTTTTAGGGTGTCCTTCAGGATATAAGGGATCTTGAGTAGATGCACCACTCCTAGTTCTAATTCTAATAGCATGTTAATTTCCTGAAGCATTAACTGGCATATCCTTTTGTACCTTAGCAAGTTGATCAAGTTGAGTTTGAACCATTTGAAAGTGTTTACAAAGCATTTTAATATCATTAGAAGTTCTTTCGATAATATCTTTCAACTCATGGATAGCTCTAGAGTTTTCCAATAAATGATTCTGAAATTGTTTATAAAAATTACCTTGTTTAACAATAAATGTGTCAAGTTCCTCTAAGCACTGATCAGGAGGCTTACCATAAGGAATATCACCTTCATTAAATTGGAGAGAGTGTACCTCAATAGTAGATGAGTGGGGAATTGGCTTACATAATTCTTCTATAGGAGGTAGATTCTTCACATCTTCAGCTCTAATATCTTTCTCCTTTAGACACTTCTTAGCTTCCTTCATCACTTCATCATTTAATGCAATAACTCCCCTTTTCGTTGTTGTTGGTGTTGGATCTGGTTCAGGAACAACTGGTTTAGGAGTAATAGGCTCAGGTGTATTCAGCTCAGTTGAAGTCCAATCATCATAATTCTTGCTTATCTTGGTCATTAATTCTTCAACATCTGTAGGAGTCCTTTTCCTGAAAACACGATCATCAAAGATATCTAGGTAGGTCCTAGAATCATTAGTTAGTCCATTATAATAAATATCAAGAAGCTCATTTTTAGGTAATGGATATCCAGGATGTGCATGAATCAAGGAACAAAATCTTTTCCATGACTCATGCAATTTCTCTTCTTCTCCCTGTTTAAAATCAAAAAGTCTCTGCAAAGCAGCATGTCTAGCACTGGGAGTAAAATATTTATGGAAGAAAGAAGCAATCAAGCAATCAGGGCTATCAATGCAACCAGGAGGTAATATTTTAAACCAAGCCCTAGCTTCTCCTTTTAGTGAAAAAGGAATGATCTTAGCAACAAAGTACTTTCGCATCTTAAAATCATCAGAGAACAAAGCACTCATCGTAGAAAGCTCAGTCATATGAGCCACATCACTCATTTTCAGTCCCACAAAAAGGTTCTTTCTCAACAATATCTAAATAAGACAAATCAAGAGAGAAATCACAATCTTCATCTTTAATATCGATGGGAGAAGTGGCAAACTTAGGATCAGAGGACAACTTAGGCATAATAGTACGTCTATCAAGGAGACTCTTCATAGCACTAGTACCATGTGTGTTTCGGCACTCTTCAACAAACTCATCAGTGAGCTCAATGTAACCATCATTAATATCATAACTCTAACTAGCAGGTGAGCTAACAGGTGTAACAGTGTCTTCACTAGGAGTTTCGGTATTTCCTAGACTAGCCATAGTAGCATCTATAAAAGGACCTAGTGAACCACTCACATCAAGCACAGTAGAAGTAACATCATGAGTATCAAAAGCAGTTTTAGACTCAGCAGTAGTAGCAGTGTGTGTAGCATGAGTATGTGGTGGTGGTGTGACAAGCTTACTTATAACAGACAGTGAATCAAGAGCAACAGAGGTGTTTAGGACTGTACCTCTTCTTGTAGTGGATGGTAAAATATGGAACTTTCCATCATGATACTTCCCCATGATGAAAGGAGTAGAAGTGAACAATAATAGATCCAAGTGAACTTACAAATAAAGCTATGCTCCCCGGCAACGGTGCCAGAAAATAGTCTCGATGACCCACAAGTGTAGGGGATCGCAACAGTCTTTGCGGGTAGTATTACCCAATTTATTGATTCGACCCAAGGGGATCCAAAGAATACTTGCAAGCCTTAACAACCGAGTTGTCAATTCAGCTGCACCTGGAAATAGTTCTTGCTCACAGAAGTTTATCAGTAGTAACAGTTTGTAGTAGCAACAACAAAGCAACAACAATAGTGAAACATGAGCAATAGTAACAGTAATGGTAATAGTAGGATTCGAGTGCGGTAGGCATAGGGATGGATGGACGGGCGTTTCATGAACGAGTCTAAACATGTAACTTTAAGAACTAGGGCATTGCAGATAAATAATAACAAGCATCCAAGTACTAAGCAATCTTAGGCATGTGCTCCAAATATAGTCATACGTGCTCGCAATAAGAACTTGCACAACATCTTCTGTCCAGCCAGCCCGTGGCAGCGGGGCCTCTAGGGAACTACTGGAAATTAAGATGCTTCTTTTAATAGAGCACCGGAGCAAAGCATTAACACTCCATGAACACATGTGATCCTCACACCACAGCCATCCCCTCCGGTTGTCCCAATTATTGTCACTTTGGGTCCTTTGGAGACATCGGTGGTTGGTGGAGATGCGTTGGTGATGACGATGGCGATGATCCTCTCCAAATTCCCCGTCCTGGCAGGGTGCCATAACGGAGTTTCTGGATCCGAATCTTGGTTTCTGGTGGCGGCGGCGGAGCGTAACTCTTTCTGGAAAACTATCGAACCCCCCTGTTTTTAGGTCAGAAGGCAACTTATAGGCGCGAAGGGAGGCCGAGGAGCTGCCTAGGGTGGCCAGACCTCCCTAGGCGCAGGGTCAGTGGGACCGCGCCTGGGGTGGGTCTGGGCCCCCCAGGCCTCCCCTCTGTCTCCCCTTCTGGCTCCGTGGATCTTCTGGTGAGAACTAGTTTTTGGCATATTTTCCGGGATTTTTCCTGATAGTTCATTTTCTGCACAAAAACAAGACACCAAGGTAATTCTGCTGAAAACAGCGTCATCCGTGTTAGTTGTATCCAAATCACACAAGTTTAGAGAAGAAACAATAGCAAAGTGTTCGAGAAAGTAGATACGTTTTTGACGTATCACTAGTTTCAGAATTGTGGAAACTAGGACGTCCTTTTTGGATGGGGAACCTTTGCCTTGGAAGTTTTATGATGACAAGAGAACACCACCACCCAAGGAGTAATTCATCATTAGGTTTGGCATCCCCTTTGGCTTGTTCCAAGATTGGGGGAGTGCCGCGGTATCACACCATTATCTTTTATCTTTTACCCTTTTAGATTCATGTCTTTGGTAGAGAGGTTATTTTATAGGTTGGTTTGCATGTGGAAGTATCTCTCCTTTAGTTTATTATCTATGTATCCCTTGGTGTGAGTGCCTTTATGGAGTATTAATGAGAAGTTTCATCTTTTACTTTTTGCACTTCTTATTTTAGTTTGCAATCTCTATTATATGATGGATCTTGTTGATCGGTATTTATATCACTTTGGGAGTATCAATTAAATCTAAATTGGTTTTGGCAAACCGAGCTCTGGTCAGTAGCAACACTTTTTGAGGTTTGAAAGAAAAAGAGAAAAAGCTTACAGGTATTTTGTATCATTTATTTTCTTTCTTGTTGGCTCATAAGCTTAGTATTCTTTATTTAAGAACTTTTGTGTCTTCAAGGAAGATTGCATGTTTGGATTTATCACTTGTATGTTCGCTTGTTTCTTTCAAATCTTTTGCTTGCTAGCCAGCCTTGCTGGCCAAAAACCTGTTTTGAGAAGGCAAACTTCTCATGCTTCCAATCCCTTTGAACCAAAACCTGTGCCATTTGTGTACACCATATCTACCTATTAGCAATTGCTATTCCAAGCAAATTCTCAAGCTTAATCTATCTTTCGAATTAAAAAATATTTTGTTATATAAAAACTAGTTAGTAAAGCTCTCACGAACTTGATGGCACACCTTATTTTCTTGCCCCTAATATACTTGAACCATTGTGTCATCTAAGTTGTATATGCTTGCATCTATACATTGGGATTAGCAGAACCGTGCTGTCACAGGGAACACTTTCAACATTGCACCTGTACGCTGTACACAATTGATATCATGCTCTTTTGTTTGCGGATGTCGACGGTGGGAAATAAAGAGGGAACTTGTAAGTCTATGGAGTGATGTATGTGTGTTAGAGAAACGCCTGGGCCGCTAGCCTAATCCATGCCTAATCATGGTGGAAACTTGCAGCATCACCATAATGAGCATTCTGTGAAGCATCCTCAATAAAAAGCTATGCACATAGTAAATGAAAAGATCGCTGAGATGCTCATTGTCTGCTTGCCTTGTCATTTTGGTTATGGGATAGCTCATGTACCATGTGTAAAGGGTACCCCGTTGGCGGTTCTTTATGATACACATGTACTTACAATGACAAGAACTTACCGGTAACTAACGTTGAGTAGCATGAGGAGCGGCCCTCGTTCTCAAGGGACATGAGATTGCCAACTTATATTTCGTCAAGCATATACTCCATCCTTGTTCACTTTAACCTTAATCATCTCAAGATGCCTATGATAGGGGCAATGAGGGCTCAAAGCTAGTAAGTATCATAATCTTTTGAAAGCTCTTTATGACTTGAAATCCCTGCTCTCCTCTATGAAGGGACCTTTCTCCTATTTTCTAAGTTGAGTCATTAAGCCTACTTCCTCTCTATCTCCAGCAAGCATTTGAGTTGTTGTGTTGCAAGCATTCATATGGTGATTTATTCAATCATGTTCTTTATCTTCCTTGTTTGCACAAGACTCTTATCTATTGAGTATTACTTTGAAAGCCTTCATTGTGAAAAACCTTTTTGAGCAAAGAGTGCTCCAGTTATAAAACTTCTACAAAAAGCTTTTTGTGAAACTGTTTGCCAGCTGTTCTTTGACCAGGAACAAAGTTTGCCAATTCCAATTATGATTTATCTTTATGCATCTCTATTGTGACTCTTGTACTTGTTGCAAGCTAAGTTATATAATGGTGAGTTACTTTCTTCTACGAGTTGTGTAATGGTACGTGTGATGCTTCTTGTCCGTATTCTTTTATCGACACTTCACTCCATAAACCTGTAGACATGTTTACTGAGCTCAGTTTTCGCTTGGGGACAAGCGAAAGTCTAAGCTTGGGGGGAGTTGATATGTCCAATTTGCATCACCATTCTATATCATAATTTCCCTCTATTCATTGATATATGTCTTATTATGAGGTGTTACTTATCTCTTTTCCTCTGTTTTTGCATGTTGGATGATTCTTGGAGGATGGACTGCCGGAGTAAAGTTTCTGATGGAAAAAGAGGTGTTTTGATGCAATTTCGCGAAGATCATAAAAATACCAGAAAATATTGGAAAATTATATTTTCCCAGAAGACGGAGGAAGCCAGAAGGGGAGGCGTAGCTGGGCCACAGGGGGCCCACACCCCCTAGGCGCGGGCCCACCTTTCCCCGCGCCTAGGGCAGGTGTGGCCCACCTATCCGGCTCCCGACTCCGCCCTCTCACCTATATCTTCCTCACGGAACCCTAATACCAGGGGAGCGACCATAGAAATATTTCCGCCGCCTCTGCGGGGCGGAAAACACCGAGAGAGAAAGAGCTCTCCGGTAGACAGGTTTCTGCGGGGAAATTCCTTCCCTGAGAGGGGAGATCGTCGCCATCAACACCGTTATAAGCTAGGCTTCATCGGGATCATCATCATCCACACTATCATCTCCACCAATACCATCATCACCACTCCATCCCGTTGTAACAGTTGTGTTGGATCTTGCATTAGTTCTTAGGGGAAACTTTCCTGGTGTTAATTACTATTGTGGTTGATGCTTGTGAGTGGAACCATTGGATTATTGTTTATGTTCAAATTGTTATCCATCACCATATCATCTTTGATCTTGATCCATATGATGTCTCGTGAGTAGTTTGTTTAGTTCTTGAGGACATGGGAGAAGTCATGTTGTTAGTAGTGGATTTGTGTTGAGTTATTATTCAATGGTTTAGTATTTAAGTTGTGGTTCTATTCTTCTAGTGGTGTCATGTGAACGTCGACTACATGATACTTCACCATTTATGGGCCTAGGGGAATGCATTGTGTATTTGGCTACTAATTGTGGGGTTGCCGGAGTGACAAAAACATGAACCCCCGTTAGGACACCATTGCACAAGGGAGCGTAGGATCTCAGAGTTTAAGGATGCGGTTAGGTTTATATCTTAATTAATTTCCTATAGTTGCGGATGCTTGCAGGGGGTTTAATCACAAGTATGTATTAGTCCAAGTAAGGTCGGTACATTAGCATAGGTTCACCCACACAACACTTACAACACCAAAGAAGGGTACTCAGCTATTTGAAGCGAAAGCACTTGACAGAATTCCCATGTGTCCTCGAGAACGTTTGGTCCTTATAAGTATTTCCACCGGCTTGTGCTTTCCTAAGAAAGGATTGGGCCACTTGCTGCAGTTGTTCGTTGTCTTTATTACTTGCACTTTGTTTTGTTGCTTTATCAGAAAACTCATAAAAATCCGTTTGCTAAGTATTTACAGAGATTTCCTGCTCCATACCACTAGTCAACACCTTCTGATCCTCATTGGGATCGACACTCCTATTTATCGAAAGTACTATGATACACCCCCTATACTTGTGGGTCATCAGTGAGTAGCTATGAGGTAGCTACAGCGACGATCGCTTCAACGAGGTAACCGCCATCGCCCGCCATGACCGGAGTCATAGCACGGTTTTCACTGGCAGACGCATCTCCAATATCTCTGACAGTACTAAAAGCGGGCTCACAGATCCATCCATCCAGTTGGTCTACCACCTCCGGTGGAGGATGGAGTCACCACCATGACGATCGACAAGATGCAATATCTATGGATGAGAAGGCCCGACTGAGCCTATCCGGGCCTAGATTGGGGCCCGCTTGCAATCCGTTGCCACCCCACACTGACCGTTGCCAACAGTCATCGGAGTTCCTCCCGACTACCGCCGATCCACATCATTTTCGATGGATGGTCGAAAAGGAGATGCGTCCTCGAGGGAACCTCTAGAAGGAAATTTGACGAGAGAAATATGGATGGGTGGCTGGAGTGGACGGAGCGGGTGAGAGGATAAGGTTATGTGATAGGTGATGTGATAAGGTGAGAGGGGGATTCAGATCAAATGGTTCATTCCACGCCGCACGAGACAAAGAGTTGTGCGACGCCTCTTGGTAGAATTTTCCCGTTTTTATTTCGTGCCTCCTTCAATTGAACTGTGTGATCATTTTTTCCAAAATGGAGTTAATACATCTGGATTCTATATTAAATGATACACACAATCTTTTTTATGTAATATTAAATAAAGTATTATAAAGATAATACAAAGATCAACCCAAAGCCACCTCGCTAACAACAACACTTGCAACACCTTTAACCTTGATGAAGGAGGTGACCATTTCGGAGATAGCGCTCCGACCTCACACCTATGCACATCATCATGAAACTGGAGGTCTCACCCAACCAACCTAACGGCTAGCTATGGGCACAAACAGGCCAGGCAGACCCTTGGCGCGCACCAACGCACACAATCTAGAAGTCGCCGCTGCCATCTTCCATTGATCCATCTTTGAGACACAGATCTAGGAACTGACCTTCCCAGGCCTGCCGTTGACGCTCCCATGGAGCCAGATAGATCGCCCGTCCTGCGTGAGGCATCGACTCATGTATGTCACTAGATGTGTAGATGGTACACCACTCTACCTCTTGCTACTACCATCCAACAGCTGCCCCAAAAACGATGCAGCCAAGAGGAAGAACCGGGTCCGGGGTTTCCCCCGGAGCAGTGCAAGTAGATAGATGGTAGCTGGAGCAGTAATGGCTTCAACAAGGTAACGACACAAAGAGGCCACCATAGCCTGCGATGACCAGAGTAATAGCATCGATTTCACCAGCAGGTGCGCCTCCCCATCTCACCGGTAGTACTAAAAGTGGGATCAAGGATCCATCCAGCCAGCCGGCCGATCACCTCCGATGGAGGAGGGAGATACCATGACCATGCCTAGGCCTGGGGCCCCCTAGCTTCCTCGTGCCGCAAAAAATGGCCTAGGAGGAGGATGCGGCTCAGATCACTATAGAGCTTCGTTGGGAAACCCCAAGAGGAAGGTATGATGAGCACATCAGTAAGTCTTCCCTCAGTATGAAACCAAGGTTATCGAACCAGTAGGAGGAAGGAAACGACCCCAAGGTGTTGCTAACAACTTGTAACCTGTACAACACAAACTCAGGACTTATCGCCAACGAACAGTGATGTTGTCAATCTCACCGGTTTGCTGAAAACAAAGGATTAAATGTATGGTGTGGAAGGTAATGGTAGCTTGCACAAAGTAAAAAGTAACAATGGATGATGTATCAATGGTAACGATTGGACCAGGGTCCACAGTTCACTAGAGTTGTTCTCCTTAAGATAAATAACATAACATGCTGGGTAAACAAATTACAGCAGGGCAATTGACAAGATTGAGCAAGGCATAACAATGCAATACTAGACATTCATGATCCTATGAGATTTGATTGGGCATTAAAACAATATACATAGACCACCATACAACTGTATCTATGGCTAGTAATCCACCTTCAGGTTATCATCCAAACCTCCTCCAGTATTAAGTTGCAAGCAACAGATAACTACTTTAAGCAATGTGTGTAAAGTAAACAATACAATTGTTCTATGAACAAGAGATTGTTGTTTTCTCCCTAGTAGTAGCAATACATCTACAACCTTAGAGATTTCTGTGACTTCCCATATTCAATAGAGGCATGAACCCACTATCGAGCATAAATACTCCCTCTTGGAGTCACTAGCATCTACTTGGCCAAGATAGCTACTAGAAACGGAGAGCATGCAAGATGTCAAACAACACATACATGATAGAATCAATAATCAAGAAGAAAAGATAGAATCATTAATCAATATGACTTAGTAATCTCAATATCCATCGGATCCCCGCAAACACAACATGCATGATTACAAATAGATGATCTTGATCATGACCGGAGATCACAAGATCGAAACATGATAGCACAAAGGAGGAGAAACAATCATCTAACTACTGTATGGACCCATAGTCCAAGGTGGAACTACTCACGCATCATACCGGAGGCTGGCATGGTAATGAAGAAGGCCTCTAGGATGATCTCTCCCCTTCGACAGGGTGCCGGGAAAAGCTTCAGATCCTCCTGATCTAGGGACGATGGTGGTGGCGGCTATGGACTGTTTCGTGGAGATTTGATCGGGTACTTAGGGTTTTGGCACCGGTGGGATTATATAGGAGAAGAGGTGAGGCAGGAGGGCGTCCAGGGGGCCCACACCCTGCCCAGGCGTGGCCCAGGGTGGGCCCGCGTGTGAGGAGGGGAGGGTGGCCACCCTGTGGCTCCCCTCCGGTCGACCTTCGGTCTTTGTGTTCGTCTTGGTGAAATATTGACTTTGGATTTTGTCCCGTCCAATTCCGAGAATATTTCCTTACTAGCTTTTCTGAAACCAAAAATAGCAGAAAACAGGCAACTGACACTATGGCATCTTGTTAATAGATTCTTCCCAAGAAATGTATAAAAATACCTCAAAGTATAGACAAAGCATAGCAAAGTGGATACTAAACAAGCATGGAACATCAAAAATTATAGATATGTTTACGATGTATCAGGTGTTGAGGAGGAGGCCTGGCTGAGCCCATCTAGGCTCAGATCGGTGCCCACCTGCATATCGCTGCCACCTCCACGCTGACAGCCGCCAACATTCGCCAAAGTTCCGCCCGACTGCCGCTGATCCGAGCACCACCGGTGGATGATAAAAGAGGAGACGTCGTCGCCTCGAATTATAATGAGTCGACAAGGGGAGGACCACCGCTGCCATCGCAACACCACCCAGGCTTTGCCTGGCAGCGCTCCTGGCGGCGGCAAGGGTAGGGGAGGTTTTCTAAGGGGGACTGGAGGTGGCCGTTAGGGGCACCTTGGTACGGCGTGGCGCGGCACTGCCACACGGGGAAGGGTTGGGGAGTGTCTCTCCGTCTGTGTGAACATTTGTAATTTACATTTTTTGTTGCTCTGTTTGAATGGTAATATGGCATTCACCCTCGACCAGCCCGGTCCTCAGGATTTGGGGGCCCCGGTGCGACTTACAAAATAGAATTGTTCAAACTCAATAATTAGTAAAACAAAATCATATGTTAACTTTAATTTTTAGATGTTATATTCCATACAATGTTTATAAATATATCAAGTATTGATTGTAAAACAGTAAATATAGCATATAGAAAGGTAATAAACGAACCTCGTGCTCTACTAAAAAAACGTAATGCGTATCGTATTTCTTAAAATAAAATCTTCAATCATATCTTGATGCGTGATCGCTGACCGCCTGATCGGCATGTCCATCGGGCGAACGACGGAGCAGGGAACGGGGAGCGCACGCGCCGGAAAGGACCAGAATTCGTGAAACAACTCATGGTTCTGACTTCAGATGTTCAGCAGTGAAGTGAATTGATTTCAGAGCATCAAGCGCACCAATCATTCAATCCATCTGCTTCTCACAAGTGTCATACTATGCAATCAGTTTTAGAGTAAGGGCACACCAATCGATCTGACCAGGAAAGGAACATCATCGTGTAACCCTCGAGGCCTCGACATAACCCTGAGAGGCACGGCATCTCCATTGTCTGTTGTCGTCCAGATTACTTGACCCGCTCTAGCATCTGTGCAGGAAACACAAAGAAGCACGTACGGTTGCCAGAAAAAATCAAACACAATCGAAACAAGAATCTTGGACCAGTAAACCGTTCCACATGCGCCTTTTGTCCGCGTCGAAACAGCCGAGACAGGTCGCACACTGACGCTGAAGATCTCTGTCCGATTCCGGCTGAAAAGTATTTGAGTAGAACAAGCTGCAGCCCTCTGGCTGTGGGATTCGAGGCTGGGCATGCCCCAACGATCTTGTCCACCTCACACAGCGACGGCAGCCTGGTCCTGGTGGGTTGCGAGATAAAAACTGGAAGGGAACGGTAACTGACAAGGTTGACGGACTCGGGGTCTTCGCTCCATTGGCGGTCAAGCTGAAGATAAGGCGTGAGAGTTTCAGACCAGATGCAAGTGTGTGGATGTGATGACGCTGTAAAAGTGTTTTTAAACCCCTGGGACCTCACCCAGCCGAGCATCAAAACATTCCAACTCACAGCTCACACACCACAGCACCCTCTGCAAAACCATGCGAGAAAGGTTGCCGTTTTGTGCGATCCGACCGAGCAAAGGTGCCCTACTCTGTCCTCCTGATTTGTATACTGTTTAACATCCATCTTGCCTTTTAGTTTTGCCTTGCCGTCGGTTTTGTCCTTATTATCTTACTTTATTACCATGCATTTCACCTCTATGCTCTAACTACTGTGGTGGCTATCAGCAAACGCATCAACATGAGTTCCAAACTATTTTTTCCCTATTGGACCATAAAGTTATGATTGTTAATCAGAGCAAGCTCACATGCACAACTCAGCTTCATAGGTAAACATAATAGTAGTACCCACAATGTTTATTCTTCATTCTTTGCAGGTGACGGGGGCCTCATGTCTGCTAGTCAACCGGCGAGACACACCATGCTCCTGCTATTGGCATTGTTGCTCATTTCTTATGGAGTTGGCAATGCCCATTGCTCGACAATCCCTGATAACAGCACGGACATGCTCTCGTTGCTAGATTTCAGGCGGGCCACCAACGATCCAAGGCAAGCCTTGAGCTCTTGGAACACTAGCATCCCCCATTGCCAGTGGGAGGGCGTCAAGTGCAGCCTGACACACCCAGGCCGAGTCACGGTGCTCAATCTCGCCAGCCTAGGCATGTCTGGCCGGATTTCCCCGTCCCTCGGGAACCTAACGTTCCTTGAGATACTGGACCTGTCAGCAAATGGCTTCACTGGCGAGATACCTCCTCTCGACCGTCTCCATAGACTGCAACAACTCGTGCTCGAGGATAACTCATTGCACGGGATCATTCCGGATTCCCTTACCAATTGTTCCAAACTACAATGCATAGCCCTAGGTCAGAACTTCCTAGTAGGTGAAATTCCTCCCAATATAGGCATCCTATCAAATCTAGTTACATTAATACTTTCCGTAAACAATCTTACCGGTACCATCCCGCCAAGCCTAATGAATATCACACAGCTTGAAGACATCCTCCTTTCAGATAATAAGCTCACAGGGACCATTCCCGATCAGATGGGGCACTTGCCAAATCTGACAAATCTAATACTTGGTAAAAACAGGCTATCCGGTGGAATCCCACAAACCCTCTACAAATACAATCAGTCTTCTCTCCAAAGTTTAGATTTAGGTTTCAATATGCTAGGGCAAACATTTCCATCTAACTTTGGCCAAACCCTCCTGAGTCTCGATTACCTCGTATTGAACTATAACAACTTTGAAGGTCATATCCCAGCGTCAATAGGTAATATTTCAAGGTTAATAAAGTTAGATCTTTCATCAAACAATTTCATTGGTCAAGTTCCAAGTTCTCTTGGTAGGCTTGGGATGCTGAATTCTCTAAACCTTCAGACAAACAAGCTCGAAGCCAAGGATATCGAAAGCTGGGAATTCATAGGCGCGTTAAGCAACTGCAGTTCCCTGCAAATTCTCGGACTAGGTGAAAATAAGTTACAAGGAGCTATACCAAATTCTATTGGTATGCTGCCACACGGACTTCAACAGCTAGGGTTAGATGGAAACAACTTGTCAGGGGCAGTTCCCACTAGTATAGGGAACCTTAGTGGCTTACAACTACTAGATCTACATTACAACAAGCTCAATGGATCCATTGAAGCATGGTTTGGAGATTGGAAAAATCTAACGACTCTGGCTCTTGGTGGAAATAGTTTCAGTGGCCTAATACCATCCTCTGTTGGCAATTTAACTAAGTTGGTAAATATCTATCTAGCAGAAAACGAATTTGAAGGCCCGATACCACCTAGCGTTGGAAACCTTAGGAACCTTGCAGAGTTGAATCTTAGTTATAACAATCTGCAGGGTAGCATTCCTAAAGAGCTCTTCCATACTGCCTCCACACTGATAAAATGTTCACTGTCATACAATAAATTTGAAGGTCCAATAGCGTCAGAGATTAGTAATCTTAAACAATTAAACGAACTATATCTTTCTTCCAATCAGATCACTGGGGACATTCCAACTAGTTTGGGAGATTGTCAGGAGTTAACTATAATTGAGATGGGTCATAACTTTCTCACGGGAATCATTCCCGTGACTTTGGGTGGCCTACCGACTCTGAAAATGCTAAATCTTTCCCACAACAATTTATCAGGCGGCATCCCACTAGCGCTGGGTGGCCTAAAGCAGCTCACCCAGCTGGATCTGTCTTATAATAATCTGGAAGGTGGAGTACCAAGAAACGGAGTATTTGGAAATGCCAGTTCGGTCTCACTTCGAGGCAACTGGAGACTTTGTGGAGGAATGCTGGATCTGCCCCCATGTCCTACTGTGACTCGGAGAAAAGAAACAAAGTACTACCTGATTAGAGTACTCATTCCAATATTTGGTTTCATGTCAGTAGTACTGTTGGTCTATTTCTTGCTCACTGAGAAGATGGCAAGACCAGACCTGCCGGTTCCTCCTTTCAGTGAACATCTCCTTAAAGTTTCTTATGATGATCTAGCTCAAGCTACACAGAACTTCTCGGAGAGTAGACTCATTGGAAGAGGAGGCTATGGCTCGGTTTACAGAGGGAAATTGGTCCAAGGAAAACTAGAAGTGGCAGTGAAGGTACTTGACCTTGATATGCACGGTGCAGAGAAAAGTTTCTTGTCAGAATGCCAAGCATTGAGAAACATTAAACACCGTAATCTTGTTCCTATCCTCACGGCATGCTCGACGTTGGATATGGAAGGCAGTCTTTTCAAAGCTCTCATTTATGAATTCATGCCAAATGGAAATCTGGACACATGGTTGCATCATAAAGTCGATGGAAATGCTAAAAAGCGTCTCGACCTAACTCAGAGGACAAACATAATTGTTAACATAGCTGATGCATTAGATTATCTACACAATGATAGCGGAAGCAGGTCCATTATCCACTGTGATGTGAAGCCTAGCAATATCCTCCTTGATGATGATATGACTGCTCACCTGGGAGACTTTGGTATTGCGAGCTTCTATTATGGTTCGGCACCAACTGGCGATTCAAGTACAGTTTCGTTCGGTGTGAAGGGAACTATTGGGTACATTGGTCCAGGTAAAGTTTGTTACCGTTTATTGATTGCAAGCTAATACATAGTACTGTGTACTTTCTTGGGCGCTAAACTCGTATGTTTAATTCTTCTGTTTAGAGTACGCTGGAGGTGGGAATCCATCGGCTTGTGGCGACGTTTACAGTTTTGGAATTGTAATTCTGGAGATGCTAACTAGCAAAAGGCCAACAGATCCTATGTTTGAGGACGGACTCAATATCGTCAACTTCGTGGAGAGGAGTTTCCCAGATCAGATACTGGAAGTCACTGACACTGCTCTTCTCGAGGAAAACAAACCCTGTACACTTTCAAATACAGCAGCAGAGAGCGAGTTCCACCGGTGCTTGTGCCTTTTGGTGGAGGTGGCGCTTTCTTGCACACGTCAACACCCCAGTGATCGGATGAGCATGAGACAAGCAGCTGGCAAACTGCGTGATATCAAGGAGTCATATGTCAATGGAAAAGCCAAATTAGGTTCTTAGCCACAATGCGCTAAGGAACACTTCCGTATATCTACATTTCCTTTTCTTTTTTACAACAATGGACACACGTTTATTTTGTTGAGCTTCCTGTGACGTAACCTAAACCGATTCATCTGGAGTACTTGTTATTCCATCTATCGGTCTCCCCTTGTAATGCCACGATAAGGGCTCTTCCCATCTATAATTAACACTCAACCGGGCCCTGTGAAGGTGTCTTGTATCTTGCAAATCTACGTGGCATCAGAGCCACCTCTTCCAATCCAAGGATTTGGTTATCGGCCCATTTACCGCGGTTACCGTACAGTAACCCATTTTACCGACCCCCGGTAAATGGGCCTCTCGGGTAAATAATTCTGGCCCTTTTTAAACTCGGGCTAATTACATGGCCCAGCCGAAACCCTATCTATCTTTCCCGACCCCATCCTTGAGAGGAAATAGCACATAACATCAACTATTGGTGACTTTGTTGCAAAGAACCACATGTTGTGTTTGTTTTTGCAGAGAACACTGTATTTCCCTGTAAACTTTGCACAGAGCACAGAAAACGCCATTAGCCCTCTTAACACCAGATTAGGGAACATGGACCCACTATCCTGATGGACAGCCCGCTCCAGAATAACCGAACACATCTAAAAAAAAGAACGACCAAACACCATATTTCGGTTCCCGACCAAAGCAGAGAGAGGAGCAGAGAAAACTGGACCGGCGCCGGCGGCGGGCACAGGCGCGGCGGCGGCGTGCCAGTGGTGGGGATGGGGGATACGGAGGAGTACGAGCCGGACGTAGACTGGTTTGCCCAAGGACCAGCCGACCTGGCCGGAGTTGGGACGGCCTCCACCCGACCCGGCGCCGGCGGCAGGGGTAGTGGAGCGCCGGCCAAGAGGACAGCGACCATGGATTCCGGCGGCCCCCTCCAATTCAGTGGGTAAGTTCTCTAGGCTAACCTTTTTATTTCGAAAATTTTAGTTTTTTTGTTAGGGGTTTGAACAGGAGGATGAACCCTAGTTTGGTGGCACGGGAATTTGACTACGATCGACGTATAAACCAAGTTTCTTTCTAAATTTTGCTGGGTTAGATTGGGTTCTTTGCATTTCGTTATGAGATTGTTCAATTTCCTGAAACATCCAGTGAGTAGGAGCCCATTTGTTTTGGTTTCAGGCTGATAGCAAATGAGCTTATTTTTAGTTGAATTTTGTTTTAACTGTAGATATACTAAACAAAACAATAACCATCTATATTTAGGTTGGAGGATTATGCTGATTTTTCTGCCCATGGGAGAGAGACGATGGGATCTGTGACACATTGGCAATTCAATTCATTTGGTAATGTGGGTACTCAACATAGTGTCAATCAGCCTGCTGATGCATCTGGACAGAGCAGTAACGTGGATTGGCCCATTCCTATTGCTGATGATTTTATTGATGAGGACACCGACTCTGATCATTATCAGGATTTTCTGGTTCGTTGTGAAGGTGATACCGATGTTGAGGAATGCTTCCCAACACCAATGAAAACACAATGTGATGTACTTGAGAAAGAGCAGCAAAGGGTAGAGAGGACATACATCCAAGAAAAAGGCGGGAGAAAAAATACCAAGAACAAAGCGGAGTTGTCAAGAGCGGCCAAAAGAAGGGCAATTGAGGGAGTCGTAGAGGAACAGGTCATGGCATTTAGTGATCAAGCAAGTGATGACTGCAAGGATTTGATTGATTCTAGTGATGATGATGGAGCTATGGACCCAAAGTCTGTTTCCATAACAAAGAGGAAGAGTAGATCAAATAAATTAGAGAAGAGAAATTATTATGATGAATCAAATCCCATTGCACATGAGCTATTGCAAGTAAAGTTGTGCTTTGCAGACGTCCATCAATATAGAAGAGCACTAAAAAACTACCATATTGTGAATCAAAGGGACTTCGAATATTTGAGAAATGATCATGACAGGATCACTATTTGCTGTAATTCCGGAGGCACATGTCCCTTTGCTATTTTATCATCAACAATCACAGGTGAAACTACCCATGTAATTCGTTGGCTTGTTTTGCCTCACACATGTGGAAAGACGAATGACACTTCAAGAATCAATTCTGTTTGGGTGAGCAAAACTTATGAAGATCAGATTAGAAGTGAGCCCACTATGAAAATTGGAGCACTCATTGACATGGTTAAGAGGGACCATGGGGTTTCCATTTCCACACACATGGCATATAGGGCCAAGAACAAATCACTAGAGGTGATTGATGGACATCACGAGAGTCAATATTATAGGATAAGAGATTACCTTCAAACCGTGTTGAACACAAATCCGGGCAGCAGGTGCATTGTGAACACTATTGTCAATCAAAACCCACAGAAAAATCCTAGGTTTCATGGACTATTCTACTGCCTGAATGCGCAAATTCAGGGATTTCTAAAAGGTTGCCGACCTTTTATTGGTAAGACATGTACATTATTTGTCACCTTGACTGATGCCTAGTTGTACATTATTTCTTACTTGATGTTACTTTGCAGGTGTAGACGGGTGTTTCTTGAAAAATGGCACTGGATTTCAAATTCTTGCTGCAACGGCTAGGGACGGCAACAATAATATGTTCCCTCTAGCTTTTGGAGTTGTGGGAAAAGAGGAGACCTCAACTTGGTGTTGGTTTTTAACCCAACTCAGGTATACTCTAGGTGGTGGTATAGGTAAGCATGGGCCCTTTACTATCATGTCTGACCGTCAAAAAGGGTTGTTGAATGCGGTAAGCCAAGTATTTCCAGAGAGTGAGCAACGCTTTTGTCTTAGGCACATACTTGCTAATTTTCAAATGGCTGGATTTAGGGGAGAAGACCTAAAAAAGTTAGTAGATGCTGCTGCGTATGCCTACAACCATAGTGGTCATGTAGTTGCAATGGATAAGTTAAAAGTCTTAAACTTAGATGCATGGACTTGGCTTAGCAAAATTCCTACCAAGCATTGGGCACGCTATGCTATGGATACAACATGCAAGACAGACCTAATTGTCAATAACTTAAGTGAGGTTTTCAATAGCTACATCCTAGACCAAAGGGACAAGCCCATAGTAACAGCAATGTATCAGATTAGGACCAAACTTATGGCTAAGTTTGCAACTAATAGAGATGGAGTAGATGTTGTACGTTGGGAAATAACACCACATTATGTCGAGTTATTTGAGATAGAGAAGAGGTTTGCTAGGTGGTGCACGCCGGTGAATGCGGGAAATGATATATGGCAAGTTGAGATAACAAGTAATGGGCAAAGAGATGTGCATCCAGTGAACCTAGGCAATAAGACATGTGGCTGCAGGAAATGGGACTTAACCGGCATGCCATGCAAACATGCCATATCTGCCATCGAGAAATCAAAGCAATATCCTGAAGATTTCGTTAGTAATTTCTTTAAGAAGCAAATGTATGCCCTCACCTACAAGGAAATGATTTATCCAGTGCCGGGTGAACATGATTGGGCAAAAACTGATACAATTGATATAGAGCCTCCTATCTTCCATAGCAAGCCTGGACGCAAAAAGAAAAAGAGAAGGCCTAGTGCAGGTGAAGGGCCAGATGGAACAACAAGAATGGCGACAATCACTTGCTCAAATTGCAAACTTAAAGGGCATAGGTACACCACATGTACCACACCATTGAAGCCTCATCTTGCAATTAGGAAGGCAGGACACATGGTAATTAATTTATGCTCATGTATTTCTAAATTGTTTCACTTAGTCAAATTAACTTGATTAAATTATATTGTTTCAGAGTAACCGCCGGAGGCCTGAGACCATGGACGTGCCCACGACTCCTTCCTCGCCTGCAGTTACAACACCTACACCTGCACCACAGCCGCAAGCGCCATTTACCGCACCTCGGCAAGCTGCTCCACGTCACCAAGCTTCAGCTACAGCACAACCTCGGCATGCTCAAGCTGCACCAAGGCAGAAGCTCCCTTCTACGCGTGGGTGACGACGGAAGCATTACACCGAGACTGCGCTATATAGTTACTTCACAGCAGGTGAAGGGCAGGGAGAAGATGCCCAGGAACGACAGGAGAAGGAATAAGACTAGCTTCCTTCTGAAATTTGTATGAAATGAGAAGAGCCATGTAGTAGAAGAAATATTATCTTGACTCTTTACTTTCTTATCTCCCTGTGAGACACTAGATGATCTTGCCAATCTTTTGAATGGATACTTTGAACCTCTCAAGCTTTAAATGAATATGTTGATTATGTCAAGTTGTTTGAATGGTTACCTGTATGTTCCAGTTTTTTTTTATTTTTTTCCATTCATTCAGTCAGTATATTATTGTATAAATTTTATTTTTTCGTTCATTCAGTCAAACAGATGTTCATTTTTCACCTAATCTCGGCATCCATGGACATCAGAGAGTGGCCCATGTTCCCTAATCTGGTGTTAAGAGGGCTAATGGCGTTTTCTGTGCTCTGTGCAAAGTTTACAGGGAAATACAGTGTTCTCTGCAAAAACAAACACAACCTGTGGTTCTTTGCAACAAAGTCACAAATAGCTGGTGTTATGTGCTATTTCCTCTATCCTTGAGTCCCTCGCCTTTCTCCCTTCCCGTCCTATGGTCTCCTCTGTAGGCGGCGGCTGTTTCACCTCCTAGGCTCCCACACGGCCACACCTCCGGCGGGCAGCGGTGGTTTCGTATCCCACTTCTCACCACAACAAGCCGGCGGCGGTGGTGGTCTCCCATAGCTCCGGCGGCAGCGGTGGTTTCGTCCACCTTCGTGGCTTAGTCTCCTACCACAACAAGCCAGTGGCGGTTCAAGGTGATGTGGATTCCGCGCATGCGCCTGTGCCGCGGTAAGCAGGAGCAGTGGTCTCTCTGACTACACACGGCATACCTTGTCAGTGCCGCAACCATCGATGGCAGTGCAAAGGATTTGGCTATCGGATTGGCTTTTTTTCGAGGGGGCTCGATATTTCTGGTAACCATGGTTACCGGAATTTACCGGATGAAATTTTCAAACAAATTTTGAATTCAAAAACAATTTTTTTGAAAACATCTGGTAATCTCACGGTTGCCGACTAGTTACCGAGGGGTAACCATCTATTTTTCCAAAATTATAAAAGGTTGTATTTAACATGCATTTTTTAAAACAAATGAACAATATTTTCCCTCTAAACCTACAGTCTACAGGTTATATACACATGGTACAACAATTAACGGATCCAAGGATCACAAATATCATCTCCATCAGCAAGTAATCCAAATAAATAGATTACAGTCCAGCATTATAAATATCATCTCCAACAGCAAGTGATCCATATAAATAGATTACAGTCCAGCATTATAAATATCATCTCGAACATCAAGTGATCCATATCCAGAGGTGTTATTGGTGCTACCCCATGGGGCTCTAGCAGCGATCTAGGCACGTGAGCCGTCCGATCGCCCACCCAGGGAGAATCTGGAGCGTCCATTGTCAGTTTGTCTATTTTGCCCTCATGAGACTATTTACTGCGCGCACTCGGTTTTGTACCCAGAACCACGTCTCTCTCTGCCTGACTCTGGCCTGTAAAAAAAAGCTGGTCTGGGTCCACTAGTCAGCCTCACTCGTCATGTTTTTTGGGATGTTTTTTGGGTACCCCGGGTCTGGAAGGGGCAAAGACACTGCGCCGATTGGACAAATAAACAGAGAACCCTAAGATCCTCCACGCGACCTCCTCCTCATCCATGCCCTTGCCGCCGCCACCACCGCCGCGCCGTCACCATGTCGCGCCTCCGCCGCGCCACGCAGCCACCGCGCCACCGCCGCCACGCCGTCACCCTGTAGCGCCGCTGCCACCCTTCCTCCTACTAGCGCCACCGCTGGAGCGCTCGCTCGCGCCCCTCCCCTTCATGCTTTCTTCTCCCCTACCACCGGAGGCAGGAGCAGTGTACCCGGCCGCCGCCATCCTCCCCATACCCGTTTCCCTCTGCTGCCTCTCCTCTTTTCTGCTTGAAGGGAGGTAGGTGTTTGATGAATTTGTCTAGATAATGTGTTTCGCTTGTTGTGGTGTAGGCTGCATGTGAGATTGAGCTTGCTTCGAATCTGGCTGCCAAGCCTGCTATTCCATGTAGAAAGTTGGTTCCTAATGGTAGTATTTACTCCAGCGGAGGATCTGGCTGATGGAGCGGCGGCAACACGTTCAGGAGCCTCCACGGAGATACTGCTACTCATGAGTGCGTGTGAGCGCTTATGGTTTCCTGTAATTTTTGTGTCATGTGTCAACACAGATGTTCTTCTTGTGTGGCTTTAGTTGCCTCGCAGATGTTTGTTTTAATTCCTGCTTCAACTAGCCAATTATCTTAGACTTTCCCTTTTTTTACATTGATGTTGGTCTGTTTTGTGTGATCAGAAATTCGCTATGCCGAGCTTTGAGAGTTACCAACGGAAATTGAAGGGATCTATTAGACTTATCTAATATGTTGTGATGTAAATATGCTCAAAGAGTTGATGCTTACAATTGTGCTAGCAAGGAAGATGCCTTGGTTTAAGAGATCCTTGTGCATACATGTGCTAGCGAGAAAGAGCAACTACTGTACCTTGTTCTTTTAGAGAACTGATGATGAGATTACTGCTTCTTTCTCTTATTCATTTGTTTAAAATTACTATTCTTGCTCCACTGAGTGTCGGATGCATTTTTTACAAGGGTGCTTAATTGGTTAATGTGTGGTGCCAATTACTTAGTTTGACCTTGGACTTGCGGACACTGGGCATGCCGATTTGTAAATGTATTATTTTTCTTGAGTCTAATTTTGTGTACTTATCATTGTCTACTTGGTGCTGGATGAATTTTTACAGGGGTGCTTGACAAGTTCAGAGATGGTGCCGAATAATTTGAGAAGAGCAGAATTATAATTAATGGGTTTTTTACAAGCATAAATGCAGTGTAATGTACAAGCTAGCTTGGTAATATGACTTTTATTATGTCAAGAGAATATGAGGAAGATAAGGTAATTGTCCAAGTGTTTTAACCGTTCTATTTTTTGTGTACTCAAGGTTCTCCACTGTGATCTGATCTTGAGAATACATGTCCTGGTCCAGTGTGCTATACATGGTTCTATGCTGAATGCTCTCGCTTACAAGCAGATCAGATAAGGTAGAATATGAAGGTCTTGCGACTGGCAGATGTATTGCCTCAGGGATTCTAATTAATGAAAGGTTATTCTGCATGTTGCTCGAATCTGGGAATGCAATTATCTACATCCAAGGCAGGCTGTATATGATACTTAATTGCTGTGAAACATGAGGTACTGCCCTATTTCCTACTACTTTCTTTTTAATCCCTTCCAATCTTAGAAAGTCACCGTTGTGGATGCTAATCGGTTGATGTTTTATATTTGCTCTTCTCATTCCACATCAAGTATACTTGGCATGTCATTACTTCCAAGACCAGGCTTCGTGCTTTGCATAATCTATTTTACCTTCAATCTCATCAAGTGATAATTTTTACAGGTGCTAATTAACCAGCGTACCCAGCCTCCTGTAGAGACAACTATCTCCATAAGCTGTAACGTGTGTCTCTATCTTCCCTTAATGCTTTCATTCGATTTGAGAGTGCTTCATTGATTCTCTCCATATGATTTGTGCTAACTCAAAAGGGACACTTTTTCATATGTCCATGTTATGTGTTCTACCAAATACCTACCAGTCGTACTGTGGGTAAGGAAAATAGAATTGGATCATATATGAAGTAAGTATGGATTATGGCCCCTCTCACTGATATGCGTAGAGTTCTGTGCATGATCATCAGACCATGTTGTTCTTTTAGATTAATTTCATTGTGAAGGTTTTTCTACAATATTTATGGTTCACTGAAATTTGTTGAAAATGAGGGAACACGCCAGAATACACTTTCAGGTGATGCCTAAAAGTTACAAGACAGAATAAAATTGTGAATCTACTGTAGTTATTATTATTATTATTTATGTTTTCCGATGCACATGTACTCTTTTTGTCCGGTTTGTAGGACTTCAGTCTCTTACCAGTTACCGCCAACTGTAGCACTACAATTCAAAAGAAAAGGAAGTTTAAGAAATAGGGACTATCTTCTATCTTAGAATCCACTCAATAAAGTCGAGCTTATAGGATTCTCATAGGCTTTGACGCTTTATAGCACCAACTAGATATGCATGCCTTCTTTTGTGTGCCATTGTGAGTAAAAGAAAGGAAAATACATTTATTTTCTTGTTCCTTTGTTATGATTTCCACTGAAACTATTTCCTTTTGCTGCTCAGGCTGTTTTGTGCTTGATTTTACTTACAATCCCTCTCACATGTATAAGAAAATTGGCATTACAATGGCAAGTCTCGATCTAATGGTATGGTCTACTCTTTATCGTTATGGAGTACTATAAATATATAGTAAATGTTCATTTGCAACTTTCCGTTTAGTTACCACGAAATCCCTTATTGGTGTATTGTATTCTTACCATGGACAGTTGATAACAAACATTACAGTGCCTTTCAAATTGAAAAAGCTCTTGCAAGTTTCCATTCAGTTGCAAAAATTTCAGGAAGTACTAAAATTTTAGGCTTTCCATAGTGGCAGGACTTATGGATGAGAATGGACTTGATTGGACATTACTTTACATATTTTAGTCCTCTGATAGAAGATTGCTCGTGGGGGTCACTAAAAATTGATCGTAACAAGGCTTATCTACTCTGATGCTTGGGGAATACTGCTTAAAGCTCTCTTGAGTTTTTTTTTCAGACATCATTTATGCTAATGATTTGTTATGAAAACAAATTGGTAGTGGTTGGGTCAATATGTCATATAGATACTTGCTTCTTATCCTGGCTGATCGAATCGAATTTATCTTCCTTTGATCAAACAACTGATTGAGTTGAGTTGCTAATTAATTTTATAGGAGCAATTCAATAGGTTCTAATATAAATGTGCTTCAGGTGACATCTATGGTAAGAAGTAGCCTTGCTTAGATAAGTGCCGGATAGAAATTTGCTTGGATTCCGAATATTGTTCTGGAGTATGCAGTTGTTTAACCATCTAGCATCTCTTCATCAATGATTCTGCTCGATTTGCCTCCATTTATTTAAAATAGGTCGCATTGACCACGACCAAGAATTATGTTGTATGTTCAGTAACCTTCTTTTTCCTCTGTTTTAGACAGTAAATACAATGGTCTTTTATTTGCTTAGAGTTAGACAATTCATTGTCATCTATTTGGATTTGGAGTCTACATGCAGTAATACAATGTTTGTTTAATGCATACAGACACTGGTTGCAATAATGTACATCAATATATTTGCATGAAAGAAACAAATTTTCATGTGCATGTTTTCAAATTTTTATTATTGAATGTGCCACTCTGTAGCTAACCAATTATATACAGGCATGCCACATCCTCTACTTTTTAGCACTATGTTGGAGATGGCAAGTTGTCCTGCTCTCCCATGTTTGCTCTGCAACCTCGCCGCTACTAATTCTTTGAGGTTGCAACTGATACCTCCAACTCGGCCCGCAAGGAGGTAGTCTGCTTGTCCGACCTACCTGGAGCTCCACAACTCCTCCCTAGATGTCACCATTCCTGTGATTTCTAGGGCGACCTGGATCAGGAGGTATCCACAAATATAAAAGATCTTTGTCTTTAACATTCATTAATCTCCTAAACCAAGCTCAGAGCATTATTTCCCGGCTGTATAATTGGGTTTTACCTTTGTTGTCATTTGTCTTCAGTTTGCACATGTGCGGGTTTTCTCCATAACTTTTTGAAAGCTAATAGATTTAGAGTTTTGGCCTTTCCCTTTTGTTGAATATCATCACTTCAAGTACCAAGCCCTTCAGAAGAAGAGGATAGCTAGACCTCTTGATTCTTTGCGCATGTCTTCCTTCCAGTAGGGTCATCAACTTGTCCTTGGTTCTGTAAGTGAACTGATATTTTAAAGGAAAAGTATTCTTCAACTGATCTTCGTGCTGATTGTTTACTTTCTATTTTTCCCTGTGTTGTTTTTTTTGGCTTATGTTCATACTGCTTGCCTTGCTTGCACATCTGCAACTTTGTCTGATAACTACATTGCAGGTTACAGGGACAATGCATACCTTCGTTGTCAGTTGTTGAGGTATTGTGGTTAACACACATTTTCCTACTAGCACCTAATTTTTCTCCAGGGACAAAATCAAAGTAACTGCATGTATTGCGCTCTTTAATTGCTACGAATAAAAGTTAGTCATACAACATAACTATGGAAAAGGAAATGAACCACCAGTACAAACAAATGCGTATCTTTCTATTGCCACATAGTGTCCGAGCCTGGCAAGTCGTTTTAGCAGAATCCACACTGAAAACATTAGCATATTACATTCTTGCATATAGGAGGCACAAAATATGTTAAATCCATGACAAGTACATATAGCAAGATCATTCATTAATGACAAGTACTTAGATGAATCTATGTGCCCGGGAAGTTTGGCAACATTTAAAATAACATTCTCAAGTTAGGCTTTGTGCAATTCACAAAGAGCACATAGTCTAATGCGGGGGAGGTATAAAATTATCTTCTTAGCTCCGGCTATTGGATAGGCTGTGGATTTGCTTATCTGGTGCTTCTAGCAGTTAAAAGAATTAGTAACCTTTTTTGCTGATAAAATGAATTTTATGTGTCTCTTAGTTTATTCTACCGTATCAGGATATGACTTGACCACGGCACATTTAATAACCGTTATTGCTGGCATGCTCCTCTTGACAGAGTGAAGAATTGTGAACTTCGATAGTATAGGATACAGATCAACTAGGTTCATGAATTATATTTTACTGTACAATGAGGATTTTATACAGATCTAACATATAATTAATAATATCATGGTACATGCACGTCATTCCATGATTCTCCATGTGAGATATGATTTTTTGATGATCCTTTGTTTCATGATCTGTGCAGAATGGAGAATTTGGTTGCTTTGCAATTCAATTTGAGTCGGATGATGGGTTAAATGGCTAAACGGATATTTATGTGTGATAAATTATGTTCAATTTATTTGGTAAATTTGGGATGATGTTTTTATAAAATTATGGTATCCTGACGGATGTTTGTAGTGCCCCAACTCAAAGATAAACACTTTATGGTTTTGAGTTCAAAAAATGGTATGTCCTTTGTTCATAGATGTAACCTAAACTATTAGAAATGCTTACATTTAGAAACAGAGGTAGTATTAGTACATTGTTTGATGTCATTATTGTTGTGAGCTATGCAACAGCGTGTGTGCAAGGACCATCTCACTAAATTGCAAAAGTGAGCTTACCATCATCTCACCGATGCCTCCAGCATAGCAGACATCATGTTGGCTATAGTGTGTAATTATTTTTCTATTTCTTCCATGGTTGTTTTGCCCTTTCTGTGGCCCATAGACCTATTTGTGTATCCCAAAAAGTGCCCCGTGGCTTTTTTTTGTCTATGAATGGCTTATAGAACTACTCCCTCCGTTTTAAAATATAAGATGTTTTAGTTTTATGAAGAAAATGTATCTAGACTTGTTTTAGTTTGTAGATTCATCCCAAACTTGAGTGAACCTATATACTAAAAGTAGTTTAGATATATTTGCTTCATAAAGCTAAAACATCTTATATTTTGAAACGGAGGGAGTATTTCTGAATCTCAAAACATGCCCGACCCCCTGATCTATGGAATGGTTTATCCTCTTGCTTACCTCATACTTATTCTACATATACAATAAAATGAAATGGGTAGTTGTTTATATTTGATGTTTGCTCATCATTAATTTCTATAGATGATTAATACATTATTTTATGAATTGTTATGAGGACTGATGCTTATTCATGATAAATTTTCATGCCTGTATAATATAGTATCATTCAAAATGTTTAGTGTTTTGGATTTACTATATGGTGTGCATGTTCTTTGAAAAATGCATTATTATTTTCCCATCTCATTTTTTTCACTGCTATACAAAATATAAATTAATGCCAAATTCATAGGTTCATACCTGGAAGAAAGCCGGAGTACATTATTGTTTTCCCACCTTTTCATAGTGTTACATAAAATAGAAAATCTATGTGTGAGGCACGGGGTCGTGCGCCAAGGCGCACCCCTAAATCTAGTAAAGAGATTACAGTCCGTAGTTATAGCACATAAATAGTGCAGTTCATGAGTGAGTCCATAGGTAGCAACCAACACAAAATCGAGTAAACATCTTGTTCAAGGTAACACTTCCAGTTCTTCAAACTTCCCACCTTCTACAAACATCTAATAGTCAAGCTGAATAATATGGATGGGATAAATGTACAAGTTACATGCATATTAATGAAACCGCTACTCCAATGAAACAATAGAAGAACTACTCAATGTGGTGATGTAGGCAAAAACACATCGTCTAAATGTTTGAATATCTTTATGTATAATAAAACTTGAACAACACTACCTATGAGTGGTATCTGTGTCACCTTAGTCAAGTGAACTAAAAAACAACAAGTATTACCTTGTTTGTTGCATAGGCTTGCTAACATGCGCAACGAAGTCTCATAAGATGATCATTGAACGATAGTAAGGATATTCTTATTCTCTCTTAGAAGAACTAAGAATATATTATTTTTGTAGAAGTGACAAATAGATGGTTATTTCATTGTAAAAGTACTACATTGATACTATCTTTGTCACAAAGTACAAATTAAGTTTATCTCAATCTAAACTAAGGGTGGCACAATATGATGGAAAGTAAGTTGCATAATGGATTTGGATGAGTTCCAAAGTTAAGACATTGTGACAGATACTACAACAAAAGGCTAAGTATATGACTGCTATTATAGCAGCAAAAGAGGGCATTTGTGTCAAGTAGTTTGTTATAAAACTTGGTGTGGTTCATAGCGGGATAGTACTATGAAGATATATTGTACGACAATATTATCAACATGTTTTAACCCCAAGGAACTAAAGGTCTCACCAAAGGACCAAATCTATACAAAGCCATCTCTTTAGAGAATGAGTGATGCGTAGAGACGCAAAGACATGCAATTACACAAGGACCTGAAAGTGTCGGATCCGGAGATCAGTTGACCACTAGCAATCGTGTAAATACAACACCGGAAAGCCATAGGTGTTGAATGCACAAATGTTTGAAACTAGATTATTGACTCTAGTGCAAGTGGGAGACTATTGGAGATATGCCCAAGAGGTAATAATAAAGAGGTTTTTATCATATCTTCATGCTTATGATAAATGTTTACATGCCATGCTATAATTGTATTAACATGAAACATTAATACTTGTGTGATTTGTAAACATAAAAGAGTCCCTAGTAAAGCCTCTTGTTAAACTAGCTTGTTGGTTAATATATGATCATGGTTTCCTGATCATAAACATTGAGATGTTATTAACAACAGGGTCATATCATTAGGAGAATGATGTGATGGACATACTCCTATAGTTAAGAGTAGCATAAAGATCAAGTCATTTAATATAGTTCACTTGCTATAAGCTTTCTGATACATAATAACCTAATTCCTTTGATCATGAGATCATGCTAATCACCATCACCGGATGGATGCTTTGATGACATCAAACACCACTTCGTAACTAGGTGGTTATAAAGGTAGCATTGAGTGTTCAGAAAGTATGTGTTGAGGCACATGGATCAAGAGTGAGATTTGTCCATCCATATAACAGATAGATATACTCTGGGCCCTCTCGGTGGAATGTCATCCAATTAGCTTGGAAGCATGTGACTGGATCACAAGGGATCACATATCACGTGAACGAGAAAAGAGTACTTATTGGTAACGAGGTTGAACTAGGTATGCAGAGATACCGACGATCAAACCTCGGATAAGTAAAGTATCGCAAGACAAAGGGAAATTGGTATCGTATGTAAATGGTTCATTCGATCACTAAGTAATCATAGAAATATGTGGGAGCCATATGAATTTCCATATTCCTCTATTGGTTATTGATCGGAGAAGAGTCTCGATAATGTCTGCATAATTCACGAACCGTAGGAAGACACACTTAAGGATTCGATGTTGTTTAGTAGATATGGAATGTGAGTAAAGAGACCGAATGTTGTTCGGAGTCTCAGATGGGATCCGGGATATCACGAGGAGATCCGGAATGGTCCGGAGAATAAGATTCATATAAGGAAAGTCAAAATCCGGAGTTCGGGAATGGTTCCGGTGTTTTCATCGGAATGTTCTAGAAGGGTCTAGAAGGTTCACCGATCCGGAATGGGAAGGGTACATGGATGTGTCATTACAAAGTGGAATGGTTGTATCATGTCCTAGGTCACTTGGCTGGACACTTGGAAGAGAGAAATCAAACTCTAGTTTGGAAGTAAAAGGGCCAGTTTGAAAAAGTCTAGCCGGGACAATAGTTTCCAAGTGGAGGAAGAGAAGGAAACCTTGGGAGAGAAGGTTTCCCTTCCCTCCACCAAACCGCTGGCTAGCAAGGGAGTTAGGGGAGGACACGGCTAGCCCTAGCCGCACCTCCCACCTATAAAAGAAAGGGAGGGGGTGCCCCCTCTCCCTACACCTTGCCCCCTTAGCTGGCGCCACCCTCTAAACCCTAGGCCAGCCGCCGCCCCCTTCTAGATGCGACTGCCCTAGATCTCCTCTAAACCGCTGTCTAGCTAAACCCTAGCCACCGGTTACCTCTAAACCCTTCGGCCCTCTAAACCATAGATCGCCAAGGCCCTCTCTCTACTCCACCATACTCGCTCCGGCTTAGGCGCAGCCCTGCGGGATCTCCCCTCTACTTACGACACCACGCCGTCGTGCTGCCGAAATCGCAAGGAGAGAACTACAACCTCCGTTGCCTGCTGGAACAAGGGAGAGGAAGGTCTTCATCGAGTACCGTACGTGTGACCGACTGCGGGAGCGCTGCCAGAACGCGGCGCCAGAAGGATCGTCTCCACGATCTTGAGATCAACAAGTGAATGACTACATCACCCACAAGAATCTGCTCTTGTTAACCGCTTTGGATCTTCAAGGGTTAGTACTCTATCAACTTGTTGCACCGATCTAGTAGATAGATCTTGGCTTAATCATAGATTAGATCTTGATTGTGTGTTCATGCGGTAGAATTTTTTTGTTTTCCATGCTATAAACCCCTACGGCATGACCACCAGATGGTGATTTAACACTCTTTCAAGTGTGCTCAACTTTAGGTTGCACATGGAGACAAATTCGACCAAAACGTTCGGCAACATTCAAAGAGAAAAGCATTACCAGATCATCTTCGCTAGTTAGTGGGAGCAATCTTTGCTTGCTAATGTTGAAATATTGCAAATCAACTAAATCTCCACTGCTCTAGGGGAATTTACAATAGATTTTATATATCAAATCTCTGCGTGTTATGGAGGTTGCAAACACCGCTGGGAAGTAAAATCCAGAGAGATATTATTCACAACCACGAATTATGCTAGTATCTAGTCTAATTGCCAGCCGAAATGCCAGCACTGGATCAATCCTATTCCAAAGGCAAGGCATTTAGTTGAGCACCAATGATTCACGCTCAAATACTGCCAATAATCAACCCACAAAAGGGAAATGATGCTTACCCAAATGGAATCCATGCGTTAGATCCCTGCGATTCCACCCAACCTTCTCCTTGCTCGACGCGGATGGATGGTGCACCAGCCGAGATTGCATACTGTTCCACGAAAGGGGCTAACAGGGGCGGGAGCGGAGACGGAGGTGGAGTGGGCTCCACGTGTAACATCCCAAAAATCATAGTTTCAAAACTCATTCATATCACTTTGCATCATTCATTCATTTAGGTTTTCATTAAAAATCACTTAGTGAAGGAATATGAGTTATGATTTCATGTGGTTAAAATGTCCCAAATAAACATCAACCTTTTTAAGTTGAATGATTAAATACTTGAATGCTTACCTTCATTGCTGGAAAGGTTAGGTGAAGCTTTTAACCAGGATTTAAAATTTAGAAATGATTTCAAACCCTAATGCAAATATTTGCAAACTGGAGCAACTCTCTGTTTATTTTGGAAAACCAAGTTTGACCCAGCCTTGCAGGATAAACACTTAGTGAGAATAAATGTTTTTGAACCCATAAAACCTTGCAAAAAGTCCCCAAAACAATTGAACTCCAAAAAGATTTGAATTCATATTAAATTCATACCAGAAAATGGAAATAGAAAAAGAAAAGAGCATCTGAATAGAAAAGGGCCGCGCGGCCAGAATCTGGCCCAGCAACCGATCGAGCCCAGCAAGCCCACCCGGGGAATTCTTTTTCTCCTCTCACGCGCGAGCACACACACTGAGCCACTGACGGCCAGACCCCACACCCACCTCGCGCACATCGCTGACGAGTGGACCCTGGACACGCTGTCATCGTCTTCCCCAAAACTCGCCCGCGACCACGTCGCAGCTGCAGTGACTGCCGGTGATGGCGCGGCTTAATTGGGCAATTAAACGCAGGCGTTTCCTGTCGAGGCACTAGCTATAAGATCCCCACCTCCCCACGATCATTTTTCCCCAGTCAATCGCACACTCACGCCCCCAGGCTGCCCTCAATCCTCCGCGAATCGCCGCTGACAGAGCCCCCTCCGGCGACCAATTCCGGTGAGCCTCGAGTTCCCCTCTGTCTCTCATCCACACTGTCTTGTTCAGTGAGCTCATACACATCTTCTGACACCCGCCGTTTGCCTTCGCATGACCCCTAGCTTTGGCAACGTCGACGACTGGCCGCCACCGTCTTCTTCACGAACTCCGGCGAGCAATCTCAGTAAGTTTCGAGCGCCCCTTGCTTTCTTGTTTACCCGAGCGTGTTCGTAGTTGTCCTGCGCATCTTCTAAACCCATTGGTTCGTGCTCAGGCGACGCAGAACATCGGCAACGACTCCGACAACCCCCACTTGACGCCAGACGCAACTCCGACGAGGTCTAGAGCCCATCTCCGAGCGCCCCTCCACAAGCCAGTACCACGACGAGCTTCAGCAGCCTCCGGCGAACCTGGTAATACCCCTCTCCCTCTCGCGGACAATGTAGAACGCCGGCGCCGCCGTAGTCAGACGCGCCGCCGCCAGTCAGCATCGCCAGCGCCGCCCGTTTCTGGTTTGATGATGTGGACCGTTGGATCTACATCGCAGCGCTAGGATAGATTCACTTAAACCGAAGAGGTACACGATCTGAGCCGTGCAGCGTTAGTTAGATCCAACGGTATAGAAGGGTGATCCGGTGCGAACCGGTACGCGCCAGTAATAACGCGACGCGTGGCAAGGTTTGGATTAAAAACAGAATTTAAAACCTGATTTAGATTCAAACTTCAAATGCTTATAACTTTTGAATCCCACGTTGGATTTTTACAAACTTTATACCGTTGAATTCAGTGAAACAAGGCCTTTATGAATATCCACTTTATTTAGCATATAGTAACAGTAAAAGTGATTTTATTTGTGGAACAAGTTTGGGGCTAGTTTAGATATAGTTTTATTCTTGTTTATTATTTTGAGACCAAATAAGTGTAATTGGCAAACTTGTGACATATTAGGTTTTTGTACTAATGAACATACTTGATATAATTTTCAAAAATCACCATATAGTAAATTCTTGCATGCATACATTCATATTATTTTTGGTTGTATTTAAATTGTGTGTAATTGTATGCTTTGATCTCTTGTGTAGATTTTGATAGTGATTGTGATTGTGAAGAGTGCTACTCTCCACACTACCAAGGCAAGTGATATTTTCATGAATTTCCTATTTTAGATTCTATACTTGCATTAGATATTTTGCTAAAGTAAAATGCATGATATTTTGCTTAGTACTAAGATGGGAAATCCTAAGTAGAGTGAAATAGTAGAATTGCTAGGGAAATTTCTACTAAGATAAGATACCATACTTTGCTTAGCATAGCTTATAGAAAAACAAGGGTTGGTGAAAAACTACTCACACTATAAAGAAAATATTCCAAGTCAAGAGACTTATACTTTTCTAATAAAACCACTAAGTCAAATGAACCTCCTGGGTGGAATGGAAAGTATGGGTTATGTTGAGTGGTTACACAAGGCCATGGACTTGGGTTGTGTATCTCACTTGTGGTAAGCCACCCAGGCACAAAGGAATTTGGAGGCCAAGTGTTGAGACAGCTTACAGTGCAGCCACTTGGCAAAATGGGCTCTGCCTTGATCATATAGGTTGCTAGAACTTAGTCTTTTGGACAGTTGGTGGTAGATGGGATGATAGGATGGAACGCGTCCATTTGACTAAGGAAAAGCTTCTGAAAGGTCCTGTCTTGGGAAACCAAGTCTGGTGGGGAAAGTGCACAACCTCTGCAGATGGAAAAACTAAGTACTTAGCCTAGTCCAAGGAAATGGACACTTTGAGCATGAAGACATGGAAGCTACAAGAATCTCATCACTCCAACTTCTACAATAAAAATTTGTGGGTGAACAAGGGTGAAGGACCCCAATGTCTATTGGTGGTTTCCTTGGGAATGTTTTGACAAAGAAAACTTAGCAATTTCAACTAATAGGAAAAATCTACTTTCAAGCAAAAGCAAGCCAAGCTACACTTAGCCAAAATGCATATAGTTATATAGTCCACTTAAAATATACTAAGGTATCACTTGCCAATACTATTCCAAAGTATTGACCCTCTGTGGCTGTAACTTGTGATGTTGCAGGTTACTCCGATGATGAGTAGGAGTCATGAGTCTACACTCAACATGCTTGCCTGTGGCACATGAAGATGAAGACTTGTGTTTATTTATTTGTTCCTTAAAACTCTTGTATTGGGCCTATGGCCATGAGTTGTAAAAGACTATATTTTATCTCTGGAATGAATGTAATAAACGACCTTTGTATCTGTGTACTTCATCTTAAACTGTGGATGCTAGCATTGATCCAGGGACTAGCATTGCAATCACAGGGATCCTTTCCTCTATAAAGGAGGGGTCTAACAGATGGTATCAGAGCACTGTGTTGCCTGTAGGATTATGACCCTAGGATTGGAAAACCACTAAGGAAAAAGTTTTTCAACTACTTCTACACTTGTCTATTCTTCTCGTAAAACTCTTCTAATCTCTTTCAACTTCCTTTGTAGATGAACTCCATCAACGAAGCCGTGAAGAAGGGACCACTTATGACCATGACCTTGGAGTGTGAGACTGAGTTTCCCAACATTCTCAAGGACCTCATGGAGGCAATGGATGCACATGGTGAAGCCGTGTACAAGGGTTTTCCAGTGATGGATGAAGGAGTGGAGTATTGGTGGGTGCAACTTCACTTGTACAAAAACAAGGAAGACAACCACAAAGAAAGGGGATTCTGCATGTACACCAACACAACAATGCACACCACATTCTTTGAGTCAGCCAGGGATGCAGCTTGGAGGACTATCAAGGAACTAAGTGCTAGAGTCAAATGCAGAATGCTCAACCTCCAAAAGGACTTAGAAAAAGAGAAGGAGCTTACTCAAGAGTTGGAGGACAACAACCAAGAAATAAGGGGAGATGTTATAGACTTAGTGATTGAGTCAAGAGAGCAAGATTGGTGGATTGCCTCTAGGAACATTGTGTTTAATAATATATCCCGTGAGATTGGACTGTAAGAGACATCGTTAGATGGACCACCACCTATCACCTTATTTCCAAAATATTCTAATGAAGTTTGGACCTTTGATTAATGTAATAGCCTTTTTGTATGCATGATTTGTGTGAAGATTGTATTACATGGATATGTATGAATGTTGTCTCGAATTACTTGATTTGTGTTGTTCTAACTTTTTCATTCTTATAAATAGATGCCTATTGCCATCAGCTCTATTGAGGAGTTTCGGGTTACTCGTTTTGGTTCCCGTATCATTGAGCTTACCACTCTGCTTGATCTCCCTCTTCCTACCATTACGGTGTACCCACTCACCAAGTTCGAGAGGAAGGACCTCTGGGGATTCAAGGTGAATCAGCCCGGACGCCAGACTGAGCCTACTACTGAGGCCATCGTCTTCAAGCTGATGCACGATGACAGGGAGAGAGGCATGGAGGTAGTCATGCAGGATCTGATAGGACGATTGTTAGGCCGTCATTCTCGTCAGGTTAGAGGCACTCACTTCCACATCTTTGGGAGACGTGATGTTGATGGAGAGTCCATCGACTTTGAGGACGACTCGAGGAGAACTGCGGAGCCGATACGTCTTTATCTTCAGGACTTAGAGGCTCTTCTTAGGCACGTAGATACGGACAGGACGAACGTCATGCTAGGTAATGACGAGCTTCAGGTGCAGCTTCGCGAGAAGGACAAGCTTTTTGCGCAGCAGGATGAGATGATCAAGGAGATGGAGACAAAGTTCGAGGCTCAAGACCGCAAGTTCAAGAGTCAATAGAAACGCGTCCAGGATAGGAACAAAAGAATCCGGGACATGACCGAGGAACTGAAGTCCAAGGACTTCGAGCTTGAGCAGCAGCAGATGGTTATTGAGAGGCTTCGTTCCCAGAAGAGGGCTCTCAAGGCCAAGGTCGATTCCTTGACCACTACGATTGAGGAGAACAAGACCGCGATGGAGAACGCAGGTCTTACCTTCGTCGAGGAGGAGATTGACGCTGATGAGTAGACTTGACTACTCGTTTATCTGTTTATTCATACTTGTTTTTGTGAACTTGTTTTTGGACCATCCGACATGTGGATGGCTTGCCACTTGTGTGTATCACTTCATGAGCTTGTTATGTGGTTGTCGAACTTTTATTCTTATGTTGCTTGTTATGTGATTGCTTATGTTGTATTGTGCATAAAACATCTATGGGTATCTCATTCTTATCTATTTGAACAAACCACAGATGCCTCCCCGTCGCGCAAACCCCAACCCCAACCCCAACAACATCACCCCGGAAATGCAACAAATGATGAATGCGCAAACACAACTTATGCAAATGATGACGACATTCATCCAAAACCAGAATAACAACAACAACAACAACGACCCCAACAACAACAACAACCCTCCGGGTTTCGATATGCTCACCAGATTTCTGCGTCTGAGGCCAGCAAAGTTTTCGGGAACAACTGATCCCATGGTAGCCAATGACTGGTTACGTTCTGTGAACAAAAGACTTAGTGACCGTGGGCTGCACGGATGCTGAAAAGGTCAGGTTCGCAGCACATCTGCTGGAAGGACCAGCCGCCACATGGTGGGACAACTTCCAAATCACCACTCCTATTGATGAGGTGACTTGGGCTATCTTTGAGGATGGCTTTCGCACTGCTCATATCTCATCAGGAATGATGAGTCTGAAAAAGAAGGAGTTTCACAACCTGAAACAGCGCCACCGCAGCGTGGCAGAATACATAGAAGAGTTCAACAATCTGGCGCGCTATGCACCGGATGAGGTTGATACAGATGCCAAGAGAAAAGAAAAGTTCTTGGAAGGTTTGAATGACGAGCTGAATCTGCAGTTGGCTGTGGCATATGTACCAACTTATCAGTCTTTGTGTGACAAGGCTGCTATTTTGGAGAGTAAGATAAAGCAAGTCGAGAGTAGAAAGAGGAAACACTCCGACAAGCACAGCATGGGATCGTCTCACAAACGATCTCACTATGATGACAGTGGCAGTTCAGGATCCCATAAAAATGGGAAATTCAGCAAGCACAACCACAACCGTCATGACAACAAACATCACCGCAGTCATGACAAGGACAAGTACAAGAACCACAAGGGTGGACATAAGAGCCACTATGGAGGAATTGGTAGTGGTAGTGGAGGCCAACCTCCTAAAAAGGACATCAGTCAGGTTGAGTGCTTCAAATGCAAAAAGCTAGGGCATTATGCAAATGAGTGCCCTGAAAAGAAAGTTGAAGGACCTAACGAGCCAAATCCTTTCCAGAAAGGACAGGTTAACCACATAAATGTGGAGGAGGTCTATGAGGAGCCTGATGCCGTGGCTGGTAAGTTCAGACTCAATTCTATTTCAGCATTTGTACTCTTTGATACCGGTGCATCACATTCATTCATCTCAAAATCATTTGTTGAAAGAAATGAACTACCTGTGGAAACCATTGGGTGTCCTGTAAGGGTAAGTTCTCCAGGGGGAGAAATGATAGTGAACTCAGGATGTCATGACTTAGTCATAGAGTTTGGAAAACATAAGTTCCCAGTGAACCTAATAATCCTGAATTCCCAAGGGTTGGATGTGATTTTGGGAATGGACTGGATGGCTATGAATGAAGGAGTATTAGATTGTGCCAATCGTACCGTTACACTCACAACCCCCGAAGGAAAAAGAATAAAATTTAAGTCAAACTTTGAATCCAAGGGAAGTAAGCTGAATTCTCTTAAGGGGGTTAGCATGGACAGTGTACCAATAGTATGTGAGTATCCGGATGTGTTCCCGGAAGAGTTACCAGGAATGCCTCCGGATAGAGATGTGGAGTTTCTGATAGATTTGGTGCCAGGATCTGGACCAATAGCTAAGAGACCGTACAAAATGTCTGTTGATGAATTAAAAGAGCTCAAGAAACAGCTAGGAGAACAATTACAGAAAGGGTTTATTCAACCAAGTTCTTCATCTTGGGGAGCCCCAGTGTTGTTCGTAGAAAAGAAGGATAGAACACAAAGGTTATGTATTGACTACCGTTCTCTCAACGAGGTTACCATCAAGAACAAGTATCCTTTGCCAAGAATCAACGACTTATTTGATTAGCTAGAAGGAGCATGTGTATTCTCGAAGATTGATCTCCGGTCAGGTTATTTTCAACTTAAGATACGAGAGCAAGACATACCAAAAACAGCATTCACCACAAGGCATGGATTATATGAGTATACCGTGATGCCTTTCGGTTTAACCAACGCTCCAGCATACTTCATGAATATGATGAACAAGGTGTTCATGGAATTCCTTGACAAGTTCGTTGTCGTTTTCATCGATGACATCTTGGTCTACTCCAAGAGTAAGGAGGAACATGAAAGACACTTGCGCTTGATACTTGAGAAACTAAGGGAACATAAACTTTATGCCAAATTCAGCAAGTGTGAGTTTTGGTTAGAAAAAAGTTGGTTTTCTTGGTCATGTGATGACAAAAGATGGTGTGGCAGTTGATCCTGCTAAGGTTTCAGCTGTGACGGATTGGGAATCACCCAAGAATGTGAAAGAAGTTCGTAGTTTCCTCGGCTTAGCAGGTTACTACAGAAGGTTCATAGAAAATTTCTCGAAAGTTGCTAAGCCTATGACAGAGTTACTAAAGAAGGACAAGAAGTTTGCTTGGACTGAAGGTTGCGAAGTCAGTTTCCAAGAATTGAAGAAGAGACTTGTAACAGCACCAGTTCTATGTCTGCCAGATTTGGAAAAGGATTTCCAAGTGTATTGTGATGCTTCTCATCAAGGTTTGGGTGCCGTACTTATGCAAGATGGTAAAGTCGTAGCCTATGCATCGAGACAACTCAAAACTCATGAAGTAAATTATCCTACTCATGATTTGGAGTTAGCTTCTGTCGTCCATGCACTCAAAACATGGGACATTACCTTTTGGGAAAGCGTTGTGAAGTATTCACCGATCACAAGAGCTTGAAGTACATCTTCACCCAGAAGGAAATCAACATGAGACAAAGAAGATGGCTAGAACTTATCAAAGATTACGACTTAAGTTTGCAATACCATCCCGGTAAAGCAAATGTAGTAGCGGATGCTCTAAGTCGTAAGACATTTGTAAATGGCCTTACAAAAGGGGAATTGCCAGATGACTTGTGTAAGCAATTCAAAGAACTCAGATTGGAGATTGTACCAGAAGGACATCTCATGTCCTTAGATGTTCAACCCACTCTGTTGGACAAGATCCGAGAAGTCCAGAAGACTGATGAAGAAATTGAAAAGATTAAAGTAAACATTGGTTTAGGGAAAGCTAAGAGTTTTCATGTTGATGAAAAGGGTACTTTATGGCACGGGAAACGCATATGTGTTCCACAAGACCCAGAATTGCGGAAACTGATCTTACAGGAAGGTCACAACTCCCCGTATTCTATTCACCCGGGAAATACCAAGATGTACATGGACATGAAGGAAAGGTTTTGGTGGAACAATCTCAAAAGGGACATCGCCGAACATATTGCTTTGTGTGATGTGTGTAGCAGAGTCAAAGCAGAGCACCAAAAACCGGCAGGGTTGCTTCAACCACTGCCTATTCCTGAATGGAAGTGGGAAAACATTGGTATGGATTTTATTACCGGATTACCAAGGACTAGATCAGGATATGATTCTATATGGGTAGTGGTAGATCGCCTAACAAAAGTGGCTCATTTTATACCAGTGAAGACAACCTATACAAGTGCCAAGTTAGCAAGAATTTACATGAGCAGGGTTGTGTGTCTTCATGGTGTGCCAAAAAGTATTGTGTCTGATAGAGGAACTCAGTTCACATCTCACTTTTGGAGACAACTACATGAATCCTTAGGAACGAGATTGGAGTTTAGCACTGCTTTTCATCCTCAAACGGATGGACAAACTGAAAGGACCAATCAAATTCTTGAGGACATGTTGAGAGCCTGTGCATTAGATTATGGAGCAAGTTGGGATGAAAGTTTGCCCTACGCGGAGTTCTCTTACAATAACAGCCATCAATCAAGTATTGGAATGGCACCGTTTGAGTTACTCTATGGAAGAAGGTGTACCACCCCATTATTATGGAATGGTGTGGGAGAAAGAAACTTATTTGGACCTGATCTTATCAAGGACGCCGAAGAGAAAGTTAAATTGGTTAAGGACAGATTGAAGATAGCACAATCCCGACAGAAAAGCTACGCGGATTCTAAACGTAGAGAAGTCAGGTACGAAGTTGGAGATAGAGCTTATCTCAGGGTATCACCACTTCGCGGAGTGAAAAGATTTGGAGTCAAAGGAAAGTTGGCCCCAAGATATGTTGGGCCATTCAAAATTCTAAGTCGCAAAGGAGAAGTTGCATATGAAGTTGAATTGCCAGAATCTGTATCAGCAGTCCATAACGTATTTCATGTGAGTCAGCTTAAGAAATGTCACCCAGAAATGGAAGAGTCTTCTTTGAAGGATACCATACCTTTGGAAGAGGTTCAACTAGAAAGTGATCTCACTTATGAAGAAAAGCCTGTCAAGATTTTAGAGACCGCAGAGAGAGTCACCAGGACCAAGACTATCAAATTTTGTAAAGTACAATGGAACCATCACTCCGAAGAGGAAGCAACATGGGAAAGAGAAGATGATCTTCGGAAAGACCACCCTCACCTATTTGCTAGCCAAACCGAATCTCGAGGGCGAGATTCATCTTAAGGGGGTTAGATTTGTAACATCCCAAAAATCATAGTTTCAAAACTCATTCATATCACTTTGCATCATTCATTCATTTAGGTTTTCATTAAAAATCACTTAGTGAAGGAATATGAGTTATGATTTCATGTGGTTAAAATGTCCCAAATAAACATCAACCTTTTTAAGTTGAATGATTAAATACTTGAATGCTTACCTTCATTGCTGGAAAGGTTAGGTGAAGCTTTTAACCAGGATTTAAAATTTAGAAATGATTTCAAACCCTAATGCAAATATTTGCAAACTGGAGCAACTCTCTGTTTATTTTGGAAAACCAAGTTTGACCCAGCCTTGCAGGATAAACACTTAGTGAGAATAAATGTTTTTGAACCCATAAAACCTTGCAAAAAGTCCCCAAAACAATTGAACTCCAAAAATATTTGAATTCATATTAAATTCATACCAGAAAATGGAAATAGAAAAAGAAAAGAGCATCTGAATAGAAAAGGGCCGCGCGGCCAGAATCTGGCCCAGCAACCGATCGAGCCCAGCAAGCCCACCCGGGGAATTCTTTTTCTCCTCTCACGCGTGAGCACACACACTGAGCCACTGACGGCCAGACCCCACACCCACCTCGCGCACATCGCTGACGAGTGGACCCTGGACACGCTGTCATCGTCTTCCCCAAAACTCGCCCGCGACCACGTCGCAGCTGCAGTGACTGCCGGTGATGGCGCGGCTTAATTGGGCAATTAAACGCAGGCGTTTCCTGTCGAGGCACCAGCTATAAGATCCCCACCTCCCCACGATCATTTTTCCCCAGTCAATCGCACACTCACGCCCCCAGGCTGCCCTCAATCCTCCGCGAATCGCCGCTGACAGAGCCCCCTCCGGCGACCAATTCCGGTGAGCCTCGAGTTCCCCTCTGTCTCTCATCCACACTGTCTTGTTCAGTGAACTCATACACATCTTCTGACACCCGCCGTTTGCCTTCGCATGACCCCTAGCTTTGGCAACGTCGATGACTGGCCGCCACCGTCTTCTTCACGAACTCCGGCGAGCAATCTCAGTAAGTTTCGAGCGCCCCTTGCTTTCTTGTTTACCCGAGCGTGTTCGTAGTTGTCCTGCGCATCTTCTAAACCCATTGGTTCGTGCTCAGGCGACGCAGAACATCGGCAACGACTCCGACAACCCCCACTTGACGCCAGACGCAACTCCGACGAGGTCTAGAGCCCATCTCCGAGCGCCCCTCCACAAGCCAGTACCACGACGAGCTTCAGCAGCCTCCGGCGAACCTGGTAATACCCCTCTCCCTCTCGCGGACAATGTAGAACGCCGGCGCCGCCGTAGTCAGACGCGCCGCCGCCAGTCAGCATCGCCAGCGCCGCCCGTTTCTGGTTTGATGATGTGGACCGTTGGATCTACATCGCAGCGCTAGGATAGATTCACTTAAACCGAAGAGGTACGCGATCTGAGCCGTGCAGCGTTAGTTAGATCCAACGGTATAGAAGGGTGATCCGGTGCGAACCGGTACGCGCCAGTAATAACGCGACGCGTGGCAAGGTTTGGATTAAAAACAGAATTTAAAACCTGATTTAGATTCAAACTTCAAATGCTTATAACTTTTGAATCCCACGTTGGATTTTTACAAACTTTATACCGTTGAATTCAGTGAAACAAGGCCTTTCTGAATATCCACTTTATTTAGCATATAGTAACAGTAAAAGTGATTTTATTTGTGGAACAAGTTTGGGGCTAGTTTAGATATAGTTTTATTCTTGTTTATTATTTTGAGACCAAATAAGTGTAATTGGCAAACTTGTGACATATTAGGTTTTTGTACTAATGAACATACTTGATATAATTTTCAAAAATCACCATATAGTAAATTCTTGCATGCATACATTCATATTATTTTTGGTTGTATTTAAATTGTGTGTAATTGTATGCTTTGATCTCTTGTGTAGATTTTGATAGTGATTGTGATTGTGAAGAGTGCTACTCTCCACACTACCAAGGCAAGTGATATTTTCATGAATTTCCTATTTTAGATTCTATACTTGCATTAGATATTTTGCTAAAGTAAAATGCATGATATTTTGCTTAGTACTAAGATGGGAAATCCTAAGTAGAGTGAAATAGTAGAATTGCTAGGGAAATTTCTACTAAGATAAGATACCATACTTTGCTTAGCATAGCTTATAGAAAAACAAGGGTTGGTGAAAAACTACTCACACTATAAAGAAAATATTCCAAGTCAAGAGACTTATACTTTTCTAATAAAACCACTAAGTCAAATGAACCTCCTGGGTGGAATGGAAAGTATGGGTTATGTTGAGTGGTTACACAAGGCCATGGACTTGGGTTGTGTATCTCACTTGTGGTAAGCCACCCAGGCACAAAGGGATTTGGAGGCCAAGTGTTGAGACAGCTTACAGTGCAGCCACTTGGCAAAATGGGCTCTGCCTTGATCATATAGGTTGCTAGAACTTAGTCTTTTGGACAGTTGGTGGTAGATGGGATGATAGGATGGAACGCGTCCATTTGACTAAGGAAAAGCTTCTGAAAGGTCCTGTCTTGGGAAACCAAGTCTGGTGGGGAAAGTGCACAACCTCTGTAGATGGAAAAACTAAGTACTTAGCCTAGTCCAAGGAAATGGACACTTTGAGCATCAAGACATGGAAGCTACAAGAATCTCATCACTCCAACTTCTACAATAAAAATTTGTGGGTGAACAAGGGTGAAGGACCCCAATGTCTATTGGTGGTTTCCTTGGGAATGTTTTGACAAAGAAAACTTAGCAATTTCAACTAATAGGAAAAATCTACTTTCAAGCAAAAGCAAGCCAAGCTACACTTAGCCAAAATGCATATAGTTATATAGTCCACTTAAAATATACTAAGGTATCACTTGCCAATACTATTCCAAAGTATTGACCCTCTGTGGCTGTAACTTGTGATGTTGCAGGTTACTCCGATGATGAGTAGGAGTCATGAGTCTACACTCAACATGCTTGCCTGTGGCACATGAAGATGAAGACTTGTGTTTATTTATTTGTTCCTTAAAACTCTTGTATTGGGCCTATGGCCATGAGTTGTAAAAGACTATATTTTATCTCTGGAATGAATGTAATAAACGACCTTTGTATCTGTGTACTTCATCTTAAACTGTGGATGCTAGCATTGATCCAGGGACTAGCATTGCAATCACAGGGATCCTTTCCTCTATAAAGGAGGGGTCTAACACCACGGCTATGGGGAGGGGCGGCTGTGGGACCGAGGAAGAGATAAGGTAGGAGGGCACGACGGCGGGTCAGCGGAGGAGTGGTGTGGGAGTTATTCTAGGCTCGGGGGAAGCGAATGCTTTAGGTAAGCGAGAATGGCCGGTCCGACGTGTCTCCATACGGCCCCACCCTTCACCACATATGCAAGACCCGTCCCAATGTGGCCCCACCCTTCACCATGTATGCAGGACCTGACCCACACACGGCCCCACCCGCCAGGCGTATAACGGTTGAGGCCTCGTAACATAACGCTCAACGCCCGACCCGCCCCAACGTGGTCCCACCAGTCAGCATGTAACGGTCAAGCCTTTGACCTGACGGCATCCCTCCATCCGAGCGCCCACGAGTGCCCGCGAGGGTTTCTTAACATGGCGATGGGAAAAGTGAGGAAATGTTAAGCGGCTGGGGAAAACTGAGTAAAACTAACGAACCAAGGACATGAAAATAGAAATCCCTATTATCTTTTATCCCATATGATGTGCAGCTGCAGGTGGATCTTCAACACTGGCCTATCTCCATCCATTGATTCAACCCACTATAAAAAATAAACTAGATTGGTCTGGTAAACTAAGGTAAAACAAAGAAACAAAGCCTTGTATACATGTCCTTATATTTCCTTTTAGCATTGCTTTCGAAGGTTCGATTAAACCTTGGTATTATAGAGAAAAAGATATTATACTACATCCGTGATCCGGATTGAAGGTATCAGTACCGCACTATGCGTAACTTCCTGTTGAACATGCCAGGGCCAAACAACGTCATCACCATCCAAGAGTGCTTTACCAGATCGGATGGCTGCGATAGGGAATTGAACAGAATCTCCCAGTCCTTCAACATGCAGGAAGAACTCACGAAAATGAAGGAGTCAACGGACACCAGCCTCCCCTGGTGAGCAAGCCAAATGCACGAGAACAATCTTTTGACTCCATGTTCAACACCAAGGAGATCCAGGTCCACCCGATAGACCCCACCAAAACGGTCCTGTAGCACCCCGGATAAAACCACTACTAGAAAATCGCGTGTTAAATAATATTTTGTGCATCATCATGACATCATGCATATATTTTGAAGAAAAACTATTTTCGTAAAAGTCTATGCTGTTTTGTAAATTAGCCCTCCTTAAGTTTTAAATCAAATCTTTCGGTCTGATTGGATCTTTTATTTGTCTTAAAAAAACTATTTACCAAATCTTTTAAAACAAAATATTTAAACCAAATCTATTTTGTGGGGGGCCAGGCAGACAAGGGCCAGGCAGACAAGGGCCAGGCCCGAAGGCCCAACCGGAGGCCACCCAGCCCACTACCACCAAACCCTAGATCTTTCTACCTAAACCCTAACCACTCACCCCACCTAGTTCCTACCCCGCCGCCGCCAGGCAGGCGGCAGTGCGCCTCGCTCACCTGGCGCTGCTCGCGTACACCACCTAGCGGCGCCACCCCACGTACCCCTCTGCATCGTGCCCGCATGCCAACGCCGGCCCCTACCCATCACGTTTCAGCCTGGCCCCACCTGCAGACGCGTCCACCCACCACCCCGCCTGAACCGCTCCCTCTCGCTTGGCCCACATCGCCCGTCTCATCCCCATCGATCCCTTCTGCCTCGCGTCCTCCTGCATCGCGACGCCGCCACCACACTCATCCTCGCTGCCGGGGGAGCCTCTCCTCCCCCAGGTTCCACCTCCGCCTCCCCGGGCTCCTCTCCGTCGCGCCTCCCTTTGCTGCTCGCCACCATCGCCTCCTCTCTGTGCCGCTCGCCTCCGCCCGTCCCTGCTTGCTACGCCCTTCCCTCGAGCAGAGCCGCCAGCGGATCCCCTGGCGCCGCCACCTCTCCCTGCCCGACACCATCTGCCCTGAGACCACCGCCCATATCTGCATCCTCTGCGCCGCCTTCGACCGTCGCCTTCTGCCGCTCGCCTCCAGGCGCCGCCGTGCCCTGCATCTCCGGCACGCTGCGAGCGCCCTCCCTCCAAGCTCTAGCCGCCGTCGGCCGTCCTCACCCTGACGCCACCCTGCCTGGAGCTCCTCCCTGCACGCTGGCCCTCGCATATTCTCCATGCGCCGCCACCACCATGGTGCTGTCCCCAAGCTCGCCTCGGCCATCTCGTCGGGCTCATGTCGTTGCCTGCATCTCGTCTGCGTGTCACCAGCACCCTGCCGGCCTCGAAGGCCCCTGTCTCGCCACGGTGATGCTCTGCTCCGGTCCTCCAAACCCAGCGAACACGTCTGTCCGCATGTTTGTGCTCCTACTTCCCCCAGATGTATGCGTGTATGTACTGATGTGTGCCTGGGTGCTAGTGCGTGAAGATGTCTAGGTGGTGTGGCGATGATGATTGTCAAGATGGTTTGGTGATGATGTTGTGTTACTCCCCCGATACAAGATCAGAAGTTGGACTGGACCCTCCTCAAGATCGATCATTATCAAGATCGCCGCACCAAGTATAAGTGCACCCGAAGACCGCCGGTGCTGGCCCAAGCCCGTCGTCGATACCAAAGTCTAAACCCTAAGGTCATCGACATGGAACCAGAGACACCAAACTCGAAGATATTTGTTCCGGAACGCCAAGCCCTCCTACCCGGATTCGATGCCCGAAGCTCTGAACCCCGTCGAACCCCAAGACCAACGGTGTCGAACCCTAAAGTGTGAACCTTTTCTGAGCCCCATATTTTCATAATATGATATTTGACTTGTTGCATATAAAATTGTCATGCTTGCATCCATATCATGTTGTTTGGGGGCATTAGGCCGATTCACCTCGTAATTAAATATGGAGACCATATGCGGGCGAATCTAGTCTAATATTGATCCCATTTAAATTTGTGCATCAAAACGGTGCTATATTTTGCCTTTTTAAGACAACATTTAAATTGCGGGGCATCTAAATAACTTGAACCATATAATAATTGTCGGGGCTCCGGTTCCGCTTAATATTGCCTAGTCGCATCGCATCCTTGCCATGCCATACATCATACATGCATCATGCCCGATCTTTTGCCATAGTATTAAATAGTGCATCCGATGTTTCTTCTAGTGCTTTGCTTCTTCACGGATTAGGCCGTTGAGATGATGCGAGTGTCGACCCGATCTTCGGATGAACCTTCGATAATGTTTTCAGGCGAGCATCTCCCCCTTTCTACCTATCTTACTTTTATAGTATTTATTCCCTCCTGTTGATCTATTGCTATCTGTGTTGCGATGCTCTAGTTTTCGTGCCCGTGATATCCCTTGCAGCCTTATATTGCCTTGGACACATCCTATTACCTGTTGTTTGGTAGATAGTTGGACTTGCGCGTCGTAGTCGCTTGCTCAAGTGCTGTTGCGTGTCGTCAAGTACCACAGTTGTTGGAGTATTGCTGCATGTTTAATGTTGGAGATGATCATGGCTTTAATTATTGTTTAATAACTAAAATTGAAAGTAGGTAAATGCAGAGGCACCGGTGGGTAATAGACAATATTTGGATTTTAACCGCTCACTGGTGTCCCGTAGGACCCCGAGTTCTTGACACCTGTTCCGAGATCGAGCGCTCTAACCACAGGTGGGGTGTATGGGAACCCCCATCGATTAGTACCTGATTTCAAAGTATTGAACTGGGGGCCACAAAGTAGTTTGGAGCGTTATTACTATTCTGTACTTATGCCATGCTTTACTGCTTTATTTAAGATTGTGCGAGGAGCACCTGTACTGTTTAGGTAAGCGGAGTGTTTTCGCGGTATCGACAAGCCCAGTCACCTTTTCAGGTTCCCAGTCGTTTACAGCCACTGACGCAAACCCTGGGTCCATTCCGGAGCAGGCCAGCTTCGTTGCGGGTAGCTTAGTGGGGTGGCCCCCATGTACCTGCTTTGGGTCTGGGAAACGTCATGACTTAGGCCCCGCCGACATACCGATGGGTGTATGTTAACTGATATGGCAAAAAGGGTCGAAGTGCGTGTGGATACTTTGGTGCACCCCTGCAGGGTTAAATCTTTTCGAAAAGCCGTGTCCGCGGTTATGGACGACTTGGAGCACAGTTCTCGACCATAGACAACTATAACTAAAGTTTACTGTTATAAATTGACTTGTATCCGGTATGACTAGTAATCAGCTCCACTACCACGGAATGGCTAAATAAAAGTACCAACAACTGCTGGGTTTGGGATATCTCATGCTAATCGTATCTGACTAGTAAGTGTTGCAACTACAACGGAATGGCTACCTAAAACTGGCCACTTCTTATTATATCAGGATGACTATCTATATCTGACTAGTAATTGCCACCACTATAAAGGAATGGATAAAACTGCCAACTGTGTGAGTTCCTCGGTTGACTTCCTCGTTTTGTCTCGAGGGGGGGAAATACCAGGATGGGTATGTTTGGTGGTAGTATCAGGATGGTTCCGAATAGGTCTTTCTTATCCCTCTCTGATAGCCGACAGTTATCTCGAGTCTCTATAGGTTGTTTAGTGCATGCCGCGCTGCCGCTCATTCCACCATACCTATGTAGGCGAGGACCGCCGAATTCTAGCCTCGCCGTGTACTGGCCTCAGTACTGACCGCTCTCTCTTTTTTCCTTTGCCCTTTGTCGGCACCCCTTTTGTTTAAGCAGGTTTTGAGATCGACGTCGTTAGCAGGGTTACCCTTCCGGCTTGGCCTGGGCAGGGTTATGGACGCCATTGGTTATTCTTTAGGGCTCTTAGCCCCATTTGCATATTGTCCGTAGTCGGACGCTGTATCATTTTCAAGGTGATTTGGATCTTTGTACTGTATATCTGCATTCTTGACTCTTTGAGTCGTTGTTGTATATATCTGTTCTGTGGGTTCCATCGTGGACTATTATGTAATGGTATTACTTCGTTTTCCACCCGCACGAAAGTGCCTGGTGGGCACCTTTGAATCGTTTCTATGCGGGTTTGGCGGGAATCGCTGAAACTTGCATAGGGCCGGTTCTGAGGGTGTTACAGGTCCTCATCACCAACAACCTGAGTTCTGCATAGGAACTCATGCTCATCGAATTCCTCCGTGATAGTCGGGAAATCTTTGCCTAGTGTCCTGAGACTGTAAGACCACACCCTTTAAGGTAAAGGCCCCTGTGATTGCAGTGCTAGTCCCTGGATCGAATTTCTAGCACCCAAAGTTTAAGATGAAGTACACAGATAGAAAGGTCATTATTACCTCATAATTCCAGGAGTACAAATAGTTCTTACAACTCACTAGCCCAAGGCTAACACATAGAGTTCTTATTACATATCAAATAAATAAAGTCTTCATCTTCATGTGCTACAGGCAAACATGTTGAGTGTAGACTCATAACCCTAATCACCATCAGAGTAACCTGCAACATAATAAGTTACAGCCACAAGGGGTCAATACATTTGGAATTGTATTGGAAGTGATATCATAGTTATATAGTAGATACTATCATCTACATGAATTTGTCTAAGTGTGGTTTCAGGCTGGCTTTGCATAAAGTAGTTTTGTCCTACTAGTTGAAAACACTAAGTTTTTCTTTACAAAAGCACTAAGGTACCACCAATAGACATTGGTGAACCACTACCCTTGTTCACCCACAAGTTTTAACTTAGAGAAATTTGGATGAGGATATCCTTGATCATTTCAATGTCTTTGATGCTCAAAATGTCCGTTACCGGGGACATTACTAAGTACTTAGGTTTTACCCTCTCGAGAGGTGGTGCACTTTCCCCACAAGACTCGACATGCATCGAGATGAGACTTTTCAGAAGCATTCGCTTAGACCACCATGGGCGCCTTGCATCCTATCAACCCTGAGTTCTTGCAACGTAGTTGGTCAAGGCAGAGCCCATATGCCATGTGGTTGCACTAGAAGCTTATCAACACTAAACATCTCAAATCTCTTTGTTCCTGGGTGGCCATCCACAAGTGTGATACACAAGGTATACCATAGACGTGGGACTTGTGTAACCACTCAACACAAACCAATCTTCCCATTCCACCCAGATGTTTCATTAACAAGTTGTTTTCTTAGTCCAAAAACACATAGGCATAATCTTTCCATAAGATCATAACATGAATTTTTCACCCTTTAATTCTAATAGATATGCTAAGCATACTAGCATAACATTTCTATAACTTAGTAAAATTTCTACCAAGATATCATCTATATGATCTACCATAGCATAGCATATACTTTGAAAAACTACCATGCAAATCGTACTCAAAATAACACTAGTGCATAGATAAAATAATAGGACAAAACGATGAAGTATCACTTGCCTTGGTAGCTAGGAATAGACACAATCCTCACAATCACACTCTACAATTCCAAAAAATCTACACACAAATTCATACAACAAATAATCACAAATCAATATACACACAAAAATAATATGAATGTATGCAAAATGCAATATGATGTTTTTCCACACTTTTAAAATGAAATTATACTGTACTGAATAAAAATCATATAATCTAAAGTCTAAATAAAACAAAAACCACCTAAAAATAATATTCTAAATAATCTTTATAGCCAAAATAAGCCTACAATTGTCTCTGCATAAAATCCTATTTTTCCAGATGCAAATGACCAAACCAAGGCCATAGATGCAAAGAGATAATTTTTATGAATCTATATATATATATATAATTTGTAATTTTTGGATTTACAGAACAAAAGTTATGGATTTTACAAGTTTAAATAACGAATAGGTAAAATCCTGGATTTTAAATCTAAAACCTAGCCACGCGGCAGCATCCTATTGGACGGTACCGCTTCGGGCGGATCACGCTTGCGAGCCATAGGATCTAAGTGATGATGTGCGGTCCATATCTAAACATACCGCTTCGCTCCTAGATCTAATCGTAGCCACTAGATACAAATCCAACGGATCAGATCTGCCCGACCATACGCGAGCGGCGCAAATGGCCGTAGTGGCGGCGATGCCACTGGCGGTGACACGCCGGCAAGGTCAGAGGGGTAGGGGAGGGGCACTGGTGCTTACGATAGTCGCAGAGACGTGGCGATGCTCAACGTGGACGTGGTTGGGGCGGGGGGCCCGAACACGGCGGCTACCGCTCATCGGAGTTGAGCTGCGCCTCGGGTGCTTGCAGACGATGTCGGGGGCGACGAACTGGGGCGAAATAGGACAAGTCACTGGCATTAGAAGATGCAAAAGAACGAGACGAACACACTCGTGTGAACGAGAGGCAGAGGGGCGCATGAGGCTCACCAGAATAGCTCGTCGGAGCTGCTCGGGACTGCGGTGGCGCAAAGAAAAATTAGGGAGAGCCTGGCGGCGCTTAGTGCTGGCTGTGTGAGGGGAAATGACGCGAAGAGGGAGGGGGTTAAGTAGCCAGAGCCAGGAGAGGAAATTAATCGCTGATTCAATGGAAATAACACGCGGTGTCAACGGCAGTGACAGAGGGGGAAGAAACGGCAGGCAGCGCGGGTCCGGTGCGGGGTTGACGATGACGGGTGAGGTGGCAGTGGGGTCCACACGTCAGCGAGTGGGTGCGCGTGCCGGCGTTGAGAGATAGAGGGGAGAGGGGGTTTCCCAGGTGGGCTTAGTGGGCCGCCAGGTGAGTTGGGCCAAAAGGTTTGCTAGCTTTATTTTTTTCTCCTTTTGCCTTTTTCCTTTTCTATTTTGATTTTTTAAATGATATTTGAATGGCCATTTCAAATCCAAATCAAATCAAATCTTCACCAAACTTTTGTGCTGTGACCCTAGTGTTATAAAGTATGTCAAACACATCTATTAACTCCAAAAAATTTAGGGTCAAGAAAATAAAATAAAACCATGCCCCATACATATAATTTAAAAAGGTGTTTAAATATTGTTTTATTAGGGTTTTAGCTTTGAAATTTTTTATGCAAAGTAAACATGCCATGATGATATGAATGCAATTACATGGTTTTGAATTTGATGAAATTTGGGATGTTACAAATCTAACCCCCTTAAGATGAATCTCGTCCTCGAGATTCAGATTGGCTAGCAAATAGGTGAGGGTGATCTTTCCGAAGCTCATCTTCTCTTTCCCAAGTGGCTTCTTCCTCGGTATGATGGTTCTACTGTACTTTGCAAAATTTGATTGTCTTTGTACAAGTGACTCTTTCTGCTGTCTCGAGAATCTTGATAGGTTTCTCTTCATAAGTGAGATAATTCTCTAGCTGAACTTCTTCTAGTGGTATAGTGACTTTTAACGAACTTTCTTCCCTCTCTGGATGACACTTTTTCAACTGGATTACATGAAACACATTGTGAACTGCTGACAATGATTCTGGTAGTTCTATCTCATAGGCCACTTCTCCTTTGTGGCTCAAAATCTTGAATGGTCCTACATAACGAGGTGCCAATTTTCCTTTGACTCCAAATCTCTTCACACCACGAAGTGGTGAGACTCTAAGATAAGCTCTGTCACCTACCTCATAGGTGACTTACCTACATCTTGAATCTGCATAGCTCTTTTGTCGGGACTGGGCTATCTTCAATATGTCCTTTACCATTCTGACTTTCTCTTCGGCTTCCTTGATTAGTTCTGGTCCAAACAAATTTCTTTCTCCTACTCCACTGCATAGTAATGGCGTAGTACACTTCCTTCCATAAAGGAATTCAAACGTAGCCATCTCTATGCTCGATTGATAGCTGTTATTGTAAGAGAATTTTGCGTATGGCAGACTTTCATCCCAACTAGATCCATAGTATAGCGCACAAGCTCTCAACATATCTTCCAAAATCTGATTGGTTCTTTCTGTCTGTCCATCAGTCTGAGGATGAAATGTCGTGCTAAATTCTAGCCTTGTTCCCAATGATTCATGTAGTTGTCGCCAAAAAAGTGAAGTGAACTGAGTTCCTCTATCAGACACAATACTCTTAGGCACTCCATGTAAACACACAATCCTGTTCATATAGATCTTGGCCAATTTAGCACTTGTATAAGTAGTCTTCACAGGTATGAAATGAGCCACTTTAGTTAAGAAATCCACAACAACCCATATGGAATCATATCCGGACCTAGTCCATGGCAATCCTGTGATGAAATCCATACCAGTCTTATCCCACTTCCAATCAGGTATTGGTAGTGGTTGTAATAACCCAGCTGGTTTCTGATGTTCCTCCTTCACTCTACTACACACGTCACACAAAGCAATGTGTTCCGTGATATCTTTCTTTAGATTTTTCCACCAAAATCTTTCCTTCACATCCATGTACATTTTGGTGTTACCCGGATGAATAGAGTATGGTGAATTGTGTGCTTCTTGCAGAATCAATTTCCGAAGTTCTGGATCTTGTGGAATGAAGATAAGCTTTCCATACCATAAAGTTACTTGTTCATCTTCATGGAATCCTTTCGCCTTTCCTTTACCAATTTTACTCTTAATCTCCTCTATTTCCTTGTCCAACTTTTGGGCTTCTTTTATTTAATCCAACAGTGTTGGTTGAACTTCCAAAGACATGAGATATCCTTCAGGCACTATATCTAATCTTAGCTCTTTAAATTGAGCACACAAATCATCTGGTAATTCTCCTTTGGTGAGGCCTGATACGTCCAATTTGCATCACCATTCTATATCATAATTTTCCTCTATTCATTGATATATTTCTTATTAAGAGGTGTTACTTATGTCTTTTCATCTGTTTTTGCATGTTGGATGATTCTTAGAGGATGGACTGCCGGAATCAAGATTCTGATGGAAAAAGAGGTGTTTTGATGCAATTTTGCGAAGATCAGAAAAATACTAGAAAAATTATGGAAAATCATTTTTTCCTAGAAGACGAAGGAAGCCAGAAGGGGAGTCGGAGTTGGGCCATAGGGGGCCCACACCCCTAGGCGCGGTCCACCCCTGCCGCACCTAGAGGGGGTGTGGCCCACCTGGCCGGCCTCTGGCTCCACCCTCTCGCCTATATTTTCTCCTCGAAACCCTAAAACACAGGGAGCAACCACAAAAATATTCTGCCTCCTCTGCGGGGCGGAAAACACCGAGAGAGAACGAGCTCTCCGACATACAGATTTATCCTGGGGAAATTCCTTCCCGGAGAGAGGAGATCGTCGCCATCAACACCATCATCAAGATATGCTTCATGAGGATCATCATCATCATCATCCACACCATCATCTCCACCAGCACCATCATCACCACTCCATCCTGTTGTAACAATTGTGTTGAATACTTGCATAGATCTGAGGGGAAACTTTCCTGGTGTTGATTACTATTGTAGTTGATGCTTGTGAGTGGAACCATTGGACTATTGTTTATGTTCAGATTGTTATTCATCACCATATCATCTTTGATCTTGATGCATATGATGTCTTGTGAGTTGTTCGTTTAGTCCTTGAGGACATGGGAGAAGTCATGTTGTTAGTAGTGGATTTGTGTTGAGATATTATTCAATGGTTTAGTATTTAAGTTGTGGTTCTAGTGGTGTCATGTGAACGTCGACTACATGATACTTCGCCATTTATGGGCCTAGGGGAATGCATTGTGTATTTGGCTACTAATTGTGGGGTTGCCGGAGTGACAGAAACAAGAATCCCCGTTAGGACACCATTGCACAAGGGAGTCTCGGATCTCAGAGTTTAAGGCTGTGGTTAGGTTTATGTCTTAATGGCTTTCCTATAGTTGCGGATGCTTGCAGGGGGTTTAATCAAAAGTATGTATTAGTCCAACTAAGGTCGGTACATTAGCACAGGTTCACCCACACAACACTTACAACACCAAAGAAGACTAATTAGCTATTTGAAGTGAAAGCACTTGACCGAATTCCCATGTGTCCTAGAGAACGTTTGGTCCTTATAAGTATTTCCACCGGCTTGTCCTTTGCTAAAAAAGGATTGGGCCACTTGCTGCAGTTGTTTGTTGTCTTTATTACTTGCACTTTGTTTCTTTGCTTTATCAGAAAACCCCTAAAAATCCGTTTGTTAAGTATTTACAGAGATTTCTTGTTCCATACCACTAGTCAACACCTTCTGCTCCTCGTTGGGATTGACACTCCTATTTATCAAAAGTACTACGATACACCCCCTATACTTGTGGGTCATCAAGACTATTTTCTGGCGCCGTTGCCGGGGAGTGAAGCGCTATTGAAGAGTGGAACTGGTAAAGGAAACTTCTACTGTGAGTATTGCTTTTTATTTCTGTTTGTTACTTTGTTTCCAGTATGAATAACCCACTTGGTTTTATGTTTGGGAAAACTACTACCACTATTAGGGTAGTAGATGAACCACCACCTGGTTAGATAGATCCTTTTAAGATACCTACAAGTATTGTTGATCGTGTTATGGATAATTATTAATTAGGGGATGGAACTGTCCACCCTGGTGATCATTTGCTTTTTATCCATAAATTATGCGGGTTGTTTAAGTGTGCAGGTATCACAACTGAACAGGTGAAGAAGAAGTTACTCTCTATATCCTTGAAAGGGAGAGCTGAAGAATGGTATAAGCTACAGAAGAATGGGAAATCCATGGAATGGGAGGAAATAGTACCTCTCTTTTATTCTAAATTCTATCCTCCCAGTGAGATTCATAAGGACAGAAATCTGATATATAACTTTTGGCCTTGTGATGGAGAGAGTACATCTCAAGCTTGGGGAAGATTGAAGTTACTAATGCTTAAATGTCCTATTTATGAACTCCCTAACAATATTATTATCAATAACTTTTATGCTAGGCTTTCTCTTCATGATAAAGATTTACTAGATGCTTCTTGTCCTGGATCATTCACACATATGAAGGAATAAGCTAAATGTGATCTCCTAGACCGTATTCAAGAGAACACTAAAGCTTGGGAGAATGACAAAGGAAGAAAGTCAGGTATAAACTATGATTATGAATGCATACAATTTTTTATGGGAACTGATGACTTCCGTGATATTAGTAATGAGTATGGTCTTGATCCTCAAGTTCTTGCGAAATGTTTTAAGGCTTTTGCCTCTTATATTGAAATTCCTAAAAAGAAGTGGAACGAGTACCATGCTCCCTATAAATATGTTGTTAATCATGTTCCTGTTAGAAATACCGAAGTTTGTACTACTAATCATATTGTGCCTGGAACTTATGTTGAGAAAACACCTTTTCCAGCTAAGGTAAAGGAGTACTCTATGATAATTAGTGCGAATAACAAAGGTACAAATAAAACTGTGGAACCTCATGAGCAAATGAATATTGAACCTGTGGTAGCTATTGTGAAAGATCTTGATGCTAGAAATATAGTGGATGAGCACATTGTGTTCTATGAATACGCTTCTAATATTATCTCTCGTCCTAGTAAAGCTAGAAAAGCTAGTGTCCCTATGCTTTCTGTTAGAATTGGTGATCATTGTTACTATGGTTTATGTGATATTGGTGCTAGTTCTAGTGCTATTCCATATGAGCTTTACATGGAAATTATGCATGAAATTGGTCCTTGTGAGCTTGAAGACATTGATGTGGTTATTCACCTTGCTAATAAGGAAACCATTTGCCCTATTGGTATTGTAATAGATGTGGAAGTCCTTTGCGGTAAGATTAAGTATCCTGCTGATTTTCTAGTGCTTAATTCAGTAGCTAGCAAAAATTGTCCTATTATTTTTGGTAGACCTTTCTTGAACACTTGTGGAGCTATTATAGATTGTAAACAGTAAAAAAGTTTTAACTAAGTTTGATGGAAATTCTTGTGAGTTTAACTTTTCCAAAATTGCTAAAGCTCCTTGTGAAAATAGCTTGCCTAATAAAGATTTCAGGATGGAACAACTTGCTTCTATTGATCCGGTTTATGACCTTGGACCTCTTTTTGGTGTTTGTAAGTATGCTCATTCTGATGATAAAGTTGTTGATAGTGACAGTTATATTGTCAACTTAATTCAAAGTGCTACTGAAAGTTATTATGAGAGAGGGAAACATGGTTTTATGCATCTCAATAATATTAAGTTTCCTCGTTTTATGTTGAAAGCTTTGAAGTTGCATTTGTTTTGTCTTCCTATGCTAGTGGCTTTTTGTTTCAACAATTTGTTTTCTCATGATACCCCATGCATAGGAAGTGAGTTAGACTCAAATGTGTTGGTTATTTGCTTCTCGATGCTGTCTTTCACTTCAAATATATATCTCCTTTGTGAGCATCTTTGAAAATTTCAAGCCTAACTTAAAGGCATTAAAGAGAAGTACTTCTTGGGAGATAACCCAATAGTTTTGTCGAGTCTTGGAAGTTATTACCTCGGTAATAACCGCTCCTTATCCTTTTTGTTTTGGTTTTTGTGTCAAGATCAACTACTTTTGAGAAGTAGAGGAGTTGTGAAAAGTGGCTGTCCTGGGACAGATTTTTGTGCTGCATTGTAAAAATTCGTGAAGGATCTCAGTACAACGGATGAAGATGTGTTTTTCTGTGCTTATTCTTTAAGTTGTTACCCTTTCATTAGTTTTGCACTTTTTGATTTGAGAAGCAGAAGGTTTTTGAAAAAATCAATCTTTACCTACTAATTTGTTTTGACAGATTTCTATCATCATTTGCATTTGCCTCTTATATTGATTCCCTTCCGGATTCTTTTGGGTTTTTGGAAAGAAGTTGCTATAGTAGATTTTGTTTTGATTTCAGTTGAAGTGTGAACCTAAAGGTTTATTGTTTTTTCTCACACTAATGTTTCCATTGAAGTTTGTGTATTTCCTTGATAGAAAAGGAATTTCCAAGAGAAGGAGAAAAGGAATCTTCAGAGTTCGTCTTTGAATAGGTAAAAGTGGTGAAAACAGAAGGTTCACGAAAGCCTAATCTTCTTATATTTTTGATGTTTTTATTACATATGGAAGGTTACAAAATGAAACAGAGAAGGAAACGGAGGCCTGGGTGGCCAGACCCACCCTAGGCGTGGGCCCAGCTAGCCGCGCCTAGAGGGGGTGTTAGCCCCCTGAGCTTCGTCTCCGCCTTGTTTTCGCACCATTAACTTCCTTATGCATTGAAACTTCGTAATATATAACCCCCTGAATCCCCCGAGGTTCGTGTACCGTGTTCTCATTGTGTTTTCGTTTCGATCTGTTTCTGTCAGGAAATCTTCTCAAGTTTAGAGCACCATGGTCTCCGCCAACGACAAAGGAAAGAAGCCCGAGGAAGATGATCCTTAAAACCCCAAGGAGGAGGAGATTTTGGTAGGGTATGAAGAAGACATGGAGGAGGACGAGCATCCGGGCACCCGCGCTACTGTCGTAAGCATTGGAGTGGTGGCAAATCCTACCAAACTTAGGAGGACAACACGGATGTCTACAGGAGGGAAACCTCCACGTCTTGTCTTCGTTCCACGGTCACCTCCTCCGCGTACCAAGAATCCCTTCCATACTCTTATACATGAGCAACAATACCAACATGTGCCCAAAGGGAACTTTCCCTCGGTTTGGGATATGCCTCGTTCTAACCATGCAGGAAAGGAACACACTAAGAAGGAAGAGTGGGGAAAGAATAACAAGGATCGAGACTCCTGGTCCGATATGATCATGAACCACATTGAGAAAAATTCGGAGTTGATCCGTACTCTGACCTTCGAGATTGAGGATTTGAGGGAAATAATTGAGGAGCTTATCAAGAGAACACCACCACCACCTAAGGAGTAATTCATCATCAGGTTTGACATCCCCTTGGCTTGTTCCAAGCTTGGGGGAGTACCGCGGTATCACATCATTATCTTTTATCTTTTACCTTTTTAGTGGATTCATATATTTGGTAGAGAAGTTATCTTATATGTTGGTTTGCATTGTGGAAGTATCTCTCCTTTAGTTGATTATCTATGTATCCCTTGGTGTGATTGCCTTTATGGAATATTAATGAGAAGTTTCATCTTTTACTTTTTTCACTTATTATTTTAGTTTGCAATCTCTATTATATTATTGATCTTGTTGATCAGTATTGGTATCACTTTGGGAGCATCAAGTAAATCTAAATTGGTTTTGGCAAATCGAGCTCTGGTCAGTAGCAACGCTTTTTGAGGTTTGAAAGGAAAAGAGAAAAAGCTTATAGGTATTTTGTATCATTTATTTTCTTTCTTGATTGGCTCATAAGCTTAGTATTCTTTATTTAAGATCTTTTGTGTCTTCAAGGAAGATTGCATGTTTGGCTTTATCACTTGTGTGTTTGCTTGTTTCCTTCAACTCTTTTGCTTGGTACCCAGCCTTGCTGGCCAAAAACCTGTTTTGAGAAGGCATACTTCTCATGCATCCAATCCCTTTGAACCAAACCTGTGCCATTTGTGTCCACCATATCTACCTATTAGCATTATTGCTATTCCAAGAAAATTCTCAAGCTTCATCTATCTTTCACATTAAAAACTATTTTGTTATTTGAAAACTAGTTAGTAAAGCTCTCACGAACTTGATGGCACACCTTATTTTCTTGCCCCTAATAAACTTGAACCATTGTGTCATCGAAGTTGTATATGCTTGCATCTATACGTTGGGATTAGTAGAACTGTGCTATCACGGGGAATGCTTTCAACACTTATGGATACTTATCCAGTTGATATCATGCTATTTTGTTTGCGGATGTCGTTAGTGTGAAATAAAAGGGGAGCTTGTAAGTTCATGGAGTTATGTATGTGTGTTAGAGAAACGCCTGGGCCGCTAGCCTAAGCCATGCCTAATCATGGTGGAAACTTGCAGCATAACCATAGTGAGCAATCTGTGAAGTATCCTCAATAAAACCTATGCAAATAGCAAATAAAAAGATCGCTGAGATGCTCACTGTCTGCTTGCCTTGTCATTTTGATTATGGGATAGCTCCTGTATCATGTGCAAGGGGTACCCCGTTGGCGGTTCTTTATGATACACATGTACTTACAATGACAAGAACTTACCGGTAACTAAAGTTGAGTAGCATGAGGAGCAGCCCTTGTACTCAAGGGACATGTGACACCCCCGGGATCAGGGCTAAACAAATCCCAGACCTCCGTCTGACATAAGCTTAACCTTGAGCTCGAGAATATCCAGTGAAGAATCGGTAACACAACAGTGACCCTACGACACAAAATTTATTACAGCAAGCTCATAACTAAGCAGAGAACCAAATTATTACAGGCAGAGGTCACTAACCACAAACATCAAACAACGGAAGGAAAATTATGCTATTAAGTATATCAAACTTAACAAATGGCCTAAGAGGCCTGAAGCATAACAATGACGTCCCAGCCCATAGATTCCAGGCTGCCGGCCGGGAACCCCAAGCTACTCGTCGATGTCGATGTAGTACCAAACTGATCTTCATGGAACACTTACTCTGCCAAAAGTATCAACAAAGCAAGGGTGAGTACAGGTTGTACTCCGCAAGACTTCTGGCTGGTGGAGTTGTTTTGCAAAAAGCCATCTTTTGTTTATAAAACAAGAGAGAGAATAAACTCGTCTATTCAGAGTATTTTAAAAGGGGATAAGAGAACAACATCTCCGAAATATTGATCATCATCTTTTGATATCCACCAATCATCATCATCTACCAACTAGGATCACCCCCTCGTACCCATGAGGAAGCATCCTTAAGCACATGTTGATCTGCCAAGTTTTACGATTAGGTTAAAGTTCTCTATGATCTTAGAATCTGGCCACCAAGCGTTCATAACCGTGAACACGGCTTTTCGAAAATATTTAACCTTGCAGGGGTGTACAACTTTACCCACACGTACCAACTGACTCTTAATGCCAAGCTATTAGCCCTCTTCCTTGGAAGGCTGGCAGAGGGTGGTTGGCCACAACCTTTACCTTGATTTCGCCGAGACCATGAGTCACACAATAAGTATGTTTCCGCCGTAACAGGTCAAATCCCGAAGACGGTACTTAAAGATGTGAGTCGAGGTTGGTTAACAGGGGCTCCATTGACCCCAAGAAACCCGGTCCATGCTTACCTACCTGTTATGAATGCACCTGCAGCCGACAAATCTTTCAAACGGTTTTCTATGCATATGTCGAATGGAACGCTCGAACTATGTGACTCATGGAATCTACTAGGCAAGTTAGTCAACCATGGGGTCCCCATTTACCCCGTGTGGTTGTACGCTAGTCTCGTTTCCAAAGTTAAGAACTCAGTTCCTAGTGGTGGCGAGCATGGGACTAGAAAAACCACACCCCACCGTGGCCTCCCATACAAGCCTTAGCATGTTTAACTCATATCACCGACCTTATATCATCACATTCTCCTGTCATACTAGCTTCTCTGCATCTGATACATCATCTGGATGGACCAGACTCAACAACTATGCATGGCTAAGCAAGACACAGAATAAGCTCTAGCAATGCACACAAGCGAGACCTAGTTATGCTAGGAGTAGTGGATCAGGTAATATAAGCTCAAAGGAAGTAATGCAACAGATAGGATACTCTATCTATCGATAAAAGACCACAGTAGAATCGTATGCATCATGGCAGAATTGAAATGCTTTCGAAATTGTAGGATTATATCATGGTGGGGCTATGCTTGCCTTTGCTAGTTGATAACAGATAAGCAGATCTTTAGGAGCCTTGTACTTGACTTGATTATAGTTGGTCAAGTAATGTTCTTCGATCTTTGAACTTCGACGATGTTGACCTTGTTCTTCGATCTCGATCTCGATATCGTATTCTACTGCGAAGAACCGAACACCGGAAAGAGAGGGAAACAATCAACACATGGCATCGATGCAATGCTCAAGCAAGGATGATGATATTACAAGTTAAATTGTATTGAATTGAAACCCTAAAGCATGCTCGACAACTTAATCGGGGTTTCGAGGGGTGAAAACCCTAACTTAGGGAAAACTCTGGAGTCACCTATTTAGGGTTACTAGGTTGTTCTAATTAAACTTGCCATGAAAGTTGTTGAACAATGCATGATTACAGCTTAAAGAGATAGCTCTCATTTTTCTGAACATTTTGATATATTATTTGTAATTTTCTGAATTACAGATTAAAAGTTATTGAATTTATAATAATCAAAACAATTTCTAAAATTATTAAACCCTTTTCTTAATTTAAATAAAACTGAAAACCTTTTTACACCGAGGGCTGCGCTAGCCACAGTGACTGACCTATGGGCCCGTGGCCACCTCAGCTGCCACACACGCGAAATGGATTCAGGGGCATTTGTTACTGGGGCAGAGCCTAGCCCTAGAGTCTGACTGGTGGGACCGGGGCCACGCAGGCACCACGTGGACGCCACACGGGCGCCACGTCGGCTCGCCGGCCAATGGGTGAGACAGCGGCGGGGAACGGCACAGGAGGCGAGCGGGAACGTGTGTGTGTGTGCGTTTGATTGGGGGCATCGAGACGAGCAAGCTGGAGGCGGCGCCACCCTCGAATGGTCGCCGGAACAGTGTTCCCGACGAACATCTACGGTGGCGCTCGGTGGCGCATGGCGGGAGGCCAAACCAGGAAGCAAGAGGAGCAAAGGAAGGTGCTGGCGTGATCAGCGGCTCACCACGATTGCGATGGAGGGGTTGGGGAGGCGATATGAGGCCGTACAGAGGTGAATTGGTGGCGGCGAGCTTCGTCGGTGAGGAAGAAGACGACATCGTGGAGCTCGAATCAGAGCACCCCAGCTTGATTCCTTCGTGGAGTGGATTCAGTGAGTCGAGGCGGAGCCGGTGGCAATCTCAGATGGTCAAGGGGAGCTTGAGAACGGCGGGGCTCGTCGGCGGTCAGAGCTATGGTTTCGGGCGCACTGGAGACAGAGTAAGGGAGAGGGGAAAGTGAGGGCCTAGGGTTCTGCAGCGGCGGCCAAGGGGTCTTGTAGGGGTCCAGGGGCGGTGGCGGGCAGCACGGCGCATGCGCGCATCCTGGCAACGACGGACGGCGTCGGCAGCGACACGGAGGAGCTTGTCTCCGCGAGGAAGACGACGAAACATGGGCGAAGGGGTACCGGGCCACGGGTGGGATGTGCATGGGCCAAGCTGGGCCAAGCATGGGCGAGTGTTGCACGCGAGCGGCAAGAAGAGGGGAGAGAAGAGAGAGGGCAAGCTGGGCTCGGCCCAGAGAGTGTTGGCTGCTATTTTTATTTCCAGAATCTGTTTTTCTTTTTATCTTTGCTTTTCTCTTTGTAATTTCAATTTGTAATATGTTTTGAAATATTTCAAAAATACCAGAAGCTTTTATAAAACCAGTAAAAATATTTTGGGCCCCTCTTAGTCCATTTGGGCTTCAATAATTTTGGTAGTTTTCAAAATCAAAACCATTTTAATTGATTTCAAATAGAGAGGAAAGGATTATGGTTTTGCCTTAATTCTTAATGCATGCATTTTAATGTATGATGCTTATAATGCAAAACAAACCCTAATATAAGTTTAACTAATACTGGGGTGTTACAGCTCTATCCCCCTTACGAGAATCTCGACCCGAGATTCCAAAGGTAGGAAAAGAGACGGAGAGAGAAAGAAACATGGTCATTCTAAGGATAAGAGGGAACACACTAAACAACAAACCGACCATCTTATGGTCAACTCATGGATGGGGTGTTCAAAGACAACTCTGAGATGACAAACATGAAACACGAACTTCGATAGGGAACCTTTACTAAATGGCTTAAGTAGAGATTTCAGGTTGCAGAGATATGGATCAACAAAACCAAGCTGTTGAACTACTTTTGACACAGAAGGTTCACTCCTTCATTCAACAGAAGGCCAAGACAGAAAGGTGTTTTGGTGGGGAGGACTCGTAAAAGTCATAAGAAATATGTAATGAGAGAAACTCCTGATTACCAAAATCATAGTCACTCTTAAAACATGATTAAGATAACGAAGGAAACTCTTTATTCATCCAGATTTATCAAAATCTTTGCCAATATCATGATATCACTTTACACCACTAAGATGAATAGTTAAGAAGATTCCTGATGACACGAGAAGAAACAAACTTCATTCTCAGACTTCAATTATTTTGCACAACCAAAATGATTGGCAATAATAAAGGGTCTGGAGGATCGACCGAGAGACATTTAGCAACACTACTTTAAATGTTCTCCTTGATGTTCAAGACACGATACATCAAGTAAAGGTTGGACTTCGGATACAAGGAAACCATGAGCACAACTCCTATAATTAATTTATAAAAGAGGCCTTATGAAGAGTGGTTGTCATTGCTGAATCAAGAGAATATAACAAAAGGTATCTCCGGCTAAGTGCGTCAAACATTACATCAATCTTGCCAGATTTTACAGAGACCTATGTCAAAACCTTGAGGAACACCAACCATCATTGATGCTTGAGATTTAGCTTTGGTTAGGTGAATTGATACTTCAGACTCAGCATGTCCGAATAGAAAAGGGTGCAACATTTACACAGAGGTAAGGTTACTAGATTCTCAAGATATGGACTACAATGTAAAGCTCCAAAGGACTGAGCAAAATTGATAGACCCATGTATTTAGCAACTTGTCGAGAGACAACTACACCTACATTGGGGTACTTGCAATAAAATACACATGTATACTTAGAGAAAGGGAGATAAATCTTCTCGAATCCATGGCGACATCTTTCAATGATTGCACGTGAACTAGAGAAGGTCACTTCTAACATCCAGAACTCATACTTCGAAATGACCTGAAGAAGGTTCTCGAAAGTTTCCAACATTAATGCCAAATGTTCCATATGAATCAAATCTAACATGGAGAAGATAAGGATGTCATCGATGGGTTCAATAACAAAATTACCAAAACACTCCAAGAATATGGACTCATATGTTGCTTGAACGAGGCAAACATATTGGTCAGACCAAAAGACATGAAGATGTACTCAAGTGAAACATCACAAGTAGCAACATCATCAAGATAGTCCTTGGAACTGAGTTCAATTTGATGATAACCCAAATCAAATCAAAGGTGGGGAAAATAATATATCCACATAGGAAATACTATCTTTCTTCAACACGAACAAAACTAGACATCCCTTTTAGAAGGAACTGAGTTGGATAGAACTTTTGTCTTACAACTCTCCAAGTTGTTGTTTAAGCTCAACCAACTAGTTCAGGGGTATCCAGTACAGATCCTTGGAGAAAAGAGCAATTCGGAGAACTTGCTTGCTCAAGAACTTGACAACACGGTCATGTGGCAACATGGAGATACTTCTAGGAAGACAACTAGAATATCACGAACCACCGATATGTCACTTTGTTCGAGAGGAAACTTGCTTGCTAAGGCAAGCGGACATAGTCTTAGAGCTTCGGCACGAGCCTAACTCTTGACTGAAGAGAGTGCACCAGAATGGCGGACTTGGTAGCATAGTCAAACTTAGCTTGGTGATAGGGTTAACCAATCACGCTAAGAATGACTCAAACGTCCTTAGAGTTCAAAGCAATAATAATTTCTAAGAACCTTAGATAGTCACATTATTACGCACACGCATCACTCACGAGCGCGAAAGCTCGAGGAAGGGTGGGTAAATATGTGTAAGAGAATCACTTCATTAAGGGATCAGGAAACTCAGCACGGCCTCTTAGTATAAAAGAGTGTGATACTTTAAGGTAGGACAGATAGAAGCTAATTAATGCCTCGTGATCTACGGTTTACAACACTTTGACCTGGTCCTAGATATGACGAGGTAATGGAGTTTGTTTCTCCTGACATCCCAAAATGGTTTGTCATGACGGACCACAAGAGTATCTTACATCGAAAGACACCAATGCAAGTTACTACTTGACTACCAACTGGTAGAAAAAGGTCAGAAAACAACAAGGGAAAAGGAACATGCTTAGGATATAATCCCAAGATGTGGATGCATAAGTCAACAATCTTCCAAAAAACCAATGCAAAGAAGGGGTAAGGTGTGGCAGAGTCACGAGTATAAATGCGAGACTCTCGAGGAGTACTCTTGTCGTGATCTATTTGGTTCCATTAAAGAATATCTGCCTTAGCATGTGGTAGGGGAAGTCCTTAATTGTAACACTTTGATCACGATAATAACCACAAGCTTGAAGGCTAGAATTATAGTACCAGCCATACTGATGTAACGTGTTAACATTAGCAATAGGGGTCAAAGGAATGGATCTTGGGTTAAAGGTCAACTTCATGTACAAGATTCACGACACTAGAATCCAGCACAATCGGGGATCTTAAGTTCAAGTCCAAGGGTTAAAACCCAAAGAAAGTAGTAACTACTACTTGAGTGACATAGTGTACACTGCAAGGTAGTAACCACAAGGTAGCTTCCAAAAGAAGATACAACTTCTGAAGTACCCGAACAAATAGAGAAATGAGGCACACGAGGTGAAAGGAAACCTCGAAACCTAGAACAGAACACCGAAGATCCAACAATATAATATTGTGGGTCCAAAAGATAGAGAGATCATGATGGAAAGGAATCTCTCATATGAAAAAGAGAAAGGGGAATAAGGAATTCACAACACACACAACTCTAGAGAACTCAACACTAGGTCAACTGGTTGGAAACAGCATGCCAAGAAGGCACCTAAGCTTTGAAAGACTAGAAGAGATATCAAAACTTTTTCAAAGTCAACACAAGATAAGATGACCCAGAGTTAGAGCAAAACTGGATAAGGAGAAAAAGAAGCATACTAGAGTTTTCGCAAATACTTTTCAGCTTTTAAAATAGTTTTCACAAGCACTAGACTCAACATCGACCAATAGCAAGGTTTTCCTACGGTCGGTACTGCTCTGATACCAAAACCCGTGACACCCCCGGGATTAGGGCTAAACAAATCCCAGACCTCCGTCTGACATAAGCTTAACCTTGTGTCGTGGGAATGACCACGGCAGATGCTGCAATCGGCAGCGAGTAGTAGAACATGGGGCAAGGGCGGACAGCCATCTGCGGTGCGAGATGAGGGCAGAGACACAAGGATTTACCCAGGTTTGGCCCCCCGGAGGGTAAAGACCTACTCCTGCTAGATTGTATTATGGTGAGAGTACAATGGGGCGAGCTCGGCGGCTATGCAGTGAGTCGCTTGGGTGTATGATGGAACGTGTCCTCTACGCGCCCTCTAGGAAGGTTTATATAGACTCGCCCCCTAGGGTTAACAGATCTCAACCGAATCAGTTAAGGTTTCAGCGATCGCTTAACCTAATCCGACTGGTCCTATCTACGCTTCTGGGCCTTCACCTTCCAGTCGCTTGAGTCCACGCCAGGCTTTGATCCAGTTGCCGTCCCGCAGGCCCACTCGCCAGCATTTGGGCGAGTCGGAAACGTCCTGCTGGGTATACCCCGGTAGGCATATCCCCATCAGTAGTCCCCGAGGCCGTCGTTGATTGGTCGCAGGTGGTCGCTGGCAGTCGGTGTATACGGGTCCAATGCGGACGCCCAGTCGAATCGGAGGCGGACTCCTGAATAAAGGAAAAACTAGTTATTCTAGTCGCACTGATGGCGACCGATCGGGTCACAGCTCGGCAAACGGGTCGGCGAATACTCAGTCACTGTTGTAGTGATCGGGTCGGCGAATAGTCGAGTCGCGCGGAGCGAGGAGTCGAGTGGATGAAGTTGGACCGTCCAGTGGGGTCAAAACTAGCCGTTGGGGTAATCCAACGGTAACTTTCGGTGTAATCACCGCGTAGTAACGGCTCCCGAAATTGGCGGGTAAAAACCGCTATATAAGGAGAATGACAGGCGAGCGGGGAAACACTCCTTCATCTTTCCTCCGATCTCGCCCATCTTCGTTTACCCTCGACCTCCACGAATCTTCCAACCAATTGCCCCCTCCACCGAACCATGGGGCAGATCCAAGTGCACTAGGGCGCTGCTGGCGTCCTTCGAGGAGGCCGGGATTCTGCGCGCCGGCAGATGGCGCATCCCCGCGGCTGGAGAGGTGACTCCGGACCCGTGCGAGGGAGAATTCATTTGCTTCACCAGCCACCTGGAGAGGGGGCTGGGGTTTCCCACTTCTCTCTTCTTCCGGAGCTTCTGCGCCTTCTACGGGATCCAGTCGTCGGACCTGGGCCCGCATAGCATCGAGCAGCTCGCCATTTTTGTGGCGTTCTGCGAGTGCTATCTAGGCTGTAGGCCCTACTTCCCTTTGTGGCAAGATCTATTCCATGGGAGGATTAGTCGCGAAGAATCAGGCGGCCTAATGCTGGCTGCGGGTGGCCTGACGTTTCAGCTGAAGTCGAAGGCGTCATTCTTCGACCTGATGCTGCCGGCCAAGGCGGCAAACGAGTGGAAGAAATCCTGGTTCCACCTCACCGAGGCGACTCCAGATGGAGAGGTGCCGCTTCCAAGGTACTCCGCCAACCGGCCCGAACCGCGTCGGCTCCAGGTCGGCAAGCTCCCGCTGGACCAACGGATGGTTGTCGACGAAATGTTGCAAACCATCCGCGGCCTAAAGAAGAAGGGCCTCCAAACCATCAATCTTTACAACTGCTGGCTCGAGCGGCAGCTCGTGCCTTTGGCCCGCCGCGACCATTATATGTACGAGTATGCGGGTAGGGACGACCCGACAAAATCCTGCCTCGCCGAGTGGAAACTCGAAGACTACATCCTGACCCTGAAGAAGATCACCCAGGCGGCGTACTTGGACGCGAAGGCCGGGGTCGCCCCCTATACCGCAAGGCGCCCAACTCCGACGGTAAGTCGCCATCTTCGTCACCATTCGCAGTCGCAGGTAATGCATTCGCGGTTACGCTGACGTTGTTTCTTTTTATTGTAGTTGTTCCAAGTGGTGGAAGGATGGCTCCCACCCGCAGACGACGAGAACTCGAGCTCGTCCGTCCAGGACGGGAGCGAGTCGCCACCCGCCAAAGGCGACGTCGGGAGCGACGCGGGTGATGACGACGATGATGACGAAGACGATCCCGTGGAAGACGCCGCCCCGATGGTTCGCAAAAATCGCGGGCAACATCAGCGCGAGCTCGAGGCGAGTAGGAGCCTCGAACCTCACGACGACGATGACGACGAGCCTCCCGAGAACACCTCACGTCGTGAGGCTACACCGTCGAAGAAGAAGAAGGAGGTGAAGACTCCGCCAAGTAGGAAGACGAAGCCGGCGAAGCAGGCGTCTCCGCCTTGTTCTGCGACTAGTTCCGACGCCACCAGCTCGGCTAAGGGTGAAGCGGCGCATACGACAGCACCGCCGGACGCCGCCGACCTCCTGGATGAGGTACCTCTGGCATCGCTTCCACCCCCATTCGCCCCGGTATCTGGGTTGGGGACTATTCCAGCCGCATCAGCTTCGCCAGAAGAGCTCCCGCAGACGTCAGCACGGAGGCTCCTTGTAACACCCTCAGAATCGACCCTATGCAAGTTTTAGCGAAACTCGCCAAACCCGCATAGAAACGATTCAAAGGTGCCCACCAGGCACTTTCGTGCGGGTGGAAAACGAAGTAATAACATTACACAACAGTCCTCGATGGGACCCACAGAACAGATATATATATAACAGCGACTCAATGAGTCAAGAATACAGATATACAGTACAAAGATCCAAATCACCTTGAGAACGATATAGCGTCCAGCTACGGACAAGATGCAAATGGGGCTAAGAGCCCTGAAGAATAACAATGGCGTCCATAACCCTGCCCAGGCCAAGCCGGAAGGGTAACCCTGCTAACGACGTCGATCTCAAAACCTGCTTAAACAAAAGGGGTGCCGACAAAGGGCAAAGGAAAAAGAGGAGCGTCAGTACTGAGGCCAGTACACGGCGAGGCTAGAATTCGGCGGTCCTCGCCTACATAGGTATGGTGGACTGAAGCGGCAGCGGCAGCATGCACTAAACAACCTATAGAGACTCGATACAACTGACGGTTATCAGAGGGGGGTAAGAATGACCTATTCGGTACCAACCTGATACTACCACCAAACAAACCCATCCTGGTGTTTCCCCCTCGACGCCGATCGAGGAAGTCATCCGAGGAACTCACACAGTTGGCAGTTTTATTTATTCAGTTATCGTTGCAGCAATTACTAGTCAGGTTTAGATAATCGTCCTGATAAAGTAAGCAGTGGGCACTTTTAGTTAACCATTCCGTTATAGTTGCGACACTTACTAATCAGATACAGATAGCATGAGATAACCCAAAACCCAGCAGTTGTTGATACTTTTATTCAGCCATTCCGTTGTAGTTGCAATACTTACTAGTCAGGTACAATGGTCGCAAGCGACACTCCAAACAAGCAATTGTGGCAGTATTAATTAGCCATTTCATTATAGTGAAGCTGATTACTAGTCATTATAAAGTCAAATTTATAGCAATAAACTTTAGTTATACTTGTCTATGGTCGAGATACTGTGCTCCAAGTCGTCCATAACCGCGGACACGGCTTTCGATTGGAGGTGATTGGAGGTGATGGGGTGACCGGGTAAAACTTTCTGAAAGCCGTGTCCGCGGTTATGGACGACTTGGAGCACAGTATCTCGACCATAGACAAGTATAACTAAAGTTTATTGCTATAAATTTGACTTTATAATGACTAGTAATCAGCTTCACTATAATGAAATGGCTAATTAATACTGCCACAATTGCTTGTTTGGAGTGTCGCTTGCGACCATTGTACCTGACTAGTAAGTATTGCAACTACAACGGAATGGCTGAATAAAAGTATCAACAACTACTGGGTTTTGGGTTATCTCATGCTATCTGTATCTGATTAGTAAGTGTCGCAACTATAACAGAATGGTTAACTAAAAGTGCCCACTGCTTACTTTATCAGGACGATTATCTAAACCTGACTAGTAATTGCTGCAACGATAACTGAATAAATAAAACTGCCAACTATGTGAGTTCCTCGGATGACTTCCTCGATCGGCGTCGAGGGGGAAACACCAGGATGGGTTTGTTTGGTGGTAGTATCAGGTTGGTTCCGAATAGGTCATTCTTACCCCCCTCTGATAACCGTCAGTTGTATCGAGTCTCTATAGGTTGTTTAGTGCATGCTGCCGCTGCCGCTTCAGTCCACCATACCTATGTAGGCGAGGACCGCCGAATTCTAGCCTCGCCGTGTACTGGCCTCAGTACTGACGCTCCTCTTTTTCCTTTGCCCTTTGTCGGCACCCCTTTTGTTTAAGCAGGTTTTGAGATCGACGTTGTTAGCAGGGTTACCCTTCCGGCTTGGCCTGGGCAGGGTTATGGACGCCATTGTTATTCTTCAGGGCTCTTAGCCCCATTTGCATCTTGTCCGTAGCTGGACGCTATATCGTTCTCAAGGTGATTTGGATCTTTGTACTGTATATCTGTATTCTTGACTCATTGAGTCGCTGTTATATATATATCTGTTCTGTGGGTCCCATCGAGGACTGTTGTGTAATGTTATTACTTCGTTTTCCACCCGCACGAAAGTGCCTGGTGGGCACCTTTGAATCGTTTCTATGCGGGTTTGGCGAGTTTCGCTAAAACTTGCATAGGGTCGATTCTGAGGGTGTTACACTCCTGACGCGGCCTCGTCTTCGAAGAGGCCCTCTGTGTCTTGGGCACACGACGTGTTTGAGATGGGCCTCAGTCGGAAACTGGGCCCCGAGCTGGAGAAGCCAGCTAGCATCCGCACGGGACTGCGGTTCATACCAGTCGCCAAGTAAGTCTTGTTCGTCTGCTTGACTTCCGTTGTAATCGAACAATTTTGCTCATATCGTTGTTTCACAGGACTGGAGTTAAAAAGATTGGCCATCCTTCCGTGGCCAAGGTCCCGCCAGTCGTCGCCGAGGAGGACCCCTCGCAGAAGACGAAAGCTGATGAAGTCGCTGCTCCCGCAAACAACGCTAAGAGGGAGAAGGGCGACGATGTCGTCATGGTCTCTGACGACACGGCAGTTGCTCGAAGCGATCCTCCGACTGCGGCGGAGGTGGCTTTGAAGAACAAGGAGGCTGTTTCCTCGCCCAGAGTGATCGAGCCGACTCCTAGTGGCGCTGGGGCATCCGCTGCGACCTTCCCCCGTTTCATGGCCAAAGCGGCCACAACGAGTGGCGCAATACCAACGAGCCAGACGCCTAGGGTCGTCGAGACGGAGGTCGAGCAGCGTCGCGGACACACTCCAGCTTTGCTTGCGTCCGTGGACATGCTACAGCTCCACGTCATGCTGGGCGCAGCCATCCAGGTATGTCCAGTCCCCGAGGATCGGGCCACTGAATTTCAGTGGTCGGATTCTTTTAATGTTTTTGTAGCGTACAGTCCCCGAGTGCCTAGTCGCTGAATTTCAGCGGGTGGGCACTTAGGATTTTTGACCTCCAGTCCCCGAGTGCCTAGTCGCTGAATTTCCGCGGGTGGGCACTTCGGATTTTTGTCCTCCAGTCCCCGAGTGCCTAGTCGCTGAATTTCAGCGGGTGGGCACTTAGGATTTTTGACCTCTAGTCCCTGAGTGCCTAGTCGCTGAATTTCAGCGAGCGGGGACTTAGGATTCTATTGTTGTTGACAGTTTGATTTGTGCGCATGGCTTGCAGTGTGAATCGGCCGATCGTCTTGCTGCAAAGTGTCGCGTGGAGAAGGAACTTGTTGCTGTCCAAGAAACGAACACGGGACTCCAAGCAATCGCTGCCAAGGCAGAGGAGGTCCACCAGGGCCTTGTCCCGGCAGGTGAGCTGACGCGGATCAATCTGCTTTGAGTACGGCCGAGAAGCGGATCGCTGATCTGGAGTGCGAGCTCAAGGAAGTGAAGGTGGAGGCGAGCTCGGCGGATGGGCGAGCAAAAGCTGCTGTTACGGCTGCCGCTGAAGAGCGAAAGGTCTTTGACGCCCTCGTTGTTGGGCTGCAGAACGACTTCTCCTCGCTTCAAAGCTTCATCACGGGCCTCTACCGTCCTTTAATTGGTAAACTTTTCTTCCTCTGCCTGTAGTAGATGCATTGTGAAGTCGTTGTTGTATTTACTGCCGACCTCTATCCACAGGTCAGATTATTGATAGCTCGGAGGAGGCGCAGTCATACGACGCGCGGCAGTGTGTGACCACTCTGGTCGACTCGGCCGCGCTGTCTGCGACTTGCATTCGAGCATATCTTCAGGAGATATCGCCCATGGAGGTGATTCCCAGCGACCTCGTCGAAGTATGGCGTTATCTGGAGAAGGCGCCGTCAGTCGTCGAGTTCATGACGCGGTCGGCCTTCTGGCGCGGGGCGGCGACGGCTCTCAGCCTTGGGCTTGCCCACTTCCCGGAGGAGTTCGACCTTGACGATGTGACGAGTGGCTACCCCTTGTCGACGGGCTCTGTGGATATTGCCGAGGTGCTAAAGCTGACGGACCGTGCCGCGGTGTACTCCGATCGCGTCTAGGCAATGGGAGACCTCCTCCCCTATCAGGAGACGACTGTCGCCCCCAACGATCCTGAGCCAAAGCATCGGGACTTCAAGGTCGAGCATCCGTTCCGTTTAGCGATGGCGGGTGAGTTGACGTTGTACCCGTCGAACCCGTACACGCCCTTCATTCGCAAACGCAGAGGTGGCGGCGAGTCGCCCTCGAAACGTGCGGAGTAGAAGCATTGTGCCCTGGGGCGTTAGTAACAATTAGTCACTGGATTCATCGTGTATTTTGGGATGACTTTGTTCTGCTGTAATGAAACTTCGTGTTACTTTGTGAATTGTTTCGTGATTTTGAATGTTGATTGAACGAGTCCCCGAGCGCGTCCGCCCTTTTTTTGGGGTTTACCTCGTTTGTTATGTGTTTGTGACTTTGAATGTTTTTTCAGTTGGTTTGATATTGAGGTCGACTCGCCCGAGCTCGGAGAGCCAGTCGCAGGGCGACTCCCGTGGGTTCTCTTTACTTGACCATTTTCCCTTGCGCGAACGAGGTCGGGTGGCCGAGTCCCCGAGCGTGGTACTTAGTGATTCTAGTCGCAGCTCCAGGGTAGGTGAGGACTGAGCGCGTTAGAGTTAGCACGTCACTCCTGCCTGACCCGAAGGGTCAGTCGCGTGGAGAGTCCTAGGCACGCTCTCATACTTGGCGGTTTTCCCTAGTCGCTCGTGCTCGACTGGTCGTTAGTCCCCGAGCGTGGTACTTGGCCGTTCGAGTCGTTGTGCCGAGGATGCGGAGGACCTTGGTCGCTGTGAGGAACGAGGGCAGTTGTCTTGGATCGTTAATCTAGTAGAGCTAGGCGACTCCAATGGGGCTCCGGGTTGGCGTTTTTCGTGGATGTTACGAGTCCTGGGGTAACCCAGTGCCCTCGGAACGCACTACTTGGTCGTGCCGGTCGCTGTACCAGAGGTTGACTTCTGTGGTTAGCTTGACGCTGTTATTACGAGTGCGAGTGGCACAAGACGCGGAGAGTAGACGTGACTTGCGGTAACCAATCTATTTTATTTCATAGCAGGTGGAGAGTACATGTACGGAGTTCTAGGAGTAGAATTTCCGTAGGAGGTTTACATTCCATGGTCGCTTGACGTCGAGTTTCCCATCTCCTCGGACGTTGGTGAGGTAGTAGGCGTCGTTGCCAAGGACTCGCCCGATGGCGAATGGTCCCTCCCACGGGGAGGGGGGGGAGAGCTTGTGCATGCCCTTCTTGTCCTGGATGAGGCGTAGCACCAGATCGCCTTCCTGGAAAGTTCGAGTCCTTACTTGCCGACTATGGTAGCGGCGGAGCCCTTGCTAGTAGATGGCGGTGCGGGAGCGAGCTAGGTCACATGCCTCGTCGAGTTGGTCGACCCCATCCTGGCGTGCGAGTTCGTTTGCGGCCTCCGTGTAGTTGACCACCCTGGGCGAGTCGTGCTCTAGGTCGATGGGCATGACTGCCTCAGCGCCATACACCATGAAAAAGGGGGTGAACCCTGTCGACCTGTTGACGGAGGTGCGGATTCCCCAGATGACGGAGGGTAGCTCCTCGACCCAGCATCCGGCGGTGCGCTCAATTGGTACTTGGAGCCGTGGCTTCAGGCCATGGAGGATGCTCTGGTTGGCTCGTTCCGCCTGGCCGTTAGACTCCGGGTGAGCGACTGAGGCGAGGTCGAGTCGGATGTGATGTTCCTCGCAGAACTCGGCAATGGCTCCTTTGGCAAAGTTGGTGCCGTTGTCCGTGATGATGCTGTTTGGGAACCCGTAGTGATAGATGAGCTCACGTAGGAACTTGGTGGGGGTCTTCCCGTCGCATTTCCGGACTGGCTTGGCCTCCCCCCATTTTGTGAATTTGTCGACTGCGACCAGGAGGTGGGTGAAGCCGGAGGGGGCCTTCTTGAAAGGGCCTACCATGTCCATACCCCACACGGCGAACGGCCAGGTGATGGGGATTGTCTTGAGCGCCGAGCTCGGCACATGGGTCTGGTTGGCGTACTTCTGGCACCTGGTGCACCGCTAGACAATGTCGACAGCGTCCGCGTGTGCAGTGGGCCAGTAGAAACCGTGTCGCATAGCCTTTGCGACCAGAGAGCGGGCGCCGGCATGGTGGACGCAGTCGCCGGAGTGGATGTCGTGGAGGATTTTGCGTCCCTCAGCGGGTTGGACGCAGCGTTGGAACACACCGGTCATGCTGCGCTTGTGGAGCTCGCCGTCGATGATGACGAAGGATTTGCAGCGGCGTGCTATCATCCAGGCGTCTGTTTCATCTGCTGGCAAGGTGCCTCCCTCCAGGTAGGCGATGTACGACGTGGTCCAGTCCTCTGGCTCGGCGATGAGTGCGACCAGGGCTGCCTCTGGTTGCAGCGGGACTCCGATGTCGATCTCCCTTGGGGGAGAGACGGAAGGCTTGGTGATGGTGTCAAGGAAGACGCCGGCGGGTGGTGCGAGTCGAGCCGAGCCGATACGAGAGAGTGCGTCGGCCTCCTCGTTCTTCCGCCTGTCGATCCCCTCGATGGAGTAGCCTGCAAAGTGTCCGCCCATCTTGTCCACTGCTTGGCGGTATGCCGCCATGGTGGGGGAGACGGCGTCGCAGGTGCCAGCAACTTGCCCAGCGACGAGTTCGGAGTCTCCGTAGCAGCGTAGTCGGTTGACATTCATCTCCTTGGCAGCTCGCATGCCGTGGAGTAGTGCCTCGTACTCGGCCATGTTGTTGGTGCACGGGGTGAAGTCGAGGCAGAGGACGTAACGTATCTTGTCGCCCTTCAGAGAGGTTAGCACGATCCCTGCTCCTGCGCCGTCTGCATTCTTGGAGCCGTCGAAGTGTAAACTCCAGTAGTGGATGTATGGCAACTTTTCTGGCTGCTGGGCCTCCTCCCAGTCAGCGATGAAGTCCGCGAGAGCCTGCGACTTGATCGCTTTGCGCGGCTCGTACTTGATGTTGTGGACGCCGATCTCGACGGCCCACTTGGCGACTCGCCCGGTCGCCTCACGGTTGCGGATGATATCCTGCAACGGTGCTGACGAGACGACCGTTATCGGGTGCTCCTGGAAGTAGTGTGGAAGTCGGCGCTGTTCTCTGAAGACCACGTATAACAGTTTCTGGTATTGCGGGTAGCGCTGGCGTGACTCGGTGAGGACCTCGCTGATATAGTACACTGGTCGCTGCACTGGGCGCTCCTTTCCTTCCTCTGGTCGCTCGACGACCATGACGACACTGACGACGCGCTCGGAAGCCACGACGTAGACCAGCATGGGTTCCTTGTCAACGGGGGCGACGAGTAGCGGTGCTGCGAGTAGCACCTTCTTGAGGTCGCGGAGTGCATCGTCCGCCTCCTTGTCCCACTGGAAGGTGGGGTTCTTGCGCATCAGGCGGTATAGGGGCATCGCCTTTTCGCCCAATCGGGGGATGAAGCGACTGAGAGCCGCGACTCGCTCGGCCAGCTTCTGGATGTCGTGTAGGCACTCGGGTTTGCCGAGTCGAGCGATCGTGTCGATCTTGGTGGGATTCGCCTCGATCCCGCCCTTGGAGACGACCTATCCCGGTAGCTGCCCTGCTGGTACACCGAAGGTGCATTTACCTGGGTTTAGCTTTATCTTGTATTTTCGCAGGTTGGGGAATGTTTCCGCCAGGTCAGCGAGTAGGTCGCTCTGGCGAGCGGACTTCACTACCACGTCGTCGATGTAGACGTGGATATTGCGGCCAATTTGGCTCGCAAGGCACTCCTGCATACACCGCTGGTAGGTCGCCCCGGCGTTTTTGAGGCTGAAGGTCATGGGAGTGTAGCAGAAGGCTCTGAATGGCGTGATGAACGCCATCTTCTCTTCGTCCTCAACGGCCATTTTGATCTGGTTGTACCCAGAGTAGGCGTCGAGGAAGCATAGCGACTTCGAGCCCGCGGTGGAATCGATTATTTGGTTGATCCGCGGGAGGACGAATTGCTCTTTCGGGCAGGCGCTGTTTAAGTTTGTGTAATCAATACACATCCTCCAGGTCCCATTCTTCTTCTCGACCAGTACTGGGTTTGCCAGCCACTTGGAGTATTTTATTGGCCGGATGAAGCCTGCAGCGAGTAGACGCTGCACCTCCTTGGCTATTGCTCGGCGGCGCTCTTCATTGAAGGGCCGCAGCGACTGCTTGACAGGTCGCACTTTGGGGTCGGCGTTGAGTTTGTGCTCAGCGAGTTCCCTAGGGACACCAGGCATGTCAGAGGGCTTCCATGCGAAGATGTCCCTGTTCTCACGGAGGAACTCGATGAGCGCGCCTTCCTATGCTGGGCTCATGCCCGTCCCGATCGTCACCGTCTGGCTGGAGTCGCCTGGGACCAGCTCGATAGTGCGAGTATGCATCGTTGCCTCGAAGGCTGAGGTGTTGCCGCCCTCCGAGTTGGGCTTCTTGAGTATAGTGGGGTCGTCGTTGTTGACCCCGCTCGCATATTTGGCGAGCTCGTCGGCGTGGTTGGCCTCTGCCGCGATGGTGGCGTCGGCGAGTTCGGCTCCTTTGGCCTCGCACTCGGCAGCCATGTCGGGGTCGCCCTGGATGGTGATGACGCCACGCGGTCCGGGGAGCTTCATCGCATTGTACGCGTAGTGGGGCGCTGCCATGAACTTGGCGAACGCCTGGCGCCCCAGGACGCAGTGGTAGGGGCTGTCGAAGGGCACCAGTTCGAAGACGATCCGCTCGGTGCAGAAGTTTGCCGGTGTGCCGAAGGTGACTGGCAGCGTGACCTTGCCGATCGGGTACGCCTTCCGACCGGGGACGATGCCATGGAACATGGTGTAGGTCGTCTCGACCATCGACTGCGGGAGCCGCAGTTGCCTGAAGGTGTCCAGGTACAGGATGTTGATGGAGCTGCCACCATCCATCTATGTCTTGGGGAGCCAGTAGTCTCCCACCTTGGGCTTGACCACCAGGGCGACTCGGCCTGGGTACTCGATTCGTGGCGAGTGGTCCTAGCGGCTCCAAGTAATTGGTTGCTCCGACCTGTTGAGGAACTGGGGAACGTCCACCTGGGCCACCGTGTTGACGGCGACGACACGGGCGATGACCTTCTTATCGCGCTTCATGTTGAAGCTTGTGAAGGTGTGGAGCGAGCCAGCCACGCTGCCGAATTTTCCGCCGTTTGGCGGGTTGTTGTCGGGGTCTTCCCGCGCTCGTCGTGCCTTCTCGATCTCCTTGACAGAGTGGAAGTCGGCGGTCGTGTGCGTAGCGGGCTTTCCTTCCCTGCTGTGAAATACACAAGGTTGGTTAAGGAGGGACGCGGGGTCGAACCTTGGCTTTGCCTTGTAGTTGCCGCCGTCGCGCCGGAAGCTCTTGGGCTCGCGCTGCGCATACCCGGCGTTGGCGACGAAGTCGACTCGCCCATCACTGCGGCGCTTGCCGGTGAGGCGAGTGTTGCTGTAGCATAGATCGGATCATCATCCGTTGTCGTTGCCGCTCGTGCGGCATTGTCCTCCCGACTCGTCGTCGGTTTCTTGGTTTGGGTCTTCCTCCACGTATCTTTTGGCGATCTCCAGGAGATCCGGTATGTTGTCGAGTGTGCGGTATGCTCGTTTGAGCTTGGCGAACAGGGGCTCGTAGCGGCACGAGGTCTTGAAGCAGTGGATTGCGGTGTCTGGGTGGATACCGACCGCGTTGTACCACAGTTCTTGCCACCGTTGGACGCAGCCACGGGTCGACTCGCGAGGTCCCTTGACGCATCGTTCCAGGTCCTCGATGGTGGTGGCACGGGTGTATGAACCCTCGAAGTGACTGACGAAGGTGTCACGCATCTCTTCCCAGGAGTCGATGCTATCCGCGGGGAGAGTGTTGACCCACTGCCTGCACGCCCCCTCCATCATCAGGGGGAGGTAGCGGGCGGCTAGTAGATCGGTGTAGCCGGCGATCCCCATTGCCATGAGGTAGGTATCCAGCCACACAGAGGGATCGTACGAGGGGTCGTACTTCTCTATTTCCTTCGGCGCTTTGAAGTTCGCCGGGTATATTTCGCCTCGGATCATCGGTCCTAAGCACCGGAGCCCGAGTCGGCTTAGCGACCCCCTCGGCTCGCCGTCGCGGCGGTTGGTTAGGGTATGCCGCAGGTCGTCGGGCTGGCGTGCGCGCCAGCTCTGGTTGTTGATGAAGTGGGTGCGGGCGTCGACGGGCTGACCATTGGCGGCGACGAAGTTGGTCGCCGGCCGGGGGTCGTTGGTGGAGAGTGCCGCGTTCGCGGGTCGGTGTTGGAGCTGCAGTGGTTGGGTGGCGGGCAGTTGAGGGTGTTCTCCGCCATGGGGCGGCCGCTTGAGGCCGCTCTGCTGCCTGATGAACGCGAGTACATCCGACCCTGTGAGTCGACGCCTGCGTTTTGTTGCTCGACCGCCTTTGCGAGCAAGGCCTTAGCGTACTGGATCTGTAGGGCGCCGTCACCGGTGGCCGCGATGTTGTCGACTGCTTCTCGGCCCGCGACGAGGTTGTCCATCGAGGTGGAGAACATCGGTAGGCCGTTCGCGTCTCGCTACCGTGAGGAGACCATGATCCGCGGCTGGTCCCTGGGGGGTGCGCGGTTGGGTGGTGGAGGGGCGCCCTTTGCCGTCGACCCTGGTGGGGGCCGGGTGCTTCCTCCTGGTGGCGCGTTCTCGCAGATCGCGCGCTCGGACGCGTGGGCCGGGTCGCTCTCGTCGTCGAAATTCAGGACGCGCCCCTAGACGGTGGGGTTCAGGAGCGACCTGATTCGTTGCTGGTGTTAGCGCGACAGCTCCTGCACCGTAACCTACTCGAGGCGAAATTTGCGCTCGGCTTGTTCCTTGCGGACTGCTTCCACCAGCTTCAAGCGGAGTTCCTCGACCTCTGTTGCCATTGCGTTGGGAGGGATCGGAGTGGAGAACGGATCCTCCGGCGGGTCGGCGCCAGTCGCCATGTAGGTCGCGGCGTGGCGGCCAACTCCTTCGCGGAGATCGGCGGAGTTCTCCGACCCGGAGTCGAAGTCAAAGATCCCAAGAATGGAGGGATCCTCGAAGTCTCCGACGTTGGAGACCTAGGTGATGGAGCCCGCGGGCGACACGGCGACAATGGATCCGACGAGTGACGTCGGGGTCGCCGAGTCGGCGTCGTCGTTGAGGGCCGCGTCTTCCGCGGCTGCGGTGGTTTCAGCCACGTCGCTGTGGGCTGAGTCGTACTCGGAGGCGAGGCGGTGGATCATGCGGACCTGACTCTCAGAGAGCCGGTCGCGTGGCAGCGACTCGCGGATGCGAGCCGAGTTCTCCGAGACGATGACATCGATGAGGCCGATGAAGAGGCTGATCGTGCCGACCGGCAGGATCATGCTATGCGTGACGATTCGCGCCGCCGGGACGTAGCTGCTCGGCAAGATCTGGAGCATCTCGCCGATCGCTATCATGCGGCCGGTGGCGATCGACTCGTTGATGGGTAGATTGGATCTCGCCGCAGAACACCGGCCAGAACGGCCAGGCCCCACGGTGGGCGCCACTGTCGTGGGAATGATCACGGCAGATGCTGCAATCGGCAGCGAGTAGTAGAACATGGGGCAAGGGCGGCCAGCCATCTGCGGTGCGAGATGAGGGCGGAGACACAAGGATTTACCCAGGTTTGCCCCCCGGAGGGTAAAGACCTACTCCTGCTAGATTGTATTATGGTGAGAGTACAATGGGGCGAGCTCGGCGGCTATGCATCGAGTCGCTTGGGTGTATGATGGAACGTGTCCTCTACGCGCCCTCTAGGGAGGTTTATATAGACTCACCCCCTAGGGTTTACAGATCTCAACCGAAACAGTTAAGGTTTCAGCGATCGCTTAACCTAATCCGACTAGGCCTATCTTCGCTTCTGGGCCTTCAGCTTCCAGTCGCTTGAGTCCACGCCAGGCTTTGATCCAGTCGCCGTCCCGCAGGCCCACTCGCCACCATCTCGGCCAGTCGGAAACGTCCTGCTGGGTATACCCCGGTAGGCATATCCCCATCACCTTGAGCTCGATAATATCCACCGAAGAATCGGTAACACAACAGTGTCCCTACGATACAAAATTTATTACAGCAAGCTCATAACTGAGCAGAGAACCAAATTATTACAAGCAGAGGTCACTAACCATAAACATCAAACAACGGAAGGCAAATTATGCTATTAAGTATAGCAAACTTAACAAATGTCCTAAGAGGCCTGAAGCATAACGATGACGTCCCAGCCCATAGATTCCAGGCTGCCGGCCGGGAACCCCAATGTACTCGTCGATGTCGATGTAGTACCAAACTGATCTTCATGGAACACTTACTCTGCCAAAAGTATCAACAAAGCAAGGGTGAGTACAGGGTGTACTCCGCAAGACTTTTGGCTGGTGGAGTTGTTTTGCAAAAAGCCATCTTTTGTTTATAAAACAAGAGAGAAGAAGCTCGTCTATTCAAAGTATTTTAAAAGGGGAGAAGAGAGCGACATCTCCGAAATATTGATCATCATCTTTTGATATCCACCAATCATCATCATCTACCAGCTAGGATCACCCCCTCGTACCCATGAGGAAGCATCCTTAAGCACACATTGATCTGCCAAGTTTTACGATTAGGTTAAAGTTCTCTATGATCTTAGAATCTGGTCACCAAGCGTTCATAACCGTGAACACGACTTTTCGAAAATATTTAACCCTGCAGGGGTGTACAAATTTACCCACACGTACCAACCGACTCTTAATGCCAAGCTATTAGCCCTCTTCCTTGGAAGGCTGGTAGAGGGTGGTTGACCACGACCTTTACCTTGCTTTCGCCGAGACCATGAGTCACGCAATAAGTATGTTTCCGCCGTAAGGGTCAAATCCTGAAGCCGGTACTTAAATATGTGAGGCGAGGTTGGTTAATAGGGGCTCCATCGACCCCAAGCAACCCGGTCCACGCTTACCTACCTGTTATGAATGCACCTGCACCCGACAAATCTTTCAAACGGTTTTCTATGCATATGTCGAATGGAACGCCCGAACTATGTGACTCATGGAATATACTAGGCAAGTTAGTCAATCACAGGGTACCCATTTACCCCGTGTGGCTATACGCTCGTCTCGATTCCAAAGGCAAGAAGTCAGTTCCTAGTGGTGGCGAGCATGGGACTAGAAAAAGCACATCCCACCGTGGCCTCCCATACAAGCCTTAGCATGTTTAACTCATATCACCGATCTTATCTCATCACATTCTCCTGTCATACTAGCTTCTCTGCATCTGATACATCATCTGGATGGACCAGACTCAACAGCTATGCATGGCTAAGCAAGACACAAAATAAGCTCTAGCAATGCACACAAGCCAGACCTAGTTATGCTAGGAGCAGTGGATCAGGTAATATAAGCTCAAAGGAAGTAATGCAACAGATAGGATACTCTATTTATCGATAAAAGACCGCAATAGAATCGTATGCATCATGGCAAAATTGAAATGCTTTCAAAATCGTAGGATTATATCATGGTGGGGCTATGCTTGCCTTTGCTAGTTGATAACAGATAAGCAGATCTTCTGGAGCCTTGTACTTGACTTGATTATAGTTGGTCAAGTATTGTTCTTTGATCTTGGAACTTCGACGATGTTGACCTTGGTATTCGATCTCGATCTCTATATCGTATTCTACTGCGAAGAACCGAACACCGGAAAGAGAGGGAAACAATCAACACATGGCATCGATGCAATTCTCAAGCAAGGATGATAATATGACAAGTTAAATTGTATTTAATTGAAACCCTAAAGCATTCTCGACAACTTAATCGGGGTTTCGAGGGGTGAAAACCCTAACTCGGGAAAAACTCCGGAGTCATCTATTTAGGGTTACTAGGTTGTTCTAATTAAACTTGCTACGAAAGTTGTTGAACAATGCATGATTACAGCAAAGAGATAGCTCTCCTTTTTCTGAACATTTTGATATATTATTTGTAATTTTCTGAATTACAGATTAAAAGTTATTGAATTTACAATAATCAAAACAATTTCTGAAATTATTAAACCCTTTTCTTAATTTAAATAAAACTGAAAACCTTTTTACACCGAGGGCTGGGCTAGCCATAGTGACTGACCGATGGGCCCGTGGCCACCTTAGCTGCCACACACGCGAAATGGGCTCAGGGGCATTTGTTACCGGGGCAGAGCCTAGCCCTAGAGGCTGACTGGTGGGACCGGGGCCACGCAGGCACCTCCTGGACGCCACACGGGTGCCAGGTCGGCTCGCCGGCCAATGGGTGAGACAGCGGCGGGGAACGACATAGGAGGTGAGCGGGAACGTGTTCGTGCGTGCGTTTGATCCGGGGCATCGAGACGAGCGAGCTGGAGGCGGCGCCGCCCTCGAATGGTCACCGGAACAGTGTTCCCGACGAACATCTGCGGCGACGCTCGCTGGCGCATGGCGGGAGGCCAAACCAGGGAGCAAGAGGAGCAAAGGAAGGTGATGGCGTGATCAGTGGCTCACCACGGTCGCGATGTAGGGGTTGGGGAGGCGAGACGAGGCCGGACGGAGGCGAATTGGTGGCGGCGAGCTCCGTCGGTGAGGAAGAAGACGACATCGTGGAGCTCGAATCAGAGCACCCCAGCTCGATTCCTTTGGGGAGTGGATTCAGTGCGTCGAGGCGGAGCCGGTGGCGATCTCAGATGGTCAAGGGGAGCTTGAGAATGGCGGGGCTCGTCGGCGGTCAGAGCTAGGGTTTCGGGCGCACTGGAGACAGAGTAAGGGAGAGGGGAAAGTGACGGCCTAGGGTTCTCCAGCGGAGGCCAAGGGGTCTTGTAGGGGTCCGGGGGCGGCGGTGGGCAGCACAGCGCACGCGCGCATCCTGGCGACAGCGGACGGCGTCGGCGGCGACACGGAGGAGCTTGTCTCCGCGAGGAAGACGAGGAAACATGGGCGAAGGGGTACCGGGCCACGGGTGGGCTGTGCATGGGCCAAGCTGGGCCGCGGCTGGCTGCGAGTGTTGCACGCGAGCGACAGGAAGAGGGGAGAGAAGAGAGAGGGCAAGCTGGGTTCGGCCCAGAGAGTGCTGGCTGCTATTTTTATTTCCAGAATCTGTTTTTCTATTTCTCTTTGATTTTCTCTTTGTAATCTGTTTTGAAATTTTTCAAAAATACCAGAAGATTTTATAAAACCAGTAAAAATATTTTGGGGCCCTCTTAGTCCATTTGGGCTTCAATAATTTTGGTAGTTTTCAAAATCAAAACCATTTGAATTGATTTCAAATAGAGAGGAAAGGATTAGGGTTTAGGGTTTTGCCTTAATTCTTAATGCATGCATTTTTAAGGTATGATGCTTATGATGCAAAACAAACCCTAATATAAGTTTTACTAATACTGGTGTCTTACAGGACATGAGATTGCCAGCTTATATTTCGTCAAGCATATACTGAAGGGTTTCGCGGCATAGTAAATCAAAATTTTCTACGGATGCGAACAGAGGGAAAGCCAAGATCTAATCTAGGAGATGCAATCAACGAGAGAGATTGGATTAGATCTTCATACCCTTGAAGATTCGCACAGCGGAATGTTCGTCGGAACGTGGGTGATGTAGTCGTACTCGCTTCTCCTCCTCGCGATCCGATCCGATCTAGCACCACAAGTGGCGGTGCCTCCGTGAGATGCACACGTGCAGCACCTCGACGTCTCCTCCTTCCTCGGACCAGCAAGTATGGTGGAGAGATAGATTGGATCTACAACACGACGACGTGGTGTATATGGTGGAGAATTTCTGCAGTAGGGCTTCGCCTACAAACAGTCGGGAGGGAGAGAGGAAAGCTAGCAAGGCGACTAGGGTTTGGAGGAGAGGTGTGTGGGGTTGGTGCGCCCCCACCCCTCTTTATATAGAGGGGGGGGGGGCACAGCCCTAGCCCCTCCCCCAAGCCCAAAGGATAAGGAGTGGGGGGCATGGACTCTCCCCTCTTCTAGAAACCCTATCTCTAGTTTAAACGATTTAAACTCTCTAGGATCGGCTGGGCCCTATGGGGCCTTGTGCCCCTGGCCCAATGCGGCCAGGACACTCCCTCATAGGCCCATGCCCCCTCCCGGAAGGTGGGGCCACGTTGGTCCCCTTCCGGAAGGTTCTAGAAGCTTCCGGTACAATACCGATTAACCCGGAACAATTCCGAACTCCAAAAACTGCACTGCCTTATATGAATCTTATTCTCCGGACCATTCCGGAACCTCTCGTGATGTCCCGGATCCCATCCGAGACTCCGAACAAAAATTCATAAACCAATTATCCAATCTATCCTAGCGTCAAGACACGTTAAGTGTGTGACCCTGCGGGTTCGAGAATATGCAGACATGATCTTCTATCAATAATCAACAGCGGGGTCTGGGCACCCATATTGACTCCCACACATTCATCGATGATCATATCGGATGAACCACGATGCCAGGATTCAATCAATCCCATATATATATTCCCTTCGTCTCGCGATATTTTACTTGCCCGAGATTCGATCGTCGGTACCGTCATACCTAGTTCAATCTCATTCACAACAAGTACTTTACTCGTTCCGTAATCCGATATCACTTTGTGATTAACTCCTTAACCACATGCTTGCAAGCGGTGTTGATATCGATTACCGAGTGGGCCCGAAGTATATCTCTCCGACTTGGGAGGGACAAATTCCATCTCGATACATACAACCCAACAGATACTTTCCGATCACCTGAGAGACACCTTTATGATCACCCTCTCATAGGATGACGTTTGATGACCTCAAAGCTTTCTTCCGATACCAGGGAGTTGTATTATCTCATGGTCTAAGGAATACAATATTTGACATAGGAAAAGCTACGCAAAGATGAACACGATGATACGATCTAATTGCTTCGCTTAGTTTGGGTATGTCCATCATATCATTCTCCCAATGATATGATCTCATTATCAATTGACAACTCATGTCTATGGTTAGGAAACCTTAACCATCATTGATTAATGAGCTAGTCCTTAGAGGCGTACTAGGGACACGGTGTTGTTCACAAACCACACAAGTATTAATGTTTCCGCTTAATACAATTCTAGCATGGAATATAAACTTTATCATGAACAAGAATTATAATAATAACATCTTTATTATTGCCTCTAGGGCATAATTCCAACAGTCTCCCACTTGCACTAGAGTCAATAATCTAGTTTACATCTGGCAACAATCTCACACCCATGGCACTGAGGTGTTGATCATGTTTTACACGTGGAAGAGGTTTAGTCAATGGATCTGCGACATTCAGATCCGTATGTACTTTGCTAATCTTAAGATCTCCATCTGCTATATAATCTCGGATTATATGAAACTTGCGGTTGATATGCTTGGTCTTTGGATGATATCTTGGTTCCTTAGCGAGTGCTATGGCGCCAGTGTTGTCACACAATATCTCTAGTGGGTCCAATGCACTTGGAACCACGCCAAGCTCAGTGATGAAGTTTTTGATCCAAACTCCTTCACTTGACGCTTCTGCAGCAGCCATGTATTCCGCTTCCACTGTAGATCCCGCGATCACGCTTTGCTTGCAGCTTCTCCAGCTCACAGCTCCTCCATTCAAAATATAAACGTATCCTGTCTGAGATTTGGAATCATCCTTGTCGGTGTCGAAACTAGCATCGACGTAACCTTTTACGACAAGCTGTTCATCACCCCCATAGACTAAGAACATTTCTTTAGTTCTATTTAGGTACTTTAGGATGTTCTTCATGGCTGTCCAGTGTTCCACTCCTGGATCACTTTGATATCTGCTCGTCAAACTAAGAGCATTGGACACACCCGGTCTAGTACACAGCATGGCATACATGATGGAACCTATGGCCGAGGCATAAGGCACTTTGCTCATAGCTTCCCTATCATTTATCGTAGCTGGACACTGAGCCTTGCTCAATATCTTACCTGACAACATAGGCACTGAACCTTTCTTTGCCTTATCCATTCTGAACCTTTTCAGAACTTTGTCTAGGTATGTACTCTGGCTTAAAGCTATCAGGCGTCTTTGTCTATCTCTATAGATTTTGATGCCCAATATATAAGCAGCTTCACCTAGGTCTTTCATTGAAAAACACTTGTTCAAATAACTCTTCACATTGTTAAGCATGTTGATGTCATTTCCAATAATCAATATGTCATCCACATATAGTACCAGAAATGTCACCGAGCTCCCACTCACTTTCTTGTAGATGCAAGCTTCGTAGCAATTTGGAACAAATCCAAAGCTCTTGATCACTTGATCAAAATGAAGGTTCCAACTCCGAGATGCTTGCTTCAGTCCATAAATGGAACGCTGAAGTTTGCATACTTTATCAGCATCCTTAGGATCGAAAAAACCTTCGGGTTGCATCATATACAACTCTTCATCAATGTTGCCATTGAGGAAAGTAGTCTTGACATCCATCTGCCATATTTCATAATCATGAAACGCAGTAATTGCTAATAAAATCCGAATGGACTTAAACATCGCTACGGGAGAGAAAGTCTCATCGTAGTCAACACCTTGAACTTGTCGAAAACCTTTCGCGACAAGCCATGCTTTATAGATGGTAACATTACCATCCGCGTCCGTTTTCTTCTTGAAGATCCATTTGCACTCAACGGCCTTTCGGTCGCTAGGAGGGTCCACCAAAGTCCATACTTGGTTTTCGCTCATGGATCCCAATTCGGATTTCATGGCTTCTAGCCATTTCTCAGAGTCTGGGCTCATCATCGCTTCATCATAGTTCATAGGTTCACTGTCTTCTACCAACAAGACAGTCAAGACAGGGTTGCGGTACCACTCTGGAGGGGCACGCGACCTTGTCGACCTGCGACGTTCAGTAGCAGCATCGCCCGAAGCTTCATGATCCTTGTCATTAGCTTCCTCTATCGTTGGTGCAGGCGGCACTGGAACAATTTCAGGTGTTGCGCTACTCTCCAATTCAAGAGAAGGTTCAATAACCTCGTCAAGCTCTACTTTCCTCCCACTCACTTCTTTCGAGAGAAACTCCTTCTCAAGAAAGGAACCATTCTTTGCGACAAACACTTTGCCTTCGGTTCTGTGATAGAAGGTATACCCAATAGTTTCCTTAGGGTATCCTATGAAGACGCATTTCTCCGCTTTGGGTTCGAGCTTGTCCAGCATCAACTTCTTGACGTAAGCTTCGCATCCCCAAACTTTAAGAAACGACAACTTAGGTTTAGCACCAAACCACAGTTCATACGGTGTCGTCTCAACGGATTTAGATGGAGCCCTATTTAAAGTGAATGCAGCGGTTTCTAATGCATAACCCCAAAATGATAACGACAAATCAGTAAGAGACATCATTGATCGGACCATATCTAATAGGGTTCGATTCCGGCGTTCAGACACACCATTGCGCTGTGGTGTTCCGGGTGGCGTGAGTTGTGAAACGATTCCACTTGCTTTAAGATGCGTGAGAAAATCATAACTCAAATATTCACCTCCACGATCGGATCGTAGAAACTTAATCTTTCTGTTACGATGGTTCTCCACTTCATTCTGAAATTCTTTGAACTTTTCAAATGTTTCGGATTTATGTTTCATTAAATAGATATACCCATATCTACTTAAGTCATCGGTAAAAGTGAGGAAATAGCGATATCCACCGCGCGTCGAAATACTCATCGGTCCGCATACATCGGTATGTATGATTTCCAACAAGTTCGTTGCTCGCTCCATCATACCGGAGAACGGGGTTTTGATCATCTTGCCCATGAGGCATGGTTCGCATGTGTCAAATGATTCAAAATCAAGAGACTCCAAAAGTCCATCAGAATGGAGTTTCTTCATGCGCTTTACACCAATATGACCTAGACGACAGTGCCACAAATAAGTAGTATTATCACTATCTACTTTGCATCTCTTAGCCTCAATGTTATGGATGTGTGTTTCATCCCTTTCGAGATTTAGGAGAAATAAACCATTCACTAGAGGTGCATGACCATAAAAGATGTTACTCATATAAATAGAACAACCATTATTCTCCGATTTAAATGAATAACCGTCTTGCAATAAACACGATCCAGAAATAAACGCAGGCACATAATAACATTTATTAAGGTTTAAAACTAATCCCGAAGGTAAAACTAAGGAGAGCATGCCGACGGCCATCACATCAACTCTTGATCCGTTGCCAACGCGCATCGTCACCTCATCCCTCGCAAGCCGCCGTCTATTCCGTAGCTCCTATTTTGAGTTACAAATATTAGCAACTGAACCGGTATCAAATACCCAGGCACTACAACGAGGGCTAGTAAGGAAAACATCAATAACATGTATATCAAATATACCTTTGATGGTGCCAGCCTTCTTGTCCGCTAAGTACTTCGGACAGTTGCGCTTCCAGTGACCCTTGTCCTTGCAATAGAAGCACTCAGTGTCGGGCTTAGGACCAGACTTGAGCTTCTTCTCAGCAGGGGCATTGCGCTTGCCGCCGCCCTTCTTGAAGGGTTTCTTTGCTCCCTTACCTTTCTTAAAGGAGGGCTTGTTGACCATCAACACATGATTATCCTTCTTGATGTCCACCTCTGCAGCCTTCAGCTTTGCGAAGAGCTCGGTGATCGTATCAGTGGAACCAATCTGATTATGAGTCACTACAAAACTTTTGTAGCTGGGAGGGAGTGATTGCAGAACCCTGTCAATCTTGAGCTCCTCTGGAATCGTGCATTCCAGTTGCTCAAGACGTTGAGTGTAGCCTGACATCTTTATGGCGTGCTCACTAATGGAACTCCCTTCCTCCATCTTGCAGTTAAAGAACTTCTCGGAGATCTCATATCTCTCAGAACGGGCCTGAGTCTGAAACATGGTTTTCAGCTCCTCGAGAATCTCGAAGGGCCCGGGATACTCTTCAAAACGATTTTGAAGCTCCGGTTCCATAGCAAACAACATGGTGCTCTTAATCACACCATAATCATCTTTGCGCGACTGATAGACATCTTTCTCATCAGCCGGCGCAGTTGCAGCAGGGGGTCACCTAACGCTTTACCAAGGACATAGTCCTTTTGTCCGCCAGACAGAATGATTCTTAGATTGCGGAACCAATTGGTGAAGTTAGACCCATTGTTTCTAAGCTTTTCCTTCTCAGCAAAAACGTTGAAGTTGAAGTTGGATTTGGCCATGTGATCTACAGTATTTGCAAGTACAATTTAGACTATGTTCATGATAAATAGTTCAACTTAATCAAATTACTAGATGAACTCCCACTAAATTCAACATCCCTCAAGTTGTTTAGTGAACACGATCCAAATTCACCACACCTAATCCGATCATCACGAGAAGAGATATGGTTTCAATGGTGGACAACGAAGTGTCGATCATATCATTCATATGACTCATGCTTAACCTTTCGGTTCTTGTGTTCTGAGGCCATGTCTGTACATGCTAGGCTCGTCAAGTTAGACCCAAGTATTTCCGCGTGTGCAAAAACTGGCTTGCACCCGTTGTATGTGAGCGTAGAGTCTATAGCACCCGATCATCACGTGATGCTTGGACACGACGAACTTTCGCAACGGTGCATACTTGGGGAGAACACAGTTTTTATCTTGATCTTTAAGTGAGGAATCATCTTATAATGCTACCGTCGCGATCTAAGCATGATAAGATACATAAAAGGATAAACATCACATGCATATAACTTTATGTGACATGGTATAGCCAATCTTCGCGCAATTATCTCCATCTTGTGCGTTCCGGCATGATCTCCATCACTCCACCATGATTGCCTCCACCACGAATAGCAACTACAACTATTGCTAACTACTTAGCGATAAAGTAAAGCTATTACATGGCGTATAAGAAGTTGACTCGCAGGTCATACACAATTATAAAGACAACCATATGGCTCCTGCCGGTTGTGTACTCATCGACATGCAAGTCGTGAAACATTACAAAACATGATCATCACATACAATATACACATCACATCTTGGGCCATACCATATCACAGAAAACATTCCCTGCAAAAACAAGTTAGACGCCTCTACTTTGTTGTTGCATGTTTTACGTGGCTTATGGGAGTAGATGCTAAGAACGATTCTTACCTACGGAAAGCCACAACGGTGATATTATGGTTGCCAAACTCCGGTGTTAATCCCATGACAACTATAGTGAGAGAAACTGACATCCACCAGCTGCATGTGTGGAACAAGCCACACGTCAAGTGCGGAGCCGGTCTCGCGAACGATGTCGCGTAAGGTTGGCCTGGACCGCTTCAATCTCACCCCGCGTCATAAGAAGAACACAAACAAGAGGCTTGCAACAGAAAACATCAACGCCCACAATAACCATGTTGCGTTCTACTCGTGAAACACATCTACGCATAGATCTAGCTCTGATACCACTGAAGGGTTTCGCGGCATAGTAAATCAAAATTTTCTACGGATGCGAACAGAGGGAAAGCCAAGATCTAATCTAGGAGATGAAATCAACGAGAGAGATTGGATTAGATCTTCATACCCTTGAAGATTCGCACAGCGGAACGTTCGTCGGAACGTGGGTGATGTAGTCGTACTCGCTTCTCCTCCTCGCGATCCGATCCGATCTAGCACCACAAGTGGCGGTGCCTCCGTGAGATGCACACGTGCAGCACCTCGACGTATCCTCCTTCCTCGGACCAGCAAGTATGCTGGAGAGATAGATTGGATCTACAACACGACGGCGTGGTGTATATGGTGGAGAATTTCTGCAGCAGGGCTTCGCCTACAAACAGTCGGGAGGGAGAGAGGAAAGCTAGCAAGGCGGCTAGGGTTTGGAGGAGAGGTGTGTGGGGTTGGTGCGCCCCCACCCCTCTTTATATAGAGGGGGGGGGGGGCGCAGCCCTAGCCCCTCCCCAAAGCCCAAAGGATAAGGAGTGGGGGGCATGGACTCTCCCCTCTTCTAGAAACCCTATCTCTAGTTTAAACGATTTAAACTCTCTAGGATCGGCTGGGCCCTATGGGGCCTTGTGCCCCTGGCCCAATGTAGCCAGGACACTCCCTCATAGGCCCATGCCCCCTCCCGGAAGGTGGGGCCACGTTGGTCCCCTTCCGGAAGGTTCTAGAAGCTTCTGGTACAATACCGATTAACCCGGAACAATTCCGAACTGCAAAAACTGCACTGCCTTATATGAATCTTATTCTCCGGACCATTCCGGAACCTCTCGTGATGTCCCGGATCCCATCCGAGACTCCGAACAAAAATTCATAAACCAATTATCCAATCTATCCTAGCGTCAAGACACGTTAAGTGTGTGACCCTGCGGGTTCGAGAATATGCAGACATGATCTTCTATCAATAATCAACAGCGGGGTCTGGGCACCCATATTGACTCCCACACATTCATCGATGATCATATCGGATGAACCACGATGCCAGGATTCAATCAATCCCATATATATATTCCCTTCGTCTCGCGATATTTTACTTGCCCGAGATTCGATCGTCGGTACCGTCATACCTAGTTCAATCTCGTTCACAGCAAGTACTTTACTCGTTCCGTAATCCGATATCACTTTGTGATTAACTCCTTAACCACATGCTTGCAAGCGGTGTTGATATCGATTACCGAGTGGGCCCGAAGTATATCTCTCCGACTTGGGAGGGACAAATTCCATCTCGATACATACAACCCAACAGATACTTTCCGATCACCTGAGAGACACCTTTATGATCACCCTCTCATAGGATGACGTTTGATGACCTCAAAGCTTTCTTCCGATACCAGGGAGTTGTATTATCTCATGGTCTAAGGAATACAATATTTGACATAGGAAAAGCTACGCAAAGATGAACACGATGATACGATCTAATTGCTTCGCTTAGTTTGGGTCTGTCCATCATATCATCCTCCCAATGATATGATCTCATTATCAATTGACAACTCATTTCTATGGTTAGGAAACCTTAACCATCATTGATCAATGAGCTAGTCCTTAGAGGCGTACCAGGGACACGGTGTTGTTCACAAACCACACAAGTATTAATGTTTCCGCTTAATACAATTCTAGCATGGAATATAAACTTTATCATGAACAAGAATTATAATAATAACATCTTTATTATTGCCTCTAGGGCATAATTCCAACATATACTCCCTCCTTGTTCACTTTAACCTTAATCATCTCAAGATGCCTATGATAGGGGCAATGAGGGCTCAAAGCTAGTAAGTACCATAATCTTTTGGAAGCTCTTTATGAACTCGAAATCCCTGCTTCCCTCTATGTAGGTACCTTTCTCCTATTTTTAAGTTGAGTCAGTAAACCTACTTCGTCTCTATCTCCAGCAAGCATTTGAGTTGTTGTGTTTCAAGCATTCATGTGATGATTTATTCAATCATGTTCTCTATCTTCCTTGTTTGCACAATACTCTTATCTATTGAGTATTACTTTGAAAGCCATCATTGTGAAAAACCTTTTATGTTTGAGAAAAGAGTACTCCTATTGTAAAACTTCTACAAAAGCTTTTTGTGAAACTATTTGCCAGCTGTTCTCTGACCAAGAACAAGAGTTTGCCAATTCCAATTATGATTTATCTTTATGCATCTCTATTGTGACTCCTCTACTTGTTACAAGCTAAGTTATATAATGGTGAGTTGCTTTCTTCTATGAGTTGTGTAATGGTAAGTGTGATGCTTCTTGTCCGTATTCTTTTATCGACACTTCACTCTATAAACCTGTGGACATGTTTACTTAGCTCAGTTTTCGCTTGGGGACAAGCGAAGGTCTAAGCTTGGGGGAGTTGATACGTCCAATTTGCATCACCATTCTATATCATAATTTGCCTCTATTATTTGATATATTTCTTATTAAGAGGTGTTACTTATGTCTTTTCATCTGTTTTTGCATGTTGGATGATTCTTGGAGGATGGACTGCCGGAGTTAGGATTCTGATGGAGAAAGAGGTGTTTTGATGCAATTTCACGAAGATCAGAAAAATACCAAAAAAATTATGGAAAATCATTTTTTCCCAGAAGAAGAAGGAAGCCGGAAGGGGAGGCGGAGTTGGGCCACAGGGGACCCACACCCCCCAGGAGCGGGCCACCCCTGGCCGCGCCTAGAGGGGTGTGTCCCACCTGGCCGGCTTTCAACTCTGCCCTCTTGCCTATATATTCTCCTCAAAACCCTAAAACATACGGAGTGACCACAGAAAGATTCTGCCGCCTCTGCGGGGTGGAAAACACTGAGAGAGAAACCAGGCTCTTCGGCAGACAGATTTCTGCCAGGAAAATTCCTTCCTGGAGAGGGGAGATCGTCGCCATCAACACCGTCATCAAGCTAGGATTCATCGGGATCATCATCATCATCATCCACACCATCATATCCACCAGCACCATCATCACCACTCCATCCCGCTGTAACAATTGTGTTGAATACTTGCATATATCTGAGGGGAAACTTTCCTGGTGTTGATTACTATTGTAGTTGATGCTTGTGAGTGGAACCATTGGATTATTGTTTATGTTCAGATTGTTATTCATCACCATATCATCTTTGATCTTGATCCATATGATGTCTTGTGAGTACTTCGTTTAGTTCTTGAGGACATGGGAGAAGTCATGTTGTTAGTAGTGGATTTGTGTTGAGATATTATTCAATGGTTTAGTATTTAAGTTGTGGTGCTATTCTTCTAGTAGTGTGATGTGAACGTCGACTACATGATACTTCACCATTTATGGGCCTAGGGGAATGCATTGTGTATTTGGATACTAATTGTGGGGGTTGCCAGAGTGACAGAAACCTGAACCCTCGTTAGGACACCATTGCACAAGGGAATGTAGGATCTCAGAGTTTAAGGCTATGGTTAGGTTTATATATTAATTGCTTTCCTGTAGTTGCGGATGCTTGCAGGGTGTTTAATCACAAGTATGATTGAGTACAAGTAAGTTCGGTACATTAGCACAGGTTCACCCACACAACACTTACAATACCAAAGAAGACTACTCAACTATTTGAAGCTAAATCACTTGACAGAATTCCCATGTGTCCTCGAGAATTTTTGGTCCTTATAAGTATTTCCACCGTCTTGTCCTTTGCTAAGAAAGGATTGGGACACTTGCTGCAGTTGTTCATTGTCTTTATTACTT